>CM076582.1:445527382-446247367 GCA_034641835.2 Pinus albicaulis | reverse complement strand
CCTAAACACCATTTCCCATAAAATTCCCTTTCCCCATATCCTATCCCCAAATTCACCTTCCACACTATCACCAACTTCCCTAGGGTTTGAACACAAACACACCATGGCAACAGAAGGAGAACATAACAGATCACATAGTGAGGAAGAGGAAACAAAGGCTAGGAGGCCACATAAAGGGGGCATGATAATCAAACATGAACCTATCAAAACTAGGGAACTTTTGGCTTCTCCAATGACAATGACATGCTTCAAACATGTTGGTTGTTATGATTTCTATGAACAAATTTAGAGGGTTCAACATCATTCCATATTAACTAGGCTCTTAATATCTAAACTCCATAACAACTAGGTTACCCTAGCTAGTGTCACCTTTACTGTCTCATCTTCCATCATTTTAGCTGCCACATGGATCCCAAATGTTGGGGAAAGGTGGTTCCAAAAAGAGTGATTTGGAAAATCAACACTTTGAGCCCTTTTTAAAACATAGATACAAGAATGAGAAAAAGAGGATGTTTCCTTTTTCCTACCTCCTAGATAGATTTTCACCCATGATGAAGATAATCATGAAGTAATTTACATGTGAAGGTAGATTCTCAAGGCTGTATACCTATCAAATCCGGCTCCTAATGCATTTCACTAGGGTAAGGATGCTCAATATACCTTACTACCTTTTCTGGAGTGTTGAAAATATGGATTTTATTGCTCCAAAAAGGGAGTATGAACACCAAATGAAAAGTGTTTTCCATCATTCCCTTATCAAAATTATTGTCTTTTACCATCTCAATGAGCTCAACATTGCATGGGAAACCTTCATAGCCCATGATATCTTCAGATATCCTCCTACTCAACATGCTAAAAATATGCCTTCATCATCTCAACCATCCACTTCCATCCCTCCATCTCAACCTACTGTACATTCACCATCATCATATTAGTCATCTTCATCCACTTCACCACCATTATCTTCATCCCACACTGAGACTAAATCCCCTATTGAAAATGAGATATATGAGGTAGAGAGGGATATGGTTGAGGTTGAGCCATTGTCAAAAACCTACCAGAGTGGCCATAGGCATGTGTTTTCTCCACACATAGTGGGATGGGCCATGTCTTCTACATCAGAAAAACAGGTGGACAAAGGTAAAGGAAAGTTGATTGATATAGAAACTCAGCCAGAGGTGAAACATGATGAAAACCTCCATGAGACTGAGTATGAGTTTGAGTTGGTTGACCTAGGTGATGATGATGACAGCCAGATCATTAACATGGCCATCAAAGATAAGGATGCAAAAATCAGAGACCTCCAAACCAACCTTGACAGAGCCAAATATGTTGTACACTTCCTTGAGCAAGAAAATGAACAATTGAAAACCAAACAAGTCATTGATGAGGTGAAGTATTTCACTGCTCAAAGGGAGGCTCAAAAGGCCAAAGTCATGCTAGATGAAACACTGGAGAAGTATGGTTTAATTGATTATGAAGAAGAACAGGTACCAAGACAGAGACCTAGAACTAGAGGGCCGAAAAGAGCTCTAGCTCTAGAGAGACAAAGTGAAGCTGAGCTAGCTGATCAACTAACCCTAAATGAGCAGCTTAATATTGTGATCAATGAGAACAGGGAGCCATGGCTTGATAGAGCCATTCCACACTTGGAGAAGCTGCTAGCAAAGGAAAATAAGGAAAAATATTTTTTGAGGAGGAAGGTCAAACTCCATGCCCAGAAGGAGAAAATTTCATTGGCCAAGCTCAAAAGAGCCTTTGCCAAAATTGAAGAGTTGACCATGGAGGAGAAGAAAAAGTTGGACATACTTGCTGAGGCTTCACTCCAAGCCTAGCCACCTCACAACACCATTTCCACAAGTTTTGAGGCAAGTTGCAACATTTTTGTCAAAGCTGTACATGACTGTGTTTTTCTGCAAATGCAAATATCAGAAAATGGTCATAAGCGCAACGTCATTGACGTTGCGCTTATGTTTGGGGCACTTTTTGAGAGAAAGAAAACCACCATGAAATTTTTAATGACATATACATCCAGAAAAATAACTTTTCCAAGCTTTATTTTCAGTTTCAGGAGGTGAAAAAGACAAAAACCACCAAAAAAACATGTTTCTGCCCCTGTTTTTGCTTAGGCGCTGCGCCTATACAATTCTTGGGAGATTGCATTTTTAAGGGGTCAAATCAGCACCATTTTCAGAATTGGAGGAATATTCAAAAAGAGGATTGGAAAATATTTCCAACAAGCTATCCTAGGACCAATTTGGACACCAGGAAGGCCTCCAAAAGTGGCCTTAAACATGGAGGGCACTTATGACACAACAAGAGAGCTTATGACAGGAAAATGGTGCTTATGCCAGTTTACTCATTTTTTTGGTTTTTCACATGTAATTTTTGGTTTTGCTTCAAGAAATGATTTTACTATCAATGTAATTCATCATGGTAAATGTAATTATGTAAAAGATAAGTTACCTAGGGGTGGATTCCTTGGGTAAACTTATCCTTTAGTCAAAGATGAATCAATTTGAATGTAATGAGGAGTGAGTCACTTGGACCATCCTACACTTTAGCTATCAATTTAGATTTTTGTGGATTCCTTCCTCACCTCATGGATTCGACCCCTGAGGATGAGTGAAGCTTGTTTGGATGTCTATTTAGTCCATCACTTGACTCTTAGCAAGAGTTGGAATCAATTTGTATGTTTGCTAATTGATCAAGGAACTATTGTACTTAGTTTGGCCAACTAATAAAGAGGAGTTGCAACTATTTTATTGGATAATTGTGTTATTGATGTTTATCATTGTATTTTATTCAGTTTCATATGTTAGAATGTATTTTATTCATGTTCACTTCATTTCTATGTTATGATCTATTTCAAGTTTGATAATTAAAACACATGCTTGCTCGTGCTCTGTTTTGGGGAATTGGTCATAGTTTGTCCATTTTCCTCAGTATAGGAAGAATACATCTTCCATGCTCTTCCTAGCTTCTCTTTAGTCTCAAAACCATTCCATCATAATCATTTTTAAGTGATAAGCCTTGTGCCTATCTTTCCCCATCGATCCCTGCAACCCTACCTCATTTTCCCTAACCTAGCTCCCTTGACCTAATTTCTTCATCCAGTGATAACCCAACCAAAATCAAATCAAAACAACCCCCTGCACTCAATATCTAGCCTAAAAACCCTAATTTCTCCAGCCCTCCTGGTTGTGACCCTTTTGGAGAGAGCCCTCTTTGACTTGATAGGGCTAGATATCAAGTCAAAAACTTGGTCTATGGTTACCTCTGTTGGGATTCCTTCTTCAACATTGGGAATCTGGCGGAGTGCTAACATTCTGGCGCTGTTTTCGGGGAAAAAAATATAAGATCTTCCTTGGGAAAGAACGAAAAATTTTAGATCTAATTGTTGATGGTGAACAACAGTTGGACACATAGGAAGGCTGTACCATTCACCTGGTGACTCCATTAACTGAAAGACGCAAAAAATCAACACTTCATGGCCATTCCAATACATGAAAATCAGTATCTTGAATAAAATTTTAAAATGGGTTCAATTGCTCGAAGGTATGCTCCCATGAGCTGAGATCACATACCAGGTTTTCCGAATCACATACCTCGGTTTGATTGGATGACATATCTTTCGAAGTTCAAAGATGTGAAAGGTAATGATGCTGCTCTTCATCTGGTGAGATTACATATGCATGTGCTAGATTAAAAATTGATTTTCCTGAAGACTGCTTGATGAAGATATTCATGGCCACTCTGGAAAGTGTAGCCCAATCTTGGTATGAAAGTTTTCCGCCTCCTTGTATTTATTTTTTAAAGGATTTTCATACCATATTCTTTGAAAGGTATAAAGAATCTTGTCCATCCTTAATATTATCTCAGAACTATTGTAAACATGTTGATATTTTTATTGAAAATCTTGAGAATGTTTATGGAGATGATGAATTCATGGACGGTGAGATCATGGAAGCCCTGTATGAAAATACATTTAAGCAACATAAAGAAAACTTAGAGGATATTTATCAAGATGATCATGAAATTTTGTAGCAGGATGAAGATCTTTGTACAGTTTAAAATCATGGAATATGAGGTCTTATTTCAGATCTACTTGCAGCAGAAGATGGTATGCAGGAAAATCAAGTTCCAATTTCAGATTGTGGTATAGTCAAGCTGGCTGATCCAGATCTAGTTTCAGATTGTGATGATGAAGAGTATGTTGTTCCAGATCCCATGAAGGAGATCTCTATTGTTGATATCATCTAGAATGAAGAAGACAAAGTTATTGACCTAAGTGTTCTCATCCCATCAAAACAAAGTATTCAGGAGGAGGTATTACAGTCCTTTTATGAAAAACAAGATGAGATCTTTGTTCAAGTAAGTGAAAAATATTCTTTGGATGATTATGTGGTAAATGATAGGAATGTCAGTTTTGAGTTGCAAGAACAATCTGAAGTTTTCCCTCTTATGAGTGATGAGTGTGATAAGAAAAATGAAAATCTGGTTGCCATGTCATATTAGGATGATTTTGAGTTGGAGAATAGTGAACAAGAACAACCAGCATTGGTTGAAAAAGGGAAAACAATGGAGGATCACACTGATGTGTCGCCTCTGGCTCATAAAGAGAAAACAATTCAAATTGACAGCTGTCCTGATATTCTTGTTGATCATCAAGATTTTTTCTCTGCACATGCTTTTCAAGATCCTTTTTCCTGTTTTCTCCAATCATTAGATCAGCTTGGTTGTCTTGTTTTGGATCATGGTTTTCAGCTTCAGTTATATGTTGAGTTACCAATCTTCAAGCTTTTTGTAGATAGTGTAAGGAGAGGAAAATCAAGTATCCAGCTGCTTGATTGGCTTCATTGGCATTTTTCCTTTATCTGATTTAGTAGTCATTTCCAATAGTTAGAATAGGAAAGGCTG
The DNA here is from genome assembly GCA_034641835.2 of Pinus albicaulis. Classification (NCBI taxonomy): domain Eukaryota; kingdom Viridiplantae; phylum Streptophyta; class Pinopsida; order Pinales; family Pinaceae; genus Pinus; species Pinus albicaulis. The sequence goes on along the minus strand of CM076582.1, from coordinate 446,242,447 downwards.
TGATTAATAAGCTCACAAGAGTAAGCATATTTCAACAGTTTCATTCAGTTTCTTGCAAGTGTGAAGTAGAAAATCAATTGGAGTTCGGAGCTTGAAGTGAAGGCCATGGAACTTCATTGAGTTTCTGCCATTATCAAGTTCAATTTTCAAAAAAGTAATTTAAGTTTTGAGTCATTGTTTCGGTCAAGTTCAGCCAGTTTCAAAGTCAGTTTGTCTCATTGAGTTGTCAGTATTTAGTCATGTTTTTCAGTTTGATTTTTTGACCTTATTGGCCCATATGGTTAGGCACTTGGTCTACGTTGTTCTTGACACCTCCAAGGAGCTGCCATCCCCAATAAGGCTGATGTTAGTGTCAGAATATGCATTATGCCATCAGTGATCATAATCACACTTTCATTTTCATTTTAGGTGTCCCACTCTGAAATTTTTGTATCATTCCATTAGGTCATGGTAAAAATTGTTTCACTGATGGTAGCCCTAGTCATAAAACCTCACTCTCCCTCACAAAATATCATTTTATGGCCCACCTTCATGTCTTGCTGAGCATAAAGGGATTGTGGAGTCCGTTTTAGCGCGCGCACAAGGTATTTGACCTAAAATATTTCTGGTTAGGGCTTTTGTTGCAAAGATATGATCACAGTTGTTTTAGATCTGAAGACACCCACACCATTTAATTCTCTCTCAGGGTGTGGAAACTTGGTTCCAACACCCCCCCATATTGCTTCGGGTGAGAGTTTGACTTGCGCAAGAAGGTCATTGCCGAAAGGGCCAATAGTAAGAGGGTTTTGTTGGTTAACCTTAACTCCGAACCTGGGTCAAGACCCCTCAAGCCAACAAATGGTTCCGTTGTCGGGAGCAGGATCATTTTGAGAGAGATTGGGTGATGTGGCTGTCATCAAAGCCTGAATTAGAGGACTGGTTTGAGAAGAAAATTCGAGATTTTTCACTTAAAGAGAACATAAGTAAGAAGTTGTCTGTTGAAGATTGGAAATAAAAGTATATTTTCAAAGAGGTTTATGAGATCTTCTTTGTGACCTTTGCGCACGAATTACAGGAGTGGTTTTCAAGGTTAGTAGAGTTACAAACCTGTTGGAAGGACGACAAGGTCACGCAGTGGACACCTGGATTGATCCAACAATTGGAGCAGAATGATAATTCCATCACCCAGATTGTAGATCACTGGGTTGATAGCATCTTGGGTGGGTTTGTGACAGAATTTGCATTAGATCAGTTTGTGTCGTATTCTAAAGCTGAAAGAATATTTTTCAAGGGATTGAGAGGTAATTTCATACACTATTTGCATCTATTGATTAAGATGATATTGTGTGAAAAGGGTGTTTTGTGTAGCCACATTGAGTGAATGACCCCTGATAAGATCGAAAGCACTACGTGCAGCGGAAAATATTATCGGGTCAATCAGAGAGGGGACAAATCTGTATACAACCCTCTTAGAAATTCACCTGATATAGAGAGTAGTGAGGCTACGTGCGCTGAAGGTAGCCCTCCTGCCACGCCATAGTCGAGCTCGCGTAGGGGTAAGACATCTCTTACCCCACCACCACTGCCACCTGCAGAATATATGGCCACACATATGAAGCTACCCAACTTTAAGGGTGTGGGAGATGGGGACATGGATAGGTTTTGGTTTGTGGCTGATGCAGTGTGGACTGCGCAAAATTTTAATACTGATGTTGTTAAGAGAGCACAACTGGATATGGCATTTGAAGGTCGCAAGTTAGATTGGTTCATGGGATATTTAGCTCAGAATGTTGATCCCACTATTGTGCAGATTAAGGATTCTTTGAAACAACAATTCAGGAAGCTGAAGTCCTACTCACAGTGCATGATAGAATTAAAAGATATCAAACAAGGGCCAACGAAATCGGTTTGGGAAGGTGATCAATGACTGAAGCGCACCATCAACGAAGGAAGATTTGTTTATGATGATAAGAAGCATAAGGAAAGGTACAGTGCCATGCTCTAGCCAAATTTTTGCAAGCCTATGGGTCAAAAAAAGATTGATTCTCAAGCCGAAGCATTAGAAGTTGTGATGAAATTGGAAGTTGCGCCCAGAGAAGATGCCCAATTCGAGATGCTACAAATTCAAAGCCAACTGGAGGCTATGCACTTAGAAATTAAAAACCTACGCAGAGATCTGGGTAAAGAAGTTAGCACAGATGTCTGGTGCAGACGCTGTAAGTGTTCAGGTCACACCAAAGATCAATGCACTCTGTTCTCGAATTACATGCAAGCAGGGGGATCGAGTCCGCTGCGCCCCAGGGATGCTGCTGGACCAAGTACCCCCTTACTATGGTGCGCTGATTGTAGGGCATCTGGATGACATGATACATACCATTGTCCTTGATTAGGAAGCTATGTGCCAGAGTTGAAGAAGAAGTGTTGCAGATTTTTCTCTTCAATTGGTCATGATGAGCACCACTGCCAGACGTTTGACCTAACGATAGACAGTGATAACATCTATAGAGAGCAGGATGACCCTTCTTCACCGGCATATCCCTATGGACATGGAGGACCTCCAACAAGAGGAAGGGGAGGGGGAAGAGGTGGAGGCGTAATTTGGGGAAGAGGGAAATTAATCTGCTATAACTGTGGAGATGCTGGACACAACCCGCGCGTGATTTCCCAAACCCGCGCAACAATCTTGTAGGTACTGTAGGAAATTTGATCTTGAAATTGAAGATTGTCCTGTGTTAGTTGCTAGAATGTAGGAAAAGCAACAACAGAGGCCTACACAAAACATAAAAATGGTTAAAGCTGAATCGCGCGACAATAGTCCAAGTGTAAACATAATTACACGTAGTGGTGCTGCCATTGGAGGAGATGAGAAAAAGAGGGCTGATGGAGAGCCACTGATCAAAAAGGCATCTGAAAAGAAATAAGGACTCAACTTGCAGAAGGAAAATGAGACTCTCATTGAAGTGAGGAAGGATTTTGTTGTTGTAGGAGCATCCACATCAAAGTCTATCATGGAACCAAAGATGGATGATGAAGTAAAACCATTCCTAAAAGACTGTATTAAGTTATTACACAATTAGAAGGTAGTAGATAATCTTCAGGCCCTGATAGACAACTGTGTGGAAAAAGAAGCACCTCGAACCAAGACTAAGGTTCTGAACAAGATTTATAAAAACAAGAAGAGAACTGGTCGGGAGATGTGCACGAATGTGCAGATTGGAGAGTATGAGATGGATCAAGTCATCTTGAACTTAGGGTCTGATGCAAATGATCTACCTAAGAAAACATGGCAGAAGATGGGAGAACCAAAGCTGTAATGGTCCACCATTCAGTTACGCATGGCCATTCAGTAGAATGTCATTCAGCTTGGGAGATTTCCACAGTTTATGGTAGTCATTGTTGGAGTAAAGGTATGCGCAGATTTTTAAGTAATACAAATTGTGGATGATGCAGATCCCTACCTTGCGCTGTTAGGATTGGATTGGGCCATTGATATGGGAGGCATCATCAACCTGAAGAGTAGAAGAATGATCTTTGAGAATGATGGTACACAGGTAATAGTACCAGTGGACCCGACAGAAGGAGAAAGATATACAGAGCTAGTGCGCGAAGGAGATGATGTCAACCATATTTACAAGTTGACTACGCGATACAAGGATTGGATCAACCCCACAATTGATGGAATGTTGAATTGGGAGAAGGATAGTTCGTGTTTTTCAGATTCAGATGGAGAGATGGAGAACTAGAAGAATAAGTTGCATGATGTTTCTGCGCTGTTCTGCCTCAAGATCACTAAGAAATTTCATTGCATCTCCTTAGAGGTAAGATAAATACCCTATTTTGATGGTTTTGGTAGTGTCATAGTATTTCTGGAAGAATTGGAAAAGGCTGTCCCAGAATAATGGAGGTTCTGGGCTCTTGACCTGGTTATGCGTGCAACCCCAGCGCGCTGGTGGGATACACACAAGGGTGTTTTTAAGGACTGGGAGGAATTTAGAAAAATTATGATGTTGCGCTTTGAGCCTCCCACTACCCCACCAACTGAGATTTTCTATGGTCGGGGAGACCCGCGCAAGCACCTGGAAATGTGGGTGGAAGTTTGGAAGGAAAATACTTGGAACGAGTGGGTTCATATGTTTATTCATTCGTTGGGGCCAGTACCTACCACTTGGTATCTGGAAATAGAGCTGCACCGAGGAACTCGCCATTGGATTACAATGACTGATGATTTACTATCAACCTTCAGCTTGGTTGGGGGATCAGAAGAATTGGATGAAGTGCTGCAGGACATAGATGCTCTTGTATTTGATGACTCCCGAACCTGAAGGGAATGTGCTACACTAGCATGGGATGCGTAGATGCAAGACATTGTCAATTGCAGGAACCTGTCAATCGAGGATAATGAAGATGATCCAAGAAATGTCAACATCCCCGAGTCTGAAGGGGAGCACGTAGTTGCAGGGCCCTAATTGGGAATGGTAGATGTAACTAAACCTCTGAAGTTAAAGGAAGTCAAAATTGGGACATAGGAGCAGCCCAAGTTGGCCAAAATTAGGGATTGCTGTGATGATGATACAATAGGGAAGATCGCAGAGTTGCTGATAGAGTATCATGACCTATTTCCTACAAAGTTCTCTAAGCTCAAAGGAATTGTAGGAGACCTTGGTGTTATGAAGATCACTTTGAAACCAGATGCGCACCCTATCAAGAAATGACCATATTGATTGAATTCCAAGTATAAGCATAAAGTAAAAGAGGAATTAGAAAATATGGTGACTACAGGCATCATTGAGCCTGTAGAGCAGTTTGATTGGGTGAGCCCAATGGTGGTTCAAGAAAAGAAGACCAAAGGAGAGATAAGGATTTGTGTAGATCTTCACAAGCTAAATGATGCCTGTGTGCATGACCCCTTTCCTACTTCATTTTCAGATGAGATCCTGGATAATGTGGGAGGACAAAAGGCTTATTCGTTTACTGATCGATTTTCGGGGTATCATCAGATCAGAATTGCACCTGAAGACCAAAACAAGACCACCTTTGCAACAGAATGGGGGTCTTTCCAGTACACTGTCATGCCTTTCAAATTAAATAATGCACCTACGATCTTCTTGCGCATGGTAGTGGCCCTGTTCAAAGAATTCATGCATAAATTTTTGGAGGTGTATTTTGATGACTAGACATTGTATGGGTTGGTAAAGAAACATGTGTCAAACTTGCGCATGATGCTTGACACTTGTAGGAAGCACCTGATTTCTCTCAATTTGAAGAAATGTATATTCTACGTGCCTTTTGGAATTTTTTTGGGGCATATAGTGTGTCAGCAAGGATTGATGGTAGACCCAACCAAGATAGTGATTATTATCAACCTAGAGGTTTCCACTAACGAGAAAAAGCTGCTCTCCATCCTAGGACACACAAGATATTACAGGAAGTTCATTCAGGGCTATGCTATGATCACCGCGCCAATGGGGAAGTTACTGAAGAAGGGTGTGTCATTTTTCTGGGATGAGGAATGTCAAAAGAGATTTGAGATGCTGAAGGAAAATGTTGAGATTGCAACAAGATGATGAGCTTTGTGGAAAGGAGTCGCCTTCACTAAGTGGGCCCGCAGGCTATTTTTGGCGCAAAGTCTATTTTTAGACTATGTCTATTTTTAGACATATGGATCATGTTCTATGAGTTGCAGGATGCTATTTGTGGATGGTTGGTCAAGTTGGAAAAATAGATTGACTTCTATTTTTAGACATATTGGGCGGAATCTATTTTTAGATTGCCAGTCTAAAAATAGATATGTCGAATATTATTAGCTCTTAATAATATTTGGACTATAAACATTATCTTATTCTTTTGGAGCACTTCAGTTAAGTGCACAGATGTGGCACAGGAGCTGACAGAAGGAATTACGCTATTCTTGAGGGTTATGTGGAGCTATTGCATGGATACTTTAGTTAGAACTCATGTGACAGAGTTTGGTGGAGTTGATTGAGGAAGTTAGTGGAGTTGTATTCAATTTAACTAATCTAAACATAGTTGAGCTATTTGTATCTAGTTTAACTAATTGATATAATTAGTGAGAGTGGTGTGAATTAATTATTAATTAATTCACTAATTATAAACTCATTAATCAACTAAAGAATACATCAGTTAACTTCAGTGCATGGACAGTTTCAGTGGAGACCAGTGCATAAATAGGTGAAAGAGCAGGTTAACTATCAGTTGTGACTATACTGTTGCTATTTGCAACACACAGATAGGTGGAGAAGCCCATGAGGATTGCGCAGTACAAGCCAAGTGGTTTATCTATTTAATGAAGCCATCCCATAGCATTGATTACGAAATAGAGGCTGGCTATCAAGTGGCAAAAGATTGGAGCATGTGTTTTGCTAGATCTAGCTTGATAGTGTGTAGCAATTGAGGGTGTGCATGAGAGCTAGTGAGGAGCTTTTGTACTATGATTGTTACATGATCTCCATGACATATAATATACAGATAGTTGGGGTTTTCAGCTTTAAGATTTCCCATTAAATACTGTGTTCATATGTGTGATTGTTTGTGGTTTTAATGTATGCATGCAATTGATTTTATTTCCGCATGTGATGATCAATGCTAGAAGAGATTCTGTATTATGCATGAAGCTAAAATAGTGTGTGATAAAGAGAATCTCAGTGAATAATATCTCAGTTATTCAAATTTCTACAGAAAATATGGTCACTGCACCCATTCTGATATTACCAGATTGGTCTAAGGTGTTTCATGTACATGTGGATGCATTTGGTATAGCACTTGGGGCTATTATAGCACAACCAGGAGAATGAGACATTGATCACCCTGTTGCTTTTGCCAGTGGGAAGCTCTCTAGTACAGAGCGCAATTACTCAACCACATAAAGGGAAGGATTGGCCATGGTCTACGCTCTGCAAAAATACAGTTACTATTTGCTAGGAGGACACTTCAAAATGTTTACTGACCATTCTGCCTTGAAGCACCTGGTCAATATGCCTGTGTTGGGGGGGAAGATTTGCATATGGTTGTTGTTATTTCAGGAGTATGACTTTGAAATAATTGTGAAGCCTGGAATATTAAATGTTGGACCTCATCATTTGTCACGCATAAAAAATGGGGAAGAGCCAACCAATCTGGAGGATGGGTTACTTGATGTGAAACTCTTCGCTATCAAGGTGGTTGATGAGTACTTTGCTGATATTATTCAATTTTTGACCACTGGAAGCACACCTGCTGAATATTCGGTGCAACTAAGGAAGGATTTGGTTGCACGCACAAATGATTTTACCGTGATTGTGGGTTAGTTGTATAAGTTGGGAGCAGATGAAGTATTGAGATGATACATGTTGTAACATAAGAGACATGATATCGTGGCTTAGGCTCATGGAGGGGTGGCAGGAGGCCACTATGATGGGAAGGCTACTGCGCAAAAGGTGTTTCATGTTGGGTTATGGTGGCCCACACTGCACAATGATGCACATGCATACTGTCGAGCCTGTGATACATGCTAGAGAATGGGGAAGCCATTGCGCAAAGATGAAATGCCCCTGCAGCCACAGATGGCCCTGCAGGATTTTGATAAATGGCTATATATTTTGTTGGACCTATTAGTCCTCCAAGAAAGAAGACTAGAGCACGCTATACCATCACTGCCACAGATTATGTAACAAGATGGGCAGAAGCTAAGGCAGTTAAGGAATGCACTAGAGATACTTCTATGCACTTCATTTTTGAACATATTTTGACTAAATTTGGATGCCCGAAGATACTGATGAGTGATAGAGGTATACACTTTGTTAATGAAACCATTGAAGCTCTCACGGAGGAATTTCAGATCCATCACCAGAAAAGTACCCCATATCACCCACAAGAAAATGGCACAGTAGAGGCTTTCAACAAAATTTTGGAGAATGTGCTCACAAAGATCTATAATTCCAACCAGAATGATTTGAATGTGCACATCCCTTCTGTGTTATGGGCTTATAGGACCACATGCAAGAAGTTGATTGGGAAAACACCTTTCAGAATGGTCTATGGGAAAGAAGCGATCATGCCAATGGAGTATATTGTCCCAAGTATGCGCATCACAACTTTGAATAATATGGTTGAGCCTGACATTATGGAGGAACATTTGGCACAATTGGTTGCCCTAGAAGAGGATCAGTTCATTGCTAAGTTCCATCAATAAGTGCAGAAAGCGTGCGAAAAGGCCTGGCATGATAGGAACATCAGACAAAATGTGTTCAAGGAGGAAGACTTGGTCTTGTTATATGACAGTCAGTTTTCACGCCACCTAGAGAAGTTCAGGAAGCATTGGTTGGGGCCATACATTGTGAAGGAAATCACGAACGGAGGTGCGGTGCGCTTGGCCACGCTGCGCGGTGAGAATCTTCTCGGGTATTTCAATGGAAGTCGTCTAAAGCTGTATAGGGACAATCCTATGCCGAACAAATAACTATATGGTCAGAGCATAATAATCCAGTGGTCTGCGCATGGAATAGAGGAAAGGCGCAGACATGTGTGATAGGAGTGCAGGGGTGATGCACAGGAAAAGAAAGTAGCCGTTGGAACAGTAAAACTGGGTGAAAAGTGATTTTACCATTGGATGGAGCAAGTTTTCTGCATTTAATGAGGTGATATTAGGGGATTTTTGACCGTTTTTATGGAGGTAAGTTGAAATTAATGACGATCCGACCGTTTTCACCTTGGATTTCCTATAAAAGGAAGGGCGCGGAGCATATTTGGTTCCTTTTCTTTCTGAGTACATTGCGCCTTGAGATTATCCCTAATTTGCGCTGTAAATTTGTCTGTGAGTAGTGTATGCTTGGCCGAGAGAACCTATCTGACGTGAGAAATCTAGAATTCATCTTTTTCCCAAGAATGACAACCACCAATCTAGAGAACGTGCCTGCAGAGGAGCACTCTGCGCCCCTCACCACATCGACTGAGCTAGGGTCAGATGATGTCCATGAGGTGATCCCCAAGGTTGAAGAAGTAGTGTCTATGCCATCTAAGGGAAAGGGAAAAATATCGAAGTGGTCCTCCTCGAAGCCGCGAGCCTCTCCGAGGAATGTGACATCCCCACTTTAGGCTAATAAGGATAGGTCGCCTATCAGTGACCCTTCGAAGAGACAAATGAGCGCAACTGAGGAGACTGCATTCATAGAGCCCATCTCATGGTGGCTGCCATATGTCAAGCCGTGCAGACCGTCCGTGCCTGCACCAAAGAATGTAGACTCAGTGTGGGACTACCTTCAAACGCCTCTGGTCCCGCAGGTAATTCCCCTTGCAGATGATATGTTTGGAAATATCTCGAGTTTCAAGTTCAATGATCATGATTTGGCGAATGAGGAAACGTTCCCCGAGCTAGCACTGGAGTACTACTTGGAGTAGATTCTCTATGGTGATGTGGTGAAGGTTAAGCCGATGCCGTGGGCGCGCGGGCTAAGTAATGTCAGGATCCTAAATTTCTTGAGGTTTCCACACTTTGGGAGGTACCCTATCACCATTATCTGCGTGCACCAGCTACTGGCGTTAGTACATGAAAGATGTCTGTGCTTCCAGGGATGCATTCCAAGTGATGCCACCCTAATCCACCAGATCACTGACCTGCCCAAGAAGGGGCCCCATCCCATGGCTTGTTTTCGAAAGAGAAATGAGCTGAAGGTGGTTGCAAAGGTAAAACAATATTACCATGTCGTGCAAGACAATAGAGGATTATTGGTACACACAATTGCAGACCCGGGTGTGTGCTTAGGAATGTTAATCCTGGGATGCAAGCTAATGTGCAAGTGCCGCCCAAAAACAATTCCTATGCATGTGATTTCCTTGGCAGGCCAATGCGATAAGGGGGTTAGGTAGAGCTGGTCCCAATACCTCTGCAAGAAATTCCTGGAAAATGTGCGTGAAGCGCAAGAGAAAGGGATACAATTTTGCTACTCTTGGCTACTGCTGTTGATTGCACTGATAGTAGGGGAGACTCCAGCGGATTCAGTCCTCCCGGAAGTAGAGCCTGGCATATGCAAGGGGGTGCACTACACCAATTTGTGGGATTCCACCGATTCCAAGCGCGTGAAAGAAAATAAAATCTTCTGGGTGCTTTTTGAAGGCACACTTGCGGTAGCAATACACTTGCAACCCAGCCTGTCCCCCGCAGTGTATCACAAGTACAAAAGCGTTGTTGAGTTTCAGGTTACCATGCACCATGTGCAAATCCGAGAGTGCAATGATCCTACGTGGTATAACCTGCCCTTCATGGCCATTGAAGTAGAGATAGATCAAATCATTGCGACTGGCCGCCAACATGGAAAGTTGGGCTCGGTTCCACCCAACCCATGACAACGTCCACTCTGGGAAAAAATACAATGGCAAGAGACAAGGATAAGGAAGCAGAGCTCCACACAGAAAAATAAGTAGGGACAGGCACAAAAAAAGATATATAGAAGGGCGTAGAAAAGGATGTTGAAGTAGAAAAATACACAAAGCCAAATATGAGCAGAGAAGCCGATCTTGACCTTGGAGGTCTTGATGGGTTAGATGGCAATGGTGCGACATCTCCGCGTGGTACAAAGCGAGGCACAGAAGGCCCCAAGGGCCCGCAAAAGAAGAGAAAAGGCTCCAAGGCTGGAGGAACATAAGAGGTCACTCTGATAGAAGAGGACATGGACAAAATTGTAGATGCAGTCGCTTCTGTTTTTGAAGACAGATGGATTGCCATGGAAGAGCAGTATAAGGATGCGGTGGAGGCCTTACAATATAGATTGTAGGTCATGTAGGTAAAAAATGACAACATACAAGCGAGCGTGAATCAAGCGAGGCCGATTCAAGCGAGCTTGCCTACAAAAATGGTTATCGCAACGTCAGATAGTAGAATTTTCCCCTTCCTGGGCATAACAGTTACAGTGGAGTAGCCGGAATTGCGCGCGCAGGTGTGTACCTGCTTAGAGGTTGGATTCGATCTATCTAAATTACCTAGTGGAAAGCTACACGCTATCCTAACTAACTTCTCCGATGAGCTGCAGTGCAAGGAGGCGCACGTGCAACAACAACTGAGTGAAGCAGAACAGACGGTCACAGCTAAAACCAAAGAATCACTCCAGGCACAGACACCGCAACAGGCGGCTGTGGCTCAACGTGTAGAGTTGGAACACTTGATCAACATGCTGTGTGATGATCTTCTCGAAGTGTCCATTCTTGCATCCCTTGCACTGCAGGTCAAAATTGAAAGCTTGGTTTTCATGCTAAAGGCTTCAAGGACAGAAGTGTAGACAATGAAAGCAAAGTTTGAACAACAGATTGCAGCATTGCAGGCTAAGATGCAACCCGAGACTCCCCCGGAGGTGCGCTCATAGTGGGCAACCTTGGTGAAGGAGGCATTCGAAAGTATTTCTGCTAATGTTGACAAGGGCTCCGCGCCGCTTGAAACAATAATGGGATTGTGGACCTCTGTGGAAATGGACCCACTAGTCAAAAATATCTATCAGGAGTTGCGCACCAAGGAGTAGGCATTTGAAAACCTTCAGGAGGGCTTGCCGACTTTTGTCCCTGCTCAGCGCATGACCTGCCTGCAAACAAGTCAAGTTCTATGCGATGAAGTCGAGGAGCTCCGCAGGAAGAAGCAGATCGTGACTGAGCATATGAAGCCATGGGCAGACAAGGCAATGAAGTTGTCTCAAGACTTGGATGCATACGTTAAGAACCTGAATCAGACCCTGCAAAGTATCAATCTAGCCGCAGAAGGGCTGACATCGCAAAAGCTGGTGGATACCGCATAGAGTGCAGCACCATATGAAGCCATGGGTAGACAAGGCAATGAAGTTGTGTCAATACTTGGATGCAGCCGTTAAGAACCTGAATCAGACCCTGCAAAGTATCAATCTAGCTGTAGAAGGGCTGACATCGCAGAAGCCGGTGGATATCGCGTAGAGTGCAGCAGATCAGAGTGCAGGCATCCTGGCACCCTTTGTTGATGCCATTGAATAAATGCAGAACAAGATGAAGAACCCAGCACCGCTATGACTCGGTACAAGTCACAAGATTGTATTTGGGGCTTGTTGGAGCGGGGTCCATTAAGACCTAATTTTGATATATTTTTGGAATATTTTTGTAATTTTAGTCGTGCGCAGCACAAGTCAAGGGGCTTTGGGGTGGGTCAAATCCCCTCATGAGTTGTAATGGGTCAAAGGGTAGAACCAGGGGCCGCAAACTACAGTTTGTGGACCTTAGTTGAACACAAGATAAAAGTATAAATAAGAGTCTAGATTGAGTCGATAGAAGACATGAAGTTGATGATGTATGAGATCTAAACTATTTTTTGATATTTTGAGCGAATTGTTTGGATTAGAAGGCTCCTGCTGGATGTGTGCGCGGAGAACCTAGTCCTGTTGTGTGCGGACCCCGCTGGTTGTGTGCGCGGGTAGACTGAAGGTGTTGTAAGGAAGATCTGACTGTGAATGAATAAAGGAATGTCTTGGATGATATCAGAGTCTCAAATGCATTTGTCATTTGCTTTATGATCTGTTTCTGCATGTTATTTCTGGTTACTATGTTATCTGTATTCAGATTGATTGTGCAACTGTTTTCTACTTTAGATGAATAATAAATGAATGGATTTATTAATTTTGAGAGTTAGCAATATGTATTAAGGATGATTAAAGGGATTGTGGATTTTGTTTTAGCACACGCATAAGGTATTTGACCTAAAATTTGTCTGGTTAGGGTTTAATGGTTAGGGCTTCTGTTGCGAAGATTCGATCACAGTTGTTTTAGATATGAAGACACCCATATCATTTAATTCTCTCTCAGGGTGTGGAAACCTGGTTCCAACACCCCCGCATACTGCTTCGGGTGAGGCTTTGACTTGCACAAGCAAGTCACTGCCGAAAGGGTCAGTAGTAAGAGGGTTTTGTTTGTTAACCTTAACTCTGAACCTGGGTAAGGACCCCTCAAGCCAACCAAAATCTGGTTGGAATTCCTTCCCAAATTATATTGTTCTTTATGTATTCTCGTCATGTGTTCTTGTTGTAGCTATAATGCAGCCCATTCTTGCATTTTGTAAACTAAGCGTACAACAACTGTGATTAGAATGGTGGGAGTAACATATCATGCATATTTATGGTAGAATTATTTGAAAGGCGCTTTCCCAAAATTGTCTATCATCCAATCAATGCATGTGGATAATATTTTCCCTAGTTTGGAATATCCCTACCTAACATTGGAAGGAAGAAAAATCCTAAAACCATCCTATTATCTAATCATTCTTGATTTGAGGGATAATATATCATATTAAGGCCACCTAAGGAATTTAAGATATCAATATTAGAGTATCCCTTTTATAATCGATTAGGACATGAGGATGGAATATAATTATGAAACTTATGGATGGTATTAATTCTCATTGTACCAAAAAACCCATATCCTATTATATGGGGCCTCCTATTAACTTTTGTTGAATTTTATTTTCCTTGCCGATTGTTGGTATGGTGTTTCCAGAGGGATATCACCTTCGGTCTTCTTGCATAACATCTAGCGAGTTTAGGATCTATACAATTGCTTGAATTTTGTGAGTATCCTAATCACTACTTGATAGTTGTTTCTTAAATAAAGTTACATTACTCATCTCTATAGGGTAACTTTCCATGGTGGCTGAAGTTTTCCATTTATATAATTGAGCTATTGGTTTTTCTTTTAAGGCTTCAATTGAAAATTTCAAGCCACTATTATGACCCTTTATACCATTAATAAGAACATGAAATATGGTTATCCCCATAAGTTGTGTGGTACTTGTGATTCTACACTCTTCATAAATCCCATAACATAAACACTTGACTTAGCTTACACTATGATTAATGTTCTTTATAAAAATGGGTGACTTTATGCCCTATGAAAACATTTTGAATGATGAATTTTATAATACATGTGTAGGAAATTCCAAATGTAGCCAATAATTTTTGTTATGTTCATGTAGATTATCTACAAGCCTCATGTGAAGTTCCATGATAGTAACTATATAGGTTTTATTTGAACATGAAATTTTTTATAGAACATGTTTAAGATTGCAACAAGAAACAATGAAGGAGGCATCCTGAAACATCATCCTTGATCCTAGTTGGAAAATAATCACCTAAACTAGGTGGGGCCCACACAGGCTATTTTTAGGTGTATGTCTATTTTTAGACATGGTGAGCATATTCTATATGTAGCAGGAGGCTATTTGTAGATGGTTGGTCAAATGTGAAAAATAGATGAAATTATATTTTTAGAAGATTGGGCGAAGTCTATCTATAGATCGTTGATATAAAAATAGATGCATGTCGGTTATTATTAGCTCTTAATAATAATCTGACAATAAACAACAACTTATTCTCTTGGAGCACTTTATTTCAGTGAACAAATTTGGAAAATCAGTGGGCTAAAGGAATTATGTAATTCCTAAGGGTTTACTGGAGTTCATGCATGGAGGACTCAGTTAGAACTAAAGTGGCAAAGTTATGACAGAGTTGGAAGAGTAGTTCATGGAGTTGTATTCAGTTTAACTCTGTTAGACTCAGTTGAGCTAGTTGTATCTAATCTAACTAAATGATACACTAGTGAGAGTGGAGTGAATTAATTAGTTAATTAATTCACAAATAATAACTCATTAATCAACTGAACAATACAACAGTTAACTACAGTGCATGTCAGATCCAGTGGAGACCCAGTGCAGAGGTAGGTGAAAGGGTGAGATAGACTATCTGTTGTGACCATAGTGATGCATGGATTGCATCTACATATACATTGGAGATTACAATGAGAAAAACGCAGTCAAGGAGAGTGGGATTGCATCGAATTGGTCTTTATAATCAGCTTGGATTGCGTAGTGGAGGCAGGCTAGCAGGAGGGCAGATATTGGTACATGGATTTGCAGATTTCTTCTATGTTAGTGTGTGACAATTGTATTTTACTGAGAGCTTGATGTACTAAGCTTTGTATGAGATTGTTACATGATCTCCATGATACATAATATATGATAGTTGGGGTTTTTAGCTTCAGGATTTCCCGTTAAACAACTGTGTTATGCGTGTTTTTATTGCTTCATGTGTTTTGCAATTGTTGATTAAATTTCCGCAAGAATTATAGTGGAAGGATTCTGTATTTAGCAAGAAGATAAATATTGTTAGATCAGGAGAGTATGGATATATACATGCATATTGTATATAGTTTCTACAGAACATATTAGGAAGAATCAAGTTCAAACTAATAAATGAAATTTTCACATGATTTTTTTTCATTTTATAAACCTTATGCAAGATAACTAAATAGATTTTATACATATATTTTTGCAATGGTACACATAAACATATAAAAATGCACCTAAATGATATTATAATGGAACATGGTTTATATCATGGACAATGTGAACATGGGAAGCCAAAATAAACACTAAATGAGTAAGGGATGAGAGAAGATCAAATAATTGATGAATGGAAGGTATTGAAATATGTACTAGAGAGACATGGTAGTAAAGGGGATGAATGGTAGTAACATGCCTACTAGATAGGCATACAATTTTTTATTGGAGTTATTAGTGATCCACTCTAAGTGTGTGTCATAATAGGAAATAGAGAAATTCCATAAATTATAATAGGAAAAGACCTTGGAATCCCAAAGGTCGTAATTCTACTTGTATATAATGATGTTCACCTTAATAGAAAATTAACATTCATGAGTTATTGATTGGCCTAGCATGGTATTAGAACCAAGTGTAGATATCTTTGTCATTTTCTTCCCCTTCAGACATGATGTGTTACCTAACTCACCTTAGAGAGGTTGTGTTACATGTGTTACCTCAGAGCACTTGCATTACCTAAGATGTTGCATTATCAACACAAAGAGTATTAGATTCAATGTGCCTGCATTACCAGAATGTGTTACTAGGGTATGTTACTAGTCTACATTACCATACTGTGTTACTAGGGTGCATTACTAGGTTGTGTTACTAGTTTTCATTATCAAGTTGCGTTACTAGTCTACATTACCAGGTTGCCTTACTAGACTCTGCCACACTGGAACTCACATATTCCTAACGTCTCTAAATGAAGGACTTAGGTAGCACGAGTGCATGAGTATCCATTGAGCCTTAACCAAAGAGAAATCACACACACAAAAAAACACTTGTTCCTCAAGAGCTAACCCATTTTCTCCTTGTTGCTTTCATTATTTTTCGTGTGATGCGATCCATATATTATTGAAGAGTTGCGAATGTGAGTTTGAATTTTTTTTTACAATTATATCTCCATTGAAAATTCAGACATTGTGAACTCATGGATGCCCATAGATTGCATGGAAAAATCAACAGGTGCATGTCGTGCTCTAGGCATTGTTCTATACTGCAAATGGATTCCTTGACCGATGTAACTCTTGCCTTAGTATCCCAATTTCAACATGTAAAGTAGGGTTCTACTAAAATTCAACATTATCTCTTTATGGCTCAGCAATGAGCTTAGATTCCCACTCATTTTTGTACATGGTATCCTTATCATTGATTTGGCCCAATTCTAAAGGAGGTACATGATTTGTTGGTGATTACGTGGGTTTCATTTTGAAGAATCAAAATAATAGATACAATAAGAGGATATATGTGCGAGGAATTTCTTTTAAATTGAAGAGTGATATTTTCATTTATGGTTCCAGATGGTATATGTCAGGTGGTGCTTAATATGATGAACAATTAAAATTTTTACTCTCATTTTTTTCAATAGAGATTATTATTTCATTGGATTATTATTGTACGATCCTGACCCTTGTTTGAAGATGAATGATCTCATCTCTATTGTTGGTGTTGTGCTAAATGGAAAAGAGAAATACCATGAATGGTCCAAAAATATTAAGCATACCCTTATCTTCAATGACATGGAAAGGTATTTGTGAAAGAGAAGGTAACAATCTGCCTGCCAAGCCCACATCAGATAAAGAGCTTGCCATATGAGAGAATAAGGATAACAAGGCCTATGCCCTAATTATTGCTTCCATAAGTGAAGAGGTGAGTCGTCATATAATTTCAATTACAAGTGCTTATGATGCATTCAAGAAGTTGAAATATTTATTTGAATCACACTCATAATTGGAGGTAGTTCAATTAATGATCAAGCTCTTCAACCTGGGGTTGAAGGATGATGACCCCTTGGCCCTAGCATAATAAATTAGAGCTATCATGCATGATGCAGAATCCACTAGAATTAAAACATACATCCCTCTCATAGCCCTTGTCAAGACCCTCTATCCTACATGTTGTCACTATCTTGAATCCTTACAAGTTATTTCCCAACTCAAGGACATTTATTTTGACACTTTTCTGGAGAAATTTGTAGGATAGAAGAATTTTTTTTGGAAGAGAAAGACAACTTCTTAGTCTCCTGAAGAATATGTGTGATTTACACATAAAGAGAAGAATTAGGCACAAGATTCTTCTAGAGGAAGAGGTCGTAGAAGAGGATGTGGAAGGAAGAACAACAAAGGTAGGGGAGTAAATATCATCAAGGAGGAAAATCTAATATCCACTATAACCCTTGTTGTAGATATCGACATGATGCATCCACATGAAAAATCCCTTGGGAAAGAATCAATCAATAACAAAGAGAAGGAAAAGGTAAAACACCAGATCCAACAAAAGGTAAAATATCTAAATTTTCTCATTATATTGTTTCACATTACAATATTGGAGTAATCGAAGACCTATTTCAAACTTCATTTGCTTCTTGGAAATATGCAAGGCTTCTTGATATAGGTGCAACCTGGCACATGAAATTTCAGAAAGACTTCTTTAAAGACTTCAGTGACAACATATATGGAGCAATATACTTTGTAGAGAAGTCAAGTCTCAAGCCATCCAGACTTGACATCATTAGGTTTAAACTGCCTGTAATTCCTGACTTTTCTCTACATGACGTAATCTACCTTCTAGAGCCGAGGAGAAACTTGTTGTACCTTGGTCACATTCACCAACAAAGACACTCCATTCACATGTTTTATGGCAGAATTGAGATTAAAAAATCATTATAAAACATATATGTCGTGACTGGAATAGAGGATGAAAGACTATTAAAGCTGCAAGGAACATCTGCTCATGCACATAGCTGTGCATATAGTTCTCAGTATAATGAAGGTACATTTCCATCCAGTCTTCTATGGCATGCAAGATTTGGACATCTTAATTATGACAATTTTTTTTTTTTGAAAATAAATGGTGTTTCTGGTTTTCCAACTATTCCAAGCAAATTGAATCGATGTGATGCTTGAATTCTAGGAAAACATAACAAACAATCATTTCATGATTATGTTTTCAGAGTACATAGAAAATTTGCATTGATGCATTTTGATTTGTGTGGCCCTATGCGTGTTCCTTCTACAAATGGAAATAAATATATAATGGATTTTATTGATGAATACACTAGGATGTGTTGGGTGTATTTATTTAAAAGTAAATTAGAATATTTTGAAACTTTAAAAAACTTTCATGCATGGATTTAAAATGATGCACAATCACATATTAGCTCTATTCATACTAATAATTGAAAATACTATACTTCAAATCAAACATCAAACAATTATGCCATACATTCCTCAACAAAATGGTGTAGCTGAAAGAATGAATATGGCTATCTTAAATATGGGTTGTTCAATGATGTATTAAAAAAAAAGGTTAAAGCCGATGTTTTGGGCTAATGCAATTCTATGTGCAATATATATTAAAAACAAATTTCCATCTCATGCTCTAAAAAACAAGAATCCTCACGAAATGTGGTATGGCCACATTCCTTTAGTAAGGCATCTCAAGGTTTTTGGTTCCACATGTTATGCCTTGATTTTTAAAGAACAAAGAATAAAACTTGGTGCAAGGAGTCGAAAGTGTATCTTCTTGCGGTACTTAGATACCACCAAAGCATATCGTCTCTATGATGAGGTAAATAATTTTTTTATGTTGTCTAGAGATGTATTTTTTTTTTAATCTTCCAAGATTGAAAATACTGTTGAGCGACAACTTGATCATTTTGACAGATTCAACCATGCAATTTTTTTCATGAATTTGATAATGAGATTCCAAAAAATGGTGTAGCTATCTTGGATCAATCTATGGAATCTCCTTTTGAAGCACTTTCTCCCCCTCATGAAGTTCCAACCACTTCTTCATAGGAAGACCCTTTGAGTGATGTGATTGAGAGAATTAGAAGGATAAATATTGATGCAACCCCATATTAGTTAATAGAACAACCTGGAACATCTCAGAAAGATAGTCCAAAATGGATCATTAAAACATTTGAAAGTTTTTATCCTAATGTGGTTGGAAAGACATGAATTAGAAGTTACACTAGACAAAATGGAAGCGATGTAGATGTTTCTGATTCAATTGATGATATGGACGTTTCTTATGATTGTGAATTAAATTTGTCTACTAATTTTGAACCAACTTCCTTTAAATAATTTGTCTCTTAATGAATATAAATAAGTAATTCATAAATAGTATGATTCTATCATAAAGAATGGAACATGGAAGTTGGTCAACACAACATGGAAGCTGGTGGACACTCCATTTGTAACCAGACCAGTTGAATGCAAATGGGTGTTTAAGAATAAGTATAAATCAAGTGGCTCACTTGACAAGCACAAAGTAAGGCTCACAACAGAAGGATTTTATTATAAGGAAGGGGTTGATTATGAAGAGACCTTTGATCCTGAAGAAAAATGGGCCACCATCCATACTCTCTTTTCCTTGGAAACTCAGAATGGATGGAAAGTCCATCAAATGGATGTAAATATTGTTTTCTTGATTGAAGACCTAAAAGAAAATGTTTTTGTCTCAACAAAAAGGTTTTGTTGTGAAGTGACAAGAACAAATAGTATGAAAACTCATCAAATATTTGTATGGCCTAAAAATATCACTGAGAGCTTAGTATGAAAAAATGACAGAGCATCTTTTGAAATTAAATTTATCTTGATAATGAAACTTTATTTGTCAAGAAAGTTGGAAAAAGTGTTGTCTATATTGTGGCATATGTAGATGATTTATTGATAACAAGGAACAATCAAATTATATTGCATCCATAAAGAAAGAATTGAAGAAAGTATTTGATATGAAAAATTTGGGACACATTCATTTCTATTTGGGAAATAAAGTGACCCAACATCCAAGATATATATTCCTCTCTCAAAAGAAGTAAATTGGAGAACTGTTGAACAATTTTGGCATGGTTGAATGCGATCCTTTCTCCACTCCAATGGAAAAGAATCTAAAGCTCACATGTAAAGAAGGAAATGAATTTGAGGATGCAATTAAGTATAGATAGCTTGAGGGAAGTCTTATCTACCTCACCACTACCAGACCAAATATTTAATTTGTTGTTGGAATCCTTTCCATGTTTATGAAAAAGCCTCTTGAGGGACATTGGTCTGCAACAAAAAGAGTTATAAAGTACTTGAAATAAACTGATAACTTTGGACTCAAATATTCATAAGTGGACGCCTTTAGCTTGATTGAATATTCTGATTAAGACTTTGATGGACATAAGGAAAAGGGAGTGTCTACTTTAGGCCATGTTATGATTCTTGGATTAGGATTTGTCTCCTGGAGGTCATGCAAATAGTAATTTCCAATAGATTCTACAACATAGGTAGAATATATGGCAGTTGTAGAAGTAACCAAGGAGATTATGTGGCTTAGGAAAATTCCTAAAGGTTTTGCAAGAGAAATAAGTGAACCCTACTCATTTTTTTTTTTTCACAAAATTTGTTGTTGATTGATATTCAAAAAAGGGAAAGGAGGCGATGCTCCAGATTTACAAGATATCATTGGCAAGAGGTGGGCCAATTGTCGCTATTTTTAGTGCCAATTTCTTTTTTGCATCTAGCTTGTTTCACAGTGAGAAAGGAAGTAATGGTATAAATTATAACATAATGGAATAATAAAAGACAGACTTTGCATTTCATAATTGAGTTTTGAAAGTGTGATGAGATTTCCGCGCATTGAGGTCTTCACCCGCTTCAAAATGTTGCGCTGTGCCAAACTTTGACTGGTCATCGTAACAGGGAGCTGATAAGCTGTCTAGGGAGACAGAGGCGGACAAATGCGTATTAGACAGAGGCGCATATAATACAAAACAGTAGAGCTGAGAAACGCATAAATGTGGTGCGCTGGCTGGTTTGAACAAAGATCGATGAAGTGAGGGTTGACAGTGGTCAAAGGATGACTGAGTGCGTTCGATGGATCATGAGAAAGGACATACACAGGAGGGGGCGCAGAGTTTAATGGAACGTCACAGAGGTAGAAATATTTTGAATGTGCAGAGTTTATATCTATGGGAATCGTATCTAAGGGAAAAGTAGCTGTAGTGTGAGACTTTGCAAAGGATCTGAGCATGGGTTTTCGGAGTCCAAGAGCAGAGATCTGATGTGGGTAGAAACTACTGAGGAGTATAAATTTTTTCATGGCAGGAAAAAATTCTGATCAGAGCCGTTACATCGAAGGTTTCCAACAGAACGAGAACATGCTCTGTTTTCCCTTTCATCAGCTTCTTTGTTGAGGGTTCGAAGAACATGATAAAAGAGGTTTCCTTTCATCTGTTGATCAATAGTTTGGCAGCGCCCTATGATTTGCTGTAGAATCAAGTTGGGGGATTTTCTGTTGCAGATCATCAAACTAATTACAATGGATGAATCTCCAATTATTACAGCTGTGTTGATGCCAAGTCTCTGAAGCTGTAGCAGACCTTGGTAGAGAGCTAATGCTTCTGCTATGTTATTGGATAAAGTACCCAGTCCCCATTCGTAATCAACTAGAACATCAAAATTACCATTGCAGATGAGTTCTCCAGGCCCAGCCATTCCTGGGTTGGACTTGGAGGCACCATCAAAGAAGAGATAATGTGTATTGAAATTCCTGAGCCATCGTGAAAATTCCTCTTCTTTCATCATGAGTTTCCAGCTACACCTGGAATTGGTTCTGCTACTGGGATTGCTTCTGTTTTGTGCTATGTTGTTTCTGTCTAGAAGATACCCTATGTAATTTCTTTCTTCAACATGGAGGTCCAACGTGTTTAATTTCCCTTGACATTTCGTGGATAGAGCTTCCAAATTGAGACTCCAAGATTTGTTGTAGAGCTTTCTGACGCTGGTCTCTTTACCTTTGAAGATCGTGCGGTTTCTTGCCAACCAGATGTTCCATAGAAGAGTACAGGGCAAGGCATTCCAAACCCTTCGAGCAATGTTATTTGTTTTTTTTCTCCACGGGTAGCTTTTTTTCCATATGTGCAGTTCTTCAAAGATGCTAGTGCTAGGCTCCCAAGGGAGATCGTGGCTCCGAAAAGCTTCCTTCCAGCAAGCTATAGAAAATGGGCATTCTATGAAAAGATGTTGGCTTGTCTCTTCATCAGATTGACATTTTGGACAGCGAGATAGCCCGATTATTCCTCGCTTTCTAAGGTTCTCAGAGGTGAGGACTTTCCCTCTTAGGAGGGTCCATAGAAAGAATTTAATTTTTGGAAGAGATTCTACCTTCCAAACTAATCTCCACTGCTCCCAAATAGACATGGGAAAATCGATGTTGCAAATCTGATGGTAGGCAGCCTTAATGGTATAGATAGTACCTGATGGATCCCATCGAAAATCAACAGCATCGAAGCGTTTGGAAGGAGCTATACCATGGAGATGGGCTTGCAGATTGATGAGGTTGATTTCTATATCTGCAGGTATGCGTGGGAAGGTCCAACCTTTCCAGATATGAGAGTGGGAATCCCATTGAGAGATCTGATCCAGAGTTTGAATTCATGTGATGTTAAAAAAATCTAGAATCTGCTGTGTACCAGGCCATCGACTTATGGGCTGTTGCCCCATTATTTTATCATCCCCAATTCTAATGTGGCTGGCGCCTTTGGGCACTTTGGAGGTGTTTTTTTCAAGAAATGGAATAGCTTTCTTACACATCCTCCAGATTTTTGAGCACGTTCTGTTAGGGAGCTCATGTTCCAAAAGCTGATGCCTTGGGAAGCCAAGATATTTTTTTTCTAGAACTATCTTCCACCAAGCGTTCTTGCTAGTTATGAATCTCCAAACAAGTTTGCCAGCAAAGGCAAGGTTTAGAAGTTTAGAAGATCTGATTCCTAGTCCTCCTTTCTCGTGCGGTTGAATGACCTGCTTCCAGCTTACCAAGTTATATTTTTTTGTTTCAGTTCTCCCTCCTTGCCAAAGAAAGTGACGAAGGAGAGCATCCATTTTATTATGAAAACTGGCAGGGGCTTGCATGAGTGTAAAGCAATAAAAGGGCAGGGAAGAGAGACCTGCTTTAAGGAGGATGAGGCACCCTGCTGGATTAAGCCAAGAGGTGCCCCATTGCTGTATCTTCCTTTTCATTTTGTCAATAATAACTTCCCAAGCAGCAAATTTCAGGTTGCCAGCACTCACTGGCATGCCCAGATAGGTAAAATGCTCACAGTCCAGCTTACATGGAACTCCAAAAGTATTAGCAATTCTATGAAGAGTTTGTGCCGAAGCGTTCCACCCATATATACAACTCTTGTGGTAATTTATCAAACCTCCGGAATAGCTCATGTATTGATCTAGGAGAGCTTTGAAACGACTGGCTATGATATTTGAGGCTCCCCCCATTAGAAGAGTATCGTCAGCAAACTGAGAATGGTTGATGTTCTTGAATCCATTATCAAATTTAATTCCGGTGATGAGGCCCATACGACGGTTGAAATCCAGCGCTCTGCTGAAGGATTCAACCATTAGTATAAAGATATAAGGTGAAATAGGACAGCCTTGTCTTAGTCCTCGAGTATATTGGAAGGATGGTCCAGGTCTACCATTAATAAGAGGGGAGATCCATGGGACTGTGATGCAGGCTTTAATTAGGCTGATGAAGGTTGTGGCAAATCCCATTTTTTCTAGAACGGAAAATAGGAAGGAGTGTCGGACACGGTCAAAGGCATTGGCTAAGTCTAACTTTAAGATGAAGCCTTTCTCATTTCTTGCTTGACTGGAATGTATAGCCTCTTGGACAAGAAGGATGGAGTCCGAGATTTGTATATTGGCCAAAAAACCCCCTTGATTTTCAGAAATGAGAGAGGGGGGGAGAGGTTTAAGGCGTGTAGCCAAAATTTTTGTCAAGATTTTGTAAGATGAGTTACACAACGATATGGGTCGAAAACGAGAAAAAGACAAGGGTCGATTTTCTTTAGGAATAAGGGCAAGATGGGTGGCATTGGTAAAACCTCCTATTTTGCAATTGCGTTGAGTCCATCTTAGCATCTTGACAAGGTCTTTTTTAATTGTTCCCCAGTATGTTCTATAGAAACAGATTGGGAAGCCATCTGGACCTGGGGCTTTATCTGGCTGAAGCGTCCAAATGGCATTTTGTATTTCTTCTTCATTAATTTCTTTAGTCAAATCTGCATTGATTTCATCACTAATTCCTTTGGGCATGTGCTGTAGGAGATCTGAATAATCCTGTGTTTCCTTTATTTCTGTTAAAAGAGAGTTGTAATAGGCTGAAGCTGTTTGTTTGATAGTTGCTTGGGTTTTTTGAGGAAGGCCTTCCTCATCATTGATCATGGTGACATTATTTCTGACTTTCCTGACAGTTGCTTGCTTATGGAAGAAAGCAGAGATTTTATCTCCTCCTTGAAGCCAAAGCTATCTTGACTTTATTCTTCATTTATGCTCTTCTTCTCTATTGACACGGTACAATTGATAATATAAATCAATTTCTAGTGCTTTATCCTCTTGGGAGAGCCCATTCTCCTCTATTTTTCTGTGATTTTCTTTCAATTTATTTTTTATATCAGCTTTGGCGTTTTCTGGTTCTTTATAATGCTGCTTCACCCATTCCTTCAAGGCATGTTTTGTATTTTTCAGTTTACATTCCCAAATGAACCCCGGTGATCCTTCTATGTGATGCTGCCATGCTGCTTTAACTATCTGATCCACAATTGGATTGCTGCGCCATAGGGAGCTATATTTAAAAGGCAACGGCCCCAAAGGGCAGCGTGTCTCAAGGAAAATGCTGGTGGGGTAGTGATCGGAAGCTAAATAAGGAAGAATTTCAGCATAAGCTGTGGAGAACTCAGAGAGGAGAGTGGTGTTGATTAGAATTCTATCAAGCCGCTCCATTATGTTATCTTTGCCCAATCTGCGATTATTCCAAGTGTACCTCCGGTTTTTTGGAATGATATCAACTAAATCGTATTCTTGCATGATGTCTTCCAGCTTTGCTCTATAAGGATCAAATGTAAAGATACCTCCTCTTTTCTCATTGGAATGTAATATAAGGCTGAGATCTCCCCCAAGGATGATATTGCTGTTGTCTTCAGCTTGGATATCTTCTTGTAGAGTGGCCCAACACTGCTCTTTGTCTCTGAAATGGTTCGGTGAATAAATATTATAGATGACTATTTGTTTGTGCTCTGCTTGCTTTTCTAATGTGACTTTGACCCAAAATTGACTGATAGTGTTGGATGTGCATGTCCAAACATTTTTGTTCCAGATAGTGGTGATTCCACTGGAAGCTCCTCTTGCTTCACAAATATGTCCATCATAATGTCTAAGCTGATCTATAATTCCTTTCATCTCTTGCAGTCTTTGTTTAGTCTCCTGAATCATTAATATTCCTGGCTTCTCATGATCTATAAGATCTTTCAGGGCAGAAGTTTTAGAGGGGTGCCCCAGTCCCCTACAATTCCATGATATAACTTTCATCATTGAGTATGTGGGATTCGGAGGGATGCTCGTCCCCCTTGCTCCTTTTGTGTTGTTTCTTTGCTATTTTGACCCAATATATAAGTTTCTATGGGATTTTGAGTTCCCATGGCAATATATTTTTGGGCGTTTTCGTCCCTTTGCTGTTTTCTAGATTTCCTGCCGGGTCCTTTTTTTTGAGATTCTAGGTTAACTCCATGCTCTTTCGAGGAGCTCCTAGTTGATCGGGATGGGGGGGGGATCAAGGGAGTGGGAGGGAGAGGATTGAGAAAGGGAAAAAAGGATGGGGGGGTCATTTTCGAGGGAAATCAGGGGATCATTTTCAGGGAGAGAGAGGGCGCCAAAGGGGTTTAAGGAGTTCAAAGGAGAATCAGAGGTTGGGCCTAGGTTGGGAATGATGGGAGGGCCTAGGGAAGAAGAGGAGGGAGGAGCAGCTGAGGAAGAGGTATTGGGAGGAGCTGAAGAGGGGGATGATTTGGAAGGACAGCTTCAGAATTTTCTTTCGGGCTAGCTGCAGTCTTCTTTTTTTTAACGGTTTCCCATTGTTCCTCAGATTGAGCAGGTTCATCATTAACTAGTTTAGAGCAGCGATTGGAAAAATGGTCGTATTCATGACATACCTTGCATTTAAAGGGAATTTGTTCATAGTCCAGTTGTTGAATGTGCGTCCAGTCATCCACCTTTAGCCTGATTTCCTCTGGAAGACCCTTGCCGAGGTCGACTTCAACACATATACGCGCACATGCCTGCATATTATCCTTGGGCTCGCTCCGATCAATGTATTTCCCAATAGCATTGCCAATGGCTCGAACCGAGTCATCTCCCCAACAGTGGAGTAGGAGATGCGGAAGCCGGACCCAGACCGGGACTTCATTAGGGACATCCAGCTCGGGATCGAAGTCTGGAGTCCATTTTTTCAGATACAGTCCACGAGAGTCCATGAAATATGGACCATTTCTGAAGATTAAGTCCTTGTCTGCTCTAGATTCAAAATGGAATGTGTAATAACCTTTCCCGCAAAAGCGAATGGATATTTTACCATTTACTTTTTCTGCCCAATTCCTTTCAATCCAGCGTTGAACTGTTTTCGGTGATGGCCATAGGCCAGTGAATTGACCGATGAGTCCCCGTTCCGCTAGAGATAGCGCAGCCATTCGTGGAAGTGTAGGAGGCAGCTCGACCTCTTGCAACCCATCTAACTTCTTTACAAACTTCGAAAGCGCAGGGTGAGGTCGTTGGGGCTGTAAGGATTTAACCAAAGCAGAGAAAGCATCTGCTGCAGATTGTTCGTTGGTGCTCTCCGAAGCAGCATCCGGAGGGGCCATGACAGGCCTCGAGCGAAGGTAACAGCAGACAACGGCTAGGTTAAACGCGCAGGCAGAGCGCGTAGCATCAAATCCCCCATTTTTGAACCCTACTCATCTTTTGGTTGACAATATTTATGAAATTAAATTTGCCAAGAATCCAAGATTCCATGATTGAACCAAAAATATCAACACAAAGTATCATTTTATTTGACATCATGTATTAGCCAAGACTATTCACCTACTACATTGTTCCACAAATGAGAAAAACACAAATATATTCACCAACGTACTTGGAATAGAAATTTTTGAAAGATTCAGAATGGTGCTTGGACTCACAAACACCCCTTCAGATCAAGGGGGAATGTTAGACACCTAATCCTCAAGGATTGGGAGAAATTATGTAGATATGTAAATAGGGAAATTCCATCAATTAGAATAGGAGAATACCTTGGAATTGGAATCCCAAAGGCCATCACTCTATTTGTATATAATGATGTTCACCTTAAGAAAAAATTAACATTCAAGAGTTATTACTTGGCCTGACACAACATAAGGACAACTTACTATCTCACATGAAAACAATCGACTAGGGAAGTGATTAATAAATGTAGGCTAACATATTAGAATAGGAGGATATCATTAAGGAGTAAGTAAGAGAATTCATCCACTAAACTGGGTCAAGTGATTCATCGCTTTATTTATATGTATTGGTTTCTTCTTTAGTGTCTATCATGTATGCCATGGATATTGCCTCCTTCCTAATAAGTATTTATGAATGTTTCAAACCATTGATATCAACAATGCTAGAATAAACAATGGTGACACAATATTATTTTTATTTTTTTATTTTTTATTTTTGGTGACTAGAGGAATCAACAACTGGGCTAGTTTCATACTTGCATGACAGGGGTCAATTTTAGCTGCTACCACTATAACGACTAGATACCTACATATTCCCCTTCCGCAGGCACAGGTAAGTTGGGAATATTTGAACCTCAAATCTCTTGGTATATAACACTTCATTTTCATAGTGCTTTCCAATTGAGCTAGCACGTGGAGGCTACAATGGTGGAACAATATGGTTAGGTAGTGTAAGTTCATTTTTTAAATCACTACATGATATCATTTTTGGGTTATTGAGAACTATTTTACCAAATAATTCTAGCCCTTTTCTTCTACCATGCTACAATGAACTTTGAGAGGTTGTCAGGATGTTGGTATGTGTTCAATGGTTCAATTTTTAGTTATTGGATTCATTTTCCAATTCCTAAAATGATTTCTATTTCATAAATCAAATGGATGAGAATTTGTGAATACATTCTCTTTGAATATAAAATTTTTTGTTGCTTCTTTAATTCCTCTACATCCATATACATTAATATTTTAAGTCATGTCATATGAGATAAAGATACCCAATGGAAAGGAAATAATTTTAATCGGTGCTCAAATCCCTACTCATTCTACATATATTCTCATCACAAATACTTTTAGTAAATCTATGCCACTATGCTTAATTGGTATTTGTAGAAATTGAGATCCTTTCAACTTAAGGTTACAAATCAAGGTTTAGAGTGGATAGGTATTACCCATAGTGTATGCATAAAACCTTGCCCTTGGAAATATGAAAATTTTGTTGATGATTTTACCTCATACAAGAACTTTTGCACAATTTTTGTGTCAAATGTGCATGGAGTCATCCAAAGCCTTTCTATTTTGAAATTAAATTTATTAAAGTGAAGGAACTTTTAATTTTAAGTTATGAAAAGTATTATAAAGTGTATTATAGCCCCAAGGGATAGCTCAGTTGGTCAAGTTCCCGTTGTTAAGTACATTTCCAATCGGAAAGTCATGGGGTCAAATATCCTCGACGCCCTTGGGGTTAGACCCTATTAGTTTGACATTGGTTAGATCCCTTTGGGTTGATCAACCTGGATTTTCCCGTGGATGTAGCGACCATTCAGTGTCCTTGAACCACATTAAAAAAAATGATAAAGTGTAATTTAATTATGCTAGTGATTTGGATAAATATCCACTATTGATCGCTAGTGATATTAGGGTTTAATTTCAATCATTGATCTTAATGAGTGATTAGGGATGTGGAGACTTAGTGATTAACTACAAATTAGAAAGGAAGGCAAGGTAGAAGGGAAATGACATGATGGATCAATTGCATAGAGTAACAAAGAATTTTGTTCAATGTGTAAGCTAGGAGTTTTGTTGCAAGGAAATCAACCTCAACAAATTAGTGGAGGCCATATTATCCAATAGAGATAAATACCATATGATTTAGGCATAGGAGGAGAAGTGGGTTGTGTGATTCAATCAAGAACTCAACCATACAATTTCCAAAAAGGCTATACTTAGCCACAAGATGTTGTACGTTGTACAAACAATAGGTCGTGAGAAGAGGAGGGTGTAAGATAGAAATACAGGGTCATACAACGATGCCATATAGTCAACATATTGTTGTGGATTTTATCTTTACAAGTGGGCGATTTTTCCCAATGTGGGAAGCCCTTGTAAGTTTGGAATTATTTTAATGAAAAATTGATTTGAAGGGCATACAAATTACTTGTGTATTTGGAAATTTATCTTTATTTCATTAATTTATTTTAATTCTATTATAAAAATTATTTTATTTAAAACTAAAAATCAACAAGTAATTGCAATTGAGATCATAAAGAAATCATTCACCTAGGGTTTGGAGAATTTTTTTAACATGGTATCATACTTGGGTGTCTGATTAAAGCTTCCAGGTGTTTACAATAGTCGATCTACTATATTTTAAAACCATCCATTATTTTTTACTAAGTGCTTGAAGGACTAATAACATTTGCAAGGAATCTTATTTATATCTGGAAAAATGACAACACTAAGTTTTATATTTGAGGATAGGTTGGATGGATCCTCAAATTTATTAGCATGGAAAGCTAGGATTGCATTTTTATTGGAGGAAAATGATCTTATGAATATTATTAATCATATAATTCCAACGTCGACATATTTGGGGTAGTTGGCAACCAAAAAAATAGAAGGAGGTGAAACCCAAGTGGGTGATCTTGAATGTAGTGAAGGATCACTTGATTCCTCACATTTCAGAGAAGAACTTAGCTAAGGATAAGTTGATGCATTGGTAAGCCTCTACCAAAGTGAGGAAATTATTAGGAAGATGATTCCAAGTAAAAGCTTAGATCCATAGAGATGTTCAAATTTCACTCAATTACTAGTTACCTGTTGAATATCTCTCAGATCTGTGATCAACTTATAGTAGTTAGGGAGAAAGTGGAGGATGTTGAAATAGATAACAGGTATTGAATGGTTTCCCAATTAGTTGGGAACTATTTTTCCAGGTTGTTTGTGCTTACGATAAGTTTCTAAACTTTGAGATATTGTGGGATAACTTTATCTAGGAGGAGACTTAGATGGAGTTTAAAGCCAACAAGAAGTCAGGGGACGAGAACCTAGCCCTAATCAGTTAAATGAGGAAGGGAAAAGGAAAGGGTTCTATTAAATTTAAGGGAAAGAGTGAGGAGTCAACCTCACAACCATATAAGAAGAATAACTTGAGTAAAATAAAGTGCTTCTTTTATCATAAGCATAGATATTATGCATTATAGTGTCTAGAGAAGAACAAAGGAAAAGGAAAGTAACACCAAAAGCAAGTGGAAATCTTAGCAAAAAATCATAAATACATGAGTTTTCTACAAAATTTGAGGACTTATCATTAGTTTCTTTCCTTCCCATGAGAAAATTTACATGGAAATTATGGTATGTGGATTGTTGAAAATGGCAACAAGAAATATTGATTTTTCCACCAAGAAAATTCTAATTTAATTTTCCCTTGAATTAAATTGGAAGGAAATTGTAATTCCACATCACATGACAACTCGTACGAGTTAACTAAGTTAGGAAGACTTAATTAGTTCAGTTAATTCGAGTTGAGGGTAAAACTAGAGGCATGTAGAGCATCTCCTACATTTTAGGAGGCATGCTTGAGTTTTTCTTGAGTTGTAATTAATTAACTTAATTTATTTGAGTTAAAATTAGTTTAACTAGTTCTAACTGATGGAGGAACTAGTGAGAGGTCAAGTGAATTAAATTAGATTTAATTCACATTCAATGATCAATCAGATAACTGATAATTCGCTAAAATAACTCATGCATGTCAATTCTGAGGAAGACCCAGGTGAGATTGTGTTGAAAAGTCAACAAGAAATGTGTGTCTAATTTAATTTTCCCTTAATTAAATTGGACAATAAAATGTAATCTTATCTCATAATCATTGTAATAGTTAACTGAGTGTGATAAACTCAGTTAGCTCATGAATTTCGAGTTGAGGGTGGTTGGTGAGGCATGTAGAGTGATTTTATTAGTTATTGACTCCAAGTTGTAGTTAGTGCATTAGTTTAATGCATGAGGAATCAATTAACTCAATTGATTGAGTTAAAAATAGTTTAACTAGTTGTAAATGATTGTTGCACTAGTGAGAGGTCAAGTGAATTAAATCAAATTTAATTCACATGTAGTGATCTGTCATGTAACTGATGATTTACTATTAATAGTTGCATGCATGCCAGTTTTGATGGATACCCAGTTGAGAAAGAGGTTAAAGGGATGTTAACTATCAGTTGTATTATTAGTAGGCTGCTTGCATGCAGTTAAACATGCATAGGATTGCACATGAGCATTGCACATTTTTGGAAGGATGAATTTCCTAAATAATAGGGATTGCATTCTGCATGAATTGCGCAAGGCAGGCAGGCTGAGCAGAGGCTGAGAATTGGCTAAGTGTTGGTCAATTTTGTCCGGATTAGTGTGAGACAGTTGTGAGAGTGCAACAGAATCTTGTGAGAAGAGTGCATTGTAATTGTTTCATGATTCCTTGGTGAATATATAATAGAATATAGAGGGGTTTTAAGCAGTAAGCTTTCCCCAGGAAAATATCTGTGTTATGGTTTGATTTGCTTCTTTCTTTACTTGTTGTGACTGGCGATCATGTTTGTTTTCCACAATTAATTTGTAGAAGGATTCAGTATCTTGATCTAACATATCGCATGATCGGATTGAATCCATTGGTATACATATTGTTTTTATAATTTCTACATGGTATCGAAGCACAAGAAATCACTATAGTGGAGAAGAAATTGAGTTTGTGCTAAATATCATTGGAATTTGCATAAATATTGTTTGGTGTGACAGGCGGATCAAGATGGATTTCAATGGCTTAAGATTGGAACATGCACTCGAGGGCAGTTCTAATTATATTTCACGGAAAGACAAAATGGAGTCAGTTTTGGAGGACAACGGGTTGAAAGAATTAATTGATAATGACATTCCAAAGCCTGCAGCAACATATACCGCTCTTCTTGATGCTTGGAAAAAGAAGGTTGCAAAGGTGAGGATGATCTTATTAGAGGGATTACAAGACCACATTGTCTGGAGTCTCCATGGCAAAGAGAATCCATATGCAATGTAAGGCTTTGACATATCTATTTCAGATTAGCAGTGACCACAGAAAATTGGCACTGAAGGACAAGCTCAGGAAAATCAAAGTGGAGAAAGGAGACACTATTCCGAAATATTTAACCAAGTTTGTACAATTTTGAGATGAACTTGGGAGTGTTAGAATTACTATAGAGGATGATGACTTGGTGAACCTAGCTCTTCTAGGCCTTCCCAAGAGTTGGCATAGTTATCAGGACTCTGTCAATGGGAGGGAGAAGCTACGTGATTGGGAGCGAATTTGGTCGAATTTGGTACAAGAATAATTCAGGCGAAATACCAGGGATGGATCCTCATATAAGACAGACGATGAGGAAAATTGCGCCTTGGATGGGAATGCAAAGAAGGGGAAGGGAAAGAAATCAGATTCCAAATCTGAGACAGGAAAAGAAGGTAAGAAGGATGACATGTCTAGAGTGAAATGTTTTCACTGTCACGAGCATGGACATTATGCCACTAATTGTCCACAGAAGAAGAAGAACAAGAAGGCTTCATGATCTACAACTGGTGAGGATTTGGCCTCACAATTTGAGTTGGAATTCTCGCTCATCGCATTCATGGTGTCTAGTGCGATGGGATCAATGTGATACTTGGATAGTGGTGCATCTTTCCAAATGTGGGAGAAAGAAATTGTTAGTAGCTTGGAGGAGAAGGATCTCCAGATGCATATCGAAATATGTGATGATGGGAGGTATAACGCTACCAGGATTGGTACAATTACTTTGGAGACAGACAGGTAAACCCTTCTTGTTAAAATATGTAATGCATGTACCAGGCTTGAGAAAGAATTTAGTTTCAGTTTCTATGTTGGAGGATAGAGGATATGATGTGGTTTTCAGTGAAGGGAAAGCATTCCTTCTTCACAAAGCCATAGGAAAAGTCAAGAAGATTGGGATTTGTGTGAAGAATCACTACAAAATTGATGTAGATGGCTGCACAACATTGATGGGTAAAGCAGACAAAGCGGTGAGTCAGGATGATGGTGAGTTATGGAACAGGAGATTGGGCCATCTACACCATAGAGCTTTGATGGTCATGCAACAGTTTTCTAAAGGGATTCCAAATGGTAGTCTTGCACAGATAGAAACATGCAAGGGATGTACCATGGTGAAGTATGAAAAAGCCACTTTTCACAAGAAGGAGAACTGAGTAGCGGGAATCCTTGAGAGAGTTTACTCAGACGTGTGTGGACCATTCTATAAAAATTTGAAAGCAAAGCACATATATTATGTGATTTTTGTTGATGATTTTTATAGAAAGTGTTAGATCTACTTCATGCAGAAGAAAGATTAGACGTTCTCAAAATTTTGTGAGTTCAAAGCACTGGTGGAGAAATATACAGGGAAGCATGTTAAGGCTCTGAGGAGCAACAATGGTGGTGAGTACATCTCTAATGAATTCAAGAAATTCTGTAGCAAAGAAGGAATTCAGAGAGAGTTGATTGCGTCTCATGACCCACAACAGAATGGGGTCGCAAAAAGAAAGAACATAATTTTTTTTTGAGATTCAACAAGAAAATTTCAGCACCCACGCCTAGTTGCATTAAGCACCTAAACTAGGGCGGGGCCCACAGTGCTATTTTTGGGTGCATGTCTATTCTTGTTATCCCTTAATTAAGATGGACAATAAACTGTAATTTATTCTCAATGTAAACTTGAAATAGTTAAATGAGAGTGATAAACTTAGTTAGATAGTGGATTTTAGGTTAGAAGTAGTTGGTGAGACATGCAGAGTAATTCTAGTTGTAACAAAGTTCGAAGTGTAGTGGTGCTTTAGTTAATGCAGGTTGTAATCAGTTTAACTCAGTTGTGATAGTTGTAACTGAGGATACACTAGTGAGAGATTAAGTGAATTAAATATTAATTAATTCAGAATTAATGATCTCACATGCAACTGAGGATTTACTATTATTAGCTGCATGCATGTCAGATCCAGTGGAGACCTAATTGAGTTCTAGGTGAAAGGGAAGTTGACTATCAGTTGTAGGATTATTGGGTTGCACACATGCAACCAAACACCCATTGGAGTGCCCATGATACTTGCGCAGTCAAGGAAGGCAAGAATTCCTATCTTTTATGGATCTCATCCATCAGGGATTGCGCAAGCAAGGCAGGCTGTCTACAGGCTGAGAATTGGCTGTGTTGGTCAATTTTGTTCATGACAGTGTGAGACAATTAACTAAGCATTGGAGGGCTCTTGTGAGAAGAGTTTTGTATGTAATTGTTTCATGATCCATGCTGAATATACAATATAAGATAGTGGGGTTTTTAGCTGTAAGCCTGTAAGCTTTCCCCGGGAAATTATCTGTGTTGTGTGTGATTTGATTCTTTTTCATGTTCATGTGATTAATGATTGTGTTTTTAATTCTGAAAAATATTTGTAGAAGCGATTCAGTATTTTAATTTAGTACATTGTTAGATCGGGTGAATCCAATATATACATGCATGTTGTATAGTTTCTACATGGTATCAGAGCACAAGAAATTACAAAAGTGAAGCAGGAGCTGAGTTTGTGACTGGATAGAATTCGAATTTGCAGAAAGAATTTCTTGGTGCTGCAGCTGATTCAAGATTGAAATGGATTTCAACGGATTGAGGTTGGAGTATGCACTTGAGGATAGCTCAAACTATATTTCTTGGAAGGATAGGATGGAGGCAGTACTCAAAGACAATGGCTTGAAGGAATTCATTGAAAATGATGTTCCTAAATCCGTTGTGACAGATGCTACAAATCTTGATGCATGGCAAAAGAAAGTGGCAAAGGCGAGGAGGATCCTGTTGGAGGGAGTATGTTACCACATTGTCTCAAGCCTCCATGGGAAAGCTACACCATATGCAATGTGGAAGGCTTTGATAGATCTATTCCAAAGCAACAACGACCATAGGAAATTGGCACTCAAAGATAAACTCAGGAAGATCAAGATGGAAAAGGGCGACACCATTCCAAAATATCTAACAAAGTTTGTCCAATGTCAATATGAACTAGGGAGAGTTGGAATAATAGTCAATGATGATGATTTGGTGAACTTGGCTCTCCTAGGACTTCCCAAGAGTTGGCACAATTATCAAGACTCTGTCGATGGAAGGGAAAAAATTCCAGGTTGGGAACGACTGTGGTCGGATTTGGTGCAGGAGGAGTTCAGACGAACACTAGAGATGGATCTTCATATAAGAATGAGGATGAAGAGGATTGTGCTTTGGATGCCAAGGCAAGGAAGGATAAGGGGAAGAAATTCCATTCTAAATCTAAGTCCAAGAGTGGCAAGAAGCAGGACATGTCTAAGGTGAAGTGTTTTCACTGTCATGAGCATGGGCATTTTGCTACTAAATGTCCACAAAAGAAGAATAACAAGAAGGATGGAGGATCTGCAGCTGGTGAGGCCCTTGCCTCACAATTTGAGCTTGAATTCTCATTGATCACATGCATGGTGTCAAGTGCATTGGGATCTGTGTGGTATTTGGACAATGGTGCTTCCTTTCACACGATGAGAGACAAGGAATTTTTTAGTGACTTGGAGGAGAAGGATCTCTAGATGCATATTGAAATGGGCGATGACGGGCGAAACAATGCTACCAGGATAGGTACCATTACCTTCTAGAGGCAGTCATGTAAACCCTTTCAATTAAAATATGTAATGCATGTACCAGCTTTGAAGAAAAAATTAGTCTCAGTCGCAATGTTGGAGCATAGAGGCTATGATGTTGTTTTTAGTGAAGGAAAAACTTTCTTGTGACATAAAACAACAGGAAAAGCCAAGAGGATAGGGATTCGAGTTAAGAATCTCTACAAGATGGAGGTAGATGGCTGTGAAACAATGATGGGCAAGGAAGATCAAGTGGTGAGCTGGGATGAGGGCGAATTATAGCACACGATATTGGGCCATCTTCACCATGGAGCCTTGAAAGTCATGCAACAGATTTATATTGGTCTTCCCAGGGGTACACTTAAGCAGTCAAACACATGCAAGGGATGTACTATGGGAAAATATGTAAATTCCACCTTTCATGAGAAGGAGAACTGATCTTCTGGGATCCTTGAGAGAGTTCACACAGATGTGTGTGGACCATTATCTGTTTCTTTAACAACAAAACATAAGTACTATGTAATATTTGTTGATGAATTTTATCGTAATTTTTGGATCGTATTCATGCCGAAGAAAGATCAGAAATTCTCTAAGTTCTGTGAGTTTAAGGCACTGGTGGAGAAAGAGTCGGGGAAGCAAGTGAAGGCTCTTAGGAGCGATAATGGTGGAGAATACATCTCTAACGAATTCAAGAACTTCTGCAACAAAGAAGGAATTTGAAGAGAACTCATAGCACCTCATAACCCACAACAGAATGGGGTCATGGGGAGGAAGAACATAACTATTGTGGGTGTAGCATGAACGATGTTGCATGATCAAGGCCTACCGATGCATCTATGGGTGGAAGCATACAACACAACGATACATGTGCAAAACCGTTGTCCTCATAGGATATTTGGCATGAGTACACCTGAAGAGGCTTTCACTGGTAAGAAACCTGATGTTTCAAAATTTAATATTTTTGGCTCATATATTTATGTGCATGTGACCAAGGACACCAGGAAGAAGCTGGAACCAACATCCGAGGTTGGAATTTTGTGGGGTACACTGAAACACTCCATAATTATCATGTGTATTTTCCAAACAATAGAATGGCTGTTGTGTGGCGAGATATAAAATTTGATGAGGAGAAATCCATGCGATTGTCCCTTGAGAGGGAGTTGGAATTGCATGTAGAGGAGGAACTGTTGGTTCCCAAGAATGAGTCTCAAGATGTCGATTAGCCACATGAGGAGGTTCATGGAGTGGAGGAAAACACTCATGCAGAGCCATCCATCAGAAATGGCAAAATGCGTACCACGAAAGCTGATAGATTGAGACTTGATGCTTCAGAGAATGTAGGAGCCCCTACTTCATAACACAGATAGAGACAATCTCCTGACTGATTTACTGGATACATGGCTCTTATGAGCAAATGTATTGTGACTGAACCATCTTCCTTTCAGGAAGCAGTGCAACAACCAACTTGGGTTGATGCAATGGTGGGGGAGTATGAATCCATTTTCAAGAACAGTGCATGGGAGATAGTCCAAGACCGACCGACAAATTAGTGGTTGGATCGAGGTGGATCTACAAGGTAAAGCAAGCTGCTGATGGGAGTGTGGAGAAATACAAGGCTAGATTTGTGGCCTGGGGATTCTCACAGATCGAGGGGATCGATTATGATGAGACTTTTGCACTTGTTGCAAGGTACTCTTCCATAAGATCCATCCTTGTACTCTCAGTGCAGATGGGCTGGCACATTCATCAGATGGATGTGAAAACTGCGTTTCTCTGGGATCATTGAGGAATAGGTGTACATAGAGAAGCTTGAAGGTTTCGAAATCTTCAACAGTGAGTCACATGTGTGCCAACTAAAAAGATCACCATATGGTCTGAAGCAAGCACCTCATGCTTGGTACATTCAGATTGACAACTATTTCACCGTACTAGGCTTCACCAAAAGTGGAGCATGTGCAAACCTGTACTAGATTGTGGTGGAGGGTAAGATATTGATTATTTTTCTTTATGTTGATGATCTAATTTTTACTGGTGATGAGCAGCTGATACACTCATGCAAGGAGGATCTTGCAAGGGAGTTCAAAATGAAGGACATGAGACTCCTTCATTATTTCCTTGGATTGGAAATATGGCAGTGGGATGGTGAAATTTTTGTGTCTCAAGGAAAGTATGCAAAGGAGATAATAGGTAAGTTTCACATGGAGAGCTGCAAGCCCATGGATACCCCTCTTTTAGGAAATTAGAGGAAAGAGGATGCTACTTCTGGAGAGGTGGTGGATGCTACTGTCTACAAACAATTAGTGGGTTCAATAATGTATTTGGTGAACACGAGACCAGACATTTTCTACACAGTTAACCAGCTGAGTCAAGCTATGGTTAAGCCTACCAAGAACTTTTGGAAGGTGGGGAAGCATGTCCTGAGATACCTGAAGGGCACATTAGAGTATAATCTATGGTACAAACAGAAAGAGGGAGTGAAGCTTCAAGGCTTCACGGATGCAGATTGGGCGGCCAATCCATCAGACAGAAATAGAACATCAAGAGAGATATTTAGCATAAAATTGACAACAGTTTCCTGGTACAACAGGAAACAACGATCCCTAGCACTCAGTTCAACGAAAGCGGAATACATGGCAGCAAGTCAAGCTGCATGTGAGGCTATTTGGATGAGAAAGATTTGGTTGGTTTTTTTGGTTCTCAGATGGATCTGACAGTGATTCATTGTGATAATCAGAGTTGCATTAAACTCTCGATTAATCTCGTGTTTCATGATAGGTCCAAGCATATAGATATCTGGCACCATCTTCTCAGAGATTGTGTGCAGAGAAGGATAATGTTGCTTCAGTACTTTCCCACAGAATATTAGGATGCAGATATTCTGACGGGGGCACTCACCATGAGAAAATTCGAATACCATAGAGACAGGATCAGGGTGAAGGATAATCCCTTTCTTGTTGAGAGGGAGTGTTGAGATTCAATAAAATTTCAGCACCCACACTTAGTTGCATTAAGCACCTAAACTAGGGTGGGGCCCACAATGCTATTTTTGTGTTCATGTCTATTTTAGTTATCCCTTAATTGATATGGAAAATAAACTATAATCTATTCTCAATGTAAACTTGAAATAGTTAACTGAGAGTGATAAAATCAGTTAGCTAGTGGATTTCGAGTTAGAGGTAGTTGGTGAGGCATGCAGAGTAATTCTAGTTGTAACAGAGTTCGAAATGCAGTGGTGCATTAGTTAATACATGTTGTAATCATTTTAACTCAGTTAAGTGAGTTAAACTTAGTTGTGCTAGTTGTAAATGAATATACACTAGTGAGAGATCAAGTAAATTAAATATTAATTAATTCACAATCATTGATCTCATATGCAACTAAGGATTTACTATTATTCGCTGCATGTATGTCAGATCTAGTGGAGATCCAGTTGAGTTCTAGGTGAAAGGGAATTGACTATCAATTGTAGGATTATTGCGTTACACACATGCAACCAAACACCCATTGGAGTGCCCATGATACTTGCACAGTCAAGGAAGGCAATAATTCCTATCTTTTAAGGATCTCATCCATCATGGATTGCGCAATAAAGGCAGGCTGTCTAGAGGCTGAGAATTGGCTATGTGTTGGTCAGTTTTTTTCACGACAATGTGAGACAATTAGCTGAGTACTGGAGGGCTCTTGTGAGAAGGGTTTTGTATGTAATTGTTTCATGATCCATGCTGAATATAAAATAGAAGATAGTGGGATTTTTAGCTGTAAGCTTTCCTCGGGGAATTATCTGTGTTGTGTGTGATTTGATTCTTATTCATGTTCATGTGATTAGCAATTGTGTTTTTAATTTCGCAAAATATTTGTAGAAGTAATTAAGTATTTAACTTTAGTACATTGTTAGATCGGGTGAATCCAAGATATACATGCATGTTGCATAATTTCTACACAATTGTGGGTGCGGTACGAGCGATGTTGCATAGTCAGGGCCTACCATTGCATCTATGGGTAGAGGCATGCAAAAAAACGTTATTCCTGTAGAACCATAGTCCTCATTGGATGCTTGGCATGAGTACACCAAAGGAGGCTTTTTCTGGTAAGAAGCATGATGTTTCATATTTTAAAATTTTTGGCTCGTTTGTCTATTTCCATGTGACCAAGATTCCAGGAAGAAGCTAGAACCAACAACTGAGATTAGGATATTTTTGGGGTACACTAATACTCCCCACAACTATTGGGCATATTTTCTGAACAGAAGAATCACTGTTGTGAGACGGGATATAAAATTTTATGAGGAGAAAGCCATGCGATTATCCTTTGAGAGGGAGCCTGATTTGCATGCAGATGAGGAATTCTTGGTTCCAAAGGATGAACCTCAAGATGTGGATAAACCATAGGCGAAGGATCATGGAGTGGCACAAAACGCTCATGCAGATCCATCCACCAGAAATGGTAGAAGGCGACCACAGAAGCTGATATGTTGAGACTTGATGTGGTAGAACATGTAGGAGAACCTACATCACTACGCAGACAGAGACAGTCTCCCGAAAGGTTTAATGGATACATAGCTCTTATGAGCAAGTGTATTATGAAATAAACATCTTCTTTTTAGGAAGAAGTACAACAACCAATTTGGGTTGACACCATGGTTGAGGAGTATGACTCCATCGTCAAGAACAGTGCACGGGAATTTGTCCCAAGACCAATCAGAAAATAATTAGTTGGATCTAGATGGATCTATAAGGTGAAGGAAGAAACACATGGGAGTGTGGAGAAGTACAAGGCTAGATTTGTAGCCTGAGGATTCTCACAAGTTGAGGGGATTGACTATGAGGATAATTTTGCACCAATTGCGAGGTACTCATCGATTAGATCTATCCTTGCACTCTCAGCGCAGATGGGGTGGAAAATACATCATATGGATGTGAAGATTGTGTTTGAGACCTTTAACAGTGAGTCGCATGTGTGCAAACTCAAGAGAGCACTGTATGGGCTGAAGCAAGCACCTCGTGCTTGGTACACTAGGATTGATAGCTATTTCACCGGGTTGGGCTTCACAAAGAGTGAAGCGAATGTGAACCTGTACCAGATTGTGGTTGATGGTAAGATTTTTATTATCGTACTTTATGTTGATGATCATATTTTGACAGGTGATTAGCAACTCATAACTTCTTGCAAAGAGGATCTTGTAAGAGAGTTTGAGATGAAGGACATGGGACTACTTCACTATTTCCTTGGTTTAGAAATATGGCAGTGGGATGGGAAGCTATTTGTTTCTCAAGGAAAGTATGCCAAAGAGATCCTGAGAAAGTTTCACATGGAGAGTTGTAAACCCATGGAGACTCCTCTTGCAGGAAATTGGAGGAAGGAGGATGCTACTTCAAGTGAGGTAGTGGATGCTACTGTTTATAGGTAGCTTGTGGGTTCACTCGCGTACTTGGTGAACACCAACCAAACATTTTCTACGCAGTTAACCAGCTGAGTCAAGCTATGGTTAAGCCGACCAAGTTCTTTTGGAAGGTTGGAAGCATGTCTTGAGATATCTTAGGGGCACTACAAAGTATGGATTATGGTACAGACGAACATAGGGAGTGAAGCTTCAAGGATTCACCGATGCAGATTGGGCAGATAGTCCATCAGAAAGAAAGAGCTCATCAAGAGGGATCTTCAGCATATGATTGATAACAATTTCTTGGTACAAAAGGAAGCATAAATTTGTGGCACTCAGTTCAGCCGAGGCAAAGTACATGGTAGCCAGTCAAGCTGCATGTGAGGCCATCTGGATGAGAAAGATTATCGTTGATTTTTTTGGTCATCAGATGGATTTGACGGTGATACATTGTGATAACCAGAGTTGCATAAAAATCTCAGTTAATCTAGTATTCCATGATAGGTTCAAGCATATAAACATCCGGTACCACCATCTCAAATATTGTGTCCAAAGACGCATTATGTTACTTCAGTACATTCCCACGGAGGATCAGGATGAAAATATTTTGACGAAGGCGCTTGCCAAGAGAAAATTCGAATACCATAGAGGCAAGATCGGGGTAGCTGATAATCCCTTTCTTGTTGAGAGGGAGTGTTGAAAATTCAACAAGAAATGTGTGTCTAATTTAATTTTCCCTTAATTAAATTGGACAATAAAATGTAATCTTATCTCATAATCACTTGTAATAGTTAACTGAGTGTTATAAACTCAGTTAGCTCATGAATTTAGAGTTGAGGGTGGTTGGTGAGGCATGCAGAGTGATTCTGTTAGTTATTGAGTCCAAGTTACAGTTAGTGCATTAGTTTAATGCATGAGAAATCAATTTAACTAGTTGTAACTGATTGTTGCACTAGTGAGATGTGAAGTGAATTAAATCAGATTTAATTCAAATGCAGTGATCTGTCAATTAACTGATGTAATAGCTGCATGCATGTCGGTTCTAATGGAGACCCAGTCGAGAAAAAAGTTAAAGGGATGTTAACTATCAGTTGTATTATTAGTAGGCTACTTGCATGCAGTGAAACATCCATATGATTTCCCATGAGAATTGCGCAGTTTTGGAAGGCTGAATTTCCTAAATAATAGGGGTTGCATTCCGCATGAATTTCACAAGCAAGGTAGGTTGAGAAGAGGCTGAAAATTGGCTAAGTATTGGTCGATCTTTTCCGGATCAGTGTGAGACAATTGTGAGAGTGCAAAAGACTCTTGTGAGAAGAGTGCATTGTAATTTTTTCATGATTCCTTGGTGAATATACAATAGAAGATAGAGGGGTTTTGAGCAGTAAGCTTTCCCTTGGAAAATATATGTGTTGTGGTTTGATTTTCTTCTTTCTTTACTTGTTGTGATTTGCGAACATGTTTGTTTTCTGCAATTAATTTGTAGAAGGATTCAGTATCTTGATTTAGCATATCACATGATCGGATTGAATCCATGGGTATACATATTTTTTGTATAATTTATACAGATTGGAGTTAAAGGGAGGTATAATTAGAAAATTGTGTAGGTGGTTCATGGAGTAGGAGGAAGATCCTTCATGTATTTCACAATCGTTATTGGGGAATTTCATAATTAATAGGGGCTCAATTACCCAAGGAATTTTGCAAGCACAGGGAATCCCGAGGCCAAGAAATTGGTCAAGTATTGAACCGAGCTTGCCTAGGAATCAGTGAGATAGACATAGACAGTGCAAAGAGCTCTCAAGCCCAATAGAAGCATTATATTTTTCTCATATTTTCTAAATTATGCAATATACAAGTAGCAGTATTTTTAGCTAAGGCTTTCCCGAGATAAATATTTGTGTTGTGCGATTGAAATTCTTTCTCTTTCTTGTTCATGTGATTGTGTGATCGTAATTGTTTTCTGCAATTTGTAGAGTATATTAAAGTATTTTGTTTTATCATATTAAAAACATCAGTTTGAATCTAAGTGGATTTTCTACATGGTATCAGAGCAGGAATCACTCTAAAAGAGAAGATTATGAGTTTTTTTTTCTATGTGTAGGTGAATCGAATTTGCAGATCTACACTTCAGGGATAGCAACAAGATCAAGATGTATTTCTTTGGATTGAGACTCGAATATACCCTTGAGGGTAGTTCAAATTACATAGATTGTAGAGACAATATGGAAGCAGTGTTGGAAGACAACAGGTGGAAGGAATTCATAGATAGTGATATTCCTAAGCCTGCTGCAGCACATGCTCAAGATATGGCGGCATGGAAGAAGAACGTAGCAAAGGAAAGGAGGATTCTATTGGGAGGAATTTTATATCATATTGTCTCGAATATCCATGGAAAGGCAGCTCCATATGCTATGTGGAAGGCATTAACATATTTTTTTTAGAACAAACATGACCACAGGAAGTTGGTGCTGAAGGATAAGCTCATAAAAATTAAGATGGAGGAGGGCGACACAATACCAAAATACTTGACCAAGTTCACCTAATGTCGGGATGAGCTTGGAAGTGTTGGTGTTACCATTGTTGAGGATAATATGGTGAGCCTAACACTTATAGGCCTTCCCAAGAGCTAGCATAGCTACCAATATTCAATAAATGAGAGGGAGAGGATACCAGAGTGGGAGCGATTGTGGTCTACTGTGGTGCAGGAAGAGATTAGGAGAAACACCAGAGATGAGACCTCTTCCAAAGAACAAGAATTTTCATTAGTCAGTAAAGGAAATAAATCCAAGAGAAATAAGTCCCAAGGGAAATAGGGAAGAAGAAATACTTTTCCAACATCAAGTGTTTTCACTGTCATGAGTTCGAGCACTATGGCACAAAATTTCCACAGAAGAAGGCAAGCAAGAAGGAGCCTGCAGTAGTAGCAACAGGTGAATCTCTAGCTTCAAAGCTTGAGCTTGATTTCACTCTCATTTCATGCATGGAAAGCACTATAATGGGATGCATGTGGTATCTCGACAATCATTCCTCATTCCATATGATGGAGAATAGATATTTCTTCAGTGACTTGGAGGAGAAATAACTTAAACAAAACATTGAGTTTGTAGACGACATGAGGTAAAA
The DNA here is from genome assembly GCA_034641835.2 of Pinus albicaulis. Lineage (NCBI taxonomy): Eukaryota > Viridiplantae > Streptophyta > Pinopsida > Pinales > Pinaceae > Pinus > Pinus albicaulis. The sequence continues at coordinate 446,197,845 of CM076582.1, read as the reverse complement.
CATGACCGACATCGGTACTACTACCTTTCAGAGGGAGTTTGGATCTCCTATTAGAATCACAGATGTGTTTTTTGTTCCAAGAATAAAGAAGAATCTTATATCCGTCACAGTATTGGAAGACCGTGGCTACGATGTGATATTTAGCAAAGGAAAGGTTTTCCTTAGACACATCGCCACAGGACGAGTGAAGCAGATCAGCGTGAGAGTCAAGAACCTGTATCCTCTCGAGGTCAAATATACATGCAAAGATTTGAGGAGAAAAGCAAAGGTTAGAGACTTGGTGGTTAAGAGGGAGTATGGATTTCCTCTCAACATGCAACCTCAGAAGGAGCCTCTGAATGTTTTGGAGTAGCCACAATTGGAGAAGAAGAGAGGAGGTCGAGTGGATACATCCACTCAATCAGAGACCTCCAGTAGGGTGAAATTTCGAGCCAAGTGGGAACAGGGAGCACATGCATCCATACCTCCAGGTGAGAGGTGGGGCATTGTGAAGTAATAGTCCCAAGACTGCAGAAATTTGGGCAGGGTCCATTGAGATGTCTTGTCTCATGGATCATTACCTTGGTACGGGGTCCCACGGTACACAATAGTAGGATGGATCAGTGGTGGTTCATGCAGTCAGATGTCAGAGTGACAGATGGAATTGCTTAAGTATTGAACCAAGCTTGCTTAGGAATTAGTGAGACAGACAAAGACAGTGTAAAGAGCTCTCAAGCCTGAGAGAAGCATTATATTGTTCTCATATTTTCTGAATTATGCAATATATAGGTAGCAGGTTTTTTAGCTAAGGATTTCCCTAGATAAATCTTTGTGTTGTGCGATTGAAATTTTTCTCTTTCTAATTCATGTGGTTGTGCAATTGTAATTGGTTTTCGTAATTTGTATAGTAGATTCAAGTATTTTATTTTATCATATTACGAATATCAGTTTGAATCTAAGTGGATTTTCTACATGGTATCAGAGAAGGAATCACTCTAAAAGAGAAGAATTATTATTTTTTCTTCTTCTTCTTCTGTGTAGGTGAATCGAATTTGCAGATCTACACTTCAGGTCTAGCAACAGGATCAAGATTTATTTCTCTGGATTGAGACTTGAATTTTCCCTTGAGGGTAGTTAAAATTACATATCTTTGAGAGACAAATTGGAAGCAGCGTTGGAAGACAACGAGTTGAAGGAATTCATAGAGAATGATATTTCTAAGCTTGCAACAACAGATGCTCAAGATCTGGCAGCATGGAAGAAGAACGTAACAAAGGAAAGAAGGATTATATTGGGAGGAGTTAGAGATCATATTGTCTCGAATATCCATGGAAAGGAAACTCTATAAGATATGTGGAAGGAATTAACATATTTGTTTTAGAACAACAATGACCACAGGAAGTTGGTGCTGAAGGATAACTTCAGAAAAATCAATAAGGAGGAGGGAAACACAATACCAAAGTACTTGACCAAGTTCACCCAATGTCGAGATGAGCTTGGAAGTGTTGGTGTTACCATTGCTGAGGATGATCTGGTGAGCCTAGAACTTCTAGACCATCACAAGAGCTGGCATAGCTACTGGGATTCAGTAAATGGGAGGGATAAGATACTAGAGTGGGAGCGATTGTGGTCTGAATTGGTGCAGGAAGAGATTAGGAGAAACACCAGAGATGGAACCTCTTCCCAATAAGAGGACTTTTCATTAGTCAGTAAAGGAAATAAATCCAAGGGAAAGAAGTCTCATGGAAAAGAGGGCAAGAAGAAAGAATTTTCCAACATCAAGTGTTTTCATTGTCACGAGTTTGGGCACTATGCCACGAAATGTCCATAGAAGAAGGCAAGCAAGAAGGAGCCTGCAGTAGAAAAAACATGTGAATCTCTAGCTTCAAAGTTTGAACTTGATTTCAGTCTCATTGCATGCATGAAAATCATTGTAATGGGATGCACGTGGTATCTCAATAGTGGTGCCTCATTCCTTATTATGGGGAATAGAGATCTCTTCAGTGACTTGGAGGAAAAAGACCTCAAACAAAACATTGAGTTTGGAGATGAAGGGAGGTATAGTGTGACTGACATCACTACTATTACCTTTTGAGAGGGAGTTTGGCTCCCCTCTTAGACTCACAAATGCGTTGTTTGTTCCAGGACTAAGGAATAATCTTATTTCCATCGTGTTTTTGGAATACCGTGGCTACGATGTGATATTTAGCAAAGGAAAGGTTTTCCTTAGACACATCGCCACATGATGGGTGAAGAAGATTGGTGTGCGAGTCAAGAACCTGTATGCTGTCGAGGTCAAATATTCTTGCATAGCTTTGAGGAGCAAGGAAAATGTTAGAGACTTGGTGGTTGAGAGGGAGTATGAAGTACCTCTCAACATGCAGCCTCAGAAGGAGCCTCTGAAAGTTGTGGAGTAGCCACAATTGGAGAAGCAGAGAGGAGTCCAAGTGGATACATCCACTCAAGCAGATACCTCCAGTAGGGGGAAATTTCGAGCCAAGTGGGTAGAGGGAGCACATGAATACATACCTACAGGTGAGAGGTGGGGAAATGTGAAGCAATAGTGCCAAGAGTGCAGAAATTTGGGCATGGTCCACTGAGATGTCTTGTCTCACAGATCATTACCTTGCTACGGGGGCCCACAATACACAATAGTAGGATGGATCAGTGGTGGTTGATGTAGTGAGATGTCAGAGTGATAGATGCAAAGACTAGAAAATATTAGATACTGGGGAGCATAGAGTAGAGTTGAAAATAATGCAGATGGCACAATGAAGAGTCAACAACAACATGGAGTTTTCAGTTTACAATGCAGTAGCTAGTAGCAATCAAAGACTTTGGTGACAGATGCATCATACTGATCACAATTTTTCAGTTTGTTTTTTTAGATGTTTTTCAGTTTCAGATGTTGCAATAGCAACAACACCAGTGAGAAGTGTTGCATGGAGAGAATTCCAAAGTTACTGGATCATGATAGAGTTGAATCCCGAATCCAAGAAATTGGTTAAGTATTGAACCAAGCTTTCCTAGGAATTAGTGAGACAAACATAGATAGTGTAGAGAGCTCTCAAGCCTGAGAGAAGCATTGTATTGTTCTCATATTTTATGAATTATGTAATATAAAATAGCAAGGTTTTTAGCTGAGGCTTTCCCCAAATAAATATTTGTGTTGTGCAATTGAAATTATTTCTCTTTCTTGTTCATGTGATTGTGTGATCATAATTTGTTTATGCAATTTGTAGAGTAGATTCAAGTATTTTGTTTTAGCATATTACAAATATTAGTTTGAATCTACGTGGATTTTGAACATGGACAATGGGATACTTCATCACATGAAATCATCCCAATATTTATTTATGAGTCTAATAGAGAAGAACTCAATAATATGTGGATCTTGGTGACGATCCCAAGTATTTAGTAGCTGGAGTAGGTACAATTTCTTTCCAACTCGAGTTTTGCAACTCTTTAAACTTTAAGGATGTATCATATGTTCCATGACTCAAGAAGAATCTACTTTCAGTTTTAGTCATGGAGGATTAGGGTTTTCCATGGAATTCAACAAAGTGAAAGCATTCATAAGGTTGGATGGATCTTCCGCAGACATAGCTCAAGTGATTAGAGCTAGAAAAGGTAATTTGTATAGGTTACAAGATGATCCTATTTGAGCAGTGGTTCATAGGAGTGACAACTTATGTGAGTCATGGAACAAAAGGAATGGGCACTTGCATTACAATGTTCTAATTCTAAGGGAGATGGTCATAGATCTTCTATGTTTTAGCATTGAGAAATAGTGTGTATGCAAAGGGTGAACACTTGGAAGAATATATCAATAATGAAATCAATAAAGTACATAATATTTATCAACCCAAACAATTTATGCACAAAAAGGCATGTACTATGTTCCATTTATTGATGATCACTGGTGAGCCCTGGTATTGCACAAAGAGTGCTGCAACTCCTAGAGGCTGCCCTAATTTACTTTATCAACCCGGGGTTTGTACAAACTTGGAGGTGACAGTGATATATACACAACATATGCATTCTACTCATGTCATCCTATTTTGCTCTACGAAAGGGTGCTACTTCTAGGGTTTCTCGGTGAATTCTGTATCACTTCAATGAAACTAAAATAAATTGCAGAAAGGAAATGACAGAAAGGAAACTAGATTAAATTTATGAAAATAAATGACAGGAAAGGAAATTAATTTAACTTGCTGAAAATAAATGGAAGAAAAGAAACTAATTTAAATTGCAGAAAGGAAATGACGGAAAGGGAACTAATTTAACTTGCTGAAAATAAATGGCAGAAAAGAAACTAATTTAAACCACACTTAACTTGGCCAATCGGCTAAACACACCCTACTTATCTTATGCTCTATATACCATGGTTCTATCCATGCAGCTAATCTATCCATGACTTAATTCTAATTGAAAAAGTGTTGATTTGCAGATTGGAGAAGAAAGGGCTAAAGATTCTAATGGAAGGCTTAACGCATGGGACAAGGCTTGGAGGTGGAAAGATGGGTTTAGACTTCATTAAATCTTATGATATCACAAATATGATTTGGAGTGGGAGGCTTGAAATATGCGATGGTAGAGTTATAATTGGTGGATATAAATGCGATATGCGAAATCGCTATCACAATTGGGAGAAGTGACGAAATTTTTGTTCGGGAGGCGGATGTGAAATGTAAAATACGATATAGGAAGGTGATGTGAAATGTGATTGTGATAAGGCTGAAATTTTCAAAATGAGAAATGCTAGGGGTGACGTGGCAGTAGGACCAGTGGCAGAGTGCGATGAAAATATCACAATCAGCATCGGGAGCTATAAGTATTAACGAGAACCACATGAAAATGCAATTTGCGATTGCGGTAAGCCTTAAAGAAAAAAGAAAAAGGAAAAGGTTGCGAAGTGCGAAGTGCGATACGGGAAGGTGAAACGATGCGATTGTGATAAGGTCGACATTTGTGAAGTGTGATAAGTGGGAGTTTCGAGGAGAAAAGTGGAGGTCAAAATTTTAATGGTTTTTGTGAATAAAAAGGGTGTGGCAGCTATATAGGAGAGAAGGAGGGAATAGAAGGTGCAACAATAGTGTTCAGGCGTGAAAATAGAGCTGGAAAATGAAGCGGGATGACTTGATGAACTTTTCTGGGACTGTTGATACTCATTCCTGCAATCAAAATTATTGATTCAAGCACGAAAACAGAAAAAATGCATGATAAAAACAGTGAACATAAAGCAATTTTTTTGGCCTGTGGGGAGGTCAACCCTTCTCGAACTCTATTGACAGAGATGAGATGGGAATGCTTGAACACAACTTTTGGATTTTTCCTCTACTCTATTACTCTCGTAAGCAAACGAAGAACTACAACAACAAAGTGAAAGAAAAAACTAAACAATAATGAAACTATCAGAAGTAGAACTAACTAAATAACATAAACAAAACTAGCTAAATGATAGAAAGGAAAGAATAAAACATCAGAGAAGCTGAGGAAAATGGATTGGGCCCTAACCCACGAGCCTCGCTCCCTGAAACTAGATCAGTAAAACAACATCTTCCTACTCATTTCATTACACAAAATATAGTCTTATTACATCCAAAAGGCCATAAACAAAAAAATCCTAATAGAATGGAAAAGAATGGCATGGGATGCAAATGGAATCGAATAGCATCAAATCGATCGGAAAATCGACCAGAATCCACCGGAATTGACCCTAATTAGCTCTTGATTAGCTTTATTTATCCTCAAGGGAAGTTACCAACAGCTCCTTAGAAAATAATGATTGAGTCCACTTTTACTCCAAGTAAACCATAGAATGAGTGCACATCGTCTCCAGTTTTCTTGGCTGCCTCTAATAGTTAAAGAGGGTGGACAAACCCCTTGAATATCTCCAATATTTATCAATAATTTCCTGATATTGTGCTCATTTATTCTTCAAACTTGATCTTCCAGTGGCAGGTAGCAAGTCCCTAAATTATCTCCTTCTCCAAATCTGCATAATCTGCCAAATATTCTCACAATATTATACAAAAATAACCAATATTAGGCACAAATATGCAATTACCTTTAAACCTTCCTAAGAAAATATTAAAGCATAAGAAAACATTATTAAGTGCAGAAGGAGAGATTTAATATATCTTTTTATGTGCATAAGAAAGGTAGATGGGCCTAAGAAAGGTTAGATGGGCCTTAATTTATGTCTAATTTAGAGGCCCATCAATTACTCTTATAAGACATAGATCTATTTCCTAAATCCAAAGGATGAAGTCTTAAACAAGTTTCAAGAGTTTAAGGCTCTTGTGGAGAAGTAGATTGGAAATAATACCAAGGTGATGAGGTAAGAAAATGTGGGTGAGTATACCTTTAACGACTTCAAGTATTTTTTTTATGAAGGAAAGAATTAGGATGGAGCTAATAGTATCATACAACCTACATTAGAATGGGTTTTTGGAGAGGAAGAATTGATCTATCATAGGGGTAGGTAAGGCCTTGATCCATGATTAGGGTTGTCCCATGTTTCTTGGGGTATGGGCATGTAATTCAACGACATACATATAGAATAAGAGTCCTCACAGGGTGTTGGGAGGAAAGAAACTAGAGGAAGAATTCGCTAATGAGAAGCTAGAGGTGAACCATTTTCACAACATTGGCTGTCCATTAAATATACACGTTCCTAAAGATAAGAGGACGAAGTTAGTAACCTCTAGTATGAAGGGTTTGTTTGTTGGATATAGTGATACCTTCAAGTCTTACAAGAATTTTATTCCAACATAGAGAAAACCAATGGTGAGTAGGGATGTGAAGTTTGAGGAGTAATTTGAATTTATGAGGTCACATGAGCCCATTCCAATGGTATAGGGAAAGAAAAAAGAGGCTCCAAAGGTTGATCCTAGTTCATCCATGACACCATCAACTTCATGTTTAGGAAGTCAACCTTCAATGGAGGAGGATTCATTAGTTCCTTCCAATTCTATCAAGATTGTTTAAATTTACTTGCACACTACGTCATTTCTATGCCTTGGCTAGGACCAAAAATACATTAGAGATGCCAAACCATGAATCAATTTGCATAACAAAATATATCAATAGAGAAATCAATAAAGTACACAATATTTATTGGCCCAAATTTTTTTCTTATAAGTCCATTGACAAGAAAATAATAGGGCTCCCCTATTAGAGATCATGGCCCTTTAGAAACCCTGATACAATGTTATAATGAAAATTAAATACAAGTTTGTCCTTTAACTGTTACAACTAGTACAAAGGAATATTCCTTAAGGCCCTCATCTACCCATAAAAACAAAGACACAATAACTCAACTTACTTGTTATTTGCAGTCCTTTGCAATTATCCATTTCACTCCTCTTCAACCCAAAAAAATCAACACCTTTAGACCTTTGTCCGACAACTATTGACCTAGTAGACACCTGATTTATTCTTCTAACAATAAAAACCTATGTATAGCCCTCCTTAGCAACCCTTTACTTGCACTGTTACTCATTCAACTCTGTCTTCATCCATAACAACCTTTTAGCCAAATCAACCAATCCTCGGTCCTTCACAAACAGATCTTGGCCAAACTATTCTTTGATTCTGAGGGCCTCAATCTTCCTTGCTCAATATTTGACCTTGATCTTAAGTTAAAGGAAACATGCGACCAATCCCTCTTGAATCTGCAGTTTCCCTAAAACATTTAGAACAAATCCTCAATCAACCTAAACCCTTAGACAAACTTCCTTTTTTGCACAAGTTTGCTACAACAACCTTAGACTTAGCTCAACCTAGTCCTTTAGGCTTGTGGTCACTTCATTGGGGCATGCAACCTTGTTTCATGTAACTATGGATCATTTCACCCTCCAAAATATCTCTAAACAAACCCAATTTCGCCACAGAAATCAACTAGTCTTCATCTATTGACAAAGGCTCCCTTTAGCTCACCAAGGCACAAAAAATCAACCTCTCTCAGCTTTCCCTTTGAGCCTAGGATTTTCCTTATTCTATAGGTCCACAATTAGGTCACATTAGCCTCTTTTATCCATAAGCTCAAAGTCATTCTTGTCACTTATGATTAGCGTCTCATTTGGATCCATATTTACATCTCTTATGTAAGCATTTTGGGAGCCCTCTTTGTCCTTCAAGAGGCCCTACATCACCAGTTGATAGAAAATTATAATATGATAATCATTATCTTAGGTTCTAAGGCCACATATTTGGGTCAAAAACCCAAAAATTGGGTACTTTTCCCACAAACTCATATTTTGTGGGTTTTCTCCTCACAAGCTTAGTACCCAAGGCTCGTTGGAGTACCTACCAAGCTACCCATTTTTCAACCCCCCCTCTTAGTGAGGGAGTTACTTCCATTCCTTGGAAGTAACTCTTCTTTCCACACTGGAACACCCTCCTCTTCCATGACTTCTCTCCACCATGCATCATACACTTCATCATCCATCACAAAACCAAAACCTACATTATGAACAATAATCTTCTTGGAAGCGTTGAACTTCCTTTTTCCCTTCTTCAACTTACTAGTGAGAGCCATATTCTCTTCACTATAATACCTATTTTGAAGATCCTTGTTCTGAATTTCCTCCTATATGAAATCATCCCATAAAATATTCCATTATGGCATATTCTCTCGTGAGACTATACCTTTTATAAATGGATTCCATTACTCGGAAAATTGCTTCAAGGAAGTACTCACAAGCACAGGCTCTAGCACATCATAACTAATGGAACTAAGCTCATCATGCACTTATGGAATCCTTGTTAGATATGAAGTTACATTATTTTCATCTACCATCTTGATCTCCTTGAGCTTCTCCCTCAATACCATCTTCTAATTCTCATTCTTGTTATGAAATGATGCTTTCAGAGCCTCACCCATATCCCATGCAATGTGTTCCTGGTGAGATGAGGTATCAAGTGATCCTTGACTCCATCAAGAATTATCAACTTGGACTTAACATCCAACTTCTAATTCCTAGCTAAATCGACCATGTTGATTGAAAATGAAATCTTCTTATTAAAAAATTCCCATAAATCGTTCACCAATGACAGTAGCTTGTTCATTTCCTTTCATGGACTATAGTTGGACATCCCCTCCAACCGATCCTCATACCTCAAGCTAGAAACCATCTTTTCCTTCAACAAAAAGTCAATTAAACTCCCTTATAAGCTAATCCTTGTGCACACTTTGATCTAATATCTCTTCAAAGTAGCTTTAATACCATGTCGAAATTTACTTGCACCCTAGGTAAGGTATATGCCCTACCTAGGAACAAAAATATACTATAGATTCGAAGTGATGAAGCACTTTGCACAAAAAAATATATCAACAGAGAAATCAACAATAGTACACAAGATTTATTGGCCTAAATACTTTTCTTATTTGTCCATTTCCAAGAAAATCATAGGGCTCCTATACCAGGGATCATGCCCATTTAGAAACATTGATACAATGTTATAATACAAATAAAATAGAAGTATGTCCTTTTCCTATTACAACTACTGCTAATAAATAATCCTTCAGGTCCTCATTTTCCCACAAACAAAAGACAAAACAACACAACTTAATTGTTATTTGTAGTCCTTGGCAATCAGTTCTTTTAGTCCTATTCATCCCACATAAATCAACTCCTTTAAACCTCTATCCAAAAATTGTTCACTTAATAGGCACCTGGTTTACTCCACTAACTATAAAAACCTCTGTTTAGCCCTAATTAGCAACCCTTTACTTTCTCTATTACTCAACTAGCTCTATCTTCACCCACAATTTACTTTTAACCAACTCTACTAGCCCTTAATCCTTCACAAATTACCCTCGCCCATCCTGTTCTTTGAATTTGACGTCCTTGGCCTTCTGATGAGCTCCATCATTAGGTATAATTGGAGGGGTTAATTATCACCTTTTTAGCCTTATTAAGTCTCTATTTCTCACATTTAAATTATATTATGGTCTTATGTTGCTAGTGTAGATGGTGATTAAGGCTTGTCATACTTCGAATGCCTAACATGAGTTAAATGCGGGATAATCACGAAGATATTTCACTTTTGATGAAGATTTTTCAATTAAAGCTCAGAGTAGACAACAAGGAGAGATTCTAGGGGGATTTCCCACCTACTTAACTCCCAAAGGCAGCCAAGGGATCCTCGATATTCCCTCCAACAACTCGAAATCAAAGGCATCGAAGCAAGTGGGAGATTAAGTGCACCAAAGCTCCACTTCTCTTGCAGTCAAAGAGGACACATCACCTACTTTTTAGGGAGATGTTGGCAGCTACCCTCTAAGTTAAATAGGGCTGAGAAAGTGCTCATTAGGATTCGAACTTTGAAGGACCCTAATAGACTCTTAGATCTTGTAATAGGTTTTTGAGACTATTATGGTTATGTAATGAGACTATTTTCTACAATAAGATGAGTATTCAGATTGTCCTTCAATGATTTACTTTTAGAGGGATAGGTTTGTGGGTTAGGGCACAATCCATTGGCCTTAGTCTCTCTTGTGTATTCATGCTCATTTTTATGTCATTGTAGCTAGTTTTCTTTATGAGTTTTAGCTAGTTTTCTTACAGTCCAATTCACTGTTTTTTAGTTTTCTTCCATTTGTCTTTGCTATAGTTAAATTTACATACGTGTTGGTAGAATATCTTATAAACTTAGAAAACTATGTGTCAATCCTCCCTTTATCATATCTTTCATTGGAGCTTGAGCATGTTAGACCTTCCCCAAAGGAAAATTTTTCTCTTTAGTTTATGATTTCTTGGAAATAATAGTTAGGTTGATGTAGTGTCATGAACATGTATAGAATACTGAGTTAGATTTCTGTTTGAAGGCTAAAATAGGTTTTCTTTCCAAATTCAACTCATATTTTCCATTTCCTTCATCATGAATTTGCCAATGTTTGTTGCATGAACAGGTAGTTTGCTTCCAGGTTCAGGTAGCATAAAAAAGGAGGACTTCACCAACACCCTTAACTTCACTTCTCACCCATCATAAACCTTCTTTCCATAAAATCGCCATCAACCCTGTTTTTAGGATTTTCACCTTCACACCGTGAGTAACCCTAGAAGTGCAAGACATGCTTCTCAAGATATTCTGAGATTGTCCAAGGGGTTGGCCACCTTCCATTCATCCAAACACACCTTCATTCTACCTCCCCTATGCTTTTCTCCACCATTTTTGGCCTTAGATTTTCCTCGGACTGTTTCCTATAGCAATTCAGGTTTTTCCTGTAACACTATAGGAAACCTGTAGCAACACCTACAGTAGCACCATTGGGCCTCTCCTTAAGCCCATAAACCATCATCCACCTCATCCAGACCTGCCAAAACCATTGAGACACCTTCGGACCTGTACCCATGAGTTCAAGACCTTCCTAAACCACCTTAGTGATTTCTCCTCCTTGCTGTAAAACAATGCAATTAAAAGAATAATTAGGTCATGATTAGATGCATGAGTAAAAGCATGATAGTTAAGACATGAAGTAGAAAAAGTGTGTTTAGCCATTTGGCCCAAAAATCTGTGATTAGGTTAGTCTTCTTTCTACAATTTCAATTCAACAATTTACTTCATGAAAGATGCCTAGTTTGCTTCCATTTCTTGCCATAGCTTAATTTGTAGATTTATTCCATTGCAGAGTAGCTAGATGTACTTTCTTGCTGTAGAATATTTTTTTGATTGCTGATAGAGTAATGGCTTTGAATCACTTGTAGCCCTAGGTCTAAATTCAGAAGTGTGACAGACTTCATTCAGAAACCTTAGAAATAACACCCTTTCGTAGGACTCAGAAGAGGATGACATGAGCCGAATGTATTTTTTGTGTATATAGCACTACCACCTCCAAGTTTGTATGAGCCCTGAGTTGATAAAGTAAAGTAGAGTAGCCTTTGGGAGTTGCAGCATTCTTGGTGCAATACCAGGGCTCACCACTTTTTGGCGTCGTTTTCGGGGAGGTGTCTAGTAGATGCTTTCATTATGTTTTAGCATTCATCCAAGCAGAAGAGCAAGATCATCAGAAAAAGGGCCCCTTTAACCTAGATTGGAGGAAATATCTTCAAGCTAGGACCTAAAAAAATTCTCAGAAGATGTGAGAGGGAGGAAGAATTTTTTGACATCCTCTCTGCATGTCATGATAGCCCTTGTGGAGGCCACTTTTCTGCAAAAAGGACAACCTTAAAAGCTTTGTAGGCATGTTACTATTGGCCTACCCTTCACCAAGATGCTAGAAGATATACTAGTAGGTGTGACCAGTGCCAAAGGATGGGGAAACCTACACAAAGGGATGAGATGCTTTTGCACCCTTAGGTGGCTCTTGAACCATTCAACAAGTGGGGCATGGACTTCATTGGACCCATTGATCCACAATCTGGAAAAAAAAAGTATATCATATTTTTCACTAACTACCTAAAAAAGTGGCCTAAAACAAAAGCTCTAAAAGTAGCAACCGGAAATAAGGTAGTAGAATTTCTAAGAGAGAATGTATTCTACAAATTTGGATACCCCAGAGAGATAATCATTGATCAAGGGGCATAATTCACATATCATCTCATTGAGAATATTTTGAGGAGGCACATGATAAAGCATAATACTTCCACTTCCTACCACCCTCAAGAAAATGGCCAAGTGGAAGTGACCAACAGAGCCTTAGAGAATATCCCCACCAAGGTTGTGACCAGCTGTAGAAAATATTGGGCAAACATATTGGTGGAAGCTACTTGGGCCTACAACACTACTTGGAAAACAACAACATGGTTCACTCCTCATGACTTAGTCTATGGGAAGAAAGCTCTGATTTCAATTGAATTTGAGTTCAACATCTTAAGGATGGCAGCTGAGTTATACCTGGGTATATCAAAGGCCCAACAAGAAAGGCTGCTGAAATTAAATGGATTGGATGAGTTCAGGATGCAAGCACTCCTTCACACAAAAGTGATTCGGTTGCAAAGGAAGGTCTGTCGTGACAAGCACATTGAGGAGAAGACATTTCAAGAAGGAGATTGGGCACTGCTGTATGACTCAAGGTTCAAGGATTCAAAGGCAAACTGATGACAGGATGGTTGGGACCCTACAAAGTGGACAAATTTTATGATAATGGCGCAGTTCAGATCATAAATATATATGAGGAGGGGATTCCCCTACTTGTTAATGGTTACAGGCTTAAAGATTACAAAAAGCCCCTGTCTAGGGTTGAATTTATAAATTACATAAACAGAGAGGTGTATGTCATGGGAGACTCCATAGATTCTAGTACCTCCCCCTCCTAGAAAAAAGAAAAAAAATGAAAAATAAAGAGGCATGGGTGAAAACCTCTCTGAGGCTCCCACGAACAACTCCAGGGTTGAAAATCTCCATGAGGCAATCGTGGAGAAAAAAAAAAAAAAAAGTGGGGGAGAAAAAAAAACAAAAAAGAAAAGATCCTTGGGTGAAAACCTCCTAGAGGCACCTAAGGAAAGTTTGTGAGTTGAAAACATCTATGGAGGCAGCCCACTTGCCTTAAAAAAAAAGAAGAGGAAAGAAACAAAAGGAAAAATAGAAAAAAAATACCTATGCACTCATTTTTTTATTTTATTTTATTTTATTTTATTTTTGTTTTTGTTTTGCAGGTTATTGATCAAAGATAGTTTTTGGATCCAGAGGAGAATTTTTTCCTCACTTCTCCCTCTCCTCAACTTACACACTCCATGAACCACTCCATCATGCACCCATTCATTCATTTCAGCTCACAGGTAGGCAAAAAATTCCATTTTTTCCCCTGACTATAATTGCTACAGGAAAGTCTAGCAGCTATAGGATTCATGTAGCACTACAGGAAACCCTGTAAATGCTGAGGAAACTTATTTATGAGGGGATAAGCTCTCTCAAATTTTTATACACTTCAAAAATAGCATGATAATTTATTTTTTTCCTATGCCTACTTCTCCATACCCTCACTTCACTGTGTGCACAAAGATTCACTCCATAAACCCTATGTTGCGCCACTAGCATCTCAATCATTTATACCTTGGCATAAACCTTTTCCCTTAATTCTCCATAACCCCACTCATTCCATCACTCCATCCTTGACCTCCATAAACCATTCCACTTCATCCGTAAGCAATTTTAAGCCCAAAGAAGCAGAAATAAGGTTGCTATAAGAAATTGGAAAGTTTCCTGTTACAATTATGTGTATGGCACAACAAGGACAAAAGATGAAGATTAGTTGAAGAAGATGGATTCAAAGGACCACCAAAATACTACAGGAGAGCGAACACACCAGCCAAGGCACCTGAGGACCTCCATTAAGCACCATCAAGAAGAAAAGACAAATAAAAGGTTAAGCAACTCACTCAGAAAACAAGCAGGTCACTCATAAAACAAACTGCTCACTCAGAAAATAAACAAAAAAATAAAAATACAGCAAGAGGAAGATCATGTCTGCAACCAAAAACTCCAGCTCCTTGCCCCAGATCATTCTGCAACACACCAGCACCAGGTAGGCTTAGGTATGGCCCTTCACCTCTCGTTATGCACTCATAATGACCAAAATAGTTTAATGTAGAGGTTTAGAGACTTTAAAGACAAAAAAAGGTGGCCAATTAACTTGGCCACCTTTGTAAAGTTAAGATTAAATGCCACCTGGGAAATTAAAATTAGTCAAGGGGGAGTGAACAAGGACGAGGAGGTGATTCTGAGGTTGGGGAAATCATTAACTGGAGTGGGACCAACGGTCCCAAAGAGAAAAACTCATGCTAAGTACAAGTTAGCACCCCTATCCAAATTTGGTTAAAACGACCATAAAGGTAAGTTCTGCCTCATTATATCCACTTCATTGAGCATTTCAAGAGCATTGGAAGAAAAATAAGCTAGATGAGCCATCAAAGAGAGTAGCATCGAGTCTAATCTTACATGCACCATCGTGCTACAGGAAATAATGCAATGCTACAAGAAAGTTCACAGGAATATCAATAAGGATACAAAGGGAATAACAATCACCTTTGGGTGAAATTACTTCCTAAGGCCACCATCTCACAAGAAAAAATACCAAAGGACAGAGGTAAGTGGTTGCCACCCTCCATAATTGCAATTTCTCCATGAAATTTACATAGTCAGTTATAATTTGGGAATTAAATGGTGAAAATTTGAATTTGTTTGAGACCATAATCTCCAAGACCTATTCACAAGTAACTCTCAAACAAAAACCATCTGACCACCTTCCTATCACAACCATATAAATGGGAGGGAGATTTAATAGAAGGGAGCCCACTGATATTAAAAGAATAAGACAACATCCTCAAGTAATGGAAATTTTCAGAAACCACCAATGTTTAGGTTTCCTCAAGCTCCTGAAGGTTTTTGATGAGGATATAGCTTGATATTTTGCAGTGGCTCTGCAATCACACTCAGAGGAGAGAGCCACCACTGTGGTTAGGGGCCTAGCCATCACACTTTCACCTGAACTAGTCAACAGACTCACCACTTTTCCCTTAGGAGTTAAGTGGGTTAAAGAAAGGATGCCAAGCACTACAACCAATAAAATCTTCTTTCTGCCAAGAGAAGAATACATTGAGGACAAGAATGGAGTGAGGAGAGAAAGCCTTCCATACCCCTGGGATGAAGTAGCCTTCCATATAATGAAATTCATTTGCTGTGAAGGCATACTTAGTGTAGTATACAGATACCATTTCGGGTTGTTGAATGAGATTAGATTTGAAGGAGAACTCCCTCTAGAACAAATATTGAGCATCCATCATTTCCTCTTGAACTCAATAAAAGACATGAGAAAAAAAGTGAGGGAAAGGAAATACCAGCATTTGGCTCATCATGGCCTTATAAAATTGCTAGTGAGTGACACTCTGAGAAGATTAAACCTCCCTGGGTCTTGGTCCTCATTCATAGACATGGATAGGGAAGCCTTCATAGCCACCCAAACATGACAAACCTTTGCCTCTAGTCTTAGAGAGAGGGAGGTGTAAGAAGAAGAAGAGGAGGTTGAAGATGAGGAAGAAAAATAACAGATGGAGGTTAAAACAAAAAACACAGAGACATTAGAAATAAAGAAGGAAGAGAATGAGGGGAATAAGGAAGAAAAGATAGAGGGGAAGGAAATATTGGACCCTATGCTAGGCAGGGATACCTCCCATCAGGACACCAACATATCAGCAAACATAACAGATCAGGAAGTGGATGCTACCCTAGCCACTTTTAGCACACCAGTGAAAACAAAGAGGAATAGGCAAACATCCATGTATTTCAGAACTAGGAAGAGCCAAAGGGTGAGGCAAGGGAAACCACATATTCCAACTAAAAGCCCTATTTACATTGAGGATTCACCAAAGAAGGATGATGAAATAAGGATATAAGAAGGAAAGGCTCAAGAGTCCACCTCACTTGTGAGGACCCCTGTGACCTACATAAGAAGACATTCAACAATATTGGCATCCCATATGTTATCAAAAAATTAGACTTGATAGGTTTCCAATCAAGTTAATCTCATGTAACTATTTCAGACCAATATTTTGGTTGAGGCTTAGCCTCCTCAACCTGAGAGGGCTCTCTCAAGGGTTTATGGTTTTTGATAAATATGTACATGGCTAACTTTATATGGGATAAAAATAGATAAATGATATAAACTGGTTGTAAATCATATTAGCAAGTGTATATTGGGCTTATGGATTCCTAATAGATTTAACAGAACCAAACAATCTACCTAGCATGGAAGTAAAGGCATATCAGAGTTCAAGTCAAGGAATACACATGTGAAACAGTAAAACACACAGTCAATTTGTCTATGAAGGAAGTCAGAGCATCAATGATGAATTCTGAGTAACATAAGCAAACACCACTACAATAGGATATTAAAAATATTCTATCAGAACAAGAAAATACAAGAACTCTTCATGAATCTTGAGTTGGCTAAGTAGAAAACTCTGTATTACGTTGAAAACAGTCACTTACAATAACCACAGTATTTTTGCTAAAAAATGTCCAACGCTTTGATAATTAGACCCCTTGGTATTTAATAGACATATTAAAACATGTGATGATCTGCCTCTAGGCTAGATACATCAAATTTCTAACTACTGACACTAAGTGACACCTTGCATAACTGTAAGATATGGAATTTATTACATAAAGACACCTAATCTACTTAATAGTCCTAATCAAAAAAGGACTCAAACTGATTATTGTTATCTAAAACAACCTTATCCACCTAAATTTACATCATTTTCCAATTGTAACAACACATAGTCGAATTTGGATGATGGGCTTCAGCTCTTCATGTCCACTTTGTTTGACCTCCACAAAAACAGGAAACCATACCCTGTTTTTTAGGCATCACATCTTTTTCATTCTTTGAACAATTTGATCATCAATTAAGCTTGATTTAGTGGTAATCAGATGTTGTAGATTATCTTAACATGTCTCCTCACCTATCCCTAGCCTCCATCATGTCAAAAAAACTTCCAAAAACTGTTTAAGAAACCTGTAATAAACTGTGCTACGAAAACACAGCAGTTTCGTAGCGCCTTTGAAAAACTGTCATTTCAAGTCTTAATTCTTCAAAAAATGAATCCTTTCCACTTGCATCACTTCACTTACCCTTTAATACATCTCCCATATCAGTTTCAGCTCTTGAATCACTCTTCAACCTCTAAAAAATTGACCAAAATGAGCAAGAAAAGCAGCTACAACAGTTTCGTAGTGCTTTTCTGCTTTTTTACACTGAATGCACTACGAAATTGCTGAGTATGAAAATTCTTCCAAATTTTTCCAAAATGTAAAGTGTGAATGTGCCAAAAACTTAAAATAGACCTGATTTCATCATATCACTTGAAAAAAAGAGTCATTCCAACCTTATTGAGGTCTCGTCTTCATTTGCAATAGGTTGGCCTATTGGTTTTTCCTGTTTTTTCCATAAAACTAGGTCTTGGGACAGAGCCTATATCTCTTACTCCATGATGTATTTTGAGAAACTGAAAGAGGTTTTTTTAGGACATTATGTATTGAATAAAAACCTCTCTTATTTTTTTGAACCATATCTCCTGCTGTCCAGAAAATTCCTTTGAAAACAATGTGTAAAACATGAAAACTCTGTTTCTGAAAATAGGGATTCAAATAAAGCCTTGTATCTCCCCACTGATAACACATATGAGAAACATGAGAGAGGTCATTGTATCTAGGTCCATAATAAAGACAAACCTATTTCATAATTCCAAAATACTTTTTCATTTGGCTAGAAACTGAACTTGAAGTTGACTGCTAAACAATCATGTACAAGACATTTTGTAACAGCAGTTTCATAGCGCATTGCAATGTATCAATTTCTCCCACCTCCTAATGAATTTGAGGAAATTGAGAGAGGTTATGAAGAAAAACCTCTTTCAGTTTTCCTAAATTCATTTTCATTTTCTCAGAAACCTCCTTGGAAGTTGACTACTCAAAACTAGAAAATAGAGTTTTTGCTTCATCACTTTCAGCAGTTCCGTAGCGCAAATCAACTTTTTTGAACTAGCGGCGCTACGAAAGTAAGGTTTCTTAGCTAATTTGACCAGTTTTGACATGAGACTTTAGGAAATGACTCACAAATGGAAATTATGGATATTTGATAATGAATGGACCATAAAAAGACTTTATTTGAACTTAAGGATGGGCTTTGATCTTATAGAAATCTAATCTAACATTAACCAAACCCTAAATTGACTTCTAAAACTAATTTGAACCATGAAAAAAAACAAACATAACACAATCATGTTTTTTTTTTGAGAATTTTTGGGTGATAACAGAGGCTCCACTTGGGATAGTGTGCCCCTGTGGTACACTCAGAACCAATAGTTCTAGTGCTGATATCCATTTTCTTCACCAAAACAGAAATAACTTTGAAATTGCCAAGCTTCTCCTCAAGCTCTAATGGATTTCACCTCGGGCTCAAGCTTGATGATCACTATATAAGAACCAAATTTGTACCTACTGAAAAAATTCTCATTCACCTTTGAGCTTATTCACACACTCCTACCTACCCTATCACCTGCAATTCTCCACTTTAACTCAAGCAACATGAAACTTCCAATGAAGCCAATCATTTATCTTATCTGACATTTGGACCTCTCGACTGTGCTTGAACCAAAAGTAAACATGTACTGAAATGACCAAGGAAACATGAGATGTAACTGATCTTCATAATGAAAACATAATTGGAAATCTGGACTGTAGAACTCTTTCATGTAGTCAGCTATAGGATCAAAGAAGACATGATCTGTTTGAAGCTTCTCATGACATTCTACAACTTTGGACCACTCATACATGTTTTGATCAACCACATAAGAATTCACTTGTGTGCTTTCAAAATACTTTTCAAACTTATTTACAAAAACAATGTATTCTTCCTCAATCTCTAAGAAGAAAGGTAGCAACACCCCCTCTTTGTGTTCTGGCATTAAAATCATTTGAAAATATTGATCTTGATTATGAATACTATGAAATTGAATTTTATCTTTTGAAACTTGAATGTCCTTTTCAATGTTCTCTCCAACTTCATCCACAAACTGAATCTTATCTTCTGATTTTCACTCAAATGATTTCAGATTAGAAGACAAGGATAAAGAGAAATTTTCACCCATTTTTTCATTAGTGTGATCATTATTTGATGTAGGCTGATGTAAGAAATGACATGAAGAATCAACCTTTTCTTGTACCCGATGTTTGTAGCAATCATCTTCCAATATTTCCTCTTGCTGTTTGAAATGTTTCTCATACTCTCGATGATCAAAAGACTGACAAGTCTGCTGCAACTTTTCATCAAACTCAAAGGATGTAACATGATTTTCATAAGTAAACTCCTAATGGGTTTCATTTTCATCCAAGAGAGAGGATATCCTTTCTTCTTGGTGATGAAATGTATCGTCATGAAGGCCTCTAAAATTTCCTCATCCATGAACTCATCATCTTCATAACAATTCTCCATATATTCAATAAAACTCACAATGTTTAAAGTAGTATTTGACCAGCAATAAGGAGGGATGACACTCTTTATACATCTCATAAAATGCAACATGGAAATAAAAAAGATAATATAATGAACCATTTGGCAAGATTTCATACCAAGACCATGCTTTTCCTTCTAAAGTGGCCATAAACATCTTCATAAGATAATCCTCAGGGAACTGAACCTTAAGACTGTGTACATGCATATGGAATCTAACCAAATGAAGAGTAGCATTGTATTTCTTTTCATCTTTGAATATTGGAAGATCAGTTAACCATTCAACCTTTTGCATAGGATTTGGAAAACTAGGGATGTGAGACCGATTCATAGGGCCATACCTGGCATTTATTCTTGCAATGGAACTCATTTCTGAAACTTCATCAAGCTACTGATCTTCAAGCAGTGGAGTCACCTTCCAATTGATTATGTGATGTGTGGAGTCGCCAAGGTAGATGCAGCCTCAGAAATATTCCTGAGCTCCTGCTACCTTCAGAAGTTCAGCTTCAAAATCTCAGGAAAGTATAATCTTCAGGCTCCCGGCAGACGCACCAAAATGTTATCAAAAAATGATAGGCTGCCAATCAAGTTAATCTCATGTAACTATTTCAGACCAATCTTTTGGTTGAGGCTTAGCCTCCTCAACCTGAGAGGGCTCTCTCAAGGGTTTATGAATTTTGATAAATATGTAGATGGCTAACTCTATATGGGATAAAAATAGATAAATAATATAAACTAGTTATAAATCATATTAGCAAGTGTACATTGGGCTTATGGAGTCATAATAGCTTCAAAAAAACCAAACAATTTACCTAGCATGGAAGTCAAGGCATATCAGAGTTCAAGTCAAGGAATACACATGTGAAACAATAAAACACACAGTCAGTTTGTCTATGAAGGAAGTCAGAGAATTAATGATGAATTCTGAGTAACATAAGCAAACACCAATGCCATAGGATATTAAAAATATGCTATCAGAACAAGAACATACAAGAACTCTTCATGAATCTTGAGTTGGCTAAGTAGAAAACTCTGTATTAAGCTGAAAACAATCACTTACAATAACCACAGTATTTTTGCTAAAAAATGTCCAACCATTTGCTAATTCGACCGCTTGGTGTTTAATAAACATATTAAAACATGTGATGATCTGCCTCTAGGCTAGATACATCGAATTTACAACTACTGACACTAATTGACACCTTGCATAACTGTAAGATATGGAATTTATTACATAAAGACACCTAATCTACTTAACAGTCCTAATCCAAAAAGGACTCAAAATGCTTATTGTTATCTAAAAAAACCTTATCCCCCTACATTTACATCATTTTCCAATTGTAACAACACATAGTCGAATTTGGATGATGGGCTTCAGCTCTTCATGTCCACTTTGTTTGACCTCCACAAAAACAGGAAACCATACCCTTTTTTTTAGGCATCACATCCTTTTCATTCTTTGAACAATTTGATCATCAATTAAGCTTGATTTAGTGGTACTCAGATGTTGTAGATTATATTAACATGTCTCCTCACCTATCCCTAGCCTCCAGCATGTCAAAACAACTCCCAAAAACTGTTTAAGAAAGCTGTAATAAACTACGCTACGAAAACACAACAGTTTCGTAGCGCCTTTGAAAAACTGTCATTTCAAGTCTTAATTCTTCAAAAACTGAATCCTTTCCACTTGAATCACTTCACTTACCCCTTAATACATATCCCATATCAGTTTCAGCTCTTGAATCACTCTTCAACCTCTCAAAAATTGACCAAAATAAGCAAGAAAAGCAGCTACAACAGTTTCGTAGCGCTTTTCTGCTTTTTTACATTGAAAGCGCTACGAAACTGCTGAGTATGCAAATTTTTCCAAATTTTTCCAAAATGTAAAGTGTGAATGTGCCAAAAAATTATAATAGACCTAATTTCATCATATCACTTGAAAAATAGAGTCATTCCAGCCTTCTTGAGGTCCCTTCTTCATTTACAATAGGTTGGCCTATTGGGTTTTCCTGTTTTTTTCCTGAAAATAGGTCTTGGGACAGAGCCTATATCTCTTACTCCATGATGTATTTTGAGAAAATTAAGGAGGTTTTTGTAGGAAATTATGACTTGAATAAAAATCTATCTTTTTTTTTTGAACCATATCTCCTGCTGTCCAGAAAAATCCTTTGAAAAAAATGTGTAAAACAGGAAAACTCTGTTTCTGAAAATAGGGCTTCAAAAAAAGCCTTGTATCTCCCCACTGATAACACATATGAGGAATGTGACAGATTTTATTGTATTTGGGTCTATGATAAAGACAAACCTCTTTCATAATTCCAAAATACTTTTAAATTTTGCCAGAAACTGAACTTGAAGTTCACTGTTTTTTTTTTCTAAATAAGCTTAATCTATTAATCAACAAAAAACAAAAATATTTACATCAGGAATTATCCAGGACCAGGCCTGAGGTTGAGGCCTGTTAAGCAAAAATTCATAGTTGAGCACTGCCCTCTGAGAGGGAAACCAGTGCATAAGGTTTTCCAGCAAAAAAATCCCACACAGGGGAAGCATCTTTTTCTAGAAAAAAGCCTATGAGACTTGACCAAAACCAGAAAGACAAACATAAACATTTTTCAAAAAGTAGACAGTGTCATAGAAAAAACCAGGAACAGTGGAGGCGCTACTCATCCGGTTCCTCTTCCACGACCCTGCACCATAAATCATCTGGTTCGCCATCAGTATTATACAGGTCCTCTGTGGAGTGAATGACTTTCTCAGCAGCTGGGGTGCGCTTTCCTTCTCCCGGATGAGGTTGGTGCTGCGCATTATCAGTTTCAGGGTCCTGAGTATCAGTTTTCTGCTCATGCTGCTTCAGCTCAATATCAATATTCATTTCATTGCCTTGACTAGCGTCTTCCTGGGTTATGTCCATGTCCTGCTCATGCCTTATATCAGTCATATCCCCAATATTTCCAGCTTGCCTTCCTGAAGTGGGAGCCTCATCTTGAGGGGACTCACGGAAAACAATGGTAACAGAGGCGGTAATTCGAGGGCAATTGAGCGCACTTAGGAAGGAGAAGTGCCTCGTTTGAGAATGGGCTGGAGCGTACGGGGGAGTGGGATACCGTTGCCCAGAACGAAGGATACGACCTCGTGCAGCTCGGGAGGTTCTTTCAGAGGCATGAGAGTCCGCAGCAGAGGTGCTGGAGGACGGGGAGGAGCGCCTTATCAGCCTCCGGGAAGAGCCTCGTCTGCATCTCATCCTGTGCCTGAGACGAGACATTCTTTCATTCGAAGCTGGAGATCTGGAAGAGTGCTGTAACCCGAGAGAGACGTTGGCCAATTGTGAGAGCAGAAGCGGGACTGAAGCTCTGGACAACTGCTCAAACCAATTCCCTGACTCTCGCATACAATTCCCTGCAATTGAGATATGAAGATTGTCGCTGAGCTCTATGCATCCATGAAGCCTGGTACACTTGCCGGTGACTGTGCGCTCGGAGGAGAGCCGAACAATGGGCGAGCAATACACCGAAAGATGCCTGGGAAAACTGCTTATGGGTTGCTCGTCCGCCATCCTGTGAACTAAAACCCCAAATCTGCTGCCTACCATCTGCATTAACCCCTCAATTAATGTAGTAATCACCATGTCCTGTTTACAATGTGTGGAGATATCTCGATCTCCATTGATTGAATTGTGAACCGCGTCGGGCGATAAATGCCTTAAATGCTTCATTCCTTTGTTCAGGTGCCGAAGGACACTTGCAGGTCCTCGTGGCCGTCGTCTCGCCGGAGTGCCGTCTGTCCGACGATGCATCCCCTTTATCGCTTTAACCACCCGCATCCGGGTAACTTGAAGTTCACTGTTAAATAGTCATGTACAAGACATTTTGTAACAACAGTTTAGTAGCGCATTTTAATTTATCAATTTCTCCCACCTCATAATTAATTTGAGGAAACTGAGATATTTTTTTGTAGTTAGGTCTGTTAGGAAGAAAAACCTCTTTTATTTTTCCTAAATTTGTTTTTAGTTGCGCAAAAAAATCCTTGGAAGTTGACTACTCAAAACCAGAAAACAGAGTTTTTGCTTCATCACTTTCAGCAGTTTCGTAGCGCAAATCAACATTTTTGAACTAGCGGCACTACGAAAGTAAGGTTTCTTGGCTAATTTGACCATTTTTGACATGAGACTTTATGAAATGACTCAAAAATGGAAATTATGGACATTTGACAATGAATGGACCTTAAAAAGACTTTATTTGAACTTAAGGATGGGCTTTGATCTTATAAAAATCTAACCTACCCTTAACCAAACCCTAAATTGACTCCTAAACCTAATTTGAACCATGAAAAAAATAAACATAACACAATGATGTTTTTTTTGAGAATTTTTGGGTGATAACACCATACACATCTAACAACCCCCACAGACCCTCGAAAAAAAAAAAAAAAGAGTAAGAGAGGGTTTTCAGCAGACAAAACATAGTTTGCTACAAGAAACTCTGCCTTTGCTACAGGAAACTCCAGCAGACCTAGAATCAGAGAAAGAAACCTTGGATGAGGGAGCAAAGACAACCATGGATGGGCAAGAGGCCCAAGAAGTTTAGGAAAAGGCACAAGAATGAAGGGAAAGATGAAAAAGGGGGGGAAGGGAATGATGACAAGGAGGAGTCTACCTCACCAAAACTTGTCCTCAAAGATGTATCAATAGTGTCACACCCTAGCCCTCAGCCAAATCTCAAATCCTACTATAAAATGATTGAAGGGAGCAGATTGATTCCTCATAAGTTTACAATATCTTTATTCTATTAGTTGGAAGAGGAGAGGGAACACACTCATAATTGGATGAAAATTGCTACAACCAAAGGTGTGCATGAAATAGGGGTCATGGAGGAAAAAGTGATTGAGTTGGGAAAGGATTTTTCCAATGCTAGGCTCAAAGAATCGATGTTGAAAGAGCAGCTTCAGAAGGTCCAAACAGAGAATGCAAGATTGCAGGATCAAATTCAGTAAAAAGACAAACAAATGGCCACCATGGTAGATATGTGCATGGAGGCCATCCAACATAGATACCCATCAGATTCTTATGCAGTCTACCTCAAAGAGCAGTGGCTCCTATTTCAAATCAGAACACTAGCCTCTCATGGATCCTTACCCTTTTAGAATTTCATACAATTCATTGAATTTTGAAACCAGTCAAGTATGGCAGACAAGGAAAAAATGATAGAATTTTACATGCACAATATTGTGTTGACAGACTTGAACATTTGGCATCCTAATCCTAGAATGGGAGACATGCATTTAATGGAATTAGCCTCTTGGATGGTTAATGAGGAAGCCAAAGCACAAGAAGTAAGGAGGGTCATGAGGAGAGAAAACAAGGAGCCTCTACACATTAGGGCATAACTATTTAGCCCTAGGGGAGTCATCAACAAGCATCTCAAGATAGAAAAGGATGTTGCACTTGCAAAAAAGTGTCTCAGCACACAAGCTCAAGCCATGACTAATTTTGATGATGTTTCTAGGTTTTTGGGAGATGAATGCATAATGGATAGTCAAAGGAGATGGAATAACCTCCCTCATAGTCTTAGAAACATGGAATACCACACACCAGAGATATTGAGACGTGCCCTAGAAAGAGCACCACCGTGCAAGAGGTCCATGCAGGCTAGGAAGATTCAGTGGCTTGGTTTGAAACTCAGCCCACCCTTGCTGCTGGGACTGAGTGATGGAAAATACCAAGATGAGCAGAACAGAGAATGGGAGGAAGAAGAAAATAATGATGGCTTTTACCCTCCTGAAGGGACTCCCACACTTCCTCCTTGGAAAGTCAGAGGGTCCATTCAAGCTTTGAAATAAATGCAGAAGGAGGACTAAGTTTCTTAGAGGATGAATAAACATTTGGTAGGGGGATGATGATGAGCTCCATCATTAAGTATAATTGGAGGGGTTAATTGTCACCTTTTTAGCCTTATTAAGTCTCTCTTTCTAACATTTAAATTATATTATGGTCTTA
Source organism: Pinus albicaulis (assembly GCA_034641835.2). NCBI lineage: Eukaryota > Viridiplantae > Streptophyta > Pinopsida > Pinales > Pinaceae > Pinus > Pinus albicaulis. The sequence continues at coordinate 446,171,908 of CM076582.1, read as the reverse complement.
TGTTGCTAGTGTAGATGGTGATTAAGGCTCGTCATACCTCGAATGCCTAACATGAGTTAAATGCAAGATAATCATGTAGATATTGCACTTTTGATGAAGGTTTTGCAATTAAAAATCAGAGTATACATCAAGGAGATATTCCAAGGGGATTTCCCACCTCCTTAACTCCCAAAGTCAGCCAAGGGATCCTCGAGATTCCCTCCAACAACTCGAAATAAAAGGCAGTCAAGAAAGTGGGAGATCAAGTGCACCAAAGCTCCATTTCTCTTGCAGTTAAAGAGGACACATCACCTAATTTTTAGGAAGCCGTTGGTAGCGACCCTCTTATTTAAATAGGGCTGAGAAAGAGCTCATTAGGATTCGAAATTTGAAGGAAGACAATAGACTCTTAGCTCCTGTAATAGGTTTTTGAGATTTTTATGATTATGTAATGAGACTATTTTCTACAATAAGATGAGTATTTGGATTGTCCTTCATTGATTTAGTTTTAAAGGGCTAGGCTTGTGTGTTCGGGCCCAATCCATTGGCCTTAGTCTCTATTGTGTATTCATGCTCATTTTTATGTCATTGTAGCTAGTTTTATTTATGAGTTTTAGCTAGTTTGTTTACATTCCAATTCACTATTTTTTAATTTTCTTCCATTTGTCTTTTCTGTAGTTAAATTTGCATAGGTGTTGGTAAAATATATTATAAACTCAAAAAACTATCTATCAAGCCTCCCTCTCTCATCTCTTTCATTGGAGCTTGAGGAAGGCATACCTTCCCCACATGCCAAATTTTCTCTTTAGTTTATGATTTCATAGAAAGAATAGTTAGGTTGTTGTAGTGTCTTGAACATGTCTAGAATATTGAGTTATATTTCTGTTTGATGGCTAAAGTAGGTTTTATTTCCAAATTCAACTCATATTTTCCATGTCCTTCATCATGAATTTTCCAATGTTTGTTACATGAACATGTAGTTTTCTCAGGTTGAATTAGCACAACAAAGGAGGACTTCACCATCTGATCTGAAAATGGCCTGGATAACTTGTCATGTATTTCAAGAACCTCCCACTCATTTAACAATTAAATGATCTAGCTTGTACTTGACAATTTGCGGAATTTATGCTTGAAAGTGGTGTATGATTTTAAACTGTTTATGTGTATTAAGTTAATTTTTTCTTGCTGAAATTTAACATGTATAACAACAACATAATGCAACAAAAAAAAATTTAAACACAACAACAAAATTAATCTATGAGTTCACCTGAATCTCGTGGGCTACATCTCCTTTGAGCTTTGTCATCTTGACTCGACTCTTTGGGATTATGGTAAGGTTTATTTTAAAAGTTCCACACTTAACTCCAATGGATACTAAACTGATACAAAGGGCTAAGAACACCATATATATCCCTCTCAAGGCTATCCAAACTCTGCAAACAACTTTAGGCTCCCTTTGACACGATTCCTTCTGTAGGTGCTCTGAGTTACTCTGAGCTTATAAATGGCACAAACTCCTTTATAATTCGGTTTTTGTCACTGAAACCACTCTTGATATATCCAACACACATCAGACACAAAATATCGACTGATAAATTGCTCAAATAGAGCACTGCATCCCCAAACTAGGCTATCCTCCACGGTTTGCCCAGGGTTGCCAAAAACTTCACATAAGCTTCTTGAGCTCTATGATGCAGAGTGTTGTCCTTGATGGAAACCCACTGAATGAAGATGAAGACATGAGACAGTTGACATGTGTTTTCCTTGATGGAAAACCACCTGATGAAGTTTGTCTTGACCTGATGGACTTGGTAAATGATGTAAATCTGATATGAAATGATGTGATGCTAAGTGTTGTCCTTGAATGGAAACCCTCTTGATGAAGATGATGAAAACTTACTAGGTGAAGTTGTGCTTGATAGAATATGTTCTTGATGAAGTAAATCTGATGTATCTATAGTGAGTACAGAAGGGAATGAAGAAAGGAATTCAGCATGTGCTAAATCTTGATGAAAAGAGTATGTCTCTAGGAATACGCAGATTTTCCTAGGGGAAGTCGCGTATGCACGCCGGAATAAACGTGCCAAGTCGCGTATGGGAAAAAGCGCTCTTAAAGTGAAAAACCAGGGGTAACCACCATGGTATTGACCCATTTTATTGGGTAGTGATTCGTCTAAATGACCCCGTCCAGGAATACCATCGGAAGTAATGTGGTTTTGGCTCATGGTATTGAAAAAGGGTAAACCTATATAAGAAGAAGAAATTCATTGTGAAAAGGATGTGTGTGGGTGCAAGATGTCTGAGCTTGAACGAACACTTCTCTCTGAAGTATATCTGAATGGAAAGGGTTACAGTTGAATGAAATATCTGAATGTATGATGCACCGATGAAGCAATGATGAAGAATGGGATCTAGATCTGAAATGCACTTGTATTTGCTAGATCTGTTTATGGAATGATTAGATCTGATATGAGGCGAACATCTGTCTGAAGTAAAGGGTAAAATTTGAAGTGATGTATCTGTTGTGAAGAATTTCAATGACATAAAAGTCTGAAGAACCATACGCTAGTTCGCCGAAGAGGAAGCGCGTATATACGCGGCTTCGCTGAAGAGAAAGCGCGTATGTGCAATGAAATTGGATCTGTAATATGTATAGAAGTATACGCTGGTTTATGTGAATGGAAGCGCGTATATACGCGACATCAGTGAAAGGAAAGCGCGTATGAAAACTAGGGTTTGCTGATGCAAGGGGTATGAAATGTCCGATCTGTTGTGCTGTGTTTCTGCTATCTGATCTGTGTTGATAAGTATCTGTTGGTGATGTATGTTTGAGCTTAAAAGTATGGAGTGGGTCCAGTCTGAATGATTGATGAAACGTGTTCGTAAGTGGTGTCCTAAAGGAAGCTTTCTGATCCAGTGTGAAAATTGATGAAACGTGGTCCATGCAGGTGCTAGGGTCAGAGCCTTCACCAGGGGGTCGTAGCTCCCTTCCGTGAGGCCGGTAAACGAGACCTGGGCCGTAGCTCCCCTTCTGACCAGAACTGCCTGCAAACGCAGTCAGTCTATTCTTTCCTCTGTGAGAGTCGGTAAACGCAGCCGCAGGGTGCCTGTGACATCGCAGAGTCCGTACTAGCACATATGTTGTAATATGTTTTCTCTATAATAAAATATTGAAGGCTGAGCAACTGCAGCGGTGGTTTTCTCCCGACTTAGGTTTCCACCTAAAAATCCCGGTGTTCATGTGTGATGCTTTGTGTGATGGTTTATTCTGTTGTTACTACACATCTTTACTGTTAACTTAACATCAGATGAATGAATAGTGCAAAGAACTCAGTTAATAAATATCTGCATATTTAGATCTCTGCTAATACGTGAGTTGTATGAAGGATATCCACGTGTATACGCGAGTTTACTAAAGGAAAGTAGCGTATGGGTTTTAGAGAGTGAAAAAGTAAAAAGTTTTGAATATGCAGTAAATAATGATTCACCCCCCCTCTCAGTATTTTTCCCAACAATTGGTATCAGAGCAGGTCCTTCTGCAGAAGCTTGATCGCTTGAAGGAGATCCGTCGCAATGGGAAGTCAAGAAGGAGTGATTTCTATAAAGCCACCTCTATTCAATGGAAGCAATCTGATATTCTGGAAGGTACGAACAAAAGCATATCTGCAAAGTCTTGGTGCAGATGTATGGGCAATCGTGGAAGAAGGTTATCAATACCCAGCAAGTATTCCTACCGATGCAGCAGAAAGGAAGAAGTATGAAATCAATGCCAAAGCAATGAATGTCTTGTTAGGAAGCATGTCTGAATCAGAATTTGCTAAAGTGATGCAGCTACATTCAGCAAAAGAAATATGGGACAAAATCATTCTAAGCTATGAAGGAGACACAAAGGTAAAAAGTGCAAAACTCCAAACTCTTATAATTGAATATGAAAATTTGAAGATGTATAGTGATGAGAGTGTTGCCAGTTTCTTTCTTCGTCTGGATGATATTGTAAATCGAATGAGAAATTTGGGTGAAACCATAACTGATACTACTCTGGTGGAAAAGGTCTTAAGATCATTGACTTCAAAATTTGATTCTAAAGTTTCAGCTATTGAAGAAAGGCAAGATCTGCAAACTCTTACTATTGTTCAATTACATGGTATTCTGACTGCTTTTGAAATGAGACAAGGAGGTCCTTCTCAAATCAAAGAAGCTGCTTTTAAGGTATCTTCAAAAGGAAAAGAAAAGGAAGTTGTCAAAGAATCTAGCTATATATCCGAAGAAGAAGAAGCAAATTTCGTGAGAAAACTCCAACTAGGTACTGGAAGATTCAAAGGTAAGCTTCCCTTCAAATGTTTTGAGTGTGGAAAAGTTGGTCACTATGCTGCTAAATGCCCTTATAAAGAAAAACATGGTAAAGGGAAACAATTTGAAAAGAGGAAGAGTTATTATGAAAATGAAGATGATGATGAAGTGTCCAGTGAAGATGAAGAAGATTCTGACCATGATCTGAAAGTGCTCATGGCAAAGAAGCAAAAGAAGAAGGGTACTCAAAGCAAGCAGATACCTCAGAAATCAGGTATAGCAGAAATTGAAGGAGATGAAACAGGTATTAATCGTTGTTCTTGTATTTTACTTAACTGTATATGCAAAGATTATGATAGTGAAAGTGAAGACTCTGACCAAGCTCTACAAGTGCTCACGGAAAAGAGGAAAAAGAAGAAAGCTACTCGAAGCAAGGAGATGTCTCAGAAAACCTGTATAGCAAAAATTGAAGAAGATGAATCTGATAGTGATTGGGGTTCTTTGAATAATCTTTGTGCAAACAATAGTGAAGATAGTAAATTTGTGGATCTAGAAGAAGCTCTCAAGGTTAAAGTTGAAGAACTACAAAGTTCATCTAAGACGCAAGAATCTATCAACAAAGAGATGGTCTCTCAAATGGAAAAACAAATAGAAATGCTAAATGGACAGGTGGACAAGTATCAAAGGTTTCATACTTATGCATCCAATCGAATTAAATAACTAGAAGCAGAAATCAATGATCTAAATGCAGATCTCGAAAAATCAAGCAAGAAGAATGAAGGACTTGAAGCTGCAATCATCTCTCTGCAAGCAGATCTTGAAGCATCAAGTAAGAAGAATGAGGAACCTCTACAAACATTTGAAAAGGAAGGCTTTGAAGCAGAAATCATCTCTCTCAAAGAAGATCTGGAAAAATCAAATAAGAAGAATGAAGAGCTGCAACAAACATGTGAAGAAAACGAAAATTGGTTGAAAGAAGAGATTCTAAATCTGAAGGATCAAGTAGAAGATGAAAGAAGGAAAGAAGAAAGCATGACAAAGCAATGTCAAGCCTTGGAGGTTGAGGTAAACATTCTCAAAGGTAAATTAGAAGAAAAGGTTAGACTTTTGAGGTTTCAAGATAGTACTAATATTTTGGACAATATTCTGAGTAATCAAAGGTCTCCTGTTATCAAACTTGGTCTTGGTTTCCATGAAACTGTTAAAGGAGAATCTAGCTCACAAGGAAGTGCCAAAAATTCAGAGAATGTCAATGCAAAACCTGAAGTGTTGAAAGAGACAAAAGATCAACCAACAATCATGAATTATCAAAGGAATTCATTCAAGAACGTTGAATGTTTTAAATGTCATAATTATGGGCATGTTGCAGCAAATTGCAGGAGCAGATCATTTCAGCCTCAAACAAACAGTTCCTACATAGAAAGGTACTCTAGTTTCTTCAAGGGATATTGTTTTTCATGTAACAAGTATGGACATAAAGCAGCTGATTGTAAAAGGAGGAAGATTAGAAATACTCATTATGACTCTTATGCTTATTTCTCTGGACACATGAGATGTTATTCTTGTAACAAGTATGGACATGTAGAAAAGGAATGCAGGTTGAACAGATATGAGAAATTGGATAACTTCCAGCACACAAATAGAAAGTTCAAAAAAATCTGGAAAAAGATGGAAGACCGATCAGAAACGTAGGGAATTCTGACCCTACTGCAGTCATCCGCTTCTAAAGCTTACTTATCTTATTGACTGCAGGAATGATGTGGGATACATTATGAGATTGAGTAATGTATCGTCACAGGGGGAGCAATGTATGATGACTCTCATGGTTGATTTGATTATTCTGGTTATGTTTACTTCTGACAGCGCATCTGATATGGAAAAGACAGGTACAGGAGGTACAAGTTCAGGAGGAGATGAAGGAAGATGAAAAATTTCTATGCTTCACTTTCCATACGTGGGTTCTATTAACAAAAGTCGCGTATACACGCGAGTTTCAGCAGACACAGTCGCGTATGCATTAATGATAAGAGAATTTATATGATAAATGAAGATCTGGTGCAGAGGTTCAGGGGGAGCATCACTCTGACTGTTAATAACTGTATTATTGACTCAATTTCAGCTTAGTTTCTCAGTTCTAAAATGAGGATACGATACATGGTTTCTTGTGTTGAAGATTGTGGATGAGTCTTGTTTGCTTGTTGATGAAGAGTATTCATTGTTGAGATGAAAGTCCTATAATTCGGAGATAAGGGCAGCCCCTGCAGAGATTGTTGCTGATGACTTGCTGATGAACGTTTTCAGGTTGCACAAGTTAAGAAGGAGCACTGGTTTAGGGGGAGCAGCAGGTTGAATACTAATGATTTCATTGTTGGCAATATGGCTGCTTATTCTTTGGTTTTTGTGATACTCTGCTCAAATGATGATGACTTGGTACATGGTTTATTATGATGAGATTTTGAGCCCTGTTTGTTGATAAGTATCTTTTGTGCTCACACATGGTTGAGATGGATGTCGTTTGATTCAGAAATAAGAATAGATCATGCAGAGTTTGTTACTATGGTGGAGATCTTTTGCCTTCATATGTTACTTCATGTTAAATCTTGAAGATCTTGATGATATTGGACCACATGGATGATTGCTTGACACATATTTGAAGATGTAGTTCTGGTATGATAATCTCTCTTGGAAAGATTGTATTGATGCTGCAAAGAATCTGAAGGCTTGGTTACTAATGTGCTTATGCTACAACCGTTGGATGACGCTTGAAGACACAACTACACTGTTCTATCTATCTGTAGTCCAGGGAAGCATTCAAATATCCCAGAAAGAATTTGAACAATGTCTTTTTCTTACAGAGGATCATATCTGGTTAAATTTAGAAGATGGTATTGGATACGCGGGTTTCCTGAAACACAATCGCGTATATACGCGAGTTCATGCACAGAAAACCGCGTATGTATGATTGCTGACAAATTTCTGCTTGGAGTCAGCTCTCTTCAGCACAACTGCAGTGTTGTTTGGTATCTCTGATACTGTTTGGTATCTCTGGTGGTGTTCCAGTTCTCATAATTCTATTTCTAATGTTTTGATAAAGATGCCTTGATTATTTGTTGGTAAAAGTGTTCAGGATGCACAAACTAAGGGGGAGCCTTAGTCATATGGAAAGGTTGCTTGGATGCACAGATTCAGGGGGAGCATTAGCTTTGCTGAGTATAATGCATTGTTGGAATTATGATGGTTCTGAAATATGTTCTCTTTCTTGAGGAATTTCTGGTGTTGGTCATAAATGGTCATATTTGTAATTTGATGAAAAGGTCTTGTTGAGACCCATGATGTAAAATTGTAATATTCAGTCATGTAAGGACTTGTCAAATTTGTAAACCCACTTGGTTGGGTAGCTGAGTCAAATATTGTAAACCCACTTGGTTGGGTAGCTGAGTCAAATTTGTAAACCCACTTGGTTGGGTAGTTGAGTCTCATATGTAAATCCACTTGGATGGATCTTTGATGTAAGTATGAGTCTTTGGTGATAGGAAGTTCATAGAGTCATATACTTCATTGGAAAATATGTTTGAAGATTCAGCATGAACTCAGGGGGAGCTTGGTCACTTCAGTATATATCAGATCTGCAGAACGCTTCTTCCACATGCGGAGAAAAGGGGGAGATTATGTTGGTTTTGATCCACCCTTTGCCCTTGATGTCAAAGGGGAAGAGTGACATGGTGTTTGAATGAAGAGAAAGAATGGTGTCAAAAATGGGGAATGTGACACAGTGTCATTGTATTCTTAATGTACCTATCTGTTGTGGTAACCAAACACCATTGAGGTTGCCATCAAGTCCAAAGGGGGAGATTGTTGGCAATATGATGCAGAGTGTTGTCCTTGATGGCAACCCACTGAATGAAGATGAAGACATGAGACAGTTGACATGTGTTGTCCTTGATGGCAAACCACCTGATGAAGTTTGTCTTGACCTGATGGACTTGGTAAATGATGTAAATCTGATATGAAATGATGTGATGCTAAGTGTTGTCCTTGAATGGCAACCCTCTTGATGAAGATGATGACAACTTACTAGGTGAAGTTGTGCTTGATAGAATATGTTCTTGATGAAGTAAATCTGATGTATCTACAGTGAGTACAGAAGGGAATGAAGAAATGAATTCAGCATGTGCTAAATCTTGATGAAAAGAGTATGTCTCTAGGAATACGCGGATTTTCCTAGGGGAAGTCGCGTATGCACGCGGGAATAAACGTGCCAAGTCGCGTATGGGCAAAAGCGCTCTTAAAGTGAAAAACCAGGGGTAACCACCATGGTATTGACCCATTGTATTGGGTAATGATTCGTCTAAATGACCCCGTCCAGGAATACCATCGGAAGTAATGTGGTTTTGGCTCATGGTATTGAAAAAGGGTAAACCTATATAAGGAGAAGAAATTCATTGTGCAAATCATGTGTGTGGGTGCAAGATGTCTGAGCTTGAATGAATACTTCTCTCTGAAGTAGATCTGAATGGAAAGGGTTACACTTGAAGATAAATCTGAATGTATGATGCACCAATGATGAAGAAGGGGATCTAGATCTGAAATGCACTTGTATTTGCTAGATCTGTTTATGGAAGGCTTAGATCTATGATGAGGCGAACATCTAGGCGAACATCTGTCTGAAGTAAAAGGGTAAATCTGAACTGAATATCTGATCTGAAGAAGTATGCTGCTCTATAATGATTGAAGATCTATACGCTACTTCGCCGCAGAGGAAGCGCGTATATACGCGTCTTCGCCGAAGAGAAAGCGTGTATGCGCAATGAAATATGTACAGAGGTATACGCTGGTTTGTGTGAACGGAAGCGCGTATATACGCGACATCAGTGAAGTGAAAGCGCGTATGCAAACTAGGGTTTGTTGAAGTCTGTGGTAAGAAATGTCTGATCTGTTCTGCTGGTTTACTGATATCTGTCAGTGAGTTATATGTATATGTTTCATGGTTGACTGTGCTTAAAAGTATGGAGTGGGTCCAGTCTGAAAATATGATGAAACGTGGCCTGCAAGTGGTGTCCTAAAGGATGCTTTGGATCCAGTGTGAAAATTGATGAAACGTGGTCCATAGAGGTGCTGAGGGTTGTAGCCTTCAATCAGGGGGTTGTAGCTCCCTTCCAGGTGAGGCTGGTAAATGAGATCAGGGGGTCGTAGCTCCCTTCCAGGAGAGGCTGGTAAATGAGTCAAGGGGTTGGAGCTCCCTTCCAGGAGAGGCTGGTAAACGAGCGCAGGTGGGTGCCTGCGTGCTGGTAGGAGTCTGCACCAGCACATATGTTGTAAGATGTTTTCTCTATAATAAAATATTGAAGGCTGAGCAACTGCAGCGGTGGTTTTCTCCTGACTTGGGTTTCCACCTAAAAATCCTGGTGTTCATGTGTGATGCTTTGTGTGATGGTTTATTCTGTTGTTACTACACATGTTTACTGTTATCTTAACATCAGATGAATGAATATTGCAAAGAACTAAGTTAATAAATATCTGCATATTTAGATCTCTGCTAATACGCGAGTTGTATGAAGGATATCCGCGGTATACGCGAGTTTACTAAAGGAAAGTAGCGTATGGGTTTTAGAGAATGAAAAAGTAAAAAGTTTTGAATATGCAGTAAATACTGATTCACCCCCCCCTCTTAGTATTTTTCCCAACAGCCTTGATCAATGATCCAAGGTGGCTCAAAAAAACGAGATATTACAACATAAAATACATGCATACAACTAAAATTTTCATATGTACAAAGGAGTATGTCTTACTGTGTTAAGAAGTCCATTCACTTCTTACCAAGCCACTTCCATGGCGAATTTTTCTGCTGAAACTCTTCTTCATGTGAAACTTCTATTTTCACATCAATAATGGAATCCTTGGTTCCACCTTCGTCAATATTTTTGTCCTCTTGCTGCATGTGCTTGGGACGACTAGTTGGATGCAAAGTCCAACAATGGGAAACAATATGTCCCCTCTTCTGGAAATATGTGCAAATATTATGCACCTTCTTTGAAAGTTTCCTTTGCCTCATCTGCTTCCTGTATGCTTTCTTCCTCATCCAGCATCTCGAAACATCATGGTTAAATCGACCACAATATGTACAACAAATCTTTCTTCCATTTAAGCATGCAAAATTATCATGCCTTGCAGAAACACAATCAAATTGATCATGGGAAGATTTATACCTCTTGTGTTGTTTTGCATGTTCATCCTTTTTGCCTTCATGAGGAGATGAACTAGTAGAAGCTCCATCTTTCATTTGCAGACTAACGTCATCTTTCTTGTCTTCAAAATTGTCTGAACTCACATGCTTTCCATAATCTGCATGTCTAGCATCTTCTTGCTACAACAAAGGCTTAAAGCAATGGAAATCATCTTGGAAACAAATTTTACATATTTTCATCTTAGAACTTGAAACACAAGTTCTCTTTGAAGTTGCCTCACATGCTTTTATGGTTTTGGAGTCTTCGCCATTAAATTGCACATAACCAAGACCAACATTATTGGGTTGTTCCCCAACCAAAATAGGATCAACCATGCCTTGTGCATGCTTGCCTAAACCCTTGCCTTCATAGTCCATTTTAATCATTAACTTGAAGCCTATACCTCTCATATGATTTTCGAAAGAACCAACACATATTTCTAAAGAGGAAACTGAAGACAAATTAGAGTTGTTACCTCTTCCTCACGCATGTTCTTGGTCAAAGCCTCTTGGGCTTGATGGAGCTGCATCTCCATATCATGCAATCTTTGAATAATTTCTTCCTTCTCTTGCTTCATGGAAAAAAATTTCTCACGAAGTTCAGTGCTTTATCTTCTATCTTCAAACAAAATCTGCACCATGTCCTTCAATATAATAAAGTCACGCTTCATATCTTCATCGAAGAATCTTGTGAAGGAGGAAACCTCACTTGTAGAATTTTTCATTATGAGGTCAATGAACAAAAGTAACTTCAAAAAAGTTCACAAATCTTTCAAAAATAAATGAAAAATATTTTTTAACCAAATGGCTGTAGAGACAAACTCTTATTCAAGCAGCCAAACAACAAACAAACTCCAAGAGCTTCTTAACAAATAATCGTCAAGAGGGTCTGTGTTCCAAGGGTGACCTTGAGGTCCTTTGGGGTAAATAAGACGCCTTTAGACCTTTCTTCCTTTTTTTCCTCTCCATGGCTTAGCTAACAATAGCTATCCCTTCATCTCTAGCAAACTCAAACAACAGTCAGTTTTCAAACAGTAAAAAAATCAATCTTTTACACTATTTAAACACCTTTTCAAGTTATACAAGCAAAATATTAAGCAATAGCTTACTATGTCAATTAAAAAACTCTTATTCAAGCAGCCAAACAAAAAACAAAGTCCAAGAGCTTCTTAACAAACAATCGTCAAGAGGGTTTGTGTTCCAAGGGTGACCTTGAGGTCCTTTGGGGTAAAGAAGATGCCTTCAGCCCTTTCTTCCTTTTTTTCCTCTCCAGGACTTAGCTAACAATAGCTATCCCTTCACCTCTAGCAAACTCAAACAACAGTCAGTTTGCAAATAGTAAAAAAATCAATCTTTTACACTGTTTAAACACCTTTTCAAGTTATACAAGAAAAATATTAAGCAATAGATTACTTTGTCAATCAAGAAACCAAGTGCTCTGATACCAACCTGATCTAAAAATGGTCTGGATAACTTGTTATGTATTTCAAGAACCTCCCACTTAGTTTAACAATTAAATGATCTAGCTTGTACTTGACAATTTGCGGAATTTATGCTTGAAAGTGGTGTATGATTTTTAACTATTTGTGTATCTTAATTTCATTTGTTCTTGCTGAAATTTAACATCTATAACAACAGCATAATGCAGCAATAAAAAATTTAAACACAACAGCAAAATTAATCTAGGAGTTCACCCGAATCTCGTGGGCTACGTTTCCTTTGAGCTTTGTCATCTTGACTCGGCTCTTTGGGATTATGGTAAGGTTTATTTTACAGGTTCCACACTTAACTCCAATGGATACTAAACTGATCCAAAGGGCTGAGAATACCATCTATATCCCTCTCAAGGCTGTCCAAACTCTGCAAACAGCTTTAGGCTCCCTTTGACATGATTCCTTTTGTCGGTGCTCTGAGCTAATCTAAGCTTCTAAATGGCACAAAAACCTTCAGAATTTTGTTTCTGTCACTAAAACCACTCCTTTTGTATCCAACACACATCAGACACCAAATATCTACTGATAAATTTCTCAAATCAAGCACTCCATCCCCAAAATAGGCTATCCTCCACGGTTTGCCTAGGACTGCCCAAAACTTCACATCAGATTCTTGAGCTCTATATGTTCTCAAAATTTTCTGAAAACACTTTCATTGGTTCCAAAATGTCTTAAATAGTCAATTTAGACTATTCATTCATCAAAAATGGCCTCTGGATGCTCCAGTTTCGCCTCTAACACCTGTCGGCACCCTCTGGCACTAGGGTCACTGAAAACTTCTCTGATGGATTTTTGACCTCTAGAAGTCCTCAAAACTTTCTGAAACCTCTACCATTAGATTCAAAATTCTTTTTACATTCAAGAATGACTACTGGTTCGCTGCATATGGTCTCTAGCTGCTTTGGCTAGGCCCTACACTGCTGCTGGCAAAAACTGGCATTGATGGCCCCTGGAACTTTACTGAAGCTTTTCGGCTTTCTAAATTTCTCTACAGGCTCTGAAAACCATATCATCAGATTTAGAACATCTGAAATATCCAATTTTTACTATTGGATCTATGGATAAGGCATCTAGCTCCCCTGGCTAGGCCTCAAGCTGATTCTGCCTCCTGGTGGCACTAGTGGCCCCTTGAACTTCATTGAAGCAAAAAAATGCTTAGAAGCTCTCTAATGGCTCTGTAACATACTACATTGAGTCTAGAAGGTCTGAGATAGTGGAAAATTACTATTTTTTCACTCAATTTGGTCGAATAATGAGGGAGTTATGGCAACAATTTTTTTTTCCCAATATCCCTTGAAAACCTCCTCCAAAATTGGAGGAACTCCAGTTAGCTGCGCCAAAGTTGGTAGATAACCTGAAAATTTCGGAACATGCCAGAACTAGCGGAAACCATTTGTGGTTACATTAAATGCTAGCAATAGTGGTCACATGATGCCTCCACCTAAAACGCCTGCAAAGCCGCGTGGATAAGCTGCTGCATTAAATGTTGCAACAATCCCGTCACATGTTGTGATTTCTTGCTGGCTCCACTCCGCGATTAAGTATTTATGCCAAGGTTCTCCGCCCTGATCACATTGATGACGGGGCTAGCCCGAACCCTTTCCACTCGTTCAGTAGTTAAAACAACAAATACGTTTAAATATTTACATAGGCGGGTCGGTCGGGTCTCACTGCACGAAGGCTCGGGTCGTGGGTTCAAATTCTGCAGACCCAAAAATATTTTTCCAAAACTTTTCACCTTTGGCCTGGGCCACGTGGAAGCCTCTGGGCAGGCCACATGGAACCCACTGATAGGCCTCCCTTAAACATTAAAAAAATAACTTTTTCCTTATATATTTTTTTATTATAAAAATGGCATAGTCAACTTAAGTCAAAAGTCTTATTTTGGAGTTTACTAGGCATTTTCAAAACTTAATAACTTCTGCATACGACCTCAGTTTTGCGAACCGTTCATGGTGCCAAAATCGCAGTGACGAGACATTTCCGGTCATTCAGGTTTCAAACACTTCTGAGCACTTTCATTTTCAACATTTTTTAAAACTTGGACATGATCTCCTGATCACCAGTACCCATAGATTCACTTCTCACCCATCATCAACTTCTTTCCATCAAATCGCCATTAGCCCTGTTTTTAATATTTTTCACCTTCACACCGTGAGAAACCCTAGAAGTGAAATACATTCTTCTCAAGAGGTTATGAGATTTTCCAAGGGGTTGGCCACCTTCCATTCATCCAAACACACCTTCATTCCACCTCACCTATGCTTTTCTCCACCATTTTTTTGCCTCTGATTTTCGAGACTATTTCCTGTAGCAATTCAGGACTTTCCTATAGCACTACATGAAACCTACAGAACCACCTGTAACAACACCAATGGGCCTCTCCTTAAGCCCAAAAACCATCATCCTCCTCATCCAGACCTACCAAAACCACCCAGGCAGCTTCAACCCTACACCCATGTGTTTAAGACCTTCCTAAACCACCTTAGCGCTTTCTCCTCCTTGCTGCAAATAAATTCATTTACAAGCATAATTAGGTCATGATTAAATGCATGATAGTTAAAAAATGAAGTAGAAAAAGTGTGTTTAGCCATTTGGCCCAACAATGTGTGATTAGGTTAGTCTTCTTTCTGCAATTTCAATTCAGTAATTTACTTTATGAAAGATGCCTAGTTTGCTTCCATTTCTTGCCATAGCTTAATTTGTAGATTTCTTCCATTTCAGAGTAGCTAGATGTACTTTCTTGCTATAGAATAGTTATTTGATTAATGATAGATTAATGGCTTTGAATCACTTGTAGCCCTAGGTCTAAATTCAGAAGTGTGACACACTTCATTAAGAAACCCTAGAAAAAGCGCCCTTTCGTAGGACTTAGAAGAGGATGATATGAGTATAATGCACCTGCTGTTTATATATCACTGTCACCTCCAAGTTTGTACGAAATCTAGGTTGATAAAGTAAAGTAGAGTAGCCTCTGGGAGTTGCAAAATTTTTGGTGCAATATCAAGGCTCACCACCTTCCTTTCTCACTCTTCGACCCTACTCCTAGGGACTAGGTAGCCTGCGGCAAACCCTTATTAGATCTGTGGCTACCCTAAAATACTTAAAACAGATCCTTAATCAAACTCAACCATCAAACTAATTTCCTTTATTGTACAAGTCTACTACAATGGTCCTAGGCTCAACTCGACCTATTCCTTTAGGCCAATAATCATTTCATTAGGGCAAGTGGCCTTCTTTCATGCAAGTGGAGATCATTTTTCCCTTCAAAATATCTCTAAATAGACCCTTATTTCACCACATAACTTGGATAGTGTTCACCTTTTAACGACGACTCCCTTTAGCTCACCTAGACATATAAAACTCAGTTTCTCTCAGTTGTCCCTTAATCCTATGATTTTTCTTCTTCTATAGGTTTTGGACTAGGTCACATTAGCCTCCTTTCTTCATAAGCTCAAAGTCCTTCTTGTCACTTATTATTAGTCTCTCCTTTGGATCCATATTTATATCCCTTGTGTGTGTCTTGGGATCCCTCTTTTTCCTTCAAGAGGCCCCACTTCACCACTCAACAACAAATTGTAATATAATATTCATTATCATGGGTTCTAAGCCCACATCTTTGGGTCAAAACCCCTAAACTTGGGTATTTTCCCCAGAAAATCATATTTTGTGGGTTTTATCCTCACAAGCCTAACACCCACATCTTGTAGGAGTACCTCCCAAGCTACCCAATTTTCAACGAGGATAATTCTATGGTTTATACAAACATTAATGGATTCTCAGGGGTATGTTGAGGATCTTTAGAGCACATTTAGAATGAGTATGTCTCCAAAGAAGTTTATAAATTGTATGATACTAATAAATAACATCATTTATTTTAAGCCCTCTGATTTTCAATAGTCAACAAACAAGTAGGTATGGTGGGATCCCATGGTGGAGGAGTACAACTCCATCATGAGAACGATGTGTGAGACATTGTATCAAGACTTGAAGGGAAATCAACTGTGAGTTCCAGATGGATATTTAAGGTCAATAATGGTACAAATGGTATCATTGAGAAGTTTAATATGAGGTCTGTGGTAAGAGGGTTCTCCCTGAAAGAGGAAGTGGACTATGAGGAGACATTTGGTCAAATTTCTAGGTGCACTTCTTTTAAAATATTGATATCCATTGTTTGAGTTATGAGATGGAGGATATGTCGGATGAATGTGAAGATGAAATTCATTAATAGGGTCATTAAGGAAGAGGTGTACATAGAGAAAACTCATGGATTTGAGGTACATTGGAAGGAGTCTTATGTGTGCAGGATTAAGAAATATTTGTACAAAATCGAGGAAACAAGGGCATGATATATTAGGATTATTTGATGAACATGGGATTCACAAAAAGTGAAGCATATGATAACTTATACTACATATTATTTGGGACTAAATGCTTATTCTGGTGTTGTATGTAGATGTTTTGTTGCTTACAAGTGCAGATAATCTCATTGCAAAATGGAGAGTAGATTTGGAAATTAAGTTTGATATGAAGGACATCAACTTGATTGACTACATCTTGGGGCTAGAAATTTCACAAGGAATGGGGACATTTCCCTTCGATGGGGAAAGTATGCAAAGGAGATCCTAAATATATTTTGTATGGATGGTTGCAATCCTAAGGCCACACCTATGATCACCAATCTAAAGAAGGTGAACACTTCATATTTAGTGTTGGTGAATCCCACATTGTATGGGTAAATTATTGATTCATTTATGTAACTTGTTAACACTAGGAAAATTATATTTTTGGTAGTGAAAACCTTGATTTAGTTCATGTTGGAGCCATGATAGGAACATTGGTTCGGTATGAAGCATGTGCTAAGATATGTGAGGGGCATAGTGGAGTATGGTTTGAGGTGTCTTGGTGTTGACGGTGTTGGATCCCACCAACATACAAGGGGTCTCCCCGATATGAGGTCCTAATTAGACCTCACACTGTTTGGTGTAGAAGCCCCATCCAAAAATGTAGCTTGATTGCCATATACTTAAATATTTTCCTTGGCTGCAATTTTTAGCATAAGAGAGCAATGCACAGGTACTTTTTAATGTGCAAGTAAGTATGCCTTTTGAAATGTTCAATTCTAATCTATCTCAAGGTTATTTCAATGGAGATAAAAAAAAATGAGCCTTTAGAAGAGAAGTATTAGTACTAATCTAATAAATACACACACACCTACATTTGAAATAATCGTTAGTCATAAAGCAAAATAATTCACATAGATGCATTTATCATGAAAATAAGTACAACAAATATTCAATTAGATGAGCACCAAATCCACCAAAATAGTTCAATTTATTTAGTACATATGGATGCTAACATATACCGCAAACATCCCAAGAATAGTCCTAAAACATTCACGATATACACATGAAAATGTGTTGGCTCAATGAGCTTAAAATATTAGGTGAAATTTCAAAGATACATTAACACAATGAATATCACTAGGTCCAATAGTGGAGCATTAAGCTACTAATCTATCTCCAAAAGAAGTATATTCCTCTCTAATTGGATGGATAAGACAAGGCTAAAAATCCTCTTTTTGAGTAATGAGACCTCTTTTATAACAAAAGGAATGACCTTTCATATCCCCATGGATTTTGAACTTCCTCATGTCTCTTAGAATTCTAATGTGACCTTTTGGACTTCTAAGCGACCTTTGAACTTCTATGTGACTTTTGAACTTCTATATGACTTTTGGAATTATCCATGTGGCTCTTTTATCCATACATGACTTTTGGACTTCCACATATTTACATTCACAATATTTTCCAAAATTACATCTTAATTTCCACATGATCATGTGGCGACAACATGACAAGTCAATGACATTGATGACTTGGAGTCATGGTGACTTGTACATAAAGTTCTTTGATAAGTGACGACACTACCATTATGTCTCCAATACTTGTAATAGATCTTGGATTGTTATTTCTATCTACCCTCCAAAGGGTCTTGCGAGATCTTGGAGACTTCATGAGTCATTTTGATCGTCGGGCTCCATTGTTCTTTCAAATCTCCCAACATGGTGCCTTAGTATTCAAGATGATTCCTTAGGGAACAATTCTTATTAGATATCCTCATAGATATTTTCCATGCTTCATGCAAGTTTTCTATTTGTGGATCCACATTGCACCAAGGGAAGAGAAAGAGAGGGATATTTATGGGTGAAAGGTGCACTTGCAAGACACAAGGAGGGGCTACACTAATCACTAATAATGCATTGTGTGCTTAACTGGAGGAGGAGGAGTCCTGCTGGGTGTAGGGTGCATCTTCAAGGGACAAGGTTGCATGAATGTTCATTGAGGATGCACTATGCGCTTATAAGGGAGTTATAGGGAAATAAGGAGGGAACATGGCACATGAACAAGCCACAAGGGAGGCCTCACTAACCTATGAGAGTGAGTAGTGTGCTCAAATAGGAGACAGGGGCTAGGCTTGGAACAGACCGTAGAGACAAGCGACAAGGAGGAGGGTTTGTGGACTAGGAGTGTGTTGTGCATTGGAGAGAAGCCTACTAGCAATGGGGTGCAACAAAACCTAACAAGAGGATTTCAACTAAGTCTTGGGAGTGTTTTTTGCACTCCTCATGGCCTAGAAGGTATGATTATAAATTCAGAAAATTGTCTAAGTCTAGAAGGGTGAAACCTTGAAAAACACATTGAATTAGGAGGAAAATCAAGTGTGAAACATCTAAAATCATTAGAAAAACTTAGACAAGACCAAAAACTAAGAATTATACATCAAAACACTAGTTCATGAACACTCACCAAGTATAACAAACCAATTATGTGCAATTGTGACCAAAAGTGTCATTTTATGACCATAAAGTGTACTATGACCCTAAAGTGCTCTATTATTACTCTTGATGATCTGATGACACTTAGAAAAGAACATGGACACTTAGAACATGTAGAAACATGAAATGACACTTGAAAACCAAAAGAGGAAATTCACATGATAAATGGTAGGCTCCAAAATTTGAATATAGCAAAAATTTTGAAGGTGTTGTAGCAACGACAACACTTAGATATGGTGAAGTGAAGTTTCGAGGGTATACATACATATTCGGTAGGTAGTGAAATATATATGAAAACACCTTGTGGTGTTTCTTTAGTTTGGGACCAATGATGATATCCTAGTTCAACATGAAGCATAATTTTGTGGCACTTAATTTAGTAGATGAAAAGTATATGGTAGTTAGTACAATGAGTTTTGAGGCCCAATGGTTTTTCAAGATACTTACAAAGTTGTTTGATTAGGAGTTGGATCCTATGATAATCAGAGCTGTATTAAACTCTATGAGAATCCAATGTTCCATGATAGGTCTAAGCACAGAGATATCATGTACCACTTCATCTGATATAGGATTTAGAAGGGTGCAATAAAGCTATAATATAACTACATAGATCAACAAGTTGTAGTTATTCTAACCAACCCCATAGTCAAAGGAAATTTTGAATTATTTAGAGAAAAACTTGGGTTGGTGCAGAATTCCTTCCTCACTAAGAGGGAGTGTTGATGATTGTAGTTTGAATAGGAAATGTTGCACAAGTTTGCATCAAAAATGCATGAAGTCATCTAAAGTCCTTTCTATTTTTTAATTCACTTTATTAAAAGTTAATTTTATTTAAGTGAAGAAAATTTTAATTTTAAGTTATGTAAAGTATAATAAAGTGTAATTTAATTACCAAGGTGATTTAGCTATGTCTCCAATGTTGATCGCTGGTGACATTAGGATTTGATCTCAACCATTGATCTCAATGAGTGATTAGGGTTGTGGAGACTTATTCACTAAAAATAAGTTATAAGCGAAGCTAAGGTAGAGTGGGAAATGACCTAATGAAAGAGAAAACGAATTATTCACACAAAAGTAACAAATAATTTTGTTCATTGTGAAAGCCACGAGAGAAGGGAAATAGGTTTTGTAGTAAGGAAATCAACTTTAGCAAATTCATGGAGGTAATACTATCTGAAAAAGAGAGAGAGGTTGTATGATTTGGGCATAGGAGGAAAAGTGGGTCGTACAATTTAGTCAAGAACTTAACTATATAATTTCCACCAAGGTGGTACTCAATGATGAGAGATTGTACATTGTATAGACAACATACCACAAACATAAGAGGGCTTAGGATAGTCATAGAGGGCTACATGACTGCATCATACAACCAACATATTATTGTGTATTTTATCTTTCTTAGTGTGAAATTTTACTCGAGTGTGGGAAACCCTTGTAAGTTATGAATTATTTTAATGAAAATTTGATTTGAAGGGTAGACAAATTACTTGTGTTTTTGGAAATTTGTTTTTCTTCCATTAATTTACTTTTCCAGCCATTATGTGATTAATTCTATGATCATAATTTTGTATTTAAAATTAAAAAATCATCTAGTAATTGATATCATAAGGAAATTACACAAATAGTGTTTGGGGAAAATTTTAACAAATTTCAAGGGGTGACTTTCAAGATGGTATCGCTTTTGTGGATTGTTGAAATATTAACTAGGTTTGGTATTCATAATGATTGTACTTATGTAATTCATGTCAAAACAAAAGGAAAAGTGTTATTATTACTTTATTATCAAGCATGTTCTTCAAGCTTTATTTTTTGTCAAAAGTAAAAATCAAAGGGCATGTTCTTCATGACCCCATAAAAGAAGAAAAAAATGATTTTTTGTAAATGTCATTTTGTTCCTCCATGTTTCCAAGTCGACTTGCCCAATAGTCGTGTCTCTTCGCATGTGGAAACAACTGTATATTGGCACCAATCTGTCATCATTTTGGCAAGCAATTTGGTTATCTCCTTTGGAAAATAATCTCTAGTATGTAGTATGAAAATTCAAGACACCTTCTTCTGTGGTATGAAAACAAGCTAAGGCTCCTCATTATCTGAAGAACCAAAAGATCTGAGGCTATGTATGACAAAAATTTTATGTAACATATATTATGCATGTTTTTGTGATATTAATGTGATTTTTTTTAATGATATACTTCTTTATAAGAAAGCGATTTCCTATGGAAATAATTCGTTGTATTGATGCAAGTTTATGTAGCATCCGAAATTATACATGACTACGACAACTGGAATTCTGCAATTCTGTGGCATCTGAGATTATATGACTTTGTGGCATCTAAAATTCTGTAATTTTGTGGCATCCGAAATCCTATGACTCTATGGCATTTGAATTGTCGTGGTTCTGTGGCATCCAAAATATTGTGGCAACATATACATTGTGGCATATAAGGACAAAAATATAACATCTTGTGGTCAGATATATTGATAGAGTTATGATGAAGTTTTGGGCTCTTATTGGAGGGATGAATTGGCACTTGGATCAATGGTTGGTTGACTTTGATTTCTCTTTTTGATGAAGAAGCTATAAGGAAAGGATTGATGTGTTTTTACCTTGTGGGTTTTTCCCTGGCTTGGAGCCTAATTTCTCGTGTCTCTTATCTTTTTGTGCATCATATTTGTGTAATTTCTTGATTATCTAATGAATTAAGTAAAAAATAAATAAGAAATACATACATAAAAATCAAAATAAATTACCATGATAAGAAATTCATCTTGCATTCAAATTTCAACATGGTATCAGAGCAAGGTTGATATAAAGAGAAAGGAATTCTTCTCTCTCGCTAAGGTCTACTTCATCTTGCGACACTTGTAGTAGTAATATGAAAGCTTGTTATAAAGTTCCGAGGTATCAATATAGAGTTTAGTGACTTCATCAAAATCAGAGTCTGTGGTCTATATTCAAAATTGAGAAAGATGTCCAAGATCTATAGAATATATTTAGGGTATGTCAAGAAGGTCTGAAATCTATGCCCTTATTTGTTTCAAAATTATTTTTTCTATGGATTGTGAAAATGATTACTAGGCTAAGCCCTAGAGGAGTTTAGGCCGAGACCTAGAAGAAAAGTTCAAGGCCTCTGTTGAAGATTAGAAGAAAAATAAAATTTACTTATTTCCTTTAGGGCTCGTGACATTGAATCACTGCGGACTTGAGCCTAATCAACAATTCAATAATAATTTGAAGCTCTCAATGAAAATATTGATAAGTT
Organism: Pinus albicaulis; assembly: GCA_034641835.2. Classification (NCBI taxonomy): domain Eukaryota; kingdom Viridiplantae; phylum Streptophyta; class Pinopsida; order Pinales; family Pinaceae; genus Pinus; species Pinus albicaulis. Next base: position 446,149,822 of record CM076582.1, on the reverse strand, counting down.
ATTTTATGATAAACTTCTAACCAAGACAAGGCACATTCTATTTCAATGGACATGACATATTAGTATAGATTCAAGGCCTCCAAACAATATTGATTCCAAACCATACAAAGCACCCATTCACGTAAGAAAAAATACTATTTACAGTACTCTAACACATCTCAATAAAAAATTTGAAGACATATGTAATCTCTGAAGAATAATAAAGTGCGAAATCAGAAGAAGGCATCTGAATTTCTCTGAAGTTTGAAATATTAGCGTGACGGATAAGCCTAAGGCTTAAAAGGAAGACAATATATGAGATAAAAATTTGTGACTAAAATTTTTTCTATGAAGGTATTCATGGTGACAACAAACAACAACAACACTTGTCCAAAATCCAAATTATACATGGTTTTTGAAATTTTTTGAGTAATCGAGAATCCATGACTCCATTCTATGGTAGCTTAAGCGAGGTTTTGTAGCTCTATATTATGTAAATCCTATGACAGTACATGTCTCTATTTACAATGTCTGTGATTATACACAAACACATTATTCTATGGTTATATTACCCGAGGAATGTTTCTCATTGACATATGTGAAGGACGATAGTTTGAATATCTAAGAATACAATGAAGGGGATATAAAATATGAGAAACATTTACGTAATGTTGTGAAATTTGTGATAAGATATCTAAAGAATATGGAAGGAACTAAAATATGTGGAATCTAAAGCTATATGAAGCAATATCTTTGTGGAATCATGATATAGTGCAAGAAAGGACCATGACAAGAAATTTGAGAATATATGAAGCCCATCTCTGTGGCACAAGTATGTGAAGCAGCCATAGACTCCCCCCTATATATAAAAGAAGGACTATTTACATAAAAAAAAATAGACCAATCTACATTTAAGTCTACAAGATCTTAAATGGATATGTTGGAGGAAGATGACACATGTCAGCTGGAGAAAAAGGCTGAGGGATCAAATCTCTATGAGGATAAGGTAAGTTTAGAGAAGGTACGCATAAACCTTGTTCATTTGTAGTGTGTGTAATATAATAGTCCAATGATATCTTGCACGATATTAACACATCATAAAAGGGCATGTGTAGATATCATTTACATGTTGGAATTTGTAGTATCTCATTTCATATGTAGACTAGGTTTTATGATCAAGGAATGAAATATCATGTATATAAAGCATGTAAATAACATCGATATGGTTTTGTAACTAACTCAATAGCATGCCTGTAGAATTTTTCATTTCCTAAAGTGGTAGAGATTGAAGAATTTGAATATACTAGGGTTTGTAAACCCTAGAAAACATTTGAGTTAGAAAACCCTAGGAACAAAAGCCCTAATTAATAATTTCCGCTATAAAAAGAAAAACCTAGTTCTTGAGAATGACAAACCATGCTGATGTAAAAACAAGATCGCATATTAAGAGGGAGCTAACCTTATTCAAAATATAAGTACTATATATATCCTTGATTACTACAAATGTTATTGTCTTTGTACTTTTCCTTCTTGTTCTTTCATAGTCTTCTAATACAACTTGAAGGTCAAGACAAGAACTATCTAAAATTGACTAACAGATGGAGGAATTGGAAGAACGTAGCAAAGCACGAAGACTTCTATGAATCTTAATAGACATAATTGAAGAAGGAGATTTTTTTTTTTAGATGTAAACATGAAAGAAAGAAGTTCACTTACCTTAGCTAGAAAGAGGGAGTTATAAGATCTTGATTAGTTGAAGTTTGGTAGAAAACCCAAAGAAGTTTGTGATCAAAATAAAAAATGATATCCTTCAAAAATAAGTTGAAGAATTTTGTATTATTGTACTGAAAATTGATTGATTCAATTTAGGCACACATTGATTGGGTTGAAAGTACTGATGTTGATAGATGATTAGGAACTGATATGATTTCCTGGAAGAGCATGAAGTAGAATTTTGTGGTAAAATATGTGACAGTTGATACAATCAATTGAAAATATTTTTGGCTTCATGTTTGATATGATGATTGTCTGAAAAATAGGAAGGTTGAATATCGTTATGATGTGATGTAGATAGGAGTTGAGAAGCTACAACAATATCTCCTCGGAAGAACATATAGCCGATGCATTGATGCATATTTTTGAGACAAGCATAGGCTAGTGGTTATTTCTCCTTGTTTGAAAGGGAGTGAGGATCTCCTCCCTGGTTGAGAGGGAGTTAGGGTGGACACCGTATTCTCCATGTGTCGTGCATTATGGCCAAGAATAATGGTTGTAAGCCTAGTGAAGGCACTAGTAAGGAGAATAATGGAATGGATAAGTATCTGGGACCGATATTATTTGAGTATTTGTATCGAAGATAATAATCGCCCCGACTAATATTATTTGAGGATGTGTATCCAAGAAAAAAATAATGTTGTGAGGACACACCTATCGAACATCTGAATGGGGTATATGCCTATAGAGGTAGTGGTGTCAAAATTTCTTCCTCCAAGCATTGTGCTATAATATAGTGGAGAGATAGATATTGTTAGTCAAGGCCTTGCTATTCTTGAAAATGTTGGTATTGACGGTTGAAAAATGTCTCGCCAACAGTACGGGGATCTCCCCGATGCAGAATCCAAATTAGACTCTACACCATTTGGTTTGGGGATCCCATCTGGTATGTAGGCCTGGTTGTCGTCAAAATGGTAAAAATGCTTTTTTTGGACAGAGAGAAGACTTGCTAAGATGGAGAATGCACAGATGTTGAAAGGATAAAATTCAGTGATTGACGAATGCCCTGTGAAGCTTAATACTATGAATAGAAAAGTGGAATTTAAATCATGAAACTCAAGAAAAGTATTGTTAGAAAAACTTCACTAAGATCATACTCATAATAAGATTCACTTAACATATGAGAAACAGTTCGCGATGGTTAAGTGTTTCATTTATCATCTATGCACATCCCAATAAATATTTAAAACACATATCGACAATGCATTTCATCAACATATGTTTAAGTTAGAACATCATATACTATCCACGTATTGCAAGGAAACTCATAACACACAGAAATACGTGAGCAGAAATGTGCACCGATATTTGAATGAAGCATTCATTCATTCGAAGGAACCATATCCATAACATAGCCACATAGGAGAATTTTTTCTGATTCAATAGTGAAATTAAAAAAAAAACTCCTTTGTATTCATCCAGAATAATACATTCAATAGAAAGCAATATGTCTCTCTCTAGTCCAAAACTCAAAAATTCCTCTACAATATTTTTTCGAGGTTGTACATATAGGCTGGAGTGACTCTTGGGTTTCCCTTTGACCCTTTTCCTCCCTGACTGTTGGGATGACTTGCGACCAGGGTCTTTTGCAACCTAAGGTCCTTTGTGATCTGAACCCATTTGCGACTTGCGACTTCGGTCAAGCGACCTGGGGGATCTGCGACCTTGTGAGATTTGCAACCTGTGAGTTGTCCATTTTTTTGGATGGGTCTGGTACTGCACAAACATGATATTCTTCCCGACACCTCATTTCTAAGTAAGAATTGTAGTGATTGATAAGGCTAGAGTATCCACCTATAGCTTCTCCTTGAGGTAATTTTTCCATGCTTGGAAATCAAAAGCTATCGGGAAAAGTTGAGGCATGTCTTCCCCGAGTCCGTGCAAGAATTCCAGCGCATCTGGGACCAACTTGTACTTCTTTGTGCTAATATGATTAGATAATGAGGCCAAATTTGTATAAATTATGACAAGCTCCACGATGTACTGTGTAATGTTTTCTTTGGTCACTTGAAGATCTTTTGAGCCGACTGCCTGTTTGATTAGTTCAATAAATGACAAGATCCCCTACATTACCTCCTCTTGAATTTTCTGATCTGTCAATGTACCCATGGAGGGTATGCGATGGACTCCAACTATTGGGTCGATGCCACTAGTGAGGTGCTCATAGGTGGAAAAGACCTTGTCGACGTCCTTGACAAGTTTGTCGCGGGATTGTAACTTCATGTGCATTATCATTTTAAGTGGTGATCCAATCCCTCTTTGGAAACATATCTGGGGCCTGTGGGTATTTCTCGCAAAAGTCCAATATGTTTTCGAGTTTTGTGGAGGCTTCCTTTAAATGGGCGGATTTATTCCTTGTGTCTGCTTGGATACCTGCCAAGGAAGTGATAGTTAGTCACAGACTCATCATTTCATCATAAAAATGTACCATGGTTCTACTTAGGATATCTAGCTCACTTTGAATAACAACTTGTATTCCACCTGAGTGAGTGAGCCTCATTTGAAGTGCTTGATTTTTTGACTCTAGGGCTCTCTTCTCTTCTTCTGCTCGAGCATAATTTTGCTCAACTATGTGGATCTTGTTCTGCAACTCCATGATATTTCTACTCATCCTACCAACATTTTCTTCCATTTATGCTGTGAAGGTGGTCCCAACTGAGGCTATCATTATATGATTTGTCCTGGTATCTAGAACTATGTCCTTTTATGTTGTGACTGCTAAAGGCTCGTCTAGGTTTCGGGCAAAGAATTTTCTCCTTTCTTGCCTAATATTGTGGGTGAGTTGATCGTATGACAACCTTGTTAGGTCCAATACTTAGACCTCTTGCTCCTCTAAAATACCTAACTCTAAGAGGGGTATGTGCCCTCCTGTGATAGGAGTAACTGGAGGAATTTCAAGCAGGAGCAGATCTGTCTCTCTACCAAGCTACAATGGTTGTGACCCAATCTCCTCTGCTCCTTTTCTTGCTTCCTCTTGGTGTTTTTGGGTTTTTTCTTCTATCCTCTTCCTCTCCACTTCTTCTCTCTATTTCTTCCTCTCTTCTTCTCTATCCTGCTACTGTTTCCTTTTATCTTCTTCCTCTCTCCTTTTATGTTCCTCTTCATTTTCTCTCGCCTCTTCCTCTTTCATTCTTCGTGCTTCCTCAGCCTGCTTCTTTCTCTTCTCTTCCTTTTGTTGCTTCTTGCAATTCTCTTCTTCTTGGTTCCTCTGGCTCTCTTCCTTTTGTTGTTGGGCTAGCTCATCTTGTGTTATCTTGGGCTCCTCCTCCCTTTTCTGTCTGATTTCTTGCTTTTTCCTTTCTAGGGAGGTATTTCGTTGTTCCAAGGTTTCTTCATCCTCTTCTTCCTCCAAATATTTTGGGGAATCATTGCCCATGTCATTCTTTGGTTTCTTGGCTTGGGAGGAAGAAGCTCCTCCTATTTGTGTATTTCTCTTCATGGCAGAGGCTTTGTCCTGTGAACTCAAGTTGTCTTGAGAGTGTCCTTCTTTCTCTCCTCCCACTTCAATCTCTTCTCTGGGGCCTAACTTCCTGTGTGTGTTATACCAATTCCTCACCTCATCCTCTGGAGCTCTCTCAATGTGTTGGTAGGACCAATTTAACTTGGCCCATTTGCAGTGTGCTGGCATAAGCATTTTTGGGTCATAGGACCGAAAATATACGGGTATGAATCGAAACCATTTCATTTGCTCAGCCTCAGCTTCTACCTCTTTGAAATATTTAGTTGTATAAGCTCTGATGGTGAGCGGTAGGGTTGGCCATGGTTTCTTCTTTCCTTTTCTTAATGTCTTAGAGAAGCCGCTTGATATTTGGTGACAAAATTCCTGTAGTAGTAGCTTGTCAGTGATGAATCTTGGCAATGCATGGGGTGGCTTGAAGGACCCGAAAACTCTGATGATGGTGCCTTCCAGCATGGGGAATCAATGTGCCACCTTAATTACTATGTCCATGGCTCTCTTGGAAATATAGGGTGTTTCCTCCCCGAATAGCAGTCGGTAGAGCATAGTGACAAAATTTTTTGATATAAGATCGATGTCTTTTTGTACCTAGAGTCCCAGAAAACCTTCAAATCTTTATGGATTGGGCCTCCGGCTATTAGGTTCTAGTTATGAGACCATTGATTAAAGCGACATTGCGAATAAATGACATCCAATATATATGAGGCCATGTGGAATTCAGATTCCAACCCCTCTTTTGGAACCTTTGTTGCTGATATTTTTTCCCTCAAAGTCGATATTAACAAGTGGCCCAATTGAAGCGCGTCCCATGGGTGACGACCTCGTGCATTAAGGGGACCTATGCTCCGTTGAATTATTTGGAATCTGCTCGTCCGTACGTCCGACACATCATAGCTTCGATGATCCTATAGACCTTCTTGAGGCCTTCCGTATTGTACTCCCAATGTTTCTTCCCCTTGAACTTCTCGGGGTCCTCCCACCAGCTCTTTAAAGTATCCTGAAATTGAACATTGTGCATCGCTACACAATGGGTATTGAAGGAATTTTTCTTGTCTAGTAGTAAATAATAAAAATTTTCGTTTATGGCAGCTAGGTTGGAAAAAGGTGCGCCAGTGTGATCCATTATGACCCAATGCTTCAAATCTGTTTTCTGCAGAATCTAGTCGATGATCTCCGTGCATGGGAAGATTGGGGGGTGTGCTGCGACATAATGTAGTTTAGACCTCTTGAAATTTAGGTACACTTGGTAGTCTGCTAAGACTTCTGGGAACTCTTTTCCTGCAAATTCGGGGTAGATGTCACACCAAGACATTTTGGAACCCTTGCCAAATACACAAGTTGTGTCTCCATAGATGGGAGTTAGCACTGGAGGTAAATCACTCTCTAGAACATCGATCTCTGGGATATTTTGTTGTCTCCGAACCATTAGGGGTGCCATATCGCCTAAGGCAGAGGAGATTGAGATGAAATCAAGTTCAACTTCCACGTCAACTAACATGTTAAAAAAAAAATCCCACGATAAGACTGACAGCATGGATAGAATAATATGATAGTCATAATAACTAGTTCAAGCCACCTAATGCCCAGGCAGGTCTAGGATGTTGAGTGACCAATAAGGCAGGTCGTACAAGGAATTTTTAGGCAACTACGACCTAGAAACCTAGTCGCGGGGTCTCGTTGGGGGTGAAAATGATGCCTTTAGTGACTTGGTTGCGGGTCGTGTAGTTGCAAGTATATAGGTCGCGCTAGGGCTTCTTTGACAGCATGGGCCGGTGCGACTTGCATGTGAGGGAGGGTAAAAGGAGAGGAAAGAAGGAAAAATAAGGCCGAGGAGGTTCCTCAGAGTTGGAGAGAGGAACCAAAAAGGGGGATGGAGAAGAAACATAGGAATCTGGGCCAATTTGAGCAAGATGCGACGACTTGGTGTGAGAGAGAGAGTTAAAAGAAAAAAGGGATGTTTTTTGTAAAACACAGGTAACCAAGGATCAATTGGAAAATACCTAGCTAGGGTGAGGGTTAATGAAAGGTAGACTGGAATACATAACAGTAAAATAAAGTTACTAGAGGTTATAGCGACTTATCTGGATGAAAACGCTCTCCAATTGGGTAATCAGACCACTTTAGAAGATCTGTCGTGTAGGTCGAATGCGACCTACGCGACCCTCCTATATATAAAAAGGTCGCACATGCAAGATTTGATTGTAGTCATAGGGTTGCTAGGTCGCTAGGTTGCTAAGTCGTGATTTTCGATAAAATTCCCCCTATTATGACCTGGAAACTCAGCGACTTGGGGGTCGCTAGGTCGCAAGGTTGTGAATGTGGTTTCGTGAGGATTTCTGTGACCTTGTGACCCTATGACTAAGGTGTAGGTCGTGAGGTCGCAAAGTCACAAAGGTTCGGAGTTGAGGGGAAGAGAAACATGGCGACCTGAAGGGGTCACTAGGTCGCCAAGTCGCATATGGTCGAGCTTCGTGAGGGTTGCAACCTTGCGACCACACTTAGAAAAAAGGAAACAGAGAGAAAAAATAGATTAAACCATCCATGATACCAAAACTATATTTTGACCCAAAATTACCCGGGAAGGGAGGATATCCTGGGCCAAAGATTGTTGTTTTAGGGATGATCCCATTATCATGTATCTCGTCAAAAGTGACAGGGGCTCTGAAATTTTGGACTGGTGCCAAATTTCAGAGGGTAGTTGTAGTGACTACAAAAATTGGTGATTCACTGGTAGAACCTAGAATATCTGCTTGCGCTTTATCTTAGGGGGCACGGGGTCTTAGCAAGATTTTCCTTCCACCTTTCAGGGTCCCACTAGCCTTCTCTTTGATCGTCATGGATTGGCTTACCTTGGCTACATTGAATCAGATTGCTACACTCCATGTGTCACATCTCGACAACTCAACAAAGGGGTCTGAGTAAAAACGTGAGATTTATGAGGTTCGATATAATTTATTTTCCTCTTTTATTTCTCCACTGCCAGTGAGCCTAAGTAGGGCCTCGACAGAGTTACTTCCTAGAAATTACAAACGTTTCTCTGCTGCTCGCGAACCTAGCAGTACCCCGGTGGAGTTGTCGTATCACCTCTCTGCGTAGGAAGTCTTTCTAAATCCTTTACCCTTATTTGTTTTATGTGCTTATAGGACTTATTCGTATGTGCTCATGGCACTTATTTTTTGTGGCAATTATTGCCTGGGAAAATGAGGGATCCCAAATTATTTTACTTGCAAGAGAGGTTGTTTCTGGCTTTTATTGAGAGACTTTGAGGTTTTCCTGAAAAAAATTTTGTTGGCCGAAATTATCTCTTTCCCCTTCGTTGAGTTGCTTGTATTACCCATCCATTTTAAATAGTAATGTCAAGCCAACGCGGGGGATTGGCCGCTCACACTAGGATATCTTGATTCAACCAAGTTCCCCACACTACAGTTATCTGAATCCTACTTAGGTCAAGGGGTTTCAGGATTGATTCATTGTAGGCATAGATCTAGGTACAGTTTGTCGGTTGAGTAACAACTACATCAACCTTTAGATCTAAGGAATTGGAGAGAGAAATTCCAGAAACCTTGGTCAAGACAAGCTACTTATTGAACAAAAAATAATAGAATCAAATGCGGAAACCATAAAAGGAACACAAAACATGTGGGAAATGAAAAAAAAACAAAAAATAAATAAAACGATGATACAGGGTGAGGAGAAAGATCGAGGGCTATCAGGTGAAGTAGTGCTTGAGATCATGGTTGTTTACCAGGAGAGTTTCAACCCTCCCCTTAAGGCTTGCAGGTTATACATGTATTGGCCAAGATTTTATTTGATTTGAAACGATCCCGTTCACAAGGCTTGGAACTTGGTATGCTTCCCCTTGTCCTCATGGGCCTTGTCCCATTTTAGGACCAGATCGCCGAATTTGAACTCCCTATTCCCGATGGAATTTTTATCCAACCATCATTTAATTCAGCTTTGGTGAATGGTGAATTTCTCCCTGACCTTTATACTTTCCTCCTCTACCTTAAGAAAGGTGTTTATGCGAGACTAAAAGATAAAGCAATGGGTGCCATGCGATTACTGGGATAATTGAAGGGCAAGCAGGGAAAGATTAGGGGGGAGGATGGATTCTTTCTCGTCGACTAGGAAGAAGGGAGAAGTCCCAAGAGTCGGTTTGGATGTGACTCGGTCGAACCACAAGGCGTTGTTGAGGGCATTGTGCCAGTTTCGTTGTTGGGAAAGTAAATTATTTTTGATGATACAAATTAGGTTCTTGTTGGTCGACTTGGCTAGCCCATTCCCTTGCAAGTAATATTTGGCAGAATGTTTCAAAACGATACCATTTTATAGAGTGAAATCATATAGTCTAAATGATGAAAAATATGTAGCGTTATAAAAAGCGAGAGAAAGGTTGGAACCACGAACTTGGTCATGATGTGATGATTAATAAAAGCTATTACCTCTTGATCGTTGATTTGGTGTAATGTTACCACCCCAATCCACCTTGTGAAGTAGCCTATGGCTGTAAGGATATATCGGTGCTTATTTAAGAAGTGCAGTAGTATCTCCCCGATCTCGTCCAAAACCCATTGCTGGAATGGTTCCTCCACAGTGATAGACTGTAGCAGATCGAATGACTGGGCTTCCCTGCTGGCATATTTTTGACACAAGGGGCATTTCCGAGCATATACGAGCATATGCGTGAGTGTCTCTAAATAGGGTAGGCCAATAAAAACTGGCCCGCATGACCTTATGTGTTGTGGCATCACCTGCATAATGCTCCCTGTATGGTCCATCATGTAGCTCCTTTAGGACCTGTTGTGCATCCTATAATTCTAAGCAACGTAACATGATGTTGTTGTGATGCTTGTGAAATAACTTGCCTAGCACCATCTGATAGGAAGCATATTTTAGCCTTATGGCCCGCTTCAGTTTCACTATCAGGGTTGGATCCAAGGTCCCCTGACCGAGATATTGCAAAATGTTATGAAACCAGCTCCAAAAATAGAATAAAAGAGAGATCAATGCCTTATAAATAAACCACTTCGAGGGGGAAACCTCCTTTACATTACATAAATGAACCATTCTTGGATGATTCAAATGACAAAACCTACTTTTTATATATAGGAGTCCATGGGGTCACAATATATTCCTAGCCGACCTAATAATAATAATGTAAGGCCACAACAATAACAATAGTGGGGTTTTATAGGGCACAATAATAAAAATATGGGGACTACAGGGGTACAAAAATAACAATAAGGGGGCTACACTAACAACAATAAGGGAATATACTAGTAATATAGGGCCTAACATGCCCCTCTCCTTCAAACAAGTGTTGTCCTCAACGCTTGATTATTTCTTGATGCTTCTGTATAAAATTATCATCCTCCCATGTGGAATCTTCAATGGGTAAGTTCTTCCACTTGCTAAGATACTCTGAAATTGATCAATTTTGTAGTTTTCGAATTCTTGTTTCTGTGACCGCTTCAGAACTTCTTTCACTGCGATGTTGATCTTCCCGTTGTTTCATTCGATTCTACACCAAAGTTAGGTTATCCTTTGAGAGTTGGAGAACTTGTTATTGATGATAAATGTGATATTTCGCTACTTTATCATCCACATTAGATTTCATTTGATCCTTCAAACCATCTAACTTAGCCTTCATTTATTCTTTTAAGCCATCTATGTCATCTTTGATTTCTCTTTAAAGATCGAAATTTGTTGCACTTGGTACTGTAATTTTTATATATCATACTGCAATTATTCCTCTTCATGCATCATAGTAGATATTTTTGAGGGCTTAATGGGTGTGGAATTATTTTTAGGAGGCATTATATAACTCAATACTGATATCTATTCTTCAATATACCCTTGGAATCACTTCAAACTAATTTTTCAAACAGATGTTATGCAAACTTGTTTAAACAATACACACATTTTTCTTGCTTTTCAGGAGGTCTATATTGAACTTGATTTATCTCTGTTATTTCATATATTCAATATTTGAATTTATATTATGTATTATCCCTCTAAGTCCTCTTTCCAATGCCATTGGTCTGACCTGATTTTGGTTCTTCAAGTCAAAGTTATGCCCAATATCCTACAATGACCTAATTATGGACTGGTTCAGTAGAGCGAACTTGTACGACGTGCCATATGTCACTGCTTCCTCCTTTGGCTCTGAACTTGATAAACAGGAAACTACAGTCCATGTACTTTTATCCACTTTTATAGAATTCCAATCCGATGCTAAGAGAGAGTTATGAATATTTTCCCAAGGTCACCACTTTGAGATGAAATTCGGGAGCCTGCAAAAACCCTAACTTCCATAGATCATATCTTCGAAAATATTGCGAACCAAGATCTGAAAATTTTAAACGAAGTTCCTCAGGATTTCTTCGCAAATGGTTTTTTTTTTTAGCTTCTGAACCTTCGTAGAAAAAAAGTCATAGCGAAAATGACACGATGACCTGTTTGAAGCAGCAAAACCCTAGATCCAAAGCTCTGATACCAAATGTTATGAAACCAACTCCAAAAATAGAATAAAAGAGATATCAACGCCTTATAAATCAACCACTTCGAGGGGGAAACCTACTTTACATTACATAAATGAACAATTCTTGGATGATTCAAATGACAAAACCTCATTTCTATATATAGGAGTCCATGAGGTCACAATATATTCCTAGCCGACCTAAAAATAATAATGTAAGGTCATAACAATAACAATAGTGGGGTTTTATGCGGCATAATAATAACAATATGGGGACTATATGGGTACAAAAATAACAATAAGGGGCTTGTTGAGTCTCAAAAGTGTTTTCCATATTCATACATATTTCCATCATGTCATAACCATTTAGCTCTTATTTCATAGCCATCTGACCTAAAACCCTACATCAAGTAACCATTTTCATAAATATATGGGTTAGGATCCTTGTTTTCCAAAGTTATTTATTTGATGTATTTAAAGTGAATTTATGATTAGAAACTAGAAAATTAACATAGTTTTATATATCTATATATGTGTTATGAGTTTTGTGACATGTGTAGGTCAAAAGGAGACTACTAGAAGACCCTTATGTAGCACTCTAAGGCCAAATTCGAATTTGGTTGGAGAAGATTATGGGATCAAGAGGATATGTGTCTCATTTCCTTATTGTATTGAAACTCTAAGAGGATATGTGTCTCATTTCTTAGTTGTGTTGAAACTCTAGAAAGACATGTGTCTTATCATTTCCTATTTTGATTGTAACTCTAGAAATGGAGGGAGAGATTCATGGACTCCCATTAATGAGATAACTCCTCATATTTTGTATAAATAGGAGAAGCTTTCTCCTATCAAGGGTAATGAAAAAGTAGTGAAATAGGAGAAGGAGAAAAAAGGAATAGAGAGTATTTTGTAACAAAGCTTAAGATGGAATGGGATGTAGATTTGTGAGTTTTTCTTAATAAAGAAGTTCTTCGATGCTGTTTTGATTACATCTTCAAGGAGCTAAGGATTACACCAAATTGGTAGCAGAGGGCCCCTGCTATCCAATGAGGCTTTTACATGTTTTCTAGATAAGTTGTTTTCAATTCTGTTTTGTCATATTTCCTTACTTAGATTGATTTCTGAAATCATAGATTTTAGCATTATGTTTCTTGTCATTTTCTTAGATAATGAATCCTCATGATATTGCAGTTAGTCTCTTTCTCAAGCTCTTCCAAAACATCTTTATTAAATGAATGGGATTCAATTGTGATATTTTGAGTTATTAGCATTTCATTTTCTGTTATTTAGTTTTTAGTGTTTACATTATATTTCTTTAGGAAAAGTCAATAAGAGGGCGAGAAGCTTCTGGTTTCATCCTTTCTAGTAAAGGTGAAATAACCAGTAAAAGCCCCTATTGTCAATCTCTGTATAAGAAATATTTTTTTCACACAATTTTAGATCAGATTCCTCATTATACTGTAATTAGTCTCTTTCACAAGCTCTTCCAAAAAACCTTTAATTCACGAATGGGACTAAGTTGTAGTATTGTGAGTTATTGATTGTTTTGCTTCATAGAAGATCCTTATTACATTATGATTAATCTCTTTCAAAAAACTCTTCCAATAAACCTTTAACTCATGAATGAGATTTAGTTGTAATGTTATAAGTTGTTTCAGCATTTCATAGGAGATCCTTACTACATTATAGTAATCTTTTTCTCAAGCTCTTCCAACAAACCTTTATCAAATGAATGAGATTTCACTATAATGTTTTAAGTTATTGCAATTAGATTAAAAGATCCTCATTATCTTACAACCATTCTTTTTCTTAAAAGCTCTTCCAACATATCAATATTATATGAAAGAGATTTGGTTGTATTATGTTGAGTTAATTAGCATTTTTGCAATTAGATTAAAAGATCCTCATTATCTTACAACCATTCTTTTTCTTAAAAGCTCTTCCAACATATCAATATTAGATGAAGGAGATTTGGTTGTATTATGTTGAGTTACATTTCATGTTCATTTGCAAGCTAGGATATCCATGGATTAGAATGTTCTGTTTTTCATCATTTTCCTAATTAGAGATAGAATTTACAATTACACTCTGTTTTGAGTCTAAGGTTTCTTTTTCTTTTCTTTTTGACATAGATTTGATTTCATCTGTTGGACATAGAGTAGCATACTAATTACTAAAAAGACAAAACCCCCAAAAACATCAATAAAACATCAAAACGACGAAGTAAGAAGTAGGTTTCTTAAGCACATATAGTGCACCACACTTCATCAGTTTACTAGCCCTGGTTGATAATTTATGTTAGCAATTTAGGACGCTAAATTGACTACACAGGGGCTACACTAACAACAATAAAGGACTATACTAGTAATATAGGGACCTAACACAGAAGGTATGAGTACCACGATGGAGAGATTGATGAGGGTGCATGATCTATTTGGTACATTTCAATTTCAAGTTCCCAACACTCTCCATCGTCGCTTTGCAAGTCGGCAGCTTCAGCGGCCAACTTGCATGGCCCGTGGCCTTTAACCGTATGTGCGGGTTTGAATTCTAAGTCATGTTCCTGAAGACACGCCATCTAGTTTCCCTGTCAGTCACCCAGTTCTTGCTGCACAAATAATGAATGGAATGTTGGGTGAGGGACGAACATTATCACATGGTTCTTCAGGATATATGGCCTAAAATTGTTTACTGCCTTGTATACTACATATGCCTGTTTGTCGATATCTAGATAATTCAGCTTGGCACCTTGCAACCCTACACTTATGAAAGATATGGGCCGTTCATCATGACTATTATCCATTTGGGTAAGGACAGCCTCCAGTGACGAGTCCGAGGAAAAAGTATTCAAGACAAAGCCTTTGCTGAAATCCAGGCTAGAAAGGGCTGGTGCTTCTGTGATGGCCTTCTTGATATTTTCGAAGGCCTCCTTATCTGCCTGATTCCATTTGAAACTTGTGCCTTCTTGATATTGTTTTGTAACAGTTTCAAAATTTGGGCGAAGTCCGATACGAACTTGTGAAGGAATTTGATTTTCCCAAGGAAAGATTGTATAACTTTCTTGCCGCTCAGGGGGGGGGGGATCTGAGCAATGGATTTTATATGATCTGGATCAACAACGATTCCATACTTGGTTATAATGCAGCCCAATAAATTCCCTTATGAGATCGCGAAATACTTTTCTTGGGATTTAACGAGATCCCATACTTTCGACATCATTCGCAAATATGTTTCAGGTGGTGTAGATAGTCATACCAGCGTATCGTGACATCGTCTAGGTAGACCACCACACTTTGTCCCATTAACCCTCTCAAAGTGATGTCCATGGTCCTCTAGAAAGTCGCTCCCACGTTGATTAAACTGAAAGGCATGCATCTGAATGCGAATGTTCCCCACTTTGGTTTGAATGTTGTCTTCAAATGATTGAGCTCGGAAACTAGGAACCTGTTTGTATCCTAAGAATCCTTCCAATAAAGAGAACATTTCTGAACCTGACACAGTTTGAAGAACCTGTTCCATAGGGAAAACATGGTAGTCTTTCCGGATGCCTGGTTCAGGTTTTAGAAGTCTACGCACAATCAGATTTCAACAGACTTCTTACGCACGGGGACCAAGTTTGACACCCATGTTGAATGCCTGAATTTGAAAATAATGAGAGCATAGAGGAGTTTCTTGAGTTCCTTCTGAATCAGTGGTTCCAGAGTCGAATGTACCTTTCTTAGTTTCTGCTGAAAGGGCCTAACACCTTATTTCATAGGTATCACATGTTTGGTGCTAGGTGGCCCTCAAAATCGGCTTTTTATATCAAATAACTTCTTGAGCGAAACAAACCCTTTAGGCATGGGGTTTCCTTTGCGTTCATCTACTTCCTTTTGCAAAGCCAACTCATGTTCCTCTTCTTCAATAACGACATCCTTGAACACATCTACGTTTAACATGAAGTGCAACACCTGTTGATCATCGTTGAAAACACACAGATTAATCACATTGTTAGGCACCACAGGCTTATATACTTTTTCAATAGAAAAAACATCCCTTAATGGGGTAAACCTAGCAGCAACATTGGATAGAGTATCAACCGCAACATTATGCATCATAGGGACTGAATTAATGTCAAAATTGTCGAAAGCAACAATCAAATTCCATACCTCTTGCTGATATCCCTTTAGATGTGGTGATATACAATGGATCGTGTTGCATACATGTCTGGTAATTATTTCAGAGTCACTGATTACCGTCAGGCATTCAACTTTGATATCGATCGCTTTCTTGAGCCCGAGGATTAGTGCTTCATATTAGGTGGTATTGTTGATGTATTGGAACTCTAACCTGCAAGAAATCATAAATGTATTCTTTTGAGGGTCTATCAGGATGCAACCAGCGCCGCCTCCATCATGGATTTTATAATTGTCATAGTATAGGGTCCAAATTTTGCTCTGGGATGCTTCCAGGATGCATGCGTTTATGGACGGGGAATCTAGCTCAATAGTGTTACACGAAACATCTGGCTTGATAGAGTTAGGTTGGGGGACAAGGGAGTAAGTCCACTTGAGTGTCTGAAGCTATGGGTGATTGGATGACCTGATAACACCCAAATGCGGCTTCTAAGAAGCACATTCCTAGATCTTCCTAGGTGAAAATAATGGGCTCATTGGTTGCTTCAAGGTCGGTGATAATGTATTTGATGTACGACTTGCTGTTGACCCTGATTTGGTTGTTTCTTCCTTTGTACGGGAGCCACAAGTGGGACCATTCTGTGGCAAAGTAGCCCCGGATATTACTTGACCAGTCTCAGCTTAGCAACAAATCGTAAGCCTCTGGAATGTCAACGACAAATATGTTGATGCACTAGTGAACTCCAAAGTTTGAGGATATACGGATTAACACATTGTTTAGCTCGCCCACATCTAGGACTTGAGATCTATCCAACTAGATGATCGTGGCATCGGTCTTCTCGGGTTGGATATTCAAATTTTTGCACACAAATAGGGGAATGATGTTGGTAGATGCCCCTGAGTCAATGAGGCAGTTATGAACGCTGAAATTGAAAATTTCGAATCATAAGAGAAACAGGGGCATTGACCCCCATGAGTTTGCATTTACGGCGTTGATAATAGATCGGAGGTTGACCGCGACTTGGGAAGGCATTGAACTGCCTGCTTTCGAAGAAGGAGATGACCTACTTGCTTAGGAGGGGTTGGAAAAATCTTTGAGAATCAAATCGCATTGGTTGGCTATTCTTGAAAGCTCATAAAGAGAAATTATGGCCTGCGTTTTCTTTATATCTTCGATAATGTTTTATCCGAGCTCCGAGTGTGAGGGCCCTTCTCTGGGTGCCTGAGGTGAATTTGGGGACTGAAAATCTCTTGGTGTGCCCCTAGAAGTGGTGAGTTTGGTCTTCTATGAAGTGGGAGTTGTGGCTTCGTTCGACTTGTTAGGAGGCAGGATTTTCCTCAAGAATGCTTTCCTTTTCTCTTTAAGGGCCTGGTCAGCTACCAGACCCTTGCTTCTAAGTTTGTATGTTGGCGAAGGCTTGGGCTGGAAGTTTTCGGCCATACTAACTTCTGCACAGGAATGTACTTCCTTCCCATCGAATACTCTAAAGTCAAAACACCCGATCCTTGATTTTCATCGAGGCAGAATACTTCTTCCTCAGGCAAGTCAACTTCCTCCTCGGGGTCTCCTATTGTCTGGTCTTCTAGCAGTTGATTCAACACAATGATCATGCTATTGATCCACTAGGGGGAATTTCTCTCTGAGTGAGATGCTTGGTGGAAAGAAAAAAAATTATCCTTTCCAATCTCCTCAATGTTGAATTTTTCGTTGGGATTTGGAGGAGGCCGATTCAGTGTATTATTTCTCTTTCTAAATAAACGTTTTTTGGGCTTGCTGCTTGAGGCATCATCACTATTTTTCCTTTTCAGATCCGAGACTCCGTTCGTTAAGAGCTTCAGAGACTTAGAAATATTTTTGAAGTTGAAAGGGTCTTTATCCTTATCTCCTAGCTTAATAGATGAGGGTTGCGCCTTCTTGTTGGCGGACTTTGGATCATCGTGATTATCATGGTCCAAATACCCTATGTAAAGCATATATTTCTCGACGGCAAGAGCCGCCATGAAATTTTCGGCTAAGTTAACCATGAATTCACGTTTAACGAACATAGTGATGTCTCGAGGAAGGTCCCTCATGTAATATAATATGGTGATGGAATCATCTAGGACCATGTTCGAGGGGAACTTATTCAAGATAGTAGAAAATCATTGATTGAAATCTTTGACCTTTTCCTTATTTTTACACTTCAATGTGCTCAACTCCATGAGGAGCATGGAAGGGGTCTTATCCTCCAAAAAATTCTCGAGGAAGGTTCGTCAGAACTCTTCCCATGTCCAAATGGAAGCAACGGGCAAATAGCGATATCAAGTTGCGGCTTTGTTTTCCAAGGTGTGGGGAAAAAGCCGACATGCCATGTCGTCATACTGTACCCTCATCATCCATAGATAAAGGTAGAAGTTACTAATTTGATCTTCAGCTAATGTTTCCCTTTCATGGTCAAACTTGGGTAAGTGTTGCTCAGCGTGTCGGGCCATGTCATGAAGTGGACCTTGGATTCCTAGAGGGGACTATGCCATCCAGGCCAAGGGTTGCACTCGGTTGGCTCTATGTAGGGGTCGAATCACGATGGGGTCAACCTCACCTTAATATTCACTTCCAGCGCCTGACCTGGAAGTGTCGCCTTCGTCTTGGGAGTGCACGTATTCATCCCGAGGAACCATAAGATTTTCAATATCCTTATAGTTCCTCAAATTTTTGAAACCACTGAAATTCCTGTTGTAAATAAATGCTCGTTGATTCTGGGTTCGGTGGAGGTGGTGGGTTTGGTTTGTATTTCAACCGTTCCCCTGGGCCTTGTTTCCCTGACCCCTTCCGTAGCCTCTCCTTGGTGGGTATTTCCTCTGGGTGTCTCCAGGAAAAGGTTCGTTATTCTGGGGAATGGTACCTTACGGGGGAATATTGGGGACCATAGTAATGATGCTCCCGGGGCCCTCCCTTTCAACTTCCTGGGCTGGTCGACTACATCCATATATTATTCTAGCATTAGACTTATAATTTGGGGCATTGAATTGACTAGGAAACCCTAACAGGTGTGATGTGGATTAGAGGTTCATGGGTTGGGTAGTGAAATTGTAGTGGGGAGGCTCTGGAGACCCCTGATGAGCTCGCGAGTGAGCAAACGTAATGCTCTAAATTGATCCAACATGACTTCATAGAATGGGGGATCCTCCTCGGGAGGAGTATCCTCAAGGGGTTGAGGTTCGGAGTTACCAAAACCGAGATCTCCTAGGCTTGGGTCTGTGAACGGGTTTTGGGGGATTTGTAGAGGAATGTTACTAGCTTGCTGGGAATCTTCTAGGCGAGAGTGTGCATCAGCACCTACCATCAGGGCGTCCTTCTAGCGCCACTGTGAATGAGTTTTGGGGGGTTTTTAGAGGAATGTTACTAGCTTGTTGGGAACCTTCTGGATGAGAATATGCGTCATCTCCTGCCATCAGGGCGTTCTTCTAGTGCCAATTTTGATGACCGTTGAAAATTTCTCGCCAACATTAAGGGGATCTCCTCGATGCAGAATCCTAATTAGACTCTACACCATTTGGTTTGGGGATCCCATCTGGTATGTAGGCTCGGTTGCCGTCAAATTGGTAAAAATACTCTTTTCGGATAGAGAGAAGCCTCACTAAAATGGATAATTCTCAGATGTTGAACGGATAAAAGTTAGTGATTGAAAAATGCCCTGTGAAGCATAATACCATGAATAGAAAGCAGAATTTAAATCATGAAACTCAAGAAAATTATTCGTAGAAAAACTTCACTAAGATCAGACTCATAATAAGGTTCACTTAACATACGAGAAACAGTTCGCGGTGGCTAAGTGTTTCATTTATCATCTATGCACATCCCAATAAATATTTAAAACACATATCGACAACGCAGTTCATCAACATATCTTTAAGTTAGAACATCATATACTATCCACGTATTGCAAGGAAACTGATAATACACAGAAATACATGAGCAAAAATGTGCACCAATATTTGAATGAAGCATTCATTCATTCGAAGGAGCCATATCCATAGCATAGCCACAAAAGATACTTTCGTCTGATTCATTAGTGAAATCCAAAAAAAACTCCTTTGTATTCGTCCAAAAGCATACATTCAATAGAAAGAAATTTGTCTCTCTCTAGAGTCCAAAACTCAAAAAGTCCTCTACAATATTTCCCAAGGTTGTACATATAGGCTAGAGTGACTCATGGGTTTCCCTTTGACCCTTCTCCTCCATGAATATTTGGATTACTTGCAACCAAGGTCTTTTGCGACCTAAGGTCCTTTGCGAATTGCGACTTCGAGCAGGATGTGACCAAGGGGATTTGAGACCTTGTGAGATTTGCGGCCTGTGATTTGTCCATTTATTTGGAGGGATATGGTACTGCACAAACAAGATATTTTTTCCGGCACCTCAGTTCTAAGTGAGCAGTCTGGTGATTTATAAGGCTGGAGTATCCACCTGTAGCTTCTCCTTAAGGTAATTTTTCCACGCTTGGTAATCAGAAGCTATTGGGGCTAGTTGAGGCATGTCTTCTCAAGTATGTGCAATAATTCCAGCGCTTAGGGGACCAATGTGCGCTTCTTCATGTAGATCTAATTAGATAATGAGGCCATATTTGTATAAATTTTGGCCGGCTCGACGATCTACTATGTAATGCTTTCTTTGGTCACTTGAAGATATTTTGAGTCAGCTGCTTATTTGATTGGTTCAATAAATGAATGGATCCCCTGCAATACCTCCTCCCGAATTTTCTAATATGTCAATGTACCCATTGAGGGTATGTGACGGACTTCGAACATTGAGTTGATGTCACTGATGAGGTGCTCATAGGTGGAAAATACCTTGTCCATGTCCCTGACGAGTTTGTCGCGGTATTGTAACTTCATGCCCATCTGTACTTTATCATTTTGAGTGGTGATCCAATCCCTCTTTGGCAGTGTATCTGGGTCCTGTGGGTATTTCTCGCACCCGTCCAACATGTTATCGAGTGTTGTGGAGGCTTCCTTTAACTGGGTGGATTTCTTCCTTGTGTATGCTTGGATACATGCCAAGGGAGAGACAGTTTTCCGCAGCCTCATCATTTCCTCATAAACATATACCATGGTTCTGCTTAGGATATCCAAACCACTTTGAATAGAAGCTTGTAGTCCAACTAGGTGAGTGAGCTTCAGTTAAAGTGCTTTATTTTTTTACTCTAGGGTTCTCTTCTCTTCTTTTGCTCAGACAACCTTCTGCTCAACTACGTGTAGCTTGTTTTGCAAATACATGATTTGTCTGCTCATCCTGCCAACATTTTCTTCAGTTTCTGCTGCAAAGGTGGTCCCAACCAAGGTTATCATTATAGGATTTGTCCTAGTATCTTTAACTATTTCTTTTTTTTTTGTGACTGCTAAAGGCTCGACTAGGTTTCAGGCAAGGCATTTTCTCCTTTCTTGCCTAATATTGTAGGTGAGTTGATCGTATGATAGCATTTTCAGGTCCAGTACTTTGTCCTCCTGCTCCTCTAAAATACCTAACTCTCAGAGGGGTAGGTGTCCACCTGTGATAGGAGTAACTGGAGGAATTTAAAGTGGGGGCATGATCAGGAGTTCATAAATTTTGCTCAAAATTGAAAGTTACAGGATTGGGTTGAAACCAGGATGGTTGCGTATATATCGTCTTCTTGATTCTGTCGCCGTGAACGGTTCGAAAAACCGATGTCATATGAGGGAGATATCACGTTCTGATCGATTTCCCAAACAGCTAAATTTTGCGACAGGTTTGACTAGGATGCCCAGTCAACATGTGGGTGCACAGTCAGAATATATATATATATATATATATATATATATATATTCCTAATAATATCCCTTTTCTCTGAGCCAGTCAGAGGCTGACAAGTGTCGCGTGGAGATTCGTTGGATGATTTTACGTTTTATTTTCTGGGCCAATGGGACGGTGACACATGGCCAGCCCTAAGGCCGCCACGTGTCCCCTGAGCTATATGGTAAAATTTTATGAGGTCCGGGGGTTTGACCTTGCGACCTCCGGCATGCGCCCAGAGCTCTCCACCAACTAGGCTACACAACATGACTTAACCATTATAGATCATCGGCAATATTTATAATCTTAAATATTTGTATATAGGATTTGGGACTTCTGGCAGTCCCAACCCGTTGGCGGTCCGAGAGTTGTGATCACATGGTATAAGCACAAATCGTAGCAACAAATGATACGTCGACGTTGGAAACCTGCTGCATTAAACTCTAACAACGACCTTTATCACATGTGGGGATGTCGGCTATGGTTACACTGACTGCTATGTTACCCCCGATGTAAACTCCGCTCTCCACTCTGGTTGCTAAGTGTTAACCACAATTTGTGCAAGGAGTTCCACTCCATGGTTTAATGTGACCGCGAGGTTTCGGGGGTTGGCATGTGGCCAACCCCTCCCCTTAACTGTGACATTAAATTTTTTTGTTAAGGACTAGCGCACCCTTAATTTTTGGGTATTTGGCCAAATTTAACTGCAGTTAAGTGAAATTCTCCAAAATTAGTGGAAGATTTCCAAGAATTACTGGGAAAGTGACTTGGAGGGTCAATTTTCGCCCAAATGGAGTGAAACAAGAGGCCACCTAGGCTAATTTGAGCATTTTGAATCCACTGGTGTAGAGAAAACAACCATTGGAGGCCTGTAAACACATGTATTTGCAAAATTTTGAGCTTAATGAAAGATGGAAATGCCATTGGGAGCTGGACCAACAGATGTAGCCCAGGAGGGGTGAACTGCTTCATCAAGCCTACCGTGTAAATGGTATGTGTGGTTTTATTTCTTTGTTATACACTGCTATTCAGTGTTATTTTCTCTTATTTCATGCTTCTAATTCACTAAAATCACTTATATTCCATGGATAAAATACTCAATACTTAAGAAAACTATGGAGACAAGTATGCACATGTTTATTAACTGAAAAGACACTTATCACATCAAACTAATACAATCCTTTTAGATCAGATTGGTATCAGAGCTAGAGTTTATTCTCTGGTGTTTTTTTGTGCAAATATTTGTTTAAATGTTTGAAAGTTTCACATGCTTACTAGGCTCAAGATCAAGAGAGGAGAAGGCACATTGGTGGGAGCAAGAGGGTCTCAAAGTGAGTCACATCAAAGGAGAGAAAGATTGCCACAATCTCCACCACCTAGTTTACCTCCTAAGGAAGCAGAAGTAGCATTAAGCATGCCTTCATAGGAAAAATAATTCCATGAAGAAGTGGATCCCAAAGAGGAAGAAAGAGTGTTCAAGAAATCATTTCTTGACATGACTCAGATGGTTAGAATCCTTTATCAAGAAAGGAATGAGAAACTAGAAGGAGAAGGATCCAAAATTCACAAGGAAGGACAGTGATCATCAGGAGGTCACAATGATGAAGATAAGTCAAATAAGGGCAATGGAGGAAATGGAAGCAGTGGAAATTCACCATCCTCGTCCTCATCATAATCATCCTATACTTCATTTTCAGTACATCAGTCACACAAGTCAAATAACACTGGTAAAATTCCTTTTCTAAAACTTGATGTTAAGTTTGAATTGCCAATGTTTAATGGTGAAGTCAACGCAGAAAAGATTTATAATTGGATTAGGTAATTGGAGTTCTATTTGAGAATCCAGAACCTTTGAGATGATGATACCAAAATCCAATTAGCTTCATTGAGAATGGAAGGTGCAACACTTTTTTGGTGGGAAGCCAAGACAAAGGAGGAGATCAAGAAGCATGGTAAGATTATTCTATCATGGACTGATTTCATTTCAACAATAAAATGATAGTTTTATCCATTAGCTCATATGAAAAAATCCATAATGAATTGACAAAAATTTATACAATTGAAAGGACAAAATGTGCAAGTTTACACCCAAGAATTTAGGAGAAGAGCTCTCTTATTAGGGGTAGATTTGCAGAGCCAAGATACTTTGCTCAAGTACATAAGAGGCTTACATAGCTACCTTAGACATACTATCCTCATGTTTAACCCCAAAATTCTAGATGAGGTATGTATTCAGGCCACACATCTAGAAGCTAGAGGAAAAACATTTCTGATGAGGGTAGGAACAAACCTTTTAAGGGTAAAAACAAAGAGAATGCCTCAAAAGGTAAAAGAAAAAAAATGCATCTATCAAGAAAGAGGGAGAAAAATTAATTGTAAACATTGTTCAAAATAAGGCCATAATGAAAATCAATGTTGGAAATTACATCTTGAAAAGAGACCTAAATATCTCAACAACAAAGGGAAACATAAAACCAAGGCTACAAATCAACATGATTTAGGAGAGGATTCAACTGATGAATCTAAAATTATAGCCAGGAATGAAAAACATGAAGGGGAAATAAATTGAAACTAAACCCAGTACTAGTACATCAAACTGTCACATACATTCTCCAAATGAAGAAGATAGAATTGAACTGTTTCATGTGAGGGTCATATCCAAACATACTAAGATTGACACATTGTTTGAAAGTGGGTCACAAGAAAACTTAATCTCTGAAGACTTGGTCAAGAAACTTAATATTGATACCATTCCGCATACAAAACCATATCCACTTAGTTGGATTTGTAAGGATGAAAATTTACAGGTTTCAAAGAAGTGTATATTGCGGTTTGCAATAACTGCACATTTTGATGACACAGTTGAATTATGTGGTTCCGCTTGACATAACAGGTATTGTGTTGGGAATTCCTTACCTGTATGATAGGAAAGCGATCATCAAGATTGTCCTCTTCCAAACATCGACATATATCGCATGTCGGTAATGGAGAATGCTGAAATAAAGAGGCAAATCAAGGAAATGCTGGACAAAGGACTCATAAGGCAAAACATTTCGCCATGTGGTTCACCCATAGTCTTGATTACGAAGAAATATGGGACTTGGCGCATGTGTGTAGACTTCAGAGCTTTGAACAAGATAATGGTAAAGAATCGATACCCACTCCCAAGGATATATGATTTTCTTGATCAACTAAAAGAAGCAAATTTTTTCACTAAGTTAGATTTACGAAGTGGATATCATCAAGTAAGAATTGCAGAAAGTGACATATGGAAAACTGCATTCAAAACCAAACAAGGACTCTTTGAGTGGTTGGTTATGTCATTTGGTTTGTGTAATGCACCAGAAACTTTCATGCGTGTTATGGATAGTGTTTTGCGTCCATTTCTTGATGACTTTGTAATTTTGTATTTAGATGACATACTGATTTTCAGCAAAACAAGAGAAGAACATGTCTTGCATGTGAATAGGGTGCTTGATGCT
Source organism: Pinus albicaulis (assembly GCA_034641835.2). NCBI lineage: Eukaryota > Viridiplantae > Streptophyta > Pinopsida > Pinales > Pinaceae > Pinus > Pinus albicaulis. The sequence goes on along the minus strand of CM076582.1, from coordinate 446,124,747 downwards.
TTGAGAAAAGAGAAATTGTTTCTTAAGATGTCAAAGTGTGAGTTTGGAAAGACTTCTTTGGTTTATTTGGGACACATTGTAGGAGGAGGCGAGTTGAGAACTGATCCTTCTAAAGTGGAAGCCATTGTGAATTGGCCCACTCCCAAAATAGTAATAGAGGTAAGAAGTTTCTTAGGTGCAACTTAGTCTTGGAGAAAGTTTATTACTAACTTTTCTGTCATCGCAACTCCTATGCATGCAGTGACAAGTGTGAAGAAAGGCTTCCAATGGAGAGGAAAACAACAACAAGCTTTCGAAGCTTTAAAATAAAAGATCAGTTTAGCTCCGGTCCTTGCATTACTGAATTTGAGACAACCATTCGAGATACGAACTGATGCTAGTGATTATGCCATGGGCACAGTTATTTTGCAGCATGGTAAGCCTATCACTTTTCATTCTGAAACATTCAATGGTGTTGTAACTAATTATCCTACATATGACAAAGAGCTGTATGCATTGGTACAAAGCATCAAGAAGTGGAAAAACTACTTGATGGGTAAAGAGATGATTATACATACTGATCACCAACCATTAGAGTACTTGCAATCGCAAACAAAATTACAGCAATCACGACATTTCAGGTGGATGGGATTTCTTCAACAATTTCACTTGGTTATAAGGTACAAGAAAGGTATTTTCAATAAAGTTGCTGATATGCTTTCAAGACCGATTATAAGTTCTTCTACTTTACTTAAAAATGCTTCTATTGTACATGAGAGTTACATAGAACAATATGCGCATGATTTTGATTTTCAAGATGTGTATGCTAGTTTGAGTGAAGAGAATCAAGTTGAGGAAAATGATTATCACATGCATTACAATTTGTTGTTTCATTTGGGCAAACTGTGTATACCACAAGGAGAGAGGCTAAGTGTCATGAGAGAGGCTCATTCATCTCTTATTGTTGGACACTTTGGGGTAAGAAAAAAAATGGCGCATCTACAGAGGTATTGTTATTGGCCTCGCATGATAGATAGTGTGTCATGTTTTATAAGAGGTTGTTCTATGTGTGCAACAAGAAAGCCTAACAATAGGAAGCTTGGGTTGTACACACCACTACCAGTACCATCAAGGCCATGGGAGAGTGTCTCCATGGAATTTGTTGGAGGTCAACCTACGTCAAGAAAACTTCATGATTATCTTTATGTAGTTGTGGATAGATTCAGTAAAATGCGTATACTTATGCCATGTAAGAAAACCATTACTGCTGAACTTTATTTTCAACATGTATGGGTTAATTATGGTTTGCCTACTTCTATTGTTAGTGAAAGGGATTCGAGGTTCATTAGGAATTTTTGGTCCAATATTTGGAGTATGATGGACAAAAAGTTGAAAAAGAGTACTGATTTTCATCTGCAAACTGATGGCCAGACTGAGGTGGTGAACATAACCATTGTGCATCTACTAAGAGGATATTGCAGTAAACATCCTAATTTATGGGATGATAAACTGCATTACATTCAGCACGCTTACAATTGGGCAAAGCACTCTTCTACAAATGCATCACCTTTTGAAGTATGCTTTGGGTATTTTCCAAAATCGCCATTAGACTTCATCTTTTAGAAGGATGTTGCAATTGATGGGCATAGTGATATTGACAAGGCTTGAAATTTCATTGAGAAAATTCAAATCATCCATCAACAAATTCAAGAACAGCTTGAGAAAATTCAAAGCAAATACAAGGAGAGGCATGACAAACATAGAGTTGATCACAAGTTTCAAGAAGGAGATGAGGTATGGTTGCACATAAGCAAAGAAAGGATGCAAGGAGAAGATAAAAATCTCAAACCCATTCGCTATGGTCCATTCAAGATCATAAAGCAAGTTGGTAAAAATGCATCTCAACTTGACTTGCCTTCATATATGCAAATTTATTTAGTTGTTAATGTTGAAAACTACGTTTGTATGAGCCACCTTTGATTGATGATCAAGGAAGTGATGTTTAGCTGCCTTCTATTGAAGATTTCTTGCCAGAATTTCTGGATGAGCTCAAGGAAGATACAATTCTTGACAGGAGGACAAGAGCATCCAAGAGGGGAAGTGTTGACTACCTTCAAGTTGGGCTCAAAGGAAATAATCCAAGCAAGGAAAAGTGGATGGAAGTTGGAAAGGTGAGGGAGATGTAACCTCATCTACTGAATAGGTAATCAAGTCTTTTGGGATCCAAAAGCTTCCCAATGGAGAGGTGTGATCATAATTTCATCAATTTTGCTCAAAATTAAAAGTTATAGGATTGGGTTGAAACTAGGATGGTTGCGTAGATCTCGTCTTCCTGATTCCGGCACCGTGAACGGTTTGAAAAACCGATGTCGTATGAGGGAGATATCGCGTTCTGATCGATTTTCCAAGCAGCTAAGTTTTGTGACAGGTTTGACTGGGATGCCCGGTCAGCATGTGGGTGCATAGTCGGAAAAAAAATAAGAAGGAATATTTATAAGAATATTCCTTTTCTCTGAGCTATTCAGAGGCTGACAAGTGTTGCATGGAGATTCGTTGGATGTTTGTACGTTTTATTTTCTGGGCCAATGGGAGGGTGGCATGTGGCTAGCCCTGAGGCTGCCACGTGTTCCCTGAGTTGTATGGTAAAGTTTTATGAGGTCCGGGGGGTTCGACCCCCCGACCTCCGGCATGCACGCAAAGCTCTCCACAAACCGAGCTAGACAACGTGACTTAACCATTATATATCATCGTCAATATTTATAATCTTAAAGATTTGTATATGGAGTTTGGGACCGCCGGCAGTCCCAACCTGCCGGTGGTCCAAGAGTCGTGATCACATGGTATAAGCACAAACTGCAGCAAAAAATGATATGCCGACGTTGGAAACCCACAGCATTAAACTTTAACTGCGACCCTTATCACATGCGGGGATGTCAGCTACGGTTACGTTGATGCTATGTTACTCCCGACGTAAACTCCGCTCTCCACTCTGGTTGCAAAGCGTTAACCACAGTTTGTGCATGGAGTTCCGCTCCATGGTTTCATGCGACCGCGGGGTTTCAGGGGTTGGCATGTGGCCACCCCCTCCCCTTAACCGTAACATTAAATTTTATTATTAAGGACTGGCAGTAAAACTTAGCGCGCCCTTAATTTTTGGGTATTTGGCCGAATTTAACTGCAATTAAGTGCAATTCTCCAAATTTAGGGGAGGATTTCTATTAATTACTGGGCAACTAAATTGGAGGGTCAATTTCCGCCCAAACGGAGTGAAACAAGAGGCCACCTAGACTAATTTGAAAATTCTAGAGCCATTGGTGTAGATAAAACAACCATTAGAGGCCTGTAAACACATGTATTTGCAAAATTTTGAGCTTAATGAAAGATGGACATGCCATTGGGAGTTGGACCAGCAGATGTAGCCCAGGGGGGGGAACTACGTCATCAAGCCTACTATGTAAATGTTATGTGTGGTTTTATTTCTCTGTTATACACTGTTATTCAGTGTTATTTTCTCTTATTTCATGCTTCTAATTCACTAAAATCACTTATATTTCATGGATAAAATCCTCAATACTTAAGCAAACTATGGAGACAAGTATGCATATGTTTATTAACTGAAAAGACACTTAGCACATAAAACTAATACAATCCTTTTAGATCAGGGCGGATCTGTCTCTCTACCAAGCTGCAATGGCTGTGACCCAATCTCCTCTGCCCATTTGATTGCTTCCTCTTGTTGTTTTTGGGTTTATTCTTCTATCCTATTCCTCTCTGCTTCTTCCTCTCTTATTCTCTATCCTGCTCCTGTTTCATTTTATATTCTTCCTCTCTCCTTTTCTATTCCTCTTCATTTTCTCTTGCCTCTTCCTCTTTCTTTCTTTGTGCTTCCTCAACCTGCTTCTTTCTCTGCACTTCCTTTTGTTGCTTCTTCTTGTTGCCTCTGGCTCTCTTCCTTTTGTTCCTGGGCTAGCGCATCTTGTGTTCTCTTGAGCTCCTCCTCCCTTTTCTATCTGAGTTGTTGCTTTTTCCTTGCCAAGGTGATATTTCATTGTTCCAAGGTTTATTCATCACCTTCTTCCTCTAGATTATTTGGGGAATCATTACCCATGGAATTCTTTAGTTTCTTTTCTCGGGAGGAAGAAGCTCCTCCTGTCTGTGTCTTTCTCTTCATGGCGGAGGCTCTAACCTGTAAACTCAGGTGTCCTGAGAGTGTCTTTCTTTCTCTCCTCCCACTTCAAGATCTTCTTCGGGGCCTAACTTCCTGTGTGCGTTACACCAATTCCTCACCTCATCCTCTGGAGATGTATCAGTGTGTTGGTAGGACCAATTTAACTTGGCTCGTTTGCAGTGTGCTGGCACAATCCTTTATAGGTCATAGGACTGAAAATATAAGGGTATGAACCGAAACCCTTTCATCTTCTCGACCTCAGCTTCTACCTCTTTGAAATATTTAACTTTATAAGCTTTGATGGTGAACGAGAAGGTTGGACACAGTTTCTTATTTTATTTGCTTAATGTCTTAGAGAAGCCACTTGGCATTTGGTGACAAACTTCCTGTAGTAGCAGATTTTCAGTGACAAATCTTGGAAATGCATGGGGTGGCTTGAAGAACCTGAAAACTCTAATGATGGTGCCTCCTTGCATGGGGAACCAATATGACACCTTAGTAACTGTGTCCATGGCTCTCTTGGACATACAGGGTGGGTCCTCCTCGAAAATTATTCGGTAGAGCGTAGTGACAATTTTTCATGATATAATATCGATGTTTTGTTTGTATCTGGAGTCCCAAAAAATATTTAAAGCTTTGTGGATTGGGCCTCCGGCTATGGGGTCCAAGTTATGAGACTATTGATCAAAGCGGAATCGTGAATAAACAACATCTAATAGATATGAGGCCATGTGGAATTTGGATGCTAACCCATCTTATGGAACCTTCGTTGTTGATATGTTTTCCCTCAAAGCCAATATTAACAAGTGGGAAAAATTGAAGCACGTCCAACGAGTGGCGACCTCATGCATTAAGGGGACCCATGCTCTGTTGAAGGTGTTGGCATCTACTCTTTCGTACATCCGACACATCATAGCTGCGATGAGCCTATAGACCTTCTTGAGGCCTTCCGTCTGGTATTGCTAGTCTTTCTTCCCCTTGAAATTATCGGGGTCCTCCCACCAACTCTTTAAAGTATCCTAAACTTGAACATTGTGCATCGCTACCCACTGGGTATTGAAGGACTCTTCCTTGTCTGGCAGTGAATAATACACATCGGTGTCTATGGTGGCTAGGTTGGAAAAAGGCACCCCTGTGTGATCCCTTATGACCCAATGCTTGGAATCTGTTTTCTGCAGAATCCATTCGATGACCTATACGCATGGGAAGCATTAGGAGAATTTTGAGGTCTAAAATGGGCCTCCTAAGGAAAATGTACAATCAAAATTCACTTTATGAGAACCAATCAGATTTTAGGGAATGACATCATCCCTAATGGTTGAGGTGGAATTTCTTGAGTTAAAGGTACTTACTTGTCACATTCTCAATGGTAGATAAAAAATCATGGTTAACCATGGTAGTGCTCTAAGTACTTTTAAAGTCAAAGTAAAGTACTCATAGTAAATGTCATTTCACACTTTTTGAATAAAAATATATTATTGTCCTTTCATGTTTCTTGAAAGAAACAATGCATATCCCTATACATTTATTATATTTTATTTTATTATATTATTTTTATATAGTATATTAATTACGTGTTATTATACAATTTGAATAATTCAAATTTTAATTAATAGTATAAAATATAATTAAGAAATATATAAATTTATATTTATATTTTATTTTAAGTTATTTAAGTACAAAGGACAAATGCATTAGTTGTTCAATGATAATGACTTTTTTTTTAAAGATCATTCTTATTTATAGTCACATCAATACAACTTTTTTATTAATTTTATTTTGGTACAAATTTTGAATTGAATTTAACTATGGTTACATGGATTTTGGTGCAAAAAGTGAATTGCAAATTCATAAATATTATTTTATTGGTTTAGCGATTATTTTATTATTTTCTTAGGAGGCCCATTTTAGACCTCAAAATTCCCCTAATGATTGGGGGGTGCACTGCGACATAGTGTAGTTTATAGCTCTTGAAATTTAGGTACACTTGGCGGTATGCTAGGTCTTCTGGGAACTCTTTTCTTGCAATTTCTTGGTAGATGTCATACCAAGACATTTTGGAATTCTTGTGAAATACACAAGTTGTGTCTCCGTAGATGGGAGTCAACACTGGAGGTAAATCACTCTCTAGAAAATCGATCTCCAGGATGTTTTGTTGTCTTCGGATGGTTAGGGGTGCCATATCACCTGAGGCAGAGGAGATTGAGACGCAATCAAGTTCAGCTTCCATGTCACCTGGCATGTTAAAAAAAAAAATCCCACGATAAGACCGATGGAATGGATGTAATAATATGATAGTCACAATAAATTGTTCAAGCCACCTAATGCCCAAGTAGGTCTGGGATGATGAGTGACCAACAAGGCAGGTCACACAAGGAATTTTTAGGCAACTGCAACCTGTGTTAGTTGCAAAGTTCTAAGAAAAGTAGATTTGTGACCTAACGACCTAGTTGAGTGGTCGTGTTGGGGTGGAAATGACGTCTTTGGTGACTTGGTCGGGGGTCACGATGTCATAAGTCACCAGGTCACGCTAGGGCTTCCTTCACAACGCAGGTCGATGAAACTTGCATGTGAGAGAGGGGAAAACAAGAGGAAGAAGGAAAAACAAGGCTGAGGAGGTCCCTGAGAGTTGGGAAGAGGGACCAAAAAGGGGAATGGAGAGGAAATAGAGGAATCTGGGCCAATTTGGGAAAGATGCCTCGACTTGGTGAGACAGAGTGAGTTAAAAGGAAAAATGGTTGTTTATGGAAAAACACACGTAACTGAGGATCAAAAGGAAAATACCTAGCTAGGGTAAGGGTTAATAAAGGGTAGGCTGGCGTACATAACAATAAAAGAAAGTTACTAGAGGTTACGATGACTTACCCATATTAAAACGTTCTCTAATTGGGTAGTCAAATCACTTTGGAAGCTTCATCGTGTAGGTAAAATGTGACCTACGCAACCCTCATATATATAAAAAGGTCGTACATGCAAGCCTTAATTTCTGTGGCAGGGTCTCTAAGTTGCAGTTTTCAGTAAAAGTTTCCCTATTGCGACCTGGAAACTCAGCAACCTGGGGGTCACTAGGTCGTAGGGTCACAAGGTCGCAAATGTGGTTTCGTGAGGATTTCCGTGACCTTGCGACCCTGCGACAAAGGTGTAGGATGCAAGGTCGCAAAGTTGCAAAGGTCCGGAGTTGAGGGGAAGAGAGACTTCGCGGCCTGGCGAATTGAAGGGGTTGCTGGGTCGCCAAGTCGCATATGGTCGAGTTTCATGAGGGTTGCGACTCCGCGACCACACTTAGAAAAAAGGAAACAGAGAGAAACACCATATTAAACCATCCATGATAGAAAAACCAGATTTTGACCCGAAAGTACCTAGGCATGGAGGATGCCCTAGGCCAAATATTTTTGTTTGAGGGATGATCCCATTATCATGTATCTTGTCAAAAGTGACAGGGGCTCTAAAATTTCAGAGGGTAGTTGTAGCGGCTACAACAGTTGGTTATGTTGATGCTTATCAATTGGATCCTTTCTTATAGTAGTTATCAACTTGAGAGTATCATGATAAGTCATTATGAATACCTCCCTAGTTAAGAGGGAGTATTGAAATAGTAACTAGGTTCCGTCTTCATAATTATTATACTTACGTATTTCATATAAAATCAAAATGAAAATTATTATTATTATTTTATCATCAAGCATGTTATTCATGCTTTATTTTTTGTCAAAAGAAAAAGTCAAAAGGAATGTTCTTTGTGACCCTATAAAAGAAGAAAATTTTGAATTTTGTAAACGTCATTTTGTTCTTCGATGTTGCCAAGTCATCCCTCCAAGATGACAAGTCGGTCTGATCAATAGACATGTCTCTTCACACATGGAAGCAACTATATATTGGCACCAATTTAGTGATCTCTTATGGAAGAGAATCTCAGGTATGTAGTATGAAAATTCAAGACACCTTCTTCTGTGGTATGCGAACAAGCTGAGGTTCCTATTATCTGAAGAAAAAAAAGATCTAAGGCTATGTATGATGAAAAAATTTCGTGACATATATGACGCAATTTTGTGCGATATTAACACAATTTTTTTAATGATATACTTCTCTATGAGAAAGCGAGTTCATGTGGACATACAAGTTTCTATGGCATATAAATTTTTTCAATTTTGTGGCATCCAAAATTCTCTGACTCCGTGGCATCCAAAATTCTTTAATTCTGTGGCATCTAAAAACTTATGACTCTGTGGCATCCGAAATACTATGGCTATTGTTGGAGTCCTATGATTTGGCTGATTGGCAAGCCAAATGATAAGGCAACATTCAAACCAAGCTTTAGAGCTCTAGGATCTAGCCCTCCTAGTCTCAGAGAGGGATCTCTCAATGTGTGCAAAGATATGTCTTGTTTGCTTTTAAGGGTTGATTTTAGGCTAGTTATTAAGTGCAAGTTTGTTTGTTTGGGTTTGGTTGGTTGGACATGAATGATCTAGGAAGCATATATAGAAAGGGGAAATATCAGAGCCATTGGGAAAAGGAGTCAAGAAGAAGTTATAACAAGCTCAATAAATGGATATAGGATATCAAAGGGAAAATCTAACTTGGCCAGTGGATCTTGGGTTTGGTGGATGAAATGAAATGGACATTAAGGATTTAGAAGAAGTAGAACTAAGGGAAATTAAGAATCCTTAGTTATATGTACTTCTCAACAAAAGGACTTAAAAACATCATCTAAACATGAAGAGGCATTTGATAGATAGGGCTAACCATGAATTCTACAAATCACACTTCAGCAAATAAAAATTTCAAGACAAAATTTTCAAATGAAATCTAGGAGTCGAGGAACGCTCTATTTCATCCAAATATTTCACCTTCAAGGAATTTAGAAAACATAAAAGATTCACAAATAATTGTATCATTGAAATGGGAACACCTAAACATCTCCGATTACAATTATAAAGACCTTCAAAACAATTATCTCAGCAAGAACAAAGGGTATGATCAAAACAAACCTCTTTGGCAGACTGTAAACAATGGTACTTTAAAGGGAGACTTCAAAAACAGTTTTCAAGTGGCAGCAAGTAAGCAGGGAAAACCATAAATCATTCTTGAGACCAACTGTTTGAACTATTTCTGAAATAAACAAGCATAAGGGTTCAAGAGAGAAATTAATAATTCTCTAGAATGCCTCAGCAGAGGAAAACATAAAACAGTGGAGAATAAACAGGTATAAGGTGCTTCTAGTAGACATTTCTTAGCCTAAACTTTTTACTCTACTGTACTAAGAAATGATGAAACAGAATGGAAAACAGGAAAAAACATTAATATATTAGAATACATGTTTGGTCAATTTAGTGTGTCCTAAATTGCTACATTTATTTTTCAATCCGGGATTCGTAAGCTGACGAAGTGTGGCGCACTATATGTGCAAGATAACCTATCTCTTACTTTTTTTTGTCGTTTTTGGGTTTTTATTTATCTTGGTTGGTTTCCTAATGTGAGATGGAAATTCTAAAAGACAAGTACGGTTATGAATGTTCAAGGCAATGATGTCCTTTATAATGATTTCCCAAACTTCAAACTTCAAAAGGATTTTGAAACATACAATGACAAAATTAATTCCTAAAAGAAAATGAAAATGTGCCACTATACTAGTTAAACAAACAGTGAACTATTGATCATGAATCCCATTATCCTTGCTGTTGTCTAAACACAAAAGAAACTGTACTCAAAGAAATCCAAGAATTGCAAGCAAAGTAAAGCTAAAACCAAATTACATCAACTCATATTCTGACCCCTCGCCATTAGTCTCGCTATGGCTTTCGGAGGTAATCATAAACAACTTGAGCAATATGATATCTAATTTGCAGAAAAATAAACTAATATCAAATTACACACTTATACTTCAATCCCTCACCATTAGTCTCGCTATGGCTTTCGGAGGTAACTGATAATGACATGAGCAATTTAATATCTAACTTGCAGAAAAATAAACTAATATCAAACTACACACTCATACTTCAATCCCTCACCATTAGTCTCGCTATGGCTTTCGGAGGTAACTGATAATGACATGAGCAATTTAATATCTAACTTGCAAAAAAATAAACTAATATCAAACTACACACTCATACTTCAAACCCTCACCATTAGTCTCGATGTGGCTTTCGGAGGTAACTGATAATGACATGAGCAGTTTAATATCTAACTAACTAGTAAAGAAAATGTACAAAACTGAAATGAATAAAACGATGCTGGAATTTAAAAAAAACTAAGAAAAAGAAATCAGCAGAAGGACAGATTGATTCCATGTCATTAGTCATTGTAAACTATGTGCAAATGCCCGGGCTGCCTACTATAATCTGGAACAAAACACTGATCAGTTAACAACAGTATAAAGTATGAAAAATTATGAACTGAAACAAAACGTTAATACCATAAGAAATGTAATATATACACGTGAATGACTATGGCACAATGAACGTAAGGAAATGAAGCATGAAACTATACAATAATACACAAAACCTCGACGTGTGCAGGGGCCCTCTGCACAATCCTCGGGAAGCAGCTATCAAACACGAATTATGCTTATGAACAGAGTCTTCTCATATATTTAAAATGCAGTCATAACAAAGAAATAATGTCACGGCATAGTGGGCTTTCTATCCAGCAAATTACATTACAGTAGCTAACTACTATGCGTATGAGAACGCATTATTTATAACAGAGAATGTCATAACTAATTTCCTACATTTTGCGCTGATACAAGACACGTGAACCACCACGTCCAGAAATATAGCATCATGGCTGCCATGAAGATTAAATCTATGGAGAGTGGTCGTTGGATTCAGCTTATGGAGCCGTTTACAGGTGTTGATATGTCTCCCGTGATTTAGAAACGGCCACGCAAATCTTCACGTGGTGAAAAACAGAGTTCTGTCACCGTGGGACTCTTCGGTTGACCACCGCTTGACCACCTTTGACCACAACCTTCTTAGGTGAATTCGACTGAGCCAATAGGACTCGATCCATGTCCATGTCATTTCCAACTTGCCCATGTGGCTCGATTTGCCTGAAGACACCTGCAATATAGACTTTAACAAAATGACTGCGGAAAGTTGCAGCAGCTGCGGAAAGTGACAAGATTCCGCAGCTCAATGAGAAAAAATCTAATTCAAATAGCAGACACAAAACATAGTTAAAAACCACTTTAAATGCTCTTTTATAATTAATATGCAATGATATTGATGGCTTAGGAGGTCCAGGTAAATGGAAAAAGTCTAGAAAGGTGTATAGGAAAGATGCGTATTTGAGACTCAACATACCCCCACTGTGAAGGTGTTGCATGTTCTCATGCAACCAAAATTTTGATCATCCTCCTTCAATTCATATGCCTTGATACCTCTGCCAGTACATCCAGTCCTCTTCTCCTCTTCCTTGGTGCTGCTAACATCCTGGGCTTCTTCATCAAGCATCTGAATTTGATATTAATCAGTGCTCTACTTAACTTCTGGAATTTCTTCTTCAATTTCCTGTTCTTTTTCTGCCATAGTCCCAGATGTAGCATGGTATTGTCATGAATGATCTTGTCCAATCTGTTTTTCTCCTTTAATGCTTCATTTTCATTTTTAATATGTCTATTTAAAACCTCCAACTCAAAGACTTCTTGTTTCAACGATTGGACTAATGCTTCTTGTGTTGTGTGAGGCTGAATGGATGAAGTGTTGGGACCCGTGGCTATTCTTTCTAAGGATTCTATGTAGTCATACACCTCTTGCTGCTTTGGATCTATCTCGGGTGTCGTTTTCCTTGGGCTGTCCCCAAAATGCTGTGGAGGAGAATTGACTTCAAAATCTGGCTGAAAAGGGCTCATGTCAACGTCTTGAGGACTAGCTTCAACGTTTGACTGAGAATGAGGTGGACTATGTTCAATGTTTGGTTGAGAATGAGATGGACTATGGACAGCTGGAGTTTTTTCAGGTGTTACTTCTCCCAAATCAATAAAATGAGGTCCTTTTGTTTGTGCTTTCTTCCACTTTCCTTTAAGCCTGCTGCTTCTTCTTACATACTGTGGACTACTGTCTTTTTCCCTCTGTTTTTCTTTTCCTTTCTTTTTGGCCATAGTTGACTATTCCTGAAGGTGAACTAGTCTCTCAGACAATACTTGATGGTCTTCTTCTGAGGAAGGGGTTTGATGCACAGCCTCAATGCTTCTTTTCTCTTTTGATTTTATTGGCTTTTTATCCTCAGTATTTTCCTTCCTCCTCTTAGATAGTCTTTCTTCTCTACTAGTTCTTTCAACTGTGTTAGTAGGAGTGATTTGAGTTTTATCATTTGTTCTCTTTCTTCTACTTTTCTTTGGTATACTGCCTTCAGGGGTTTCTTGGGGTTCTTCAAAGAAATTTCTAACTAAGAACTGCTCCCAAGTGTCCTTTTTCTCTTTTAATTGTTTTTCTATCAAGATTTTCATGAGACCATGGTGATACAAATGTGGTTCTACGTCCCCTAGATGCTTCTGGACGGTTACAGACATCTTTTTCAAACTGTTTAGTAAGAAGTATGGCAGATTGAGGGACTGGTTGTCTAGGAAATTCATCAACAGTCGGGTATGATACATGTACATTGACCCAAAACGGCCCTCACATGTGATAAAATTTTGAATAACCAACAGTAAACTGGCCCACTCTTCTTTTAAAGCATGAACATGAATTCCCTTTTTGAAAATGGTGACATCCATACCTGGGTTACGTAGGATTACTCTCCAGGCTTCCTCGCCAATGCTCTTGTTCTTGAACCAACGTTCTCCTTCTTGAGGAAGTTCTGTAGCAACTGCTATGGATGCCTCAGTCACTGTGAATTTTAGGTCCCCAATTTCCACCTCCAAACCGTTGAAAGACCTTGCAAAAGCTTTTGTTATCTCCTTATTATAGCCTTTAAACTTTTGAATAAACTGAAGCCACTTTGCCTTTTTCAATATATCTTTGACTTGCGGGTATCCTTCCATAAATTTGGGTCCCTCTGGTTCTGTTCTCAACAACTGACCCATCCTTCCTTCTGTACTTTTAGAACTCGTCTGAGTGAGGAGGGTTTAACGGAGGTAAAACGGCAGAAATGATCAGGGTTTATGAAGGAGGCTAGTGACTGTAAGCGGATATCAAGGAATAGGTACACGGTATGAAGCGAAACAGAGAACAAAATAGGGTGAAAGCTTCTGTGAACACGGTGGAAATGTAGCCGTGAGGTCAATAGAACAGTAGGGAGAGTAAAACGCATCCGACAATATTTAAAATTGGGTGGCTGCAGAGTAGATGCAAGCACGTTTATGAAACGGCTACGGATTTTGTGCGGCTAAGAGAAGTCGTAGTCAAATCAACCACATTCCTTAATTACAAGTGGAGTATCAACGTATAGCCGAACACTAGTGAAGACCGGAGGCTTGATTATGAGGCCGTTTAGAAATGAATGCAAGGATTGTGGGGGAATCGTATAGAGATCATGGGATGGCTACGGAGTTATCAACGCAATCATTGCATATAATGGAGCTATGGTTTATAACTATGTAAAAATGTGCTTGAATGCCATTTGAAATAAAATTTTACTCATACCTTGGAATTCTTGCCATTTTTCATTGGTCTTCAATCAATTGCTCCTCATTGATGTCTTTGAATGCCCCATGTCTTCATAATATGTCTTCATACCTGAATTTGATTTCATGATTTTTGAACTAACATCTGACTGTAAATTTTTGAAAAACAGAGTGGTGGTTGCAGAAACTGCTTCTGGCTACGGAAACTGGTGTCAGCTGCGGAAACTGACACAGTAATTATTTGGGTGAATGGAAATAGATGGATGATAACTGACTGAATGAAAATGGTCATGAAAGAAAATTTTTATTGGTGAAATGAAATGAAATAGATGAAATGAAGTGAAATGAAATTAAGTGGAGTGGAATGAAGTGGAATGAAGTGGAATGAAATGGAGTGGGTTGTCATAAAACTTGTGAAATGAGAGAGAGAATTTTTTTTTTTTTGGAAAATATAGGGTGTCAGGTGCTCTTGATTTTCACCCTACATTTTATGTATAAAACTGCCAATCAGTGATTGGTTTTCAGGCTTATACAATATATATATATATATATATATATATATATATATATATTTTTTTTTTTTTTACTTGAAACTGAAAAGAACAAAGGCTAGGCTGGTGGAGAAGAAGGATTCTTCTGCACCAACCTTATTGCAGAATTATCTTGAAATATTTTGACAAATTCCTCTTTTGAGAGTGGCTTATGATAGACTTTTAATCTGTGGCCATTCACAATAAGAGGAGTTTGAAATTCATCAATGGTCTTGATTCTTACCGCTCCATTGCTAAATATCTTGTCAATCTCATATGGCCCAAGCCAATGAGTCTGAAATTTTCCTTTGAAATCTTTAAACTTGGAGTCAAATAGCAATGCCCAATCTCCTTCTTGAAACTTCTTCTCTTTGATGTATTTGTCATGCCATTTAGCTCTTTGATATTGAACTAGATCAGTTCTTAGAATTGCCTCTTGTCTGATCTCATCTAGCTCATTCAACTGCTCCATTCTATGCTTTTGGGCTTCTGATAGATCCATCCCCAAATGAACCGCTATCTTGAAGGTTTTGACTTGGAACTCAATGGGGAGCAGGACTTCTTTCCCATAAACAAGTTCATAGGGAGAATGTCCTGTTGTATTTCTCCATGTAGTTCTGTAGGCCCACAAGGCTTCAGGAAGCCTTTCCGCCCAATCTCTTCTGTGTAGATGAACATTTTTGGTGATGATAATTTCGAGAACTTTGTTTGTAGACTCCACTTGACCATTTGCTTGCGGATGGTAAGGAGTAGATCTTCTGTGCTTGATTTTGTATTCTTCCATCAGATTCTCCACCAGGTTGGATGTGAATTGGCTTCCCTGATCTGTCACAATTTCTCTTGGAACACCAAAGCGAGTAAAAATTTCCTCATAAAGAAAATTAACAACTGAATTTTCAATAGCAGACACTAATGCTTTGGCTTCTACCCATTTAGTAACATAATCAGTACAAACCAATATATACTTCTTTTTCTTAGATGGTGGATTAATAGGTCCAATGAAATCTAAAGCCCATTTGTCAAAGGGTTCTATGAGTACCTGTGGTTGCAATGGCATTTCATTTGAAAGGGTAGGTTTCCCTACTCTTTGGCAGCTGTCACACCTTTTGACATATTGTTTTGCATCTTTGAAGAGGGAAGGCCAATAATATCATAAATAGATGATTTTATAGGCTGTCCTTTTGTCAGCAAAGTGTCCACCGCATGGTTCATCATGACATGCCTTGAGGATATCAGGCATTTTATCTTCCCTGACACATCTTCTGATCACAAGATCTGGCCCTGTTTTAAACAATTCGTTAGAAATCCATGAATATTTTGAACTCTCCTGAATAATCTTTCTTTTTTCACTTGGAAATAAATGTGGAGGCAGTTTCCCTGTAACCAAATAGTTAGCAATATCTGCATACCAAGGAGTTTTAGTAGTTACTGCAAACAAGTATTCATCAGGAAACTTATCCTCTACAGGAGAATCTTCTTTAGTATTCTGAATCCTAGACAAGAAATCAGCTAATGTATTTTGTTTTCCTGGTCTATCCAACACAGTAATATTGAATTCTTGCAAAAGTAAGAGCCATCTTGTCACTCTGCCATTAGTAACAGGTTTTTTCATTAGATATCTAATTGCAGAATGGTCAGTATGAATAAAAGTTTCATAGCCTGTTATATAATGTCTAAAATTATTGATTGCATGAACAACAGCTAAAAACTCTTTTTCAGTCACAGTATAGTTCAACTCTGTGGGAGTCAAATTTTTACTGGTATAATAAATGGCATAAGGAACTAAATCTTTTTGACCTAACACAGCTCCTAGAGCTGTATCTGAAGCATCCGTAGAAATATGGAAATGGAGTTTCCAATTTGGTCCTCTCAAGATAGGTGCTTCAGATATTCTTGTTTTCAAAGTTTCAAAAGCTGATTGACAATCAAGATCCCATTTGAATTCACAATCTTTTGTAAGCAATTTGAAGAGTGGAGATGCTATTTTAGTGAAGTTTTCTATAAATATTCTATAGTAACCAGTAAATCCCAGAAAACTTCTAACATCTCTTTGACAATTTGGAATAGGCAACTTGGAGATGACTTCAACTTTTGATCTATCAACCTTAATCCCATCTCCCGAAATATGATGCCCCAAAACAATCCCTTCAGTAAACATCATAAAGCATTTTTCATGGCTTAATGAAAGGTTTGTTTCTTTACATCTTATAAGAACTTTTTCCAAATTTTCTAATGCCTCTTCAAATGAATTACCATAAACTGTAAAATCATCCATATAAACCTCTACACAATCATGGATTAGATCAGAAAAAATTCCTAGTACTGCTCTTTGGAATGTTGCAGGTGCATTACATAACCTAAAAGGAAGTAATCGATAGGCAAAAGTTCCCCATGGACAAGTAAATGTGGTCTTATCTTGATCTTCAGGTGCTACCTGAATTTGATTATAGCCACTAAAACCATCCAAAAATGAAAAGTACTTTTTACCTGCTAATGTATCTAATACCTGATCGATAAAAGGCAAAGGAAAGTGATCCTTCAAAGTTGCTTTGTTCAATTCCCTGTAATCAATGCATACCCTCCATTTACCATTCTTTTTAGGTACTATAACCAAAGGAGAAACCCATCGGCTATCCGAAATTGGATAAATGAAGTTTACATTGAGTAGTTTTTGGAGCTCTTCTTTCACTATCTCCCTAAGATTTGGATTCATCCTTCTCTGAGGTTGTCTGATTGGTCTACTGTTTTCCTCAATATAGATATGATGGATGCAAGTCTTAGGATCAATACCTTTCATGTCAGTATACTCCCATGCAAATGCAGTAGAATTTTTTTGCAAGATTTTGGTTAGTTCCTCCTGTTGTGATTTTTCCAAATTTTTGTTGATATTTAATGTTTTTCCTGGAAAAATCTCAATGGTAGAACTACCGAAATCTTCCATAGAGTAAAGAGACATTTGTCTTGATGATAAATATTCTATGTCAGATTCCAACTGAAATTGTGTGGGGTCATATTCTGAAGATGTCTCAAAATTTTCTAATGTGTTAAGAATTTGACTATCCTCACTGATTTCAGAAATGGTAAAGACAGGTTGTATAGTGTCCTCATCATCAACCCATTCATTGTCTCCTATTTCTATAATTGTTTTTGCTGGAGGATACAAATTGAATTTCTTTGTCGAATTACCATTAGAAATGTACATATCCCCAGATCTACAACTAATGAAAGCATCAGCTGTGGCTAGCCAAGATCTTCCTAAGATAAGTGGGTGCCCTCCTAGATTACTCTTGGGAGTCAAAATCATAAAATCTATTGGATATTCCCAAGAATCTAAGGAGACTGAAATATCTTCTAATACACCATCTGGTTTAATAATTGATCGATCTGCAAGTTGCAGTAAAGTAGGTGTAAAAAGAAGGTTAGAAAGTTTTAGCTGTTCCATAGTCTGTCTACTCATAATGTTGATAGCAGCCCCTAAGTCAATCAATGTGTTTGGAATTTCTATCCCATTTATATGTGTCTTGACAATTGGACTTCCTGGATCTACATATTTCTGCATGGTAATTTTTCTCATCATGATATCTGCAATTTTTCCTACCAGGTGGATTCTTCTTGTGTCTTTTAATTTCCTTCCTGGTCTTTTAAGACTCAACTCCTTTATTGTTTTCGCTAGAATAGGAATCTCTCTAATGGCTTGTAGCAAGGGAATCTTGATACAAACATTCTTTAATTCATCTAGAAAATCATAGTTAGGCAACAAGATTTTTTTTTCCACCCCTTTATCAAT
Organism: Pinus albicaulis; assembly: GCA_034641835.2. Classification (NCBI taxonomy): domain Eukaryota; kingdom Viridiplantae; phylum Streptophyta; class Pinopsida; order Pinales; family Pinaceae; genus Pinus; species Pinus albicaulis. The sequence goes on along the minus strand of CM076582.1, from coordinate 446,106,721 downwards.
TTGTAATCTTTCAGGGAAAGGAGGTGTGGATGAAGATGCAGGTTGCTCAACTATAGGAGTTGTGGGTGTTAACTTTTCTTTCTCTTTTTGAATGTTCGAGTTTTGAAGAGATGCTTCCTCAGAATCCTTATTGGCTTTAAGAGAGTCCTCCTCAGAGGTATCTTGCTCTTCGACATCTATAGAAGGTTTTTCTAAAATTCTACCAGACCTGAGTTGTACATCATTGAGAGGAACAATCATATAGGTAGGAAATTGTTGTCCTTCTATCATGTAAGTATTATGAGGATTTTTATTGTTAGGATTTGGCAATGGCTGAGCTGGAAGTTGATTTGTCTTTTGTTGGAATGGAAGCATGAGTTGAGGATTTGGATTTTGTTGAGAAGTTTGTTGTTGTGGAAATGGCAATGAAAGTTGTGGATTTGGGTTTGGAAGTTTTGGAGCTTGTTGATTTTGAAAAGATGGAGGATATTGATAAAATTGAGCAAATATCCCATAAGGATTTTGCATACCTTGTACCCATGACTGATATGAATTTTGAGGTTGGGGCCAAGGTTGTTGCCAAGGATTCCAATTTGGTGGGGATTGAGAATTCATAGGGTTGTTAAACCCTTGAGTTTGTTGCCCCTGCCAAGGTCTTCTTGCAACAAAACAGAGAGATTCTACTGAATTTGGATCTTCTTGAAAGACATCTTTGAGTCCAGGAATTGAAGGAAAATCCTTGGTCTCATGATTCTCTGAGCAAATCATACATGTTTCTACAACTTTTGCATCCAAGGGACATTCCCTTAAAGCATGTTTATTCCTACATTTCGGACAAAAGATTGCTAGAGCATCAGTTTCTGCTTTTTGCTTGTTTTGAATTTTAAGGGTGTCTATTTGTTCACTAAGGCTCCCTAAGATATCAGTTTTGAATTCATCAAGCATATTTCAAATCTCTGCCCTATTTACTGATCCAGTTGCAGATTTGTTTTCCCTGATAAGAGAAGGATCTCTAGGCCCTTTTCCCGTTTTAGATTTTCCCCTTGAGAGATGGACACATAGTTCTGTTATGTCACGAAGTGGAAGTTGAGAAATATCTCCTTTCCCCATCATGTTTAAAATATCTATCCATTCATCTCTGATGGCTTTTAATTTAAGGGCTTTCAAAGTTTCATCATCTAAGTTGCTCATTTTTTCTCTTTTTAAGTTGTATTGAAATATTTCAAGTAAATCCTCCAAATTTTCATCTTCTTTTTGCACCATTTTGAATACCTCATCCTTGTGATTGGTGGGCATGCAATAGTCTAGGTATCTATCCAAAAATGTTTGTTTCATATCATTCCAAGTCCTAATAGATTGGGTGACTAATCCCATGAACCATTTCAAAGCGGCTCCCTTCAATTTTGAAGGAAACAGTTTGAGTTTTTGAGAGTCTTCCATATAGTCATAGGTTCGGCACACGAATTCAAATTCAAACAGAAATGCTTCAGGATCCTCACTTCGCAATCCATAAAAGTTGGGGAGGACAGATGGTGAGATTTTTTTCATCGTTGTATGAGTTTCCTCATCAACTATAGGGAATCCAAACAAGTTGTCTCCTTCCCTATTTCTTCCATTATTACCTTCACCTCCACCATTGTTGTCTCCATTGTTTCCTCCTCCTCTACCTCTACCTCTACCTCCGAATCCATCTATTATTTCCTCTGTCGTGATAGTTTCTTTAGAGTCCTCAAATTCCTCTGGTTCTTCTATCAAGGGAGGATGAGAGGGAGTCTCTTCCTTTTCTTCTTCGGGTGATTCTACTTCTTTGATTACAATATACTCTCCTGTAGAAGTAAAGAAAGGATCCTCTTCTAAATGAGATTTAGTAGGTAGTATAGGAGAATCCTCTAATTCAATTGCTCCTTGAATTCCAAGAATATTAAGGCTAGGGGTAGATGGTGGTGAATCTTGTCTATGCCTTGAAGAAGATGGAGTTGTGAAAATCGAACTCTTGGCTCTAGCTATAAACCTTCCCCTAGAATCTCTTGCTCTATGCATGTCATTTTTTATTTTTATTTTTTTTAAGTTGGGCTAATAATTCTCTTTCTGATCTTCTAGGTCACACTAGGTGCAAGAAGAGAGCATACTTAAGAAATTACTGAACCAATAACTCTCTTTTCTGATCCTCCAGGTCACACTAGGTGCAAGAGGAGAGCATACTTCAAGAAGTTATCAAGTTTTCCCTTCTTTTATTATTTTGTTTTTTTTTTAAAGAAATTGGCTACCTAGTTACACTTCCTCGGCAACGGCGCCAAAATGTTTGGTCAATTTAGTGTGTCCTAAATTGCTACATTAATTTGTCAATCCGGGATTCGTAAGCTGACGAAGTGTGGCGCACTATATGTGCAAGATAACTTATCTCTTACTTTTTGTCGTTTTTGGGTTTTTTATTTATCTTGGGGGTTTTTATCTTGGTTGGTTTCCTAATGTGAGATGGAAATTCTAAAAGACAAGTATGGATATAAATTTTCAAGGCAATGATGTCCTTTATAATGATTTCCCAAACTTCAAACTTCAAAAGGGTTTAAAACATACAATGACAAAATTAATTCCTAAAAGAAAATGAAAATGTGCCACTATACTAGTCAAACAAACAGTGAACTATTGATCATGAAACCCATTACCCTTGCTGCTGTCTAAATACAAAAGAAACTGTACTCAAATAAATCCAAGAATTGCAAGCAAAGTAAAGCTAAAACCAAATTACATCAACTCATATTCTGACCCCTCACCATTAGTCTCGCTATGGCTTTCGGAGGTAATCATAAACAACTTGAGCAATCTGATATCTACTTTGCAGAAAAATAAACTAATATCAAATTACACACTCATACTTCAATCCCTCACCATTAGTCTCGCTATGGCTTTCGGAGGTAACTGATAATGACATGAGCAATTTAATATCTAACTTGCAGAAAAATAAACTAATATCAAACTACACACTCATACTTCAATCCCTCACCATTAGTCTCGCTATGTCTTTCGGAGGTAACTGATAATGACATGAGAAATTTAATATCTAACTTGCAGAAAAATAAACTAATATCAAACTACACACTCATACTTCAATCCCTCACCATTAGTCTCGCTATGGCTTTCGGAGGTAACTGATAATGACATGAGCAGTTTAATATCTAATTAACTAGTAAAGCAAATGTACAAAACTGAAATGAATAAAACAATGCTGGAATTAAAAACTAAGAAAAAGAAATCAGCAGAAGGACAACATTGATTCCATGTCATTAGTCATTGTAAACTATGTGCAAATGCTTGGGCTGCCTACTATAATCTGGAACAAAGACACTGATCAGTTAACAGTAGTATAAAGTATGAAAAATTATGAATAGAAAAAAACGTTAATACCATAAGAAATGTAATATATACATGTGAATGACTATGGCACAATGAACGTAAGGAAATGAAGCATGAAGCTATACAATAATACACAAAACCTCGACGTGTGCAGGGGCCCTCTGCACAATCCTCGGGAAGCAGCTATCAAACACGAATTATGCTTATGAACAGAGTCTTCTCATATATTTAAAATGCAGTCATAACAAAGAAATAATGTCACGGCACAGTGGGCTTTCTATCCAGCAAATTACATTACAGCAACTAACTATTATGCGTATGAGAACGCATTATTTATAACAGAGAATGTCATAACTAATTTCCTACATTCTGCGTTGATACAAGACACGTGAACCACCACGTCCAGAAATCTAGCATCATGGCTGCCGTGAAGATTAAATCTATGGAGAGTGGTCGTTGGATTCGGCTTATGGAGCCATTTACAGGTGTTGATATGTCTCCTGTGATTTAGAAACGGCCACGCAAATCTTCACGTGGTGAAAAATAGAGTTCTGTCACCGTGGGACTCTTCAGTTGACCACCGCTTGACAACCTTTGACCACAGCCTTCTTAGGTGAATTCGACTGAGCCAATAGGACTCGATCCATGTCCATGTCATTTCCAACTTGCCCATGTGGCTCGATTTGCCTGAAGACACCTGCAATATAGACTTTAACAAAATGGCTACGGAAAGTTGCAGCAGCTGCGGAAAGTGACAAGATTCCGCAGCTCAATGAGAAAAAATCTAATTCAAACAGCAGGCACAAAACATAGTTAAAAACCACTTTAAATGCTCTTTTATGATTAATATGCAATGATATTGATGGCTTAGGAGGTCCAGGTAAATGGAAAAAGTCTAGAAATGTGTATAGGAAAGATGCAGATTTGAGACTCAACAATACATCACCAACATCCATGCTCAGGGATCCAATGATAGAGCCTTCTCATTAACAAAACATGTCAAAAACATCATCAATCTTCCAATACTTCAATTTCTTCTTAATCTTCAGCCAGACTATGTACAACTTCAAAGGGTTCGAATGCCAGCAACCAATCCCTAACAAAGAGATCCTCATAGAGTATTTATAGAATAATGAGGAGGTGGAACTCTTTTTAGGGTTCAAAATGTTATTAATTACAGAGTAAATGCATTCCTAGCCTTGAAAACTACGCAAGGCCTAAGGTAGGAATGAGTTGCACTACTTCTTTGTTTAATAACTCTGTATTTACTTCCTAAGGATAAAGTAGGTGAAAAGAGTGGGTTTTATGGCTTTCCCATGTCTTAAAATAACTGTTCTGGCAGTCAAAAGATGTTCTGTTAGTGTGATAATTGTCAAAGTGTCTTTGTAGGTGAAAAGCAGGCTACAGGTGGCTTCAAATATTTCGATGAATTAACTGCTCTGTCCTAATGTGCTCGGGGCTGCTTTAGCCTAATCTTTCCTTTAATTTCATCATTAAACTGCATTAAGGCTTGATCTCGCTTTTTGCCTTCATAATCCATCATGTTGTCCTTAACTCTTTTCTGATTGATTTGAACCCTTATTTGCTTATCTTTAACTGTGTTTTTATCCTTTAATCTTCAATCAAGCTTTTAATTCATGTCTTCTTTCGTTGATCTTCAAACTTTACTGATTCTCTCTGTCTCTGTTTTGTTATGTGCAGGTGTCCTTTCTCTGCGCTAGAGGGTTTCACGATCTGCATCGATGGTCATGAATCATCGATCAAACTCTGAACTAAATCCCATGGATCCCTTTCTCTGTTTTTTTTATCTCCAAGGATCATCATCCTGAGACAATTAGCCACTTAATTGGCTGTGGGAGGGCCTACAAACTTTAGGCCGCCATTTAAAACCTGCACATAAAACAAAAACATTAAAACATAACCTGCGTTTTTGTGGTTTGGACTGCATTCAGAGGCTAGGAATGGGTGGAGGAGAAGTGCGGAAGAAGGTGGATGCAGCAGAGTGGATTCCATGGAGGAAACCATGAAAAACAAGGTTTAAATTTTCTTGTGGCGCGAAATGAGCATCGGTGGTTTGGCGAAAAACCGGAGGCGGTTTTCGCACGGGGCCGGGGCGATAAGTGGTTTTACCCTGGGCGAACGTGATACGGTTCAGGTGTTGATACCTGTCCCTCTAAAACCACCTATTTCACGTGCAAGATGCACTTTGGAGTGTTTTGGGCGGATCGAGCACGAAAGAGATTTGTGGTCGTCCGATCTGGACAATCCAGATCGTTGTGGTTGTGCACGAGGGTTGAATAGATGTGCGGCGGATGAATGGTGGGGACTGACGATAACATCAGCAATTCTGTCGCGTAGCGAGATGTTTTATCAACGAGGTTAGAGCTATGGGATCAATGGTGGCCATTGGATCTGGATGATCAACGGTTGAGATTGGGCGATGAAGGAGAATGAAAAGAGCTGGGTTGAAAGGAGAGGATTAATGGGAGCTATCAGATTTGGGAGATATACGGTCAAGATCTATTCTAGGGAAAGATGGTAGATGGAGGGGGAGAATAGGGACGGACCTCGTTGGCTGTTGGATCGTTAGTGGATCAACGGCCAAGATTTAATCAGCGGAGTGCATATCAGTGGTGAAAAGGAAGGCGGAAGTGACCCTTTGTGGTTTGCGATGGAGTGCGGACCGTTAGATCTTAAACAGGATCAATGGTGGAGATTTTCTCACAGGATCGGCCATCGTAGGAAATGCAAGAGATGGAAGCGGGGAAGCGCAAGGTGCGAAGTGCCGATAAGCCGATGGGCTTAGCGCTCGGTCACAGCGCCGAGTCATATGGCGGAAAAAGAGGCTAAGGGCTTACGCGGAAGGTGCTTAAAGCCTGTTGTGTTTAAAGAGTGTTTTAAGGCCAAAATGAAGGTTTTTTGAGCCTGAAGAAGGGTTCCGATAGAGTAAATAAAGCGGTTTAAAACCTTAAAAGGGGGAATTTAAAAGACTTTAAGGGGATTTTGAGGGAATGAGGATAAATGAAGGGGAGAAAAGAGGCTTTTTTAGAAGGGAAAAAGACTGTTAAAGGTAGAATGAGGAGTAAATGAAATGGAGGCAAAAGGAGACTCTGAAAACAATTATTTTAAAACCAACAGGGCTTCTTTGAAGGTTTTGAAGTGAAAACATCAGTGAAGTCAGGTTTCTTTGGACAGAGAGAACAACCAGGCTTCAAGAACTAACATATTAGCTTGAAATTGTTTCTTGAAGGCTGCAAACTGATTCTAGCCATCATTAGGTATAACATAAGTTATAGATGGCTAACAGCGACGTGGAATCAAAACTATTATGGGAACATATCCAATGTGGCACCTAAGGAAAAAAATACAACATCTTCTGTTCATATCTATTGAAAAAGTTATGATGAAGTTTTGGGTTATTATTGGAGGGTTGAATTAACACTTGGATCATTGGTTGGTTGACTTGGATTTCTCTTGTTGATGAAGAAGCTATAAGGAAAGGATTGATGGGGCTTCCCCTTGAGGGTTTTTCCATGGCTTGGAGCCTAATTTCTTGGGTCTCGTGTCTTTTTGTGCATCGTATTTGTTTAATTTATTGATGATCTAATGAATGAAGTAAAAACTAAATGAAAAATACATACATAAAAATCACAAGTAATTTCCATGATAATAAATTCATCTTGCATTCAAATTTCAACGGGGATAACTCTTCTTGGGAATTGAACAATGACACAATATGGTTTTTGGGTGAAAAATAGTAGAATATTTCTATATATGTTATCCCTTGATATTCTTAAAAAAGTGTGAAGAGAGAAAATGATTTTCCAAGCATGAAGAAGTATGAAGACTGAAATTGGTTCACTAAGATCTAGATAATCCCTAGATAACATCCCAATGTTAATATGTGTGGCTATTTTATATCCTTCATGATATGCCTAAGGGTTACATGATGTACCTACCATATTCTAATGGAGATAATTATCTCATTGTAGAAGATCACTTCTCAACATTAAAAGGCATTGCAACATTTTTGGCAAAGTGGCATATATTGTTACCTAGGAGTCTACTTTCTTAGCACACAATTTTTTTTTTTTTTACAATTTCACTGTCATCATCATTGTAATCATCACAAAACTTTTGTGAAAACTATAGTTGCATATACTACCATCACCATTGTTATCTTCTTCATTACCTCAAGTTAGAATAAGGAGATCACCGACAGTTGCGGGAATATGACCGACTAGAAACTTTTGGTTTTGGGCCATGGTTATGGGGTTAGTCCTATAGACCATCTTTCTTAGCATCAGGAGCTGGTAAATTTGGTGACAAATGAGACTACTAGCATCAATGGTGGCTTTAGAGAGTTGGGAAAGAGCCAATGGTGTTGTATATGATTGAAGACCAATCCATATTCTTGATTTAGTATACGAATTGTGGGATATCCCCACTAGGAAACATGAGGGTATATTGATTAGAGGACAATAGTGAGGGTTTGGGCCATCATGCACAAAAAATTGGGGTGCATCATCATCACTATTGCACATGTCGAACTATTGTTTATAAATCAACATTATAATGTATATGAAAGGAAGCATGGACACATAGTTTATCACTTCCATCATGAACATAAAATTAACCAACATAACCCATAAAATCACTTCCATTATAAACAAACATGATAAATATGATTCACATATATCAAAAAAATATTCATAATTCTAACATCAACACAATTACAAACATGTAAGGTAGCTTGTTAAACTCAAGTTTGATAATGAAATTTAGGAAATCAACTATAAACATTTAAGGTATTATGTAATCATGCATTTGGTACCTAACTACCTAGTTTAGGCATATAGTCTATATTCATACACACATAAGGAAACTGGTCAATTATTAGCATAAAAATGAGTTTAAATCATATTATTAGCACAATGAATATCATAGTCTGTAGTAAAAAATGCATAAAAAAAATATACTTATCTACATGTGTTAAGGTGTTTGGCGACTAAAGAAGGGACCCCCACTCTTCACCCTACCATAATATAGCTACACTGCAACCTTTCTTGTAGCTGAAAACCCTTGAGATGGATCCAAAGTCTAAGGGGATGCTTGCTCAAGGGAAAATTCACACCAATGGATTAAATAGGCACTTAGAGATGATGTTCACTATCCAAGTGGTTTATCAACTATCCTCTAATAGTAAGAACCAAAATAAATCATTTACTCTCCCAAGTCCATTCATAAGGCTTAACCCAGGGTCCAGATGACATATTTCTCAATCCAGAAGATCAGATCCACTGTCCAAGTGGTTTATCAATTTTCTTTTCATAGCAAGCACCACAAGGGTCTGTAGGCCACTGTTTAGGTGGTTTATAAACTCTCTAGCAAGCACCACAATGACTCAAATTACCCTATCTAGGTGGTTTATAAACTCTCTAGCAAGCACCACAATGACTCAAATTACCCTATCTAGGTGGTTTATTAGCTATACAAAAAGCACCACAATGATTTCTCATCCACTAAGCCTCCCATTGACAAGTGAGGCATGGACATATAATATAGTGACCTCAAACACAAAAATAGGGATTAATATCCTGAATTCATAGAGCACATGGCCGAAAAATTTAATCCATGATTGCCTCGACTTCGTTCTGTCACGCTTATCAACTCCATATTATTCACACTAGCCTTGAATTCCCCCCAAAAATGGAAACCCACCAACCAAGAAGAAGTAGAAGGATAACCTAATCTAGAGGAAACCCTATCACTTCTATGTTATGCATACATATACTTTCCTCTGCATCCCTTCAGTTTTGGTAAGAGCGCAATCTCCTCTTTCTCAATTAGCTTTCTTCTCTTTTTTTTTGGCCAACTCTTCTCTTCCTAAATAGTTTTCCATGCTCACTCTCTCCTTAATCTTCAAGAGGAATGGGCATCGTGCTTTTCCCTTTACCACTCTAGTCCAATCTCGTAACTTTTGTTAGGTAGTGGTTCTTCAATTGGTTCATAACTAAATTCAATAATAGCTCCCATGTTGTATCATGGATTTTCAAACAAGTGAGCTTACATCTTCCCTCAGATAATGGACTTGTTTTTTCCACTCCTCTAGTCCAATATTAAAATTACATTTAATTTTTTGAGTTTGAAATTTAGTTTTCTTATCCAGTTGTGCCTCCATGTTGGTGTTTCAGTCATGATTTTTAAATTACAAAAAAAGGTAAATGTAGGTCTATTACAAACCCCACCCCCACAAAAGAAACATCGTCATTAGTGTTATATATATATAATATATCTCCCATGTTAGTATAATCACAACACTAACAATTGTTTATATATTAAACAAAAACATGTAAAGTACCCTCATTTTTTTTGCATATTCCCATGTTGCTTCATCAGGTTCAAAATGCTTCCATTACACCTTAACTTACTATATTACTCAATTATGGAGCATGGCCTGTCGTTGGTCCAGGATGCACAATGGTTATGGTTGGAATTCTCCCTCAGGTTCACCCTGTATCATAGACCGATGAACCACATGATTAGTGTGATGTACATACTTATTAAGCAAGGCAATGTGAAAAAAAATCATGTGCTTTCACTATGGGTGGCAGAGCCTGATCCTCCTGTTGTTTCTTTTCTAGGGTAGTTGTTACTATTTTTCCCTTAACCCAACCTATTTTAACCCTGTTACAACCTTGACCAAACCCATTGAAAATCCTTCTGCAAACCTCCCCTCCTTCAGTTTCTCTTCAGATCTTGTGTTAAGCTTGCCTGTCCCTTCCCCCTTCCCTAGGATTTGGTCTAACTCACCTATGAAGACTCCTACAACCTTGTATGGTGGCTTTGTGAACACCATGTGTGTTTTCTAAGCCTTTTTCCGTTGCGCGTCTGCAAAGCCCTAGAGCGACCCCACGACCTTGCGACCTCGTAGCTAAGTCGAAAAAATGTTGGGTCGCATATCATGAAAGATGTAGAGTGATGCGACCCAGCGACTCAGCGACCTTGCGACCTAGTCGTGAGTCGCTAAGTCGCTAGGTCACACTTCTGCAGAGATTCCAGCCAACGTGACTCTGCGACCTCGCGACCTAAGTCGCAGGTCACCATGTTGCTAAGTCGCCCTTCTATCGAGTTTTAAGCCAACGCAACCTAGCGACCCCGCGACCCAGTCACAAGGTCGCCAGGTCGCAGGGATAAGAGCAGCCCAAATATTTCTAAATTATGACATCTATCTTTTCGTGGGATTATTTCATGAACATGCCAGGTGACATTGAAGCCGAACTGGAGTGTGTATCCATCTCATCAGCCTCGAGTGACATGGGGCCACCAAAAATTCGCAAGAGGAATAAGAGTCCTGAGATAGAGATCTCGGAGGAGGAAAGACCTATTCTTTTTCCCCCCACCTATGGAGACACGGCCTGCATTTTCGGTAAAGGGGACAACATGAGCTGGTACCATATTTACAAAGAGTTTACATTGACCGAATTTCCAGAGGACCTCCCAGACCGACAGGTATATATTCAGGTTAAACGATCCAAGTTTCACTATGCGGGAGCCCACTCGCCTATATTCCCGTGCGCAGAACTGATCAAATGGATCTCGCAAAGGGTTGACCCCAAGATCTGGGTTATTCGGGATCACAATGGAAATTTTTTTGCAAATATAAAAGGACAAGATGCGAAAGTCTATTACGCGCTGCCTCCCCGAGAGCAGACCTTCAGTGAGGAGTGGGTCGTTACTCATGCAGTCCCCATACCTGAAACTCTGAGAGGGTGGTGGGAAGATCCATAGAAGTTCTGGGTCAAGAAGGACCAGGAATATCAGACAGCAGGGCTCAGGAAGGCCTACAAATTAGTAGTTGCAATGTTATACAGGATTTACGGCCGTCCAGATGCAACCTTTTTTAATGACACTTGGGTTTCTCTGATGTACATTATCACTGTGTAAGGTACCCGCTTCAAATGGGCTAACATGATAGTGGCGACCCTCAAATCAAACATATCTGCGGCACTAGTACCGGATGAAGGGTGTGCTTCAGAATTTTATATGGCATCCTATCTCCTGGATGCGACGTGTGCAAAGTTCCATTTTGAGGGGTGGTCACACAACTGGGACCCAAAGCATGGTGGTCCGATTCACAAAGATCTAATGGTGTTCTAGGATTCCAGGTACAAGTAGGACATAGAGTCGACTGCATGCAACTTCATCCTTGCCCTCTATAGGAAACTATTTGGAACAAATGCCCCATGTATGTCCTGGCGTGCCATGGAAATAATAACCCAAGTAGCCCATTGGTTCCCTAATGTGGAGGGTACTTTCATCCGATTTTTCGGGTCGCTGAAGGCTCCTCATGCACTACCCCAGTTCGTCACTGAAAAGCTCCTCCTCTAAGAAGTATGCTACCAAATGTCACAGGGATTTTCAAAAGTTCTAACGAAGGGTAAGAAGAAGCCATGGCCTACTCTGCTCTCACTATCGGTGCATACATGATGAATGATTTCAGAGAAGTAGAGGCAGAGGCCGAACAAATCAGAGGATTTTTTTTACCCCATTTAGCACACCGGACATATGATCCTAAGAGAATCATCCTAGCCCACTGTAAGCGGGAAAAATTCAAATGGAGTTACGAGCATACCGAGTGCCCTGCTAAAGACATAATCATGAACTGGCATAACAAGGACTAAGAGGCCGCCCCAAAAGAGTCAATTGGCCAGGATGACCAGACTCTAGAAGAAAGAATACATATGCTGGGAGGAGCATCATCATTAAAGGCCAAGAAGCCTAGGACTAGTATAGGTCTTGACCAATCCTCCCAGCAAAAGGGAAAAGAGGTTGAAGCTCGACAAGAAGCCAAGGAAAAGGCAAAGGAAGAAGAAGACAGGCAAAAGAAACAATCGAAAGAGAAGAAAAGGAAAAAGAAGACAGGCAAAAGAAACAATCGAAAGAGAAGAAAAGGAAGAAGTGAGCAGATGAAAACCATAGGAAAAGAGAAGAGGAACAGAAGAAGAAAGAGGAGGAAGAAAATATGGAAGCTGAGCGCCAGTTGAAGTTAAAGCAGGACAAGGCAGAATCAGAACGCCGACTAAAGGAGGAGCAGGACAAGGCAGAAGCAGAACGCCTGCCAAAGGAGGAGCAGGACAAGGTAGAAGCAGAACACCGACTAAAGGAGGAACAAGACAAGGCAGAAGCAGAACACCAGCTGAAGGAAGAATAGGACAAAGCAGGAGCCAAAGGGAGTAGCAATCCATTCTTAGAAACAGGGAAAGAAATAGAGTTTTCGCCCATCGAGATACCTCTGGCAACTCCTGTCCGTTTCACCCTCTCAGAATTGGGCACTTCCAAAGATCTAGATAAGGATTAAGTGTTCGATCTCACCAGACTCGCCTATGATCAGTTCACACACAAGATTAGGAAGGAAAAGAGGAGATGTCTGGCATGAGACCCTACAGTGCCCCTCGCAGTCACTACAGGAAAGGATATAGTCTTGGACACCAGGAATAATCTGGTCATGATTGCCTCATCCGGTACCGCTTTTGCAGCAGCTGTAGAGGAGAACGTGAGCATGATGAGCAGAGAAATTATGTCCTTACAGAACAGACTGCAGACCTCCAAACTCAAGACGGCCAAAGCAGAACAAGAAAATAAGGCGCTACAAGAAGAATTCAGACAATTTCAAACTAGGGATACCCCTACTAATGAAATATCACTCACTATACAGGGAGAGCTAGTCACTTTGGAGGCCTCCATGAAGCAGGTCTATGAAGAAATGTTTACAATAAAGAAAACGGTAGCGCCTCTACTAAAGGCACAGGCCGAAACTAAAAGGAGGAACACGCAGCTAAAAGAAGCCTCTACTGCATTGGACAAGATATTGGAGTGGTATAATAGGTTTCCACAAGCCCCGAACACGTTTCCTAAGAGATTGGATTGCCACCTAGAATGACAAAGTTCAAATCCGGATAAAGGTACAATCCAAGGAAAAGCTCATCAAGGATCTGGAGAAAGTAATGTCAACATATGAACATTTGATTAGTGTCATCGACTCAATGGCTTAGGTACACCACATCCCTTCTCTGGGTGCACTTGGAGAAGAGAAAACATGGGAAGAAGTCTCCACTGACATCCAAACATTTCTACAGCCCATGAGGCAAGCAGCCACCTCGCAAGACCTGTCGGCGTCGAGAGAAAACATGGTTCAATTCATTGTGACATCGGTCCGGATATACACTAAACTAGCCTCCTTGTCGAATCAGATCACAGTCAAGAGGGAAATTTGATTCCAAACGCCCTCGAATGTCTTCACAGGTTAAGAGAAGATATGCCACAAGTCTCCCCAGTAGCTGCAAATTATCGTGCTTGGCATACCTACCTCAAGGAGCAGCAGCAAATAGATGTCTCGAGCCTTGCAATCACCCAACTACTTCCATGATCGAGTCACAAATAGCAACAAGTAGAGAAGGTCGCAGGTGAAGGGTCGCAGGTCGCAGCCACAGCCGATGTCACAAGTCGCAAGTTCCCTCAAGTCACAAAGTAAACCAACGGTCGGGGAAGGCGAAAATTCAGGGATACCCAAGGGTCAATTTTGTTTTATAAATACTCCCTTCCAAGAATTGTAAAGGAACTTTTTTTCGAGGATTCCAAAGGAGCAGAGAACTCTATAGCATGGAATGCACTCTTTACGAATGAATACAAGCACTTTTTTTTATTCCACTCTTGGATCTGATGGGAGTTAATGTGTTAACATTATGAATATTTTGTCTTATGTATCTGATATCTTGCTGATTTAATCATTTGCATTTTCCGCTTATATCATTTATACATTCAGCTCACTAAATGTTATTAATGATGTTAATTTTTTCATACGGAAAATGTTAAGCAACTCTGTTACTAACATTTATCTCATCTTTGGAAAACCTCTTAAGGAAGTGAAGGGTGCTCTAACCACAAATAACTATTTCTTCTATGGTTCGAATAGATTTTTACAAGCATGACCTTGATGATGTGTTGCTAACAGTATTTCCTTAGCTTCATGCTTTCAAACTCATCTTTCTATTCATATTGTTTATGTTCGTTGAGACTCATCAATCATTTGCATTTGTACCATCCGGATAGACGTGTGTTCACAGGAATGAAAAGCCCGTTTGTGTCTGAGAAAAGGAGTATTCAGTGGTAGCCGGACCCACACCTTGGACGGGATCCCTATCACAAATGTTTTAGAGTTTAATTGGGACTTTATACCGGGGAGATCCCCTACTGTTGGCTGGACACATTTTCGCGTCAACAGATTTTGGCGCTAGAAGGAGGTCCTGAATGGCAGGCTCCCAGCACACAAGTAAAATCCCATTACAAACTCCCAAAGGGGATATCATGTATGAAAATACCGGTCCTCCACCCTCAGAAAATTCCCAGGAGGAGGAAGCCCCTTACTGTGAGGTCACTTTAGATCAACTAAGGGCCCTGCGCCCTATCACCCGCAACCTTGTCAGGGGTTTACAACAAGCCCCAGTCACTAGTTCCTTGGCCAATCCTAGAAATCCCAAAATTAACCACACTCGCCAAGGAACCCTTTTCAACTCTCTACCTCAGCTTGTGGGTCTTATAATCAAAGATTATGTGGACACAGTTGAGCGGAATTCTAAAGAACCCCCGGACAGCCCTTGGGGGGCGGAAGAGGATGGCCCCGAAATCACTGAACCACAACCCAACCCAACACCAACCCTCAACCGGACCTAACTCTGAATGATAACACTCAACCAAACGACCCACCTAGAGGAGGAGTTGGGAGGGGCTAGGGAAACAGAGGCAAGGGAACAGGGGCCGTGGACAAGGCTGGAATCCCAACCGCCACCATCACCACAAAAACCAGAATAGATTTTTGTTCCTCTATAACTATAGAAATATCAGAGATGTAGGGAACCAAGGGAGGAATCAGGACATGCAATCCCATCATGAAGGTGAAGCATCCGGGTCAGGGATAGGGAGAAAGTCTGAAAGTGAAATAGGGCGTGTTTACATACCGTGCCACCAGCAGGCTAGGCATCTGCAGCATCTGGCTTCGATGGTGCAATCTCCTTTAGCCCTCCATGGCCCCCTCCATGACATGCCTCGGCATCCAGAGAAGAACCTCTCTAAGTTTGACCCCAAAAAGGTACGCTGGCCGAAGATCACATAAGCAACTTTTACCTGGCCTTACAAATGATGAGAGTACAATCTGACGATGTAGCATGCCATATTTTTCCCCATACCTTAGATAATAAAGCCAAAACTTGGTATCGATCCCTCCCTGTTTCCTTCATCTCTTCCTGGGAGCAGTTCCGCAGTATTTTCCTTCAAAAAATTTCGGATGACAAAACTCCTTCCATGCTCCTCACATAACTTCGTACTTTGAAGTGTCAAAAAAAAGAGAAATTCAAATATTTCAATCATGCTTCGCTACGATCTTGAAAAAATTCCCGCCGAATATGGCCTTAGATGATTCCATCGCCGTTGACTACTACACTCGGGCTCCCCCTCGGGATATTTTTGTATTCATGAAGCACGAATTTAGAGCTACCCTGGCGGAAAATTACACAACTGCCCTAGCTATTGAAAGAGATATGATATCCATAGGATCCATCGACCATGAAGGACGAGATGATCAAAATCCAACCACAAAGAGAGCCCAATCATCAAATCATAAATTCGGAGACAAAGATAAGGACCCCTTTGATTTCAAAAGTATCACAAAATCCCTCAAGTTACTGACCAACGAAGTCTCCGATCTGAAGAGGAAGAACAATGATTTTGTCCCAGCTGCTAAAACGCAGAAACCTTTCTTCAGAAAGAATAACCCCGCTGCGACCCAACCCCCGTCAAACTCAAGTGCTGGCCTCAATGTTGAAAAAATCGGCAAGGACAATTTTTTTTCTTTCCATCAAGCCTCCCACTCAGAGAAAACTTGCCCCTAGTGGATTAATAGCATGACCGCTGTGGTGAATCAAATTCTGGAAGACCAAACCCCCAAGGATCTAGAAGAGGAGACCATTTCAAACAATAAGGAGGCCTCCCCCCCGAATGAAGATGTAGGTTCCATTGTCCTCGCTTTTGAGGTCATCCGTGGAGAGTCCCCCTTTTCCACAACTTGGATAAACCTAGCTGATGACCCTAAATATAAACCCCCTCGAAACTATGGCTTGAGGAGAAAAGGCCCGGTCCCTTCGTAGTCCTTCGAAGAAAAGAGAAAATATTTCTTAAGGAAAATCCTGCCACAAAACGCAGAAAACCAAAACAAGACTCCTAAAAAATTTAGTCCAACTAATCCCCGAAAAGGCCCCAAGACTAAAGCTTCATCGGTTTCCCCTAAAAACACCACTGAACTTGCCTCACACACATATTCTGGGTATAACATTATTGAGGATATGAAGAAGACCCGGGCCAATATTTCTCTCTATGAGCTCGGTCGCATTGCTAACCAACGAGATCTTATCCTCAAAGCCTTTTCCAATCTACCGACAACCAAACCCGTGAGCATCACATCTTCCCAAACTGCTGCTAGTCCCCAATCCATCGTAAATGTCGTAAACGCAAACTCCAGGGGATCCACACCACCTTTCCTCCTCTCCTTCGATATCTTTAACTTCAATGTCCATAATTGCCTCGTCGATTCTAGTGCATCCACAAATGTTATGGCCTTATCTATATTCAAGAAGTTAAAAATCCGCCCTGAGAAGATTGACGCCAGAATCATCCAACACGACAGATCTCAAGTCCCTATAATAAGCGAATTAAACAAAGTCATCATCCGCCTATCCTCCGATTCTAGAGTGCATCAGTGCATCAACATAGTAATCGTCGACATCCCCGAGACCTATGGTCTTCTGTTGAGCAGAGATTAGTCCAGCAAGTTGTAGGGATACTTTGCCACTGATTGGTCCCACCTTTGGCTCTCGTACAAGGGCAGGAATAACCAAATCCGGGTCGAGAGTGAGCCGTACATGAAATATACTATGACCGACCTGGATGCAACTAACGAACCAATCAGTTTTGCGCAAGAAGAGCTCGGTATGTGTTTCTTAGAATCCATTTTTGGCTGCTATCAAACTGCCCAATCTCCAGTCACTCAAGACGTCCAGTCTGACCTACTTCTGGTCACTGAAAATTCCTCTGCCTTAATGAAGAACCCATTAGAAACTGCTGACCCGAGCACATCCCCAATGAGCTCGGAAAACCTTGTCAACTCAGAAGATGAAATATGTACCTTGTACTATGACGGTTGCAAAACCAAAGACGACGCTGGTGTGAGTTGTATCTTGCTAGACCCTCCGAAGAAAAAGTTTCTAATTTCCTGCCGATTAGAGTTCTAGTGCACGAATAATACAACCGAGTATGAGGCATTGCTGCTCAGACTCAAAAAGGCCATAGATCTAAAAGTTTGTTGTTTAAAGGTAATTGGCGATTTTGATATTATCACTCGTTAGGTACGTAACACCATCCATTCCTTGTCTCCACATCTGAAAGGTTACCAGCAAGAGGTATGGCATTTAATTTCTGCTTTTGATGCTTTCGGTAAATTTGTACTTAGAATGCATAATGCAGCAGCCGATACACTCGTCAACGCTGCCTCTAGGTTCACCCCACATAGAGATGGATTTTCTATTGAAGTTATTTACAGGCCATCCGTACCAGATAATGTTACTAATTTGTGCGTTTTCAATTATGACCAAGAGGTATTGGATTTCATGCTCAATACGGACGTATTCAAAGATGCAGTTATAGAAGAAGAGGATCATGATCGAGATTTGCACGAGGAATTATGGGACCAGAAAGAAAATCCCATACCCAAAGGGATCGTGTCACTTGAAAAGTTGTTTGATCTACAGAACCGTTTTCGAGGGCCCCAACCACGAAGGTGCAAAGTTCCACGTTAGCGCACCGAAAAATTAACCTCGGGATAAACAAGGATCCCAAGCTCGTCAATCTGGGTAATGAGTGCACCCCTCAGGAGAAGCAAGCATTCACCGTATTATTTAAGAAATATCGAGATGTGTTTGCGTGGACATATGATGAGCTTCGAACTTATGATACACGGATCATCCAGCACGTCATACCCATGAAGGAAGGAGTGAATCCTTTCCAGCAGAAACTGAGAAAAGTTCACCCCGCCTTAGAACCGATGATCCAAAAGGAACTAAAGAATCTCTTGGATGCGCGGATAATTTTCAAAGTCAGACATTCGACCTGGGTGTCAAATTTGGTCCCTGTTCGCGAAATCTGGCGAAATTCGTTTGTGCGTAGATTTCCAGAATTTAAACAGAGCCTCCGACAAGGACAACTATCTGGTCCCTCCTATGGAGAAAATCCTCCAAGCTGTATCAGGGTCAGAAATGTTCTCTCTATTGGATGGGTTTTCAAGGTATAGTCAAGTACTAGTGGCTGAGCCCGATCGGCTCAAAACCACATTCAGAACTAAATGGGGAACATTCGCATTCAGACGCATGCCCTTTGGCCTGATTAATGCAGGTGCCACCTTCCAAAGAGCTATGGACATTGCCTTCAAAGGAGTCATTTGGAAAAGCGTGATAGTATACCTTGATGACGTCACCGTGTTTTCAAAACGCAGATCTGACCACCTACACCACCTCAAGCATATTTTTGAAAGGTGTTGGAAATACAGGATCTCACTGAACCCGAAGAAAAAAAATTTCGTCGTCTCCGAAGGAAACTTGTTGGGGCACATAATAACTCGAGACGTAATAGTAGTGGATCCAGAATGTGCGAAAGTCATCGCTCAAATATCGCCCCCAAGTGGTAAGAAAGCTATGCAGTCTTTCCTCGGCAAAATCAACTTCGTCTGAAAATTTATATCAGATTTCGCCTAAATCGTGAAACCATTGCAAGGCATGACTAAGAAAAACGCTAATTTTAAATTCAATCCTCCTAAGAAAGAAGCGCTCGATAACATCAAATGAGCCATCGCGGAAGCACCCGCTCTTCATAGTACAGATTTCAACAAAGGCTTTATCTTGTATACCTTTTCCTCAAATTCATCTTTGGCCACCGTCTTCACTCAGAAAGATGACAACAACGATGAGCGGCCTTTATCATTTATGAGCGTTGGGTTACAAGGCACCGAGCTGAATTATCCAGATATTGACAAACAATCTTACACAATATACAAGGCGGTTAAACACTTCAGGCCATATATTTTGAAGAGTCATGTCACAGTCTTCGTGCCTCACCCAGCTGTTCGCTCAATGTTCGTACAACAGGAGCTCGGCGAGAGACGAGGCAACTAGATGACATGCCTTCAAGAATATGACCTGGAATTAAAGCCATCACACATATAAAGGGCCAAGGATTATGTCGGATGGCCGTAGGGGCAATAGACTCATGGAGCAGTGAAGAAGAGAATTGGGAACACGAGATCGACATGTATCAAGATGATAGCACATCCCGATAGGATCCCTCCTCATGGTACGTAGATCTCCAGAAATATCTAAAACGCAGTACCATGGGCCCCACTTTAACCACTCAGCAGAAACGTGCATTGAGATTGAAAGGTGTATCCTACCAGTTGGTGCAGGGTAAGTTGTTTCGCAAGCACCACAACGGTGTCTTGATATGTTGTTTGGAGCATGATGAGGCACAAAAAGTTTTGGTGGAACTCCATGATGGTCCAGTGGGTGGACACTATGTGGGGGATACCACTGCTCACAAGTTCATGCATGCCGGTTTCTATTGGCCTAACCTGTTCAAAGATATGCATGCCTATGTTCGTAAATGCCAAAAATGCAAAAAGTTCGCAAATAGAGATATACGGCCTTTGCCCCGTTACAGTCTGTCGTAGTGGAAGAACCATTTCAGCAGTGGGGACTGGACTTGATTGGGGAAATCTTGCTACACTCTTCCAAGCAACATAGATACATCCTCACTGCCACTGACTACTTCACAAGGTGGGTTGAAACGATACCGTTGCGTCAAGTCAATGATCAAGAGGTAAGCCTTCATCACCCAATGCATCATGATCAGGTTTGGCATTCCAACCTCCCTTGTTTTTGATAATGCAACATATTTTTCATCTTTGAAATTATATGATTTTGCTCTAGAAAAGGGTATAGTACTAAAACATTCTGCCAATTATTACCCCCAAGGAAATGGGTTAGCCGAGTCAACTAACAAGAACCTCATCTACATCATCAAAAGTACTTTTCTGTCCCAACAACGAAATTGGAATAACGCTCTCCATAATGCCCTATGGGATGATCGAGTCACGCCCAAGCCATCCTTGGGGACATCCCCATTTTTTCTTGTGTACGACAAAGAAGCTATTCTTCCTCCCAACTTGTCTCTCCCAGCCCTTCAGTTATCCCAAGAGACTAATGGCACCCCTTGCCCTGCCTTGCAAGAACGAATAGACACATTATTGAAGCTGGAGGAGGAAAGTTTGAAAACTCGAGAAGAATTTTCCATCCACCAAAGTCGAATAAAACGATGGTTTGACAAGAAGTCTGCCGGAAACAAATATTTCGAAGTAGGTGACCTGGTCCTCAAGTGGGACAAAGCTCACGAGGATAAATGAAAACACTCCAAATTCTGACAGGTATATATTCAGGTTAAACGATCCAAGTTGCACTATGCGGGAGCCCACCCGCCTATATTCCCGTGCGTAGAACTGATCGAATGGATCTTGCAAAGGGTTGACCCCAAGATCTGGGTTATTCGGAATCAAAATGGAAAAACATTTGAAAATATAAAAGGACAAGATGCAGAAGTCTATTACGTGTTGCCTCCCTGAGAGCAGACCTTCAGTGAGGAGTGGGTCGTTACTCATGCAGTCCCCATACCTGAAACTCTGAGAGGGTGGTGGGAAGATCCATAGAATTTCTGAGTCAAGAAGGACCAGGAACATCAGACAGCGGGGCTTCAGAAGGCCTACAAATTAGTACTTGCCATGTTATGCAGGATTTATGGCCGTCCAAATGCAACCCTTTTTAACAACACTTGGGTTTATCTGATGTACACTATCACTGTGTACGATACCTGCTTCAACTCTGCCAACATGATAGTGGCGGCCCTCAAGTCGAAAATATCTACGGCACTAGTACCAGATGAAGGGTGTGCTTCAGAATTTTATATGACATCCTATCTCCTGGATGCGGTGTGTGCAAGGTGCCATTTTGAGGGGTGGTCACACAACTGGGACCCAAAGCATGGCAGTCTGATTCGCAAAGATGTAATGGTGTTCTGGGATTCCAGGTACAAGCAGTACGTAGATTCGATTGCACACAAATTCATCCTTTCCCTCTACAGGAAACTATTTGGAACAGATGCCCCATGTATGTCCCGGCATGCCATGGAAACGATAACCCAAGTAGCCCATTGGTTCCCTAATGCGGAGGGTACTTTCATCCGAGTTTTCGGGTCGCTGAAGGCTCCTCATGGGCTGCCCCAGTTCGTCATCGACAAGCTCCTCCTCCAAGAAGTATGCTACCAAATGTCAGAGGGATTTTCAA
The DNA here is from genome assembly GCA_034641835.2 of Pinus albicaulis. Lineage (NCBI taxonomy): Eukaryota > Viridiplantae > Streptophyta > Pinopsida > Pinales > Pinaceae > Pinus > Pinus albicaulis. Next base: position 446,084,897 of record CM076582.1, on the reverse strand, counting down.
AATTTCTAATGAAGGGTAAGAAGAATCCATGGCCTACTCTGCCTCTCACTATCGGTGCATACACGGTGAAGGATTTCAGAGAAGTAGAGGCAAAGGCCGAACAAATCAGAGGATTTTGTTTACCCCCTTTAGCACACCAGAAATATGATCCCGAGAGAATCATCGCAACCCACTGTAAGCGAGAAAAATTCAAATGGAGTTACCAGCATACCAAGTGCCCTGCTAAAGACAGAATCATGAACTGGTATAACAAGGACAGAGAGCCCGCCCCAGAAGAGTCAACTGGCCAGGATGATTAGACTCTATAAGAAAGAATACATACGCTGGGAGGAGCATCATCATCAAAGGCCAAGAAGCCTAGGACCGGTATAGGTCTGGACCCATCCTCCCAGCAAAAGGGAAAAGAGGTTGAAGCTCGACAAGAAGCCGAGGAAAAGGCAAAGGAAGAAGAAGACATGCAAAAGAAACAATTGAAAGAGGAGCAGAGGAAGAAGTGAGCAGATGAAAACCACAAGAAAAGAGAAGAGGAACAGAAGAAGAAAGAGGAGGAAGAAAAGATGGAAGTTCAGCGCCAGTTGAAGTTAAAGCAGGACAAGGCAGAAGTAGAACGCCGGCTAAAGGAGGCGCAAGACAAGGCAGAAGCAGAACGCCGGCTAAAGGAGGAGCAGGACAAGGCAGAAGCAGAATGCTGAATAAAGGAGGAACAAGACAAGGCAGAAGCATAACACCGGCTGAAGGAAGAACAGGACAAAGCAGGAGCCGAAGGGAGTAGGACTTCATTGTCAGAAACAGGGAAAGAAATAGAGTTTTTGCCCATCGAGATACCTCTGACAACTCCTGTCCGTTTCACCCTCTCATAATTGGGCACTTCCGAAGATCTAGATGAGGAAGTGTTTGATCTCACCAGACTCACCTATGATCAATTCACACACAAGATTAGGCAGGAAAAGAGGATATGTTTGGCACGAGACCCTGTAGCGCCCCTCGCAGTCACTACAGGAAAGGATATAGTCTTGGACACCAAGACTAATCCGGTCATGATTGCCTCAGTTGGTACCACTTTTGCGGCAGCTGTAGAGGAGAACATGAGCAGGATGAGCAGAGAAATTATGTCCTTACAGAACAAACTGCAGACCTCTGAACTCAAGACGGCCAAAGAAAAACAAGAAAATAAGGCGCTACAAGAAGAATTCAGACAATTTCAAACTAGGGATACCACTGCTAATGAAATATCACTCACTATACAGGGAGAGCTATTCACTTTGGAGGCCTCCATGAAGCAGGTCTATGAAGAAATGTTTACCATAAAGCAAACGGTAGCGCCTCTACTAAAGGCACAAACCGAAACTAAAAGGAGGCACACGCAGCTAAAAGAAGCCTCTACTGCATTGGACAAGATATTGGAGTGGTCTAACAGGTATCCACAAGCCCCGACCACGTTGCCTAGAAGAGATTGGATTTCCACCCAGAATGAGAAAGTTCAAATCCGGATAAAGGAACAATCCAAGGAAAATCTCATCAAGGATCTGGAGAAAGTAATGTCAACATATGCACATTTGATTAGTGGCAACGACTCAATGGCCGAGGTACACCACATCCCTTCTCTGGGTGCACTTGGAGAAGAGAAAACATGGGAATAAGTCTCCATTGACATCCAAACATTTCTACATCCCATGAGGCAAGTAGCCGCCTCGCAAGACCCACCGGTGTCAAGAGAAAAAATGGTTCAATTCATTGTGACACTGGTCCGGATATACACTACACTGGCCTCCTTGTCAAATCAGATCACATTCAAGAGGGAAATTTTGATTCCAGACGCCCTCGAATGTCTTCACATGTTAAGAGAAGATATGCCTCAAGTCTCCCCAGTAGCTGCAGAATATCGGGCTTGGCAGACCTACCTCAAGGAGCAGCAGTAGATAGATGTCCCGAGCCTCGCAATCACCCAACTACTTCCATGATCAAGTCACAGATAGCAACAAGTAGAGCAGGTCGTAGGTCACAGTTCACAGACACAGCCGACAAGTCGCAATTTCCCTCAAGTCGCAAAGTAAAACAACGGTCGATGAAGGAAAAAAGTTAGGGATACCCAAGGGTCAATTTTGTTTTATAAATACTCCCTTCCAAGAATTGTAAAGGACCTTTTTTTCGAGGATTCCAAAGGAGCAGAGAATTGTATAGCATGGAATGCACTCTTTACGAATGAATACAAGCACTTGTTTTGATTCCACTCTTGGATCTGATATGAGTTAATGTGTTAACATTATGAATATTTTGTCTTATGTATCTGATATCTTGTTGATTTAATAATCTGTGTGTTCCACTTATATCATTTATACATTCAGCTCACTAAATTTTATTAATGATGTTAAGTTGTTCATACAAAAAATGTTAAGCAACTTTGTTACTAACATTTATCTCATCTTTGGAAAACTGCTTAAGGAAGTGAAGGGTGCTCTAACCACAAAGAACTGTTTCTTCTCTGGTTCGAACATCTTTTTACAAGCATGACCCTGATGATGTGCTGCTAACAGTTTTTCCTTGGCTTCATGCTTTCAAACTCATCTTGCTATTCATAATGTTTATGTTTGTTGAGACTAGGTTTTCAAAGCTCGTTCGTGTCCGAGAAAAGGAGTATTTAGCAGTAGCCGGACCCACACCCCAGACGGGATCCCTATCACAAATGGTTTAGAGTCTAATTGGGAATTTATATCGGGGAGATCCCCTACTATTGGCTGGACATATTTTCGCGTCAACAGTAGGTTTAATTTCCCTACTTTGTTTAAATGTTGTTTCTACTACAAGAAACCTTAAATTAGTTTGTTCCTAGACTTCATTAGCCCTAATATTGAGAAGGCATTGGTCCTCTCTCTTGTGGCAATCACATTTTATCATAAGAATTGTTTTATTTATTTTTATAGGGTAAATTAGTATTTTATTACGACAAAATATTATATTTTTAGCATTCATTGACTTGAATATTAATAACCTAAGGTTAGGAATTGTTTTGGAAGCATTGGATGAACAAAAAATAATTTTATGTGCAATTTCAAACCATTAATTAGGGTTGACATCTATGGTTTTAAGTGTTATTATATGCCTTTAAATAATATAAAATGTGTTGTAATTTATTCTCTCATTCTCTCATAATATTATCCCTCCTTTTACATTTTAATTATCATAGTTTCTAGGGCTAAATTTCTATTAGAAGTTGTTATATTGCTGCAATTTCTGATTTTTCATTGCTAGTTTATGATAGTCCTATGAAATTTCTTGTTTGGAGTGTTGGGGAACTTATTTGAGCCTCTAATGGTTAAGATAATCCTTTATATTCAACCATAGTAACCTTTGAACTCAAATATGGAAGTTACTCACTTATCCACCTCAAAAACTAATTTCCTATCTTTATAATTGGTGGAAAATCATTGTAGAACCCTTAGGGGGCACTCAACTTAAGTTCAATGAGTTATTCAATCTTTAATATCTACTAGGTAAGCCTCCCTTGTGTGGATTATGTCCATCACTAAAACGAGAGGAGTATTTATTGAGCCGACAATGTTGACACTCCCATTTTTTCACTCGATCTACATCATCTAGTGAGGTTTTGAACTAGGGTGCTAGATCTTGATATAACATGCCAACCATAAACTTGTCACAATAACTAGAGCTCCTTGAACTCCTATGAGTGACTTAGTGCTTCTTGCTTGTATTCCTTAGCACCTTTCAAGCATCCATCTATATATATGAACTTACCTTACCTTGTGAAGCCCCTTTCATTCTAAGGTGGACACAAGTGCCATTGCATCTATTTTCTCTCCGTCAGTCACTTTTTCATTGATTATTTTGTCAAATCGTTCCAACTCATGCCAAGTTCACTTAGGTTTTCCTATGCATGCCTAGGTTGTCTCATCCAAATATCTTGTACCATCTACACAAGTCATCTCAAGCCCACTTAGATCATCCCATTTTCTCAATTACCATGCCCAAGTGTGCCTTGCTACACATAAGTGGACCAACATGTATGATTTGTCACAAATAATTCAAATGAAACTTTGTCGATGCATATCACTAAAATTGTCATTTAATGTGTGGCCAAATCATCCAAATTGGCATGACTATGCCTGATCCATTTAATTCCATTTAGATGTACCCAAGTGTCCCTAAGGCATCTTGAATATGTGCACTCAATGGAAGTGTTCCCAAGGGTGTATGCTTGATGAGTGAAATCCATGGTTGTGGTTCATGGAAATTTTTTCCCAAAGGCACCTTGACAATCCATTTCAACCCTTAAGTGTAGATTGCTTAACTCCATCGATCCATATATAAATATAGGCACCTAAGTCATCAAGCCTTCTTGTCACTTATTTCATACGAATGGATATTTGTGAACAAGGATTCCCATGGCAACCTTCTTTTCCTCTGGCTAAGTCCTTGTCCAACTTCTTTGTTGTGTTTGAATTAGCGTGAGTTACCACTATTTACGGTGTGACTTGCCTATCCATAGGGGCATCTGACTCTATCTACAGTGTTCCCTATCTAACCATAGGGGTGTCCAACTCTATTTATGATGCATGTTTCCATTGGGAAAAGGAATCCAATCATCCAAAGTGTGCTTTGCCAATGTGCCAAGTTGTTCAACTATCGTATGTTTTCCTTGCCAATGGACCAAGGAAATTTTTCGAAGTGTGCCTTGGTAATGAGCCAAGGCACTTTTCCTAGGTATTCCTTGCTAACAGGCCAAGGTGTTTGAACATGTTAAACTAAGGAATCATCCATCCAATATACCCATATGCACTAGTCACTATCCATTGAGGTGATCCTATAGTGGAGGCACCCAAAACCACTTTAGGCGATGGTCTTACATCCTCCCCCGATTGAAAATTGTTATTATCCTTAGGAACATCTTCATAAACTATTGTACTTGTGCAACTTTCTATATCCATGAATTAGTCTGCAATCAACGCCCAATTGCGCTACATTGTTCATAACAAAATTGTCATGCAGCTACTCTCCAAGCCGATTTGTACTTTGGATAAGTGCATCTTTCCCAATCCTTTAAACAATTCCCCATGGTGCTACTACCTCTTTCTATTGTGGCTACCTATTATAGGTGCAACAACCCAACCTTCATCAATAATATTATCAAATCATCCAAGTGTTACACCAAAACACCTACCATAGCTTCCATAATACGAACAACTTATCATTATTTTGTACAATAATTTCACTCATGTCTTGAAATTGTTAGGTAGTTAATCCAACCATCATGTCTAGTACATAAGAATACATGTTCCAATGCCTAAACACTTTTTTTTATTTGCACTTCGGTCATCCTCTACAATGCTTCTTTGGACCAAGGAAATGCAACCATCTTAGCTTCATAATGTTAAGTCATCTTCGCAATAGAAATTTCCTAGGAAAATTATTCATAGGTGAAATAGGCTCAATTAATTTCTCTTAGGCAGTGAGCCTACTCATGCTTTGTTAGAGAAAATAGGATGGTAGGTAGTTTCCAATGTTTCTCCCAACCATGGTGTCTGACTTGTGCCTCATGTGTAAGTATTTCAAAACTAGTTTTGTCTCTTGTAGTGTGAAACCTAGTCCTTCTGATTGGTTTGGGATGGACTCATAATTGTGGATTCCCGTAGCTAAGAAAAAAAAATATCAATGGTAGGGGCATCTCATTTAGAAAATTATTTATCTCCTAATTCTACATCCAACCAAAGGTCTTGTTGGGTGAGTGTATTCATGCACTACTTGGACCCAACACTTAGAATATTTCTATCAAGAATGAGAAATTCATTTGACTTTTCACATTTTCCACAACTATATGGAAAACAAGGTGCTTCTTCACGTGCATGCCTTGTCCAATGACCTTTGCAAATACTATGGATGTAATTTTTTCCTTTCCCCCAACATCTTGCTTTCATTTCTTTACGGTGCACAACCATTCAATATTATTCAAGATTGACTTAATTAAAGCCTCTAATGTTGTCAACCTATGTTTTGTTTGATTTTCTCCATCCTTACCATCCAAAACCAAATATTTCTATTGTGTGACGACACAAGTCTAACTACATATTTAACGACTGCCTCAATCAACTTCATGATAATCATTCTTGGGATCTATCCCAACTTCCTTTTAGTCATCATGGGCACATGAATCATCTTAGTTTTTTTCTAAGAACATCAAACAACCCTCTTTGGTCACTATAACAATTTTTTGAAATCTTAAGATAGTGTTGTCCCAATACCATTGTGTGGTCATATGTTGGATCCACTATGAAGTCCAAACTACTAAACCAATATCCAACTTTGGAAGGTGCGGAATATACTACTCATGCTATTGGCTTCATTGCTAAGTTGATCACCTCGAGTGTGGCCATGTTGTTCTCAAGATTATGGTGAAATGTTATAGTAATCCATTCACTCATTAATCTATGGGTTGCACCGATGACCACCTATGCTACCACCTTCAAACCACTCAAGATTGCATACATAGAACAAATACTTGATTTTCATATTCATATTGAAAACCATGTTCATGACCTTCTAAAACCTATAATATTTCCTTTTAAGGTTGCATTATTTATTGTCAGTTGCACTTGGACTTCTTCCAAGTTTCCCAACTTTTCCTTCAAGGGAAAATTAATTACAAGGTGATTATGGTAACATAGAAATGAAGCAAGAGTTTTACCTCTACAATTAGGAAATATAGGCTACTTCCTCATTGCAATGATGTGATCATCTTGGGCATCCTCCTTTCTAAGCGATCCCAACATATGCAACAATCAAGTCTCGTCTTGGTTTTCCAAAGCCTTCAATTTTTGAACCCAATCTTTTGTCTGTGAACTAATCAATTCCATCTTCACCACATCGTCCTAATACAAGTGATGGATCTCTTGATACCATTGTGCTAATCTCCTAACCATGATATTCACCTTAGCCTTCCATGACTCTTCTTTTGCACCTCCCATGCTACAACCTAAAAACGAGTCAACCTTCTAGGTGTTGGAAAATGTAACTAGTTTTGGTCTTCATAATTATCATTGTACTCATTTCATTATGTATATCTCATGTAACAAGAAAAATAATAAATAAAATATTATTTTTATAGCACGGGTTTCATTCTCCATTTGAATGGTCAACTAGTTCAAGCATGCATTTCATGCTCCTAGGATTTTTCAAGTTAAGGGAATATTTGTCATGAGAAAAAAAGAGTCATTATCATTCATATAATACCCATTTGGATAATTTGTAACATGTAAAAGATATTATTTTTATGTCTAGAAATTCAAATTTAACCTCCAAGACCAAGTCGACCTTGCCTCATGAAGTCGACCTAGTTTGGGGTAATTCGACCACCATTGATGGGTATATATAAGAGAAGTTCGACTACATTTGAGTCACACTTCAGTAAGTTCGATCTTAAGAAAGAAATAAGAAGAAAGCAAGAGAGAAAGATTAAAGATGCAAGAGAAAGACCAAGCAAAGGAAAAAGATCCAAAATCTTATCTATTTCTACCCACACGTGCGAAAATTAAGGTTTTTGTAGCTGCTAGGAGGCTTAGAATTGCAAGTTCAAACTACAAGTCTGAAGTTGAGGGCCGAAACTCTAGTTTGACCAAAATTTTGAATTTTGACTTTTGCTGACCTTGTTGACTTGAGCTTGTTTCAAGAGGAAATTTTTTGGAGGGCTGACTTGGTGCTTGGAGGAGGTTTTGACTTTGGCCTTTGGGTCTTGGAATTTCTCATTTGATTTGATTCTATAAGAAGAGAAGAGATTCTTTCTGGGTTTTCCCCTTGGAGGGGTTTTTCTCTAGCTTGAAGCCTACTTCATATGTCTATTGTCTTTATTATTTATGATCTTGATAATTGTTTGATGAAAGAATCTAATAAATAACATTAAGAAGCTAATTAAAGTTCACAAGAAATTATTATGGATAAGGAGAATTATTTAAATAACTGCCATGCTAGATTCTCCAACATGGTATTAGAGATAAGGTGAAGATAAGGCAACTTGAAGATCATCTTGGTGACATAAGAGAAGGATTCTTGGAAAAGAGAATTGTTTTCTAAGGACACAAGGAAGGGAATAAGGAAGAAGAATTCATCATCTTAAGAAGGACCAATCTCTCATTGATAGTATCATCATTAGAAGAAAGGACATCTATCTTTCTCTCCCTTGAAGACTCTTTGCTATTAAAGGACATCTTTGAAGGTCCTTGAAGGCATCAAGATAGTTTAAGGTATCATAAATAAGGACACTTGTTTAACAAGTAAGTATCATATTATTATCCATGTCTCAACCTACAAATAAAATGGCTTGGATTTGTAAGGAAACCAACAAGCTCGTTGGATCAAAAAATTTCCTAGCACGAAAGAAAAGGATTGATATGGTGCGTGCAGAAAATGAAGTCATGGAATATGTTCTTGGAGAAGTTACTCAACCAGACAAAGAGAAGACTCAATAATTAGCTAGATATAATAAGGGAGAGGTGAGGGCACAAAGGATTATTATTGAATCCATAAATGATCATCTCATTCCCTTTGTTGCTAATTTGACTACATCTAAAGTAATCTATGATAAATTGGTGAAATTGTACTCTATAAGTACATCAAATCAGAAAATATCCTTGAGGAATCAACTATATAGAACACGGAAGTCAAAATATGAAGATATGTCCTCATATATTATGAGGATATCACAATTGAGGGACCAATTGCAAGGGTTTGGGGAAGTCCTTTCCGATTCAAAGATGACCACTTGTGTACTAAATGCTTTGCCACCAGATTGGAGCAGTTTTGCGACTAGTGTTTACTCAAGAAAAGATACTACTCCCTTTGATGAACTATGGGCTAAATGTATCTTGGAATAAACAAGGATAAATGAAAAGGATAATAACGAATCAAATGAAAAGTCTTAAGGATTTTTTGTAAAATATAAGAAGAAGAAATGAAATTTTGGAAATTCCAAAGGAAAACAAGATATGTCCAAAGATACAATGTTATGGATGCAATGCATATGGAAATTTTAAGATGGATTTTCCAAACAATCCTCAAAACAAGAAAAAAAAACAAAAGGAAGGACATAAGTGGAGCTCACATAGTTGAAGAAAAGGAAGAAGCTGAGAAGAAGCTGGAAGGTGAAGATCCCAAGGATATATACTATTGAAGGAAGTTGCATCTCTATTAGGTGAATTTACAATTTATCTTTCTTTTATTAGAAAGTAGCTTAGAGTAACATGCATCGTTTCATTCTCTAGAAGAGTCTTGGTTTTTATGAAGCATGACATCATAGAAGGAAGCATATGGTAATAGAAGATTTAGAATCTACATGACCAATTTTCTTTGTTAGAAATCATCTAGATGGAAAGAATGAGAAGATTGGGATCATCTTACACGTCATAGTTCATCCAAGCATCTTCTAAAGGTATTCATTTTTCTAGTAAGGTCACTAGAATCCTCCAATAAGAACCATCATCTAAGGAAGGCTCTTTTGGAAGAAGTATTATGACATGACTAGTATATTCCACTTAATATGAAAACAATAGTCTTGAAGGATGAAGGGATGTAGATGGTCAATTTGAAATATGAAAGACATAATTGAAGTCTTTCTCCTCTTAAATAAGGAAGCTTATCTTTGATAAGGATAGAAGAAATCCCATTCAAAAGAAGGACATCTAGATGGTTATATGGAAGAAAAGGTATGCATGTTATTAGTAACTCTTATCTAGAAGGTAGAATTCATGTCTAGAGGAATCTTGCAGAAAGTGTTGGTCATAAACACAAGCATGAGAAGTCTTCCATGAGGTTACTCTATGATTAAGAATTTCATATGCTTTGGAGTAGCTAAATATCAAGACTCTTCTACAAGATAGTATGACTTAGAAATTATGATATTAATCAACATCAAATCATGGTCTCCTAATGAAAGAAAGAAGAGTTGATGATGACAACTCCAAGGAAGAAGATATTGCAACTTGCTCCATGGGAAATTCATTGAAAATGAAATCATGGAGAAGTATTCTTGTACAATATGAATATATACCATGAATAAGGATGTTGATCTTAAACTAAACAAGTGAATAAAAATCTAATATTTTGATAAAAGGCCATCATGTTAAGATATTTATGATATTGATGTTTTAGTATTGGTTATTTGTTCGGTATATAATTTTGGTACCTGGTAATGCATAATGGTAGTTGAGAAAAATATATCTACAATTGTTTGTGTTAAACTCAATTCAATGAATACATGGATTGAGTGGATGGTTTTGATAATCCATGAAAACGTACATGTTCAAGATGTTTATATCATCTTGAGATTGAAAGGTAGTAGTAAAAAATGATAACCTAATGTTTATGTTTCGATGGCTATGAAGATCACTTATGATTTTAGGAAGTTATGACTAGCTATATGGGTTCAATATAATGTCTTTGTTGATGATGACTAGAGGAAAGTGATATGAAAGGTTGATGGCCTGAACCCTGTCACAATTTGAAGAAGAGGTTTGGCTCCATTATACATAAAAAGCTCAATATGATGAGATGAAAAGGAAGGAAGGAGCCATGCAGCTACTTGAAGATCTCCATGAAGAACTAATAGATGATTTATTGATGAAGAGACACTAAAGAGTTAACTTCCCAATTGAAACGAAGTTATGAATATCCTCTATGCTTAAGAGGAAGGAATAACTCTCCTTAAATGTTTAAGAAGGAGCAAGGATCTATTACCTAATAAAGAAGGGATGAGGATTTCCTCTTTGGTTGAGAGGGAATGATGTTAGACATCATATTCTCCATGCGTCATGCACTAGACCGGGACTAACAACCGTAAGTATTAGTGAAGGAACTAGGAGGATAATGGAGGATTGGATAAACAAATGAGTTTGATACTCCTTGAGGATAGATAATCCAAGATAGGAAGATGATCAACACTCTTTGAGGATTGGACAAGTATCAAAGACAAGAGTGGTTGAAGAGGATTGATACCTTTGAGAATGGGTATGCCAAGATGAGAACAATTCTAAAAGGACAAACCTAGTGAACATCAAAATGGAGTATGTTCCTTAGAGGTAGTGTGGTATCTCACATAAAGCCTCCCAACATTATGCTTTAAAATAAGAAGAGCTTGTCAATTAAGGCCTTACTATGTTCATAGTGATAGTAACGATTTTGATGCTTAAATATAACTTATCAATCCAACTCTTCTTATGAGAACTCTTCAGTTTGAGAATATATTTGTACTGATTGTACAATTATGAATACCTCCCAAGTTAAGAGGGAGTGTTGGAAAATGTAACTAGTCTTAATTTTCATAATTGTTATTGTACTCATGTCATTATGTATATCTTATGTAACAAGCAAAAGAATAAAGAAAATATTATTTTTCTAGCATGGGTTTCATGTTCCATTTGAATGGTCAACTAGGTTAAGCATGCATTTCATGCTCCTAGGATTTTTCAAGTTAAGAGAATATTTGTCACGAGTCAAAAGAGTCATTATCATTCATATAAGACCCATTTGGGAAAGTTGTAACATGTAAAAGATATTATTTTTATGTCTATAAAGTCAAATTTAACCTCCAAGACCAAGTCGGCCCAGTTTGGGGTAATTCGACCTCCACAAATGGGTATATATAAGAGTCGTTCGACTACATTTGAGAGACACTTCAACAAGTTCGATATCAAGAAAGAAAGAAGAAGAAAGTAAGAGCAAAAATTCAAGGAAGCAAGAGAAATCCCAAGCGAAGGAAAAGGATGTGAAATCTTATCTATTTCTACCCACATGTGCAAAAACTAGGGTTTATATAACTACTAGGAGTCCGATAATTACAGGTCTGAACTACAGGTATAAAGTTGAGGGGCGAAACTCTATTTTGACCAGAATTTTGAAGTTTGACTTTCATTAAAATTGTTGACTTAAGCTTGTTTCAAGAGGAGATTTTTTGGAGGGATGACTTGGTGCTTGGAGGAGGTTTTGACTTTGGTCTTTGGGTCTTGGAATTTCTCATTTGATCTAATTCTATACGAAGAGAATGTATTCTTTCTGTGTTTTCCCCTTGGAGGGGTTTTGCTCTGGCTTGGAGCCTACTTCTTGTGTCTATTGCCTTTATTGTTTATGTTCTTGATAATTGTTTGATGAAATAATCTAATAGAGAACAATAAGAAGCTAACTAAAGTTCACAAGTAATTATAAAGGATAAGGATAATTTTTTAAATAACTGCCATGATAGATTTTCCAACACTAGGCACATTAAAAAGCTTGACCAAGTCTCAAAAACTTGGGCCATCTTGCTATCTAAATCATGCAACAAAACCTATACAACAAAAGTCTTGATCGTTTTTTCCAAACAACTATCTTGGCTGCATATTGCACTAAGGCATGAAATCTATGTTCTCAATCTTAAATCCACTCTATGGTCACCTTCCAAACTCATCCCAAACCCTTCCACTTCACAATTTCACCCAAGTGTGATGAGAGTGCTTGAATGAATCATAGTATGTTCTATCACATAAGTGATGATAATGAGGAGCGCAAACTACCACAAAACAACCCTCATACCAACTATCGCGAACTTGCAGTGTTCTCTAATTTTTCCTTTGAGTTGAGCCTTTCCAAGTCATTCTAACACCTATGGTCATGTGGTATTTCCTTGCCTTTGTTGTAGTAGATTAGTCATCCTGTGCCTACTACAACAATATTACACCTCTTCACCTAAGGTCTATTTGTAACTTCAACTTAGGTTATAAGTTAGAAGCCCATCCAATTTTAATAGAGCTTAGTTCATTTAACAACAATTTCCAATGTCCAACCACAACCTTAAAACATCCCAACAATATAACACTAGCCAATTAATAGCATGCAAGGAATTGTAACATTCAATACACATAAAGAAATCATAGAGCAAAAGTATGGATAAGCACCAAGTAGGTGCCTTAGAATATTACCTGATCAAAAGGGGGAGCGTGACCAATTACTTCTGATTCAATTACAAACGTGCAAGTAAATCAAAGAAAACAACCTCCTACCACATTGCCCAATAGATTTCCACAAACCATGCTTAAAGCTTTTGCAAGGTTGTCTCCTATAAGTCTTGTTTCATCTTCATCTTACCTAGGTAGTGCGAGTCATTCCATTATGATAAACCCTAAACTTAGCACAATCATAGAACTCCTTGCACTTCTATGAGTGACTTAGAACTCCTTGCTTGTATGCCTCGCCACTTTCAGGTTTCCACCTATATATATGAATTTTCCTTTCCTTGCAAATCCCCTTTCATTCTAAGGTGGACCCAAGTGCCTTTAAGCTGACTTACTCTCATTTGATGACTTATTCACCAATAATTCTATTAAACCATTCTAACTCGTGTTGGGTTCGTCCAAGTTTCCCCAAGCCTGCTTAGGTTATCCCATCTGTTAGGTAAACTTGACTCAATCAAAGTTTCTCGATCAAAGAGTGGTGGTTTCAAGCACATGATTTTTATTTCTCGTGGTTTCATGCTAGTGGATTGCATGTAAGGAAGCAATGATGACTCCCTTGGCATGCTTAGTTGGGTTTTGGCTAAGGGACTAATACAATTTTGTTAGTAGGCTTTTGTAAATTTTTGTAGATGTTCTATGCTTGATGCAACTTTACTTTTTATCCCCAATATCAAACAACAATCACATAAACAAGAAAGTAAAATGCTGATAGAACATACCAGTAGATCGACAGAAGACAAGCCAAAAATATATATGTGTATTGGTGTGTTACGGCGGTCAATAGGATGCTTCAACCAGCAAAGTCTCAATACTGTCAGCCAACCAGAAGTGTCACACAACCCTCTTAGATAGAAATATCAGTCAACCCAAAGTCAACGTTGTCACAATCAACGGTCAACGCAAAACAACAACAACAAAAAGTCAATGCAGCATGGTCAAAGTCAACAGTCAACCTCGATTTATGTGCCAGAAAATGCGGACTGCAGAAATCAAAATTTTGACCAAGATTTGGGTTAGTTTGACCATGTGTTGACCAAAGTCAACACTGGTCAACTCTGCGTTGAAAACCCTAGGTCGAAAACAGAAATTCTCCTTACTGCGTTTTCCCATGTGTGAGAGAAGAAGAGACCCCAATAGATGATTGAACCAATCAAATGAGGAGAGAGAATGTGATGTGATGGATGAGTGAAAATGATCTCCAACATTGACCTATTTATATCCATCAGTGAGGGTGTGTGACACAACTGCTGGGGCTTCAAGCCTACATTTCATTTCAGGCCGACCTGCACATATTTTGAATAAATTCAAAATAAATGTTCTGCTCATCGGATCAAGATGATCTTTAGATCAATATTGCACCTCTCCAAAAGAGGAATTCGATAAAAATATTGGCATCTTCATCTGAGCATCACAACATGGATTTTGGACCTAGTTGTCCAAAATTAACACTCCCTCTCAACTAGGGAGAACTCCATCCACCTGTGCCATCCAAACATTGTGTGTCATCCTGCCATAACTTACTTTGTTGCCTTCTTTATTTCAGAGCAAAAGTGGTTTAGTCACAAAGACATCATTCCCGGTTGACAGATTCAACCTAGAGGTCCAAAACCTCCATAGGACTCAAAAAGAGTCTCATACCAACCTGAAGTTGGTTTACCTGACCCGGAGTCAATTGGAGGTCCGAAAAATCACTAGACTTGATCCCCGATCAAGTGGTTGGACACGTGCCATCCTAGACATAGAGAGTATGGGAATCTCTAATGCATCCATCAGTGTTTTCTACTGGTCTCTAGCTTTTCCCACATCACTGGCCAAATGAGAGGTACTTCCCATGAGTCCAGGACTCAATGGGTAGGATGCATACGGAACACAGATCATGAGAGGTGAACCAACTCAACATAAAAATAGTGGGGCAGAAGCACCACAAGGTTCGGCAAGCCTAGCCCCATGTGTTCTTATAGCTCCAAGAAGTTATCCCCAAAGACCCCTAGATCTCCCAGAGCTCATTGTCCAATAGGACCCTCAGCATAGGGTCGTTCCACGATTCCAAGATTCTCACGGAAGGTTAGGAACTTGACCTTCCCTAGGGGCTTTGTGAGAATGTCCGCGACCACTCATCAGTTCCTATATGATCGAGCCTTACGCCGCCTCGTTGCACCATATCCCAGATAAAGTGGTACCTAATATTAATTTGCTTGGATTGATCGTGGAACACAGGATTCTCGGACAACCAAATCCCACTCTGGCTATCACAGAGTATCACGGTGGTATCTAGCACATGCCTGAACAACTTAATGAAGATCTTTCGCAACCAAACTGCTTCACAACAGGCCATACTCGTTGCAATGTATTTGGCCTCCGCAGTGCTCAAAGCCACCGACTTCTGCTTCCTGCTCATCCATGATATCGAACTAGACCCAAGTGTGAAGCATCACCCCGATGTGATCTTACGATCCACCACACTGCCAGCCCAATCGGCATCAGTATATCCATGGAGTGTCACGCTCCTGGTAGTGTATCTCAACCCATGGTTTATCATGCCCCGAAGATATCTCAACAGATTCTTGGCACCAACCCAGTGAATGTGATGAGGTTCAACCATATGTTTACTCAAAGTGTTCACTGCAAAACATATGTCCGGACGAGTGTTCACTAAGAACATCAGGGCCCCTACGATTTGACGATACTCAATAGGATTTGCTAGCACAGGCCCAGCAGTGCTGCCACTCAAATTCTTAAAGTTGAGTTCCATCAGTGTCTACACGGACTTACGGTCCACCATTCCAAATATTTCTAGAAGCTTCACAATATATTTTCCTTGAGAAAGGAAAATCTCGCTAGGTCTCTGCCAGACCTCCAGGCCTAGGAATTAGTGCATCAGCCCTAGGTCCTTCATCTCTAACTCAACAACGAGCTCCCTCTTACACTGATGAAAGAGAGGGTCAACACCTGTCAGGAATAGGTCGTCCACATACAACACCAGAATGAGAGGCTTTTCTCTATCAACCTTGAAGTAAAGGTTTGGATCAACATTACTACGAGTGAATCCTAGCTTCGTCAGGTAGCTATCTATCCTCTTGTACCAAGCTCTGGGTGCTTGCTTCAACCCATATAGGGATTTCTTCAACCTACAAACATGGTTGTCCCGATCCTGGACTTCGAACCCCAGAGTTTTCTCCACATACACCTCTTCTTTTATCACACCATGCAGAAATGTGGTATTCACATCCATCTGATGAAGATTCCATCCTTGCGTAGCAGTAAGGGCTATGATAGATCAGATGGTGGTATATCGAGCCACAGGTGAAAATATATCATCATAGTCTACGCCTTCCTTTGAGAGAAGCCACGGGAAACAAATCTTGCCTTGAACTTTTCAGCACTACCATCAAATCCATGCTTGATCTTATAGATCCATTTCGAGGTGACAACTGCTTTGTCCTCCGATCTTGGAACCACATCCCAGACATCATTTTTCATAATGGACTCATATTCTTCGTGCATAGCATCCTTCCAGAATTGATGCTTTACGGCTTCCTCAAAAGATCCAAGCTCAGATTGTACAATTCTACTCATGGCTGCTAGATACCCTTGGTATCTATTCGGCTTCTTGCTTTCACGGAATGTCCCCCTTGGGGCCATATGATTCTCGGCATCCTCGAGAGTGTCCCTGAGCCATGATGGTATTTTCCTCATTGAAGGAGGTGGATCAATAGGGTCCACCGGTCCTTCAACATCGGGCATCGCCTCATCCTTCAGTTCTTCTTGATTTCCAGGCCTTTTTTCATGATCTTCCTCAAATCTCGGAAGATTGATTACTTTCCTCAGGGAAGCATATTTTTCAAAGGTAACATTGTGGCATATCTCCACTTCCCTTTGACCAGGCACATAGACGCTGTAGGCCTTCAAAGTTTTGTTGTAGCCCACAAACATTCACTTCTTTCCATAGGCCTCCAACTTGCTCCTCTTCTCCTTCGGTACATGAAAATAAATAGGACATCCAAAAGCTCTAAAATGTGAGACATCATGTTTCTTACCAGAGAAAACCTCTTCGGGAGTTTTGGAGTCCAAAGCGGAATGCGGGCATCGGTTTTGTATGTACACAACAGTGTTCGCAGCTTCTCCCCACAAGAACTTTGGAAGACCTTGGTCACATAGCATGGCACGGGCAGCTTCCACAATGGTCTGGTTCTTTCTTTTAGCAACGCCATTCTGCTCAGGAGGATAGACAGTTGTGGTCTCCCTCTTGATTCCATCTTCTCTACAAAAGTTCTTGAACTCATTCATCTCATATTCAGTGCCATTATCGGTCCTCAATATCTTGATCTTCTTCCTTGTTAGATTTTCCACCAAGGCTTTGAAGGTACAAAACCACATGAAAGCCTCATCCTTCTTCTTTAAGAAGTATATCCAGGTTTTGCGAGAGAATTCATCTATGAACGTCATATAATAAGAACATCCTCCCAAGGATGTCACAGGAAACATACCAGACATATCATAATGTATCAGTTGCAAGACATCAGATGTCTTTGTGACACTTGAGGGGAAAGGTCCTCTTGTATGCTTTCCTTCAGCACAATCCTAACATACACCTTCATGATCATTTGTGAACTCGGGCATCCCCTTCACCACCATCCTTGCTTCGGGAAGGGGTTTGTAGTGAAGGTGTCCAAACCTCCGGTGCCATAGTTCAGTCTATCAGATAGTATCACATGTCATCGCTCCCAGTGGACTTCCTCCAACCTGGTAGAGTGTATCAACTCTAAACCCAATCGTGATAGCTTCCTTGAAACTCTTCTTACAGATACACACCTTCCCATCAATGAATGCCACATTGAAAGCTTTGTCTTCCATGGCCGAAATAGACACAAGGTTCTTCTTCAAACCAGGTACATATAGTACATCTTACAGGCAGAGGACTTGACCTTGAGACAAGTGGAGGGTCACAGTCCTTGTCCCTTTCACAGGATATGCGGCATTATCTCCAAGGATAATTTCCATATTAACATCATTCTCAACCATGTCAGAAAGTGATTCCTTGAACCCAGTGATGTGCCTTGAGGCACCACTATCTATCAACCAGACATCCATAGTGTCAGGCGGAGATGTAGCAGAGAGGGCCGATACAAGAATGAATTCATTTCTTTTGTCATCAACAACATTAGATTCCTCATTCCTAGAATTTCTCTACCTTTTGTAAGGTTTCCCATTTCCACCAGAGGGAGCCTTCCTCTTTCCTTTGACGTTGTTGTTCCTTTGATTTCCATTCCTCCGGTTGTTGTTGTTTTCATCATCATCAAGAGAATCCTTATTGAAACGGAATTCTATAACATAGTGGCCGGTCTTATGACATGTGTAACCTTTACCTTTCTTCCCTTGGGTCCCTGATGTAGAAATTTGTTGAATAATGATTAATTATACACCGAGATTATCCTGATCACATATCAATTCGAATTCATATGCAACACATAATCTCTTCTACTCATATCATCAACATGCGGAAATAAACAAGCGGTATGCGATCAAAAGATCATCAAAACATCACACACATTACATAGTATGTATGGGTAAAGCTTATAGCTGAAAACCCCCAGCTATTTTTTATATTAAGATGGAAGAGAACATGTAACAATCTCAGTACAATACTCCTCACAAGTACTCAGTACTGTCTCATAAAGTTACACACAAACTAGCTTGGTTTTGAACAGGTCACTGGTTCAAAACTCATCCACTAATTGCCTGCCTCTATTTGTATAAATTTGTTGAATAATGATTAATTATCCACCGAGATTATCCTGATCACATATCAATTCGAATTCATATGCAACACATAATCTCTTCTACTCAGATCATCAACATGCGGAAATAAACAAGCGGTATGCGATCAAAATATCATCAAAACATCACACACATTACACAGTATGTATGGGGAAAGCTTATAGCTGAAAACCCCCAGCTATTTTGTATATTAAGATGGAAGAGAACATGTAACAATCTCAGTACAATACTCCTCACAAGTACTCAGTATTGTCTCTTGAAGTTACACACAAACTAGATTGGTTTTGAACAGGTCACTGGTTCAAAACTCATCCACTAATTGCCTGCCTCTATTGCGCAATCAAGGATGGTCTAATGAGAGATCCAAGGTTCGAATCTCCTTGGCTTGACAGCACAATCATCATTGGAAATTCCTCCAAGTGTGGTGCAAATATCATGCACAACTAATGTCACAACTAATAGCTATCTCAACCCTTTCATCTACCTCTTTCACTGGTCTCCACTGAACTGTCCATGCACTGTAGTGAACTGATGTGTTCTTGAGTTGAATAATGAGTTAATAATTAGTGAATTAAATAAAATTTAATTCACTCCACTCATTACTAGTTGATTAGCTAGTTAAACTAATCACAACTAGTTCAACTAAGTTAAACCGAACACAACTCCACCAACTGTCTCATCAACTCCACCAAACTTTTGCCACTGAAGTCCTAACCGAAGTCAACCATGCATGAGCTCACCAAACCTCTAGGAATAGCGTAATTCCTCTGTCAGATGCATGAGCCACTTCTGTAGCTCGAACTGAAGTGCTCCAAGAGAGTAAACTGAAGTTTAGAGTCCAAATATTATTAAGGGTAAATAATATTTGACTTTTCTATTTTTAGGATAGGCAATCTAAAAATAGACTTCGACCTATATGTCTAAAAATAGAGGTCCATCTATTTTTACCAACATGACCAATACTCCAAGAATAACATACTGCAACCCCTGGACCATGCTCCATATGTCTAAAAATAGACTTTGCGCCAAAAATAGCCTGCGGGCCCACTTAGTGAAGTCGACTTCATTTCACTAAGCTCCATCATCTTGCTGCATTTTCAACACTCCCTCTCAGCAAGATATGGATTATCTGCAACCCCTATCTTGCCTCTGTGGAATTCGAACTTGCTCCTGGTGAGCGCCTTCGTCAAGATGTCAGCATCCTGATCCTCCGTGGGAATATATGAAAGCATCATGATCCTCCGCTGAACACAGTCTCTGATATGATGGTACCTGATGTCGATGTGTTTGGATCTATCATGAAATACTGGATTAACCGAGAGCTTGATGTAGCTCTGGTTATCACAATAAATCACTGTAGGCTCCAAGTGCGACCCGAACAATCCGACAAGGATCTTCCTCATCCAAATAGCCTCGCATGCAGCCAAGCTAGCTGCCATGTACTTGGCCTCTGCTGAACTGAGTGCCACGGATCTCTGCTTCCTGCTGTACCAGGAAACTGCTGTCGACCCAATGCTGAAAACTCCTCCAGAAGTGCTCTTCCGGTCCGTTGGACTCCCTGCCCAATCTGCATCAGTGAAGCCAGAAAGCTTCGCTCCATCCTCATGTCTGTACCATAGACCATATCCCGATGTGCCTCTAATATAGCGCAATACATGCTTTCCTGCCTTCCAAAAGAGCTTGGTAGGCTTAACCATAGCTTGTGAAAGCTGGTTAACAACATAGCATATATCGGGTCGTGTATTGACCAGATACATAAGCGACCCCACCAACTGTCGATAGACAGTGGCATCCACTACCTCCGCTGAAGTAGCATCCTCCTTCCTCCAACCACCAGGAAGAGGAGTGTCAACAGGCTTGCAGCCTTGCATGTTGAACCTCTCCAGAATCTCCCAAGCATACTTGCCCTGAGAAACAAACAGTCCTCCACTGCGCTGCCAAATCTCCAATCCCAGGAAATAATGAAGGAGGCCCAAATCCTTCATCTCGAACTCTCTAGCAAGGTCCTCCTTGCATGAAATTATCAACAGCTCATCACCCGTCAAAATCAGATCATCTACATACAGTACAATGATCAGCAGCTTCCCCTCCACCACAATCTGGTACAGGTTAGGATCCGCCTCACTCTTGGAAAATCCAAGCCCGGTGAAATAACTGTCAATCCGTGTGTACCAAGCACGAGGTGCTTGCTTCATCCCATACAGTGCTCTCTTGAGTCGGCACACATGCGACTCACTGCTAAAGATCTCGAAACCTTTAGGTTGCTCTATGTACACCTCCTCCTCAATGACTCCGTTGAGGAACGCAGTCTTCACATCCATCTTATGTATGTGCCACCCCATCTGCGCTGAGAGAGCAAGGATCGTCCGTATGGAAGAGTACCTTGCGACAGGTGCAAAGTTCTCCTCATAATCGATCCCCTCGATCTGTGAGAAGCCACGGGCGACAAATCTCGCCTTGTACTTCTCCACACTCCCGTCAGCCGCCTGCTTCACTTTGTAGATCCATCGAGAACCCACCACTGATTTCCCCTCCGGTCTTGGGACAATCTCCCATGCACTGTTTCTGACGATCGAATCATATTCTTCGATCATGGCATCTACCCATGCGGGTTCCTCCACAGCTTCCTCAAAAGAGGATGGCTTCGTCACGACACATTGACTCACAAGAGCCATGTATCCAGTGTACCGATCCGGTGACTGTCTCTGTCTGCGCTGTGCTGTAGGTGGTCCTACAACCTTCTCTGCATCTCGAGCCAGTCGCTCAGCTTCTGTAGTGCGCATGCTCCCTCTGATGGTTGGCGCTGCATGGGTGGTTTCTTCCACCTCCCGAACTTCCTCTTGTGGCTGATCCACATCCGGAAGCTCCTCCTTAGGAACTAACAGCTCCTCATCTGCATGCAAGTGTAGCTCCCTCTCAAGCGAACACTGCATGGCTTTCTCCTCCTGAAACTTGATATCCCGTTGCACAACAGTCTTGCGACTGTCTGACAAATACACTCGATAGTTGTGAGGTGTATCAGTGTACCCCACAAATATTCCAACCTCTGCGGTCGGATCCAGCTTCTTTCTGGCATCCTTCGTCACATGCATGTAGACAGGTGAACCGAAAATTCTCAAATGAGAAATGTCAGGTCTCTTACCAGAATAAGCCTCCTCCGGTGTACTCATGCCAAGAACCTTGTGAGGACAACGGTTCTGCACATACACTGCTGTATTGCATGCCTCAGCCCACAAGTGAAGGGGTAGGCCCTTATCATGCAACATCGCCCGTGCAGCACCCACGATCGTTCTGTTCTTCCGCTCAGCCACCCCGTTCTGCTGTGGGTTATGGGGTGCGATGAGCTCTCTCCGAATCCCTTCTGTGCTGCAGAACTCCTTGAATTTAGTCGAGATGAATTCACCACCGTTATCACTCCTTAGAGCAATCACCTTCTTCCCCGACTCCTTCTCGACCAGTGCTTTAAACTCACAGAACTTCGCGAATGTATCGCTCTTCTTCTGCATGAAGAAGATCCAGCACTTTCGAGAGAAATCATCTACAAAGATCACATAATACCTGTGCTTTGCTGTCGAAGCAACTGAGAAAGGACCACACACGTCTGTGTGAACTCTCTCAAGGATCGTCGTGGCGCGACTATCCTTCTCGTGAAAGGTGGCTTTCACATACTTCCCTAAAGTACACCCCTTGCACTGATCTGACCGCGCAAGGGTGCCCTTAGGAAGTCCAGTAGAAATCTGCTGCAGAATCTTCAAAGCTCCATGGTGAAGATGGCCCAATCTCCTGTGCCATAGTTCGCCCTCATCATCCCGGCTCACTACATCTCCAGCCTTGCATGCCATAGCTGCGCAGTCATCTACCTGCAACTGATAAAGGTTCTGAGTTCGAACCCCTATCTTCCGGGTCTCTCCAGTAGTCTTACTGCGCAAGAAGGCTTTTCCTTCGCTGAAGACCACATCATACCCCTTATCCTCCAACATCGCCACAGAGATCAAGTTCTTCTTCAATCCAGGTACATGCATGACATCCTTCAACACAAAGGGTTTACCAGACTCCCTCTCAAAGGAAATGGTACCGATACCAATCGCACTGTATCTACCATCATCGCCCATCTCGATGTGCACTCCAAGATCTTTTTCCTCCAGATCTGAAAACAGATCTCGATCTCCCGTCATGTGGAATGACGCACCACTGTCCAAGAACCATACTGATCCCACCACACTTGAAACCAAGCATGCAATCAGCGAAAAGTCAAGCTCGAACTGCGAGGCCAAAGCCTCTCCATCTGCAGATCTTCCCGCTTTCTTGTTTTTCTTCTTCTGCGGACAATTAGTGGCATAATGTCTGTGCTAGTGACAATGAAAACACTTCACCTTAGACATATCTTGCTTCTTGCCCTTAGCATCGGAATGAGAAGTTTTCTTGCTCTTCCCCTTCTTTGCTTTGGCAGCCAAAGCGCAATTTTCTTCATCAGGTACCTTTGATGAAGATCCATCTCTGGTAGTCCTCCTTATCTCCTCCTGCATGAGATCCGCCCAAAGGTGCTCCCATCCCGGAAACTTCTCCCGACCATTGACACTATCTTGATATGAATGCCAAGCCTTTGGAAGACCAAGGAGAGCCAGGTCTACCATATCCTCTTCTTCGACAGTCACCCCCACACTTCCCAGCTCATCTCTGCATTGAGTGAACTTCGTGAGGTATTTGGCGATACTGTTGCCTTTCTCCATCTTGATGTTTCTGAGCTTATCCTTGAGCTCCAGCTTCCTTTGGTCGCTCTTACTCTGGAATAGATCTGTCAATGCTTTCCACATTAAATATGGAGAAGATTTTCCATGCAGGCTGGATACAATGTGAACCTTTACGCCCTCCAACAGAATCCTTCGACATTTCACCATCTTCTTTTGCCAAGCCTCGACTTCAGCAGGATCAGTGGGATTTTGGACATCCGTATCTACGAACTCCTTCAGTCCATTATCTTCTAATACTGCCTCCATGCGATCCTTCCATGCAACATAATTCGAACTGCCTTCAAGAGCATATTCGAGTCGCAAACTGTTGAAAGACATTTTCAACTCCGGCACCAAGAAAAACAACTGCTGCAAAATTTCGAATTCCACCGAAAAGCTCAACCGCTCTAGATCTGTGAGAAAAAATTATTTCTAGCACAGAGATCGACTGCAGGGGCATTTACTGGATGTATCACCTTTCAAAGGAAAGGATGGATCCAGAGGCTACCTGGCCCGCATGCAGACTCTGTCTACCGAAATAAGTTTGTAATCACTGTGATGATCAATCTCTACTTCAATAGCTCCGATACCATGTAGAAATTTGCTGAATAATGATTAATTATCCACCGAGATTATCCTGATCACATATCAATTCGAATTCATATGCAACACATAATCTCTTCCACTCAGATCATCACACATGCGGAAATAAAACAAGCGGTATGCGATCAAACAATCATCAAAACATCACACACATTACACAGTATGTATGGGGAAAGCTTATAGCTGAAAACCCCCAGCTATTTTGTATATTAAGATGGAAGAGAACATGTAACAATACATAGTACAATACTCCTCACAAGTACTCAGTACTATCTCATAAAGTTACACACAAACTAGCTTGGTTTTGAATAGGTCACTGGTTCAAAACTCATCCACTAATTGCCTGCCTCTATTGCGCAATCAAGGCTGGTCTAATGAGAGATCCAAGGTTCGAATCTCCTTGGCTTGACAGCGCAATCATCATTGGCAATTCCTCCAAGTGTGGTGCAAATATCATGCACAACTAATGTCACAACTGATAGCTATCTCAACCCTTTCATCTACCTCTTTCACTGGTCTCCACTGAACTGTCCATGCACTGTAGTGAACTGATGTGTTCTTGAGTTGAATCATGAGTTAATAATTAGTGAATTAAATAATATTTAATTCACTCCAGTCATTACTAGTTGATTAGCTAGTTAAACTAATCTCAACCAGTTCAACTAAGTTAAATCGAACACAACTCCACCAACTGTCCCATCAACTCCACCAAACTTCTGCCACTGAAGTCCTAACTGAAGTCAACCATGCATGAGCTCACCAAACCCATAGGAATAGCGTAATTCCTCTGTCAGATGCATGAGCCACTTCTGTAGCTCGAACTGAAGTGCTCCAAGAGAGTAACCTGAAGTTTAGAGTCCAAATATTATTAAGGGTAAATAATATTTGACTTTTCTATTTTTAGGATAGGCAGTCTAAAAATAGACTTCGACCTAAATGTCTAAAAATAGAGGTCCATCTATTTTTACCAACATGACCAATACTCCAAGAATAACATATTGCAATCCCTGGACCATGCTCCACATGTCTAAAAATAGACATAGTCTAAAAATAGACTTTGCGCCAAATTAAGAGAATGGTCGCTTAAGTTATAGGAAAACAATAAAAAATAAAATAAAAATATTATGATAATGAAATGTAATATTCCCTTTCTTGATCCAGTGAAAATGGACAGAATCAGTCCCTTGTATTACTGTGGTATTTTCCCATGGTATCGGCCCATGGTATTTGTTGTCGATTTTCGAGGAAAATAATAAAATAGGGTACATCAAGCCTTTAAAAGGGGATAGAAGCTAGGCATTTAGGATCATTCTGGTTTTATCTATCTTATTGTGTTTGGGTTGAGAACTTGGCCTGGCCAGTTCTAACATTGATCTCAGGACGAAAACCCTATGGTTAATTTGTCTGGTGGATCCATCCAGGATCCACGATTGTGCTTCAGTGTTTGTATATGTTTTAAGGAGCAGCCAAGCATGTCATCTGCAGGAGCTCAAATTTATTTTATGGGCATGTATTCTATTTTCAGCTAATAATATAAATAAAAGGCTGCATTTCTAGATCCCGTCTATGTTCATGGTTTTTACTGAATGTAATTTTATTGAGAACACTAGAATGTGCTAGATCTGACTAAATTATTAAGGTTTGGGATCTTACAGTGGTATCAGAGTTGTGCATCTTGCCAGCCTGAGAGACTTTTATTCTTGTAACTTCGGTGGGATTCTCACCCTAGCTGATAGTTTCCATCTTCGGTAGTGTCTAATATCACCGTAGTTGGTATCTTATTTTTCACTTATTTTTCAGTCAAACTTTGAATTCCTCTTATAAACCAGATATGTATCTGTGGAAGTGTATTAACTAAGATATAGTGTTTCGAGGTTAGATTTGGCTTTATCTGCCAGAATCAAGAACCTCCAGCAGAGGTCAAAACCAATTATTATTTTGGAAGGCATGGAGTATTATTTTAAAGGGCTCTGAAATTAATATTTGTAAAGGGGCCAAGGTTTTTGAGAAGTCGTAAAATGAAAAATATTTCCAGCTGCAAATTAATCGGAAACTTTGTGAAAGACTTAATGTGTTGCATGCCACAGGTCGAATATCTTAAAGCAAAGAAAGCGGACTAAACATTGAGTAGGTGTTTGCAAAGAATCGTTTACCATGCTAAAAAGGCCATCTTCCCTGGAAAAATCCATTTATGGATTGAGGCGGATCCCACCACTGGTGTTGGCAGCAACATCGTTGGAGATCGCCACGCCAAGACAAATTTGAAGAACAA
The DNA here is from genome assembly GCA_034641835.2 of Pinus albicaulis. Lineage (NCBI taxonomy): Eukaryota > Viridiplantae > Streptophyta > Pinopsida > Pinales > Pinaceae > Pinus > Pinus albicaulis. The sequence continues at coordinate 446,058,528 of CM076582.1, read as the reverse complement.
AGGAATTAGGGTTGTTTCAGTCTACGCCGCTTGGGTTGTGGGAATTGCAGAACCATAGACCGAAGGTGGATCCATACAAGAGGCTGAAGAGATCCTCATATTATAGAAAGGCCGAACAACGGGCTCATGGGTGATTGAATTTGAAAGTTGCAGCGGAATAGTCTGCCACCTATGATTTTGTAAAGGAACACGACCGCAAAGCCTTCACTTTCCATATCAAGTCCGATCCCTTCCCGAGGTGCAAAAAACGGACTGGTGCACGATATCGACCAGTCAAATTCCCTATTGGATTGAGATTTATCATTTCTCATTCAAGGAAGATTCCCATAAGACACACAATAACGCAGAATCTAGAGCGCAGGAAAGGCCAATTTCAATCACTGGAAAGGGCACATACTCTGAGATTTGTTGATCGACAAAAGAAGCTGACCAACAGATCCAAAAAATATCACCAAGATCTGTTGATTGACCGCAACAGTAAAATACCAGTGGATGGGCCACAAAAATCCATGTAGGGGTCACTAGGGTTGAGTGGCTCACGAACTACATGAAGGAGTTTTTATTTTTTATTTTTATTTTTTTAAGTGAGAAGCATCACACCGTTTGCAGCTAAGAGCGGAGAATTGAAGCCATTTCCAATGCAGTGAAAGCACTGACTTGCAGCTATTCGACATCAAGCAGAGGTTGATTCCATTCTCATAATCGAGGGCAAGCATCAATTCTGATTAAGTCGAATCAAAATGTAGGGGGTGCGATCTTGATTGCAACAAGACGTGAGACAAGGATTTGGCTCCTGTTAAAAACTAGAAAATCGCCTGTCGAAGACCACAAGATCTGTGTGTTGCACATGATTGGTCAAGGTCGAGGGATTATTTTTGAGAAGGCCAAGCTATTTGATTTGAAGGGGTCAATTTTGGGAGTGCTTCTTAGCCAAGATCTACAGTTTGTAACAAGCTCACAACCATAAAATATCTAAAGCTCGTCTCTCGCATCTTGACTCCGAGTTTAAGAGCCTTAGTGTGCAGAATCAATGGGGTATAATCCAACAGCGTGATCGACAACAATTCAAGGAGGGAATACAATTCAGTTGCCTCCCCATTGGATGGAATCTTATGGAGGAAGCTTTGGTCATATAGTAACATGGGAGATATAAGGATATAATTCGGGGTTAAATATTTGAAGGCATGATTGACAAAATATTCCTATGAAGAATTAATATGATTTGTATGGGTATGGGAGAAGATGGACCATCTTGAAGAAATTTGGAAAACAACCAGAAAATATTTAATGAACTAGTGAAGATATATGGTCCTTTAAGGAGCCATGCCTCCATAGACCAAAATGATAGTCAAAGGAGACCATTCTATAAAAGGGTCCATGTCATTCTGCAGCAAAAGCAACCATGGGAGGTGAAGGAAGGACAAAGAAGAGGAGCTAAGCTCTTCGCACTCGGTTCTGAATTGCAACAAACAAAATCAGTCATAGACCTTCATAAGTTGGAGGAATTAGACATATGTTTTTCCAAGGTGGGACAACCAGAATGGAAGAAACTCAGTTGGGCTCGCAAACCCTCCATGCTTGCATTAATACAACCCAGACTTCGGGAACATCCTAATGAAGAGGTCAGGCTCATAATTGCTTCTTGTCTCATCAGGATCATAGCTCTAACATCACCATTACTGCCCTATAATAATGATCTCATGATAGATATACTGCAGCTGATAGTAGAAGCCCTTCAGGGGTTGAACAACATCATGTGTCCTACTTATCAAAAGCGGTGCAAAATTTTAAAACTCATGGCAGAGTTCAGCTTTGGCACATTCATGTTGAATATGGAATGTGACGAGTTGATCTTTTAGTTGCTCCAAAAAATTTATACCAGTATTACATTACCTCACTCAGACCATGTCGAAGCATGCATGCAAAATATTGTGTCTCTGTTCTTAGAAGGAGATGCTGACATATGTAAGATACTAAGATCCAAATTGCTAACCATTTGGAGAAAGGAACCAAAGGTATCACCAGCTGCCTATGATCTAGTCGAGAAATTGGTCAGGGAAAACATAAAATGGCTCAGAAAGGTGTTGACTAGGAAGGAGTTGAGAAGGATTGGTGGAGAAAGCAAGAACAAAATCTGCATTAAGAATGAACTAAGGAGGAGAGGACTGTGCTTTATCTGCAAGGGACCTTGGGCCCTTAATCATTCATGTCCAGGTTATAAGAAGAAGGAAACAAAGACAGAACAGGAGGAGATTACTTCAAATCATGGGGAATATTTTGTAGTTGGGTCTATTGATCTTCAAGATGGTGAGCAACATCGTGACATTATTCAGAGAGGCTTGCAGGATGACAAACATTTGGAAGTGCATGAGGAAATTCTACCTAATGCCATTGATGAGGTTGATTCCTATACAATGGAGTTCGTATATCCCCAGGGGAATATCCATAAATAATATGAACAATCAAGTATAAATAAAATTCCACCAATGCATCTATGTTTGACAGTTGAAAGGGATGAACATATTGTCTCCACAGATGAAGGAGACCTGGGAGATTTGAGTGAGGATCCAGCCATAGTGAACCAGCATGATGAGTATGATCACAAAGAGCAACATGAAAAACATAATGTGAAAAATGGACCATTCCTAGAGAGTTGGTCAAAGGCTCAAGTTGAAGATGTGGTCGTTGGGCATCAGGTGCGAACAGATACAGAGACAGTCAGCATGGCACTAGAATTTCCAGTGGAAGACTTTCGAGAAAGGATCAAGCATTTCAAGACAGATCTTATGTTGTTGAAGCAGAAAGTCTGGACAGTCCGAGACACTGCCTTACAGGAGAACAGAAAAGTTGAGGAACTCATAGGGGTATGTGCCGAATAAAAGACCAAGTTGTCTAGTGTTGAGGAACGACTCAAATCCCTCACAAGGCAGAAAGAGGAGTACGATTGGGAGTTCCAGAGCAACCCTCTACAAGAATACATAGATAAGGCTTGCAACACCAATAACCCACCTTTATACATTGGGAAGAGCAGGGCAAAGTTCTCCAAATGCATCATGTTGGGTAACCAAGTAGAGCAACATGAATTGAGCATCGAACAACATCAACATAGTAGATTTGCAGATATTCATCCTTCCCCAAGTATGGATTGGCGAGGGATTATGAGTTGGTATTCTATTGATGGGTTGATTCTTTGGAGGATACTCACAGCCAAGGGCATATTGTGTAGAAATTTTCTGAATAAATCACTTATTCAATGGAGATTAACCTGATCACACATCAATTTCGAATTGCATGCATAACACATAATCTCTTCTACAATTAATTGTCACATGCGGAAATAATAGAAGCGATAGCACATCAAATCATCACACACATTAACACAGTATGTATGGGGAAAGCTTATAGCTGAAAACCCCCAGCTATATTATATTATAAATGGAGAGAACATGCAGCAAATACATAGTACAAACTCCTCACAAGTACTCAGTACTATCTCCCAAAGCTACACAAAAACTAGCTTGGTTTTGAACAAGTCACAGGTTCAAAACACACCCACTATTTTCCCTGCCTCTATTGCGCAGTCAAGGCTAGTCTAAATAGAGATTCAGGTTCGAATCTCACTGGCTCCAACTGCGCAATTTTCATTGGTAATTTCCTCCAAGTGTGGTGAAAATCTCATGCACAATTGATGTCGCAACTGATAGCTAACTCAACCCTTTCATCTACCTCTTTCACTTGTCGCCACTGAACTGTCCATGCACTGAGTTAAACTGATGTGTTCTTTAGTTGAATAATGAGTTAATACTTTGTGAATTAAATAATATTTAATTCACACAACTCATCTCTAGTGTATTAGCCAGTTAAACTAAATCCAACTAGTTCAACCAGTTAACCAGAACACCACCTCCATTAACTGTCGCATCAACTCCATCGAACTCCGCCACTTGAGCTCTAACAGCTCTAAATCAAGTCAACCATGCATTAGCCTACCTAACTCATAGGAAAAGCGTAAATCCTTTCCGGTGTACTCGCATGCCCCAATTTCAAGCATCAAACCTAAGTGCTCCAAGAGAGTAAACTGAAGTTTATAGTCCAAATATTATTAAGGGTAAATAATATTTGACTTTCCTATTTTAAGGAGAGGCAGTCTAAAAATAGACTTCGACCTATAGGTCCAAAAAATAGAGGTCCATCTATTTTTACCAACATGACCAATACTCCAAGAATAACATACCGCAACCCCTCGGCCATGCTCCATATGTCTAAAAATAGACATAGTCTAAAAATAGATTTTTCGACAAAAATCACATGTGTGGTCCCCACCTAGTTTAGGTGATCACTTTCCAACTAGGATCAGGAAAGATGTTTCAAGAGGCCTCCTTCACTATTTCTTGTTGCCATTTTCAACACTCCCTCTCAACAAGAAAGGACTGTCTTTGCATGCGACATGCAACTCCATGCATTCGCCCTGCAACCTTCACAAGCGCCATGCAACTCCATGCATCTGCTCTGCAACTCCTCTGAAACTGAATAGGCTCCAAACAACTCAATCAGTCTTGATGCATCTAGCATCTATCATCAAAGTCTTCGATTTCTGCTTGGCCAACTGCACATGTCATCAGGAACCACTGCGTTGTTGAACTCTTACACCCATGCACTCTTGCACTTGCTGTCAACTCTGATCCGCGCTCCAGTATCCGACACTGTCACTTTGATCTGCTTGCATCACTCCAACTGATCTTGCTACTGCTGCACTGTGGGCACCTCATAGCCAGGTTCAATCCATGAGATCCACACCATCTCATGAATCTGCCCAGAAATCTCCTCGTGGGATTAATCATGCATGTCGCCCCACCTCATACCTGGTGGTATAGCTGCATGCACTCCCTCTGCCCGTCTGGAATGAAATTTCTCTGCATGAGTGGTTTCTCCCACTCCATGATCCTCTTGTGGCTGCCCCACATCCCGAGGTTCACTATCACCTGCATGCAAAACTTGCTCCCTCTCAAGCATCAATTGCATGTCTTCCTTCCGCTTCCCAACAGTAGGAAGCTCCGTAGACATCCCATCTACTTCAAGTCTGTAGAGATTCTTTGCTCGAATCCCAACCTTCTTGACTTGTCACGTTGCCTTGTGCCGAAGGAAAACTTTTCCTTCTCTGAAGACAACTTCATACCCTTTATCCTCTAACATTGCGACTAAGATCAGATTCTTTGTTAGACCTGGTACATGCAATACATCTTGTAAAAGAATGAGTTTACCTGACTCCCTCTGAAAGGTTATGGTACCAATGTCGGTCGCATTGTATCGTCCACCGTCGCCCAACTCAACATGCATCTGGAGACCTTTCTCCACCAAGTCACTGAAAATATTTGCATCTCTCGTCATGTGAAAGGAAGCGCCATTATCAATATACCACCTCGATCCCAGTGCACTAGACAACATGCATGCGATCAATGAGAAGTCCAGTTCAAATTGCGAGGCAAGAGCCTCACCAGCTGCAGATCCAGCAGCCTGCTTGTTCTTCTTCTTCTTTGGGAAATTCGTGGTGTAATGTCCATGATCGTGGCAGTGAAAACACTTCACTTTGGACATTTCACGCTCTTTACCATCCGCACCGGATTGAGAAGCCTTCTCCTTGCCCTTCCCCTTCCTTTCTTTGGCAGCCAAAGCGCAGTCTTCTTCCTCAGATACCTTTGATGAAGATCCGTCCCTGGTAGTCCTCCTGATCTCCTCTTGCATGAGATCCGACCACAGTCGCTCCCATCCCGGCAACTTCTCCCGACCATTGACACTATCCTGATAGGAATGCAAAGCCTTCGGAAGACCAAGGAGAGCCAGGTCCACCATATCCTCATCTTCGACAGTCACCCCCACACTTCCCAGCTCATCTCTGCACTGAGTGAACTTCGTGAGGTATTTTGCGATGTTGTCGCCTTTCTCCATTTTGATGTTTCTTAGTCTATCCTTGAGCGCCAGCTTCCTTTGGTCGCTCTTGCTTTGGTACAGATCTGTCAAGGCTTTCCACATCAAATATGGAGAAGCCTTTCCATGCAGGCTGGATACAATGTGATCCTTTACGCCCTCCAACAGGATCCTTCGACATTTTGCTTGTTTCTTTCGCCAGGCTTCCACAACAGCAACATCATTAGAAGTAGGCTTTGGAATCTCTTTCTCCATGAATTCCAACAGCCCATTATCATCTAATATAGCCTCCATGCGGTCTTTCCATGCAACATAATTCGAAATTCCTTCCAAGGCATATTCGAGTCGCAAACCGTTGAAAGACATTTTCGCTGCGGCACCAAGAACACAAATCTGCAAATTCGAATTTCACCACCAGCTAATAACTCAATCGCTTCCGATCTATACTTGAGAACAAATTATTTCCAAATCAGAGATTGACTGCATGGGCTTTTACCAGACTTTTCACTTTCCGAAGAAAGATGAATCCGGAGGCTATCTGGCCCGTATGCAGGCTCTGTCCGAGGAAATAAGTTTGCAATCACCGTAATAGATCTCAACAATTAATATAGCTCTGATACCATGTAGAAATTTGCTGAATAAATCACTTATTCAATCGAGATTAACTTTATCACACATCAATTTCGAATTGCATGCATAACAGATAATCTCTTCTACAATTAATTGTCACGTGCGGAAAGAATAGAAGCGATAGCACATCAAATCATCACACACATTAACACAGTATGTATGGGGAAAGCTTATAGCTGAAAACCCCTCAGCTATTCTATATATTAGATGGAAAGAAAATGCAGCAAATACATAGTACAAACTCCTCACAAGTACTCAGTACTATCTCCCAAAGCTACACAAAAACTAGCTTGGTTTTGAACAAGTCACAGGTTCAAAACACACCCACTACTTCTCTGCCTCTATTGCGCAATCAAGGCTGGTCTAAATAGAGATTCAAGTTCGAATCTCACTGGCTCCAACTGCGCAATTGTCATTGGTAATTTCCTCCAAGTGTAGTGCAAATCTCATGCACAACTAATGTCGCAACTGATAGCTAACTCAACCCTTTCATCTACCTCTTTCACTTGTCGCCACTGAACTGTCCATGCACTGAGTTAAACTGATGTGTTCTTTAGTTGAATAATGAGTTAATACTTTGTGAATTAAATAATATTTAATTCAAACAACTCATCTCTAGTGTATTAGCCAGTTAAACTAAATACAACTAGTTCAACTAGTTAACCAGAACACCACCTCCATTAACTGTCGCATCAACTCCACCGAACTCCGCCACTTGAGCTCTAACTGACGTCAACCATGCATTAGCTCACCTAACTCATAGGAAAAGCGTAAATCCTTCTGGCAGCTGCATGCCCCACCTCCGGGGGTCAAACTGAAGTGCTCCAAGAGAGTAAACTAAAGTTTAGAGTCCAAATATTATTAAGGGTAAATAATATTTGACTTCCCTATTTTTAGGATAGGCAGTCTAAAAATAGACTTCGACCTAAATGTCTAAAAATAGAGTTCCATCTATTTTTACCAACATGACCAATACTCCAAGAATAACATACTGCAACCCCTGGACCATGCTCCATATGTCTAAAAATAGACATAGTCTAAAAATAGATTTTTCGACAAAAAATCACATGTGTGGTCCCCACCTAGTTTAGGTGATCACTTTCCAACTAGGATCAGGAAAGATGTTTCAGGAGGCCTCCTTCACTGTTTCTTGTTGCCATTTTCAACATATTGTAGCTTGGGCCCTTTGGCACGGGAAATGATGGAGGGCTGAAATGGTACCATAACCCACAGGTCCTAGGATTTAGGTGGCATTGGGATCCGGGAGAATCCAATGGGGGCAGAATTGGCCAAAGGATTGTTTGGGATCCAGGTAAATCTATCGAGGGAAGGATTGGTCGGAGGATTTTTTTGGATCCAGGTATCAGAGGATCCATTCAGGACCATTCGACATGGAGGGATGGAACAGTACATCGGGTTGTATGGGGTCTCAGTATCAATGTGCAAATGCTTCTGTTGTGGAGAGAAGTGGATCGCTTGAGGACAAGCAATCTTTGGGTGGGAGGATTTGTAATATTCCCTTTCTTGATCCGGTCTAAGTGGACGGAATCGGTCCGTGGTATTACTGTGGTATTTTCCCATGGTATCGGCCCATGGTATTTGTTGTCAGTTTTCGAGGAAAATAATAAAATAGGGTGCATCAAGCCTTTAAAAGGGGATAGAAGCTAGGCATTTGGGATCATTCTGGTTTTATCTATCTTATTGTGTTTGGGTTGAGAACTTGGTCTGGCCAGTTCTAACATTGATCCCGGGGCGAAAACCCCAAAGTGAATTTGTCTGGTGGATCCATCCAGGGTCCACGATTGTGCTTCAATGTCTGTTTCTGTTTTAAGGAGCAGCCAAGCATGCCATCTGCAGGAGCTCAAATTTATTGTATGGGCATGTATTCTATTTTAAGCTAATAATATAAATAAAAGGCTGCATTTCTAGATCCCGTCTATGTTCATGGTTTTTACTGAATGTAATTTTATTGAGAACACTAGAATGTGCTAGATCTGACTAAATTATTAAGGTTTGGGATCTTACATGAAATTGATTTTTTTTAATTGCATGTAAATGGGAATATGACAGTAAGACCTGGTAAGGCATGCATACCGATGGGTAATCGCCGGTAAACTATGGGAGTTAGACTTAGGTGATAGGGGGCCATGTCAGATTATTGGAGACACTAGTTATAAACCTTGAAGAGGGTAGGATTTGGAGGTGAGCGATGCCAACTCACTTGGTTAGTTTGTTTGGATTTGGTCAAGGGAAACCCCTAGTCAATTTTTAAGGGGGGATTGTTAGGTAAACTTTGCTAGTCAAAGTTACTCAGTTAAACAATGGTGGTTTTGGGCACATGGTTTTTCTTTCATGTGGTTTCATGCTTGCGGATTGCATGTAATGAAGCCTTTAAAAGACTTAGGAAGACTTCATTGTAATGTGTCATGGAGGTTGGTTGTGAAGGCTTACTTGACCATCTTGGCCGGGTTTTGGCTAAGGGACTAATATAATTCTTTTAGCTAGTGTTTTCCTCAGATTGGGGATGTGTAAGATAAAAATTGTGTTTATGATTTGTGATTTGTTTTCGGTAAATTTATTTCTCTTAGTTAATTTCTCTCGGTGATTTTTTAACATCGCCCACCTAGGACATCTCACCCCCTCCCAAGTGCCCTCTTTGACCATGCCCATGTCCATCTAACTGTGCTCGAATGGGCCAACATATCTAACCCATCTCAAATTGTTTAAAGGAAACTTCATCCACTCGTCTTGGTTGACCCATTCATCTCAAGTGCACCAAAATCATTGAAGTCCACATGAATACACTTGATCCACCCATGTCCATCTAACTATGCTCAGGGCATTCAAAAAATGTGCACCCAATGGATGCATACCTGAGGGTGTATGCTCAACTAGTGCAACCTGCAATTATAATTCACGACAACTTGTGCCTTGAAGGCACCTTGACTATCTGTCATAACATCCAAGTATGGACAACCTAACTCCATCGATCCATATAAATCTAAGCACACAAGTCATCAACCCTTCTCCTCACTTCTTCATCTGTTATACCAATGCATTTTTAGTTTTTGGTAGCAGCGGAAAAGTGTTCTAGTCTCTATGGTGTCTATGAGGCTAAGGAACACATTTTTTCCAATAACCAGAAAAGATTTTGCAAGAAATGCCTTAATTAGATTAATTAGCCAATTTTTAATTATTTTCCTAAGTTTAACTTAGGAAAACTAATTAATTTATTCAGATTAATTGAGGCAAATGATTTTTCTCTAGAGACTTTCAGAAAATTCAATTGATGGGGTCAAGATGGTTTTAGACGTTGATTGTGATTAGATCATGGTTGTTGGTTGCTCAATGAGAGATTATAAGAGAAAGTCAATGGGGCTTTGGAGAACACATAGAAACACACAAAGACACTCAATGATGTGATTTGCAATGAGAGCAAGGGTGTAGAGGGAGACACCAACAACATGGTTTCAAATTGAGAGATTGAGGAGAGAATTTCCAGAGAAATTCTCCACAATGGTTCTAGCATTCCAGTGACAGGAAGGGAGGTCAAATTTATCTACAAAGAGGTCATACCAAGCAATAAGAATTAGCTAGGGCGCAAAGCTAGGTAGAAAATGGATTTGCAGTTAACAGAGATAGGTGCCAGAGGAAGTGCAAGTTTTTTAGTCGAGTTGCAGGCGGAAGAAGGCGTTGCAGGAACGATTTTTCAGTGGTAGTGCGAGTTCCAGTTTGGGTTGCACGCATTTCCAGTTTTCCAGTGAGCAGAGCAAGCAGGATTGCAAATTGCATTAAGGAGTTATATTTCATTTTGCAAAGGAAACTTGGGTTTCCAGATTGATTTGCTAATGGAGAAAAATGTATGTTGGACCTTTGCCAGTGAGAGGCGAGCAGTTGTATTTCTCAATTTTGCGAAAGATTTAAAAATAATATAAACCCTCAACTGTAGACTGGTTTTCCCCACATTGGGGTTTTTCCAGGGACATTTGTCCAAAATATAGGTGTCAAATTTTTTATGTGTGTGCATTATTTCTCAGTTCCTGTATTTATTTTTGAAACTGCAATAGTGAACTAATCATTGTTTGTCGAATTAATTTTCTGAAGACAAATAAACTGCATAAGTTAGAAGATTACATTCCAGTTTCCGCAATTAAGGAAATTTCACATGAATGTCTATAGACGTGGCTACTTGCAACAACCTTCTTTACCTCTAGTTAAGTCCCTATCCAACCTCCTTGGTGCATCTGACTTAGTGTGAGCTACCACCATTTGCAATGCACCTTGTCTATCCATGGGGGCACTGACTCTGCTTGTGGTGCACCTTGCTAATGGGCCAACGCATCCAACTATCTAAAATGTGCCTTGCCAATTGGCTAAGGCATTTAACTTTTTAACATGTACCTTTCCAATGCGGAAATTCAGTTGTCTGAGGTTTGTATTGCTAATAATCCAAGGTAGTTGTCTGAGGTATGCCTTACCAATGAACCAAGGCATCTCAACTAATTTGACTAAGGTATCATGCATCTAATATGTCCATGCACACTAGTCATAGACCACCAAGGTGATCATGCAGAGAAGGTGCCCTAACACTACTTTAGGTGAGGGTCTTACACTTGGTCATGATGGATTTAATGTGTGTTTTTTTAAGGCAAAGTGGTATACTATTAGTGGGGATCTTTGTTGCATAGCCAATGAGGCCATCTGCTTGTAATGTTCCAAATTTTTCTTCAATAAATTGGAACATTAAATTTTGTCTAAATTCATTTAGGAGATGAATAATTGGGTAAGGAGGACCAAAGATAATAAAAACATAATTAAAATCCCTCTAGTATGAAAAGGGATCAGTCATGGAACCAGATTTCACACCCTCATGTGTGAAAGGAGATATTTGCAAAGAGGGTTGACCAAGTCAACCAGCGCAGGTTATGAGGTGGAAAGCACTACATGACAACATAGGAGGGAAGCTTCTAGAGGAAGGGAAACCCTAATTCGAAGTATGGCCCATGGAGAAACTTCACTTGCTATATATGGAGAGGAGGAGAGCCATTACGATTCATGCATATGTTTATGATATTGAGTTAGTCATTTCGACTTCTTGAGCACGTTGGTTGTTTAACTAGTCTGCAGCGTTTTTTAGTGCACCGAGTGTCTTCGTTCGGAGATCTCACCCTCAGCCTCGGGGGACTTCGAGTGTCTGCTCGGGTGAGGTTGTTCCATCAGTATTTTGTAGGAGAATTGGTGTTTGGATTTCATAGTGGAGCAGCGTATTCATAAACTCCTCCACAGCGTTATTGCTGCAGCAGCGTAATACTGTGTTGTAGGGTGTTGCAGTGGAGACTCCACAACACCCCTTCCATTGCGTGTTTTTTAGAGGGAGAGCCTTTCTTGCCTTTGGAGGATCAGTTTGGAAGCTCTGGAGCTTATTTTCAGATCTTGGAATTAGGCCAACTCATATTCTTGCCCCTACTGCGCATTTTGCTCCAGTAACTGCGTTATTTTCATAGTGCAATTTCTGCGGGGTTTTGCAGATTGATTGGAGGGAGAGATCTCAAGTGTAAGGATCAGCGTTCCACTTTGGAGCCCATTGGAGAGGGTTTACTTCAGATCTTTCATCTTATTCAGCCTTCTCTATTAAGATCTAGATTTGAGTTGCAGCAGCTGCCCAGAAACTCCGACATTTTTGCCATTTTGTATATTCCAGCCAATCCTCTGAAGGATTGATGTGTTTGTGCTTCTAAGGGTTAGAGCTTTTCTCCCCTAGTGTATTTCAGCCATATAATGTCATATCTTTCAGTTATTATGTGATATGGAGCAGTACATCTTATAAACTGCGTCCTCATAGCTTGGGTTTATGCAGAAGTAGCATTGTTCCTTCATATTCATGTACATGTATTATTGAGGCTTGCATTGCCTTTCTTGAGAGGTTGTTTCCTCAAGACTTGTACACTCTTTTGCTGCTATACATTATTCTTGGCTATATGTTCATCTTCTTGTCTCACAGCTCATTGTATAACGTTGTATCTTCATGATATGCTCATGCATGTGTTTGCATATTGTTGTAGCTCACTTTTGAGTGGGATTCTTCAAGCAGCTCTATAGACAGAGTCTGAAAAGGGCCAGATAGCCTCCGGATCTCACACTTCCTTGAGAAGGTGACACATCCGGTAAATTCCCTCTCAGTCAATCTCTGGAATAGATTATTGATTGATGACATTCCCGAAATAGGAATATTACAGTAGTATCGGAGCATAGATCTGGCTCAGCCTGTGGAGCTAGTTGTCTATGACACCGGAAGAGAAACCGTGGGGACATTTTTCTATGAACAAAGAGGGTAGGCAGAATCTTATCCACCAGAGGCTGTAGAGGTGACAAATATGGGGGTCTCCCAACAGTATGACCAGCATTTACCAGTAGACCAACCAGGATCACGATGCCTACATTCTTACCTCCAGTACCGAGTGAGAAAGGGAGGTAGCATGATCATATACCCTTTGGAGATTATTTCCGCAAATGGCAGTCCATGGGGGAAGACTTCAGAGCAGCTTTTCCCTTCAAATATTACTGTCAGCTCAGGCAGGATGAAGGTGGAAGGAACAGTGGGGGATCTAGCACGTAGAGTTCAGAGTTGCAGCGTACCACTGGGAGGACACCTTTTCCCACATATGAGGGCACACAGGATCATGGGAAGCATGTGGTTACACCCAGTATGATGCAGGGGTCACCTGTGTTGGACAGGGTAGTGTCCGAGTCTTTGGGTGGTAGCAGTTTTCTTGGCACAGCCTGTGATTCTAAGCCCAAGAAGATCAGAACGTTGAAAAAGATGAGTTTATTCTCATCTATTTTCAGATCCAGAGGAGACATCTCCAAGGAGGTCAAGAAGATTGAAGAAAACGAAGAGGAAGTACCATGCACTTCCTATTCTCATCAAGAAGAAGATATTGAGCATGGAAGATACTTGGATCATCAGATCCTCAGTGATTACCTTGTTGAGTATAGATCTCAACCTAGAGCCTTCAGGGAGACTCTAGATTTTCCTCATTTCATCCAGCTGAAGGAAGAGAAGAGACCATGCAGCAGAAAAGAAATCAAAGGCAATAGATTTATGTTGTCTACCTTTGATGGGTCATCTAATGCAATAACTTGGGTGAGAAAGTTGGAGGCATTTTTCCTACTACATCCTGTAGCAGGGAAAGAAGCTGTTGAAATATCAGTGCTGCACTTGGAGGGTGAAGTCTATGATTGGTGGTGTAGCCACTTGAGCCATGCAAGGGTGGAGAATTTTGCAGAGTTCACTCAAAGGTTGATTCAAACCTTTGATGGAGAAAGAGCAAAGAAATAAAAGATCACATCACCTCTTGAGGAGGCTCGTGATAACGATGTCACACTCATGGAGGAGCAGCCACATGCATCAACAGTTGGGGCAGCCAACACTTTTGAGGAAGGGACTCTTGTAGCCCTGCAAGAAGTTCCAAATGCACATCAAGGTATGAAAATATTTCCACATTCCAGCGTTGCAGCAAATTCTTTTGATCAATGTGTGTTAAAATTGGACAACTAGGTCCAAACTCCATGTTGTGATGCTCAGATGAAGATACCGATATTTATATTGGATTCCTCTTTCGGAGAGGTGTAAGATCCATATAAAATTTATCTAAATCCGATGAGCAGAACATTTATTTTGAATTTATTATTTATAATAAATTATATGTGCAGGTCGGCCTTAAGGTTTTACACCCCCAGCAGATGTGTCACACACCTCAATGATGTATATAAATACAGTCAAAGTTGGAGAGCATTTCACACTCACTCATCACACATCTTCTTCTCTTCTTTGATTTAGTATGAGCTCCTTGGAGGATGAATTCAGCTCACACGTGGGAAAAAGGACGAGTTTGTACAGCCAAGAAGAAGGACGCAAATTGCTACAGCTAGGGTTTCCAAGGAAGTTTGACCAGCGTTGAATTTGGTCAACGCATGGTCCAAAGAGGCTGAAATTTATTGGAGACTTCGATTTTGGGAGGCCGTACACATTGGCACAAGAACCGAGATCAAAAGGTTGACCGAAGTTGGAGCTGCGTTGACTTTTATGTTGCTGCCCTGCATTGACTTTTCTGGAGTTGACTTGTGTTGACTTGGTGACTGATTTGAGGATTGTTGTGACACATTCTGGGTTGGCTGATCAAGGAGACTTTGCTGGTTGAAGCATCCTGTTGACCGCCGTAACGCACCATCACATTTTTCCTGTTTCTGGTTTGTCTTCCATAGATCCACTGTTATGTTCTATCAACATTTTACTTAACTGTTTGGGTGATTGCTGTAATAAAAGTAAAGTTGCATCAAGCATAGAACATCTACAAAAATTTACATGGTATCAAAGCTGAGGTGAAGACAAGCCCTAGCTTTAGCAATCACCATCTAAGAAAATGGGTTCCACAAGTTATGAATTCAAGGAGAATGACAAGCTGACTGGAAGGGATGACTTCCATGCTTGGAAGATGATATTAGATCTCAAATTGGAAGACCGTGATCTCATGGACCATGTACTGGGTAAGATACAAGAACCTCCATCCAATGCTACTGCTGCTACTAAAACCAAGTATAAGAAGGGGGAGATCAAAGCAAAGCTGATGATCAGGGAATCCATTCATAAAAGCCTGGTGGCCTACATCTCTGAGTTGGGTACATCTAAAGAGATGTATGATAAATTGATCCTAATGTTCAAGGTAAACAATGTAAACCAAGTGCTATTCTTCAAGAATCAATTGAAGAATCTAAAGAAAGGCAGGGATGAGTCTGTCCAAACATACTTTCTGAAATTGACCGAGATCAGGAACAATCTCATGGCTATTGGGGAGACAATAGCCGATCGTGAGATGGTACTCACCGCACTTGGAGGACTCCCATATGAATGGAAAGTATTCAACACTACCATTCTCAATAATAGTACAATTCCTAACTTTGACAAGCTACTGTCCAGATGCATGCAAGAAGAGACAAGAATGAAGGAATATGAAAATGACAAAAATGTTGCCTATGCTGCTCAATCTAGAAAGAAGAACTCTGGTGGTCCTAAGAACAAAGGAAGAGCTAGGGCCCAAGGAAAGAAGGGAAAGTGTTTCACTTGTCATAGGCCTGGTCACTATGCTAGAGAATGTCCTTTCAAGAAGGATTCTCCCGATAGTGATGACAACAACAACAACCGGAGGAATGGAAATCAAAGAAACAACAGGTCCAAAGGAAAGAGGAAGGCTCCCTCTGATGGAAACAATCAACCTTTCAAAAGGTCTAGAAACTCCAGGTATGAGGAGTCAAATGTTGTTGATAAAAGAAATGAATACATTCTTGTATTTGATCTCTCTGCTGCATCCCCGCCCGACACTATGGATGTCTGACTGATAGATAGTGGTGCCTCAAGACACATCACTGGGTTCAAGGAAGCACTCTCTGACATGGTTGAGAAGGATACTAATCTGGAAATTATCCTTGGAGATAATGCCACATATCCCGTGAGAGGGGCAGGGACTGTGACCCTCCACTTGTCTCAAGGACAAGTGCTACATTTGCAGGATGTACTCTATGTACCAAAATTGAAGAAGAACCTTGTGTCTATATCAAAAATTGAAGACAAAGGCTTCAATGTGGCATTCATTGATGGAAAAGTGCGCATGTGGAAGAAGAACCTCAAGGAAGCTATCGTGATTGGTTTTAGAGTTGGAACGCTCTACCAGATTGAAGGAAGTCCACTAGGAGCTATGACATGTGATACTATGCGACAAAATGAACTATGGCACCGAAGGTTTGGACACCTTCATTACAAGGCCCTTCCCGAAGCAAGGAAGGTGGTGACAGGGATGCCCGACTTTGGAAATAATCATGAAGGTGTATGTAAGGGTTGTGCCGAAGGAAAGCATACAAGGGGACCTTTTCCCTCAAGTGCCACAAAGACATCTGATATTTTGCAACTGGTCCATTCTGATCTATCTGGTATGCTGCCTGTGACATCCCTGGGAGGATGTTCTTACTATATGACATTCACTGATGACTTCTCCCGCAAAACCTGGATTTACTTCTTGAAGAAGAAGGATGAGGCTTTCATGTGGTTTCGTACCTTCAAAGCCTTGGTGGAAAATATGACAGGAAAGAAGATCAAGATTTTGAGGACCGACAATGGCACTGAATATGAGTCAAATGAGTTCAAGGAATTTTGCAGAGAAGCTGGCATTAAGAGGGAGACTACTACTGCCTATACTCCTGAGCAGAATGGTGTTGCTGAACGCAAGAACATGACTATTGTGGAAGCTGCCCGTGCCATGCTATGTGACCAGGGTCTACCGAAGTTTCTGTGGGGAGAAGCTGCAAATACTGTTGTATACATTCAAAACCGACGCCCTCATTCCTCTCTGGACTCCAAAACTCCCAAAGAGGTTTTCACTAGTAAGAAACCTGATGTCTCACATTTTAGAATTTTTGGATGTCCTGTTTATTTTCATGTGCCAAAAGAAAAGAGAAGTAAGCTGGATGCTTCTAGGAAGAAAGGAATGTTTGTGGGCTACAGCGAAACCTCTAAGGCCTATAGGGTCTATGTACCTGGTCAAAGGGAAGTAGATATATGCCATGATGTCACTTTTGATGAAGATGCTTCCCTGAAGAAAGTAGTAGATCTTCCAAGATCTGAGGAAAATCATGAAGCAAGGCCTGGAAATCAAGAAGAACCGCAGGATGAGACAATGCCTGATGTTGAAGGACCAATGGGCCCTATCGATCCATCTCCTTCACTGGGAAAGAGACCATCATGGCTCAGGGACACCCTCGAAGATGTTGAGGGACATGCTGCCCCAAGGGGGACATTCCATGAAAGCAAGAAGCCGTGCAGATACCAAGGGTATCTGGCTGCCATGAGTACCATTGTACAATCTGAACCTAGATCTTTTGAGGAAGCCGTAAAGCATCAAGTCTGGAAGGATGCTATGCACGAAGAATATAAGTCCATAATGAAGAATGATGTCTGGGATGTGGTTCCAAGACCAAAGGACAAATCAGTTGTCACCGCAAAATGGCTCTACAAGATCAAACATGGATCTGATGGAAGTGCTGAAAAGTTCAAGGCAAGATTTGTTGCCCGTGGCTTCTCTCAAAAGGAAGGAGTAGATTATGATGACATATTTGCACCTGTGGCACAATATACCACCATTCGATCAATCATAGCCCTTGCTGCTACGCAAGGTTGGAGTCTTCATCGGATGGATGTCAAGACCGCCTTTCTGCATGGTACAATAAAAGAAGAGGTGTATGTAGAACAACCTCTAGGATTTGAAGTTCAGGATCGAGACACTCATGTCTGCAGGTTGAAGAAAGCCCTCTATGGGTTAAAGCAAGCACCCAGAGCTTGGTACGAGAGGATGGATAGCTACTTGATGAAGCTGGGCTCTGGGCTTCACTCGAAGTAATGCTGATCCGAACCTTTACTTCAAGGTTGTCCAGGGGAAGCCTCTCATTCTGGTGCTGTATGTGGACGACCTCTTCCTGACAGGTGCTGACCCTCTCATTCATCAATGCAAGAGGGAGCTCGCTGCTAAGTTCGAGATGAAGGACCTAGGACTGATGCACTACTTCCTAGGCCTGGAGGTCTAGCAGAGACCTCGAGAGATTTTCCTTTCTCAAGGAAAATACATTGTGAAACTTCTGGAAAGATTTGGTATGGTGGACTGCAAGACCGTGTCAACACCAATGGAACTCAACTTCAAGAAGTTGAGTGGCAGCGCTGCTGGGCCTGTATTGGCCAATCCTACTGAGTATCGTCAACTCGTAGGAGCTCTGATGTTCTTAGTGAACACCCGTCCAGATATATGTTTTGCAGTGAACACTTACAAATGGTTGAGCCTCATCACTTTCACTGGGTTGGTGCCAAGAATCTTCTGAGATATCTTAGGGGCACGATAAACCATGGGCTGAGATACACTGCCGGGAGTGTGACACTCCGTGGATATACTAATGCCGATTGGGCTGGCAGTGTGGTAGATCGTAAGAGCACATCGGGATGCTGCTTCAATCTTGGTTCTGCTTCAATTTCATGGATGAGCAGGAAGCAGAAGTCGGTGGCTTTGAGCACCGCTGAGGCCGAATACATTGCAGCGAGTATGGCCTGTTGTGAAGCAGTTTGGTTGCGAAAGCTCTTTAGTGAGTTGTTTGGACATGTGCTAGATACCACCGTGATACTCTGTGATAACCAGAGTGGGATTCGCATGACTGAGAATCCTGTGTTCCACGACCAATCCAAGCATATTGATATCAGGTATCATTTCATCCGGGATATGGTACAACGAGGCGCCGTAAGGCTCGATCATATAGGAATTGATGAGCAGGTCGCAGATATTCTCACTAAGCCCCTGGGGAAGGTCAAGTTCCTAACCTTCCGTGAGAATATTGGTATCGTGGAACGACCCTATGATGTGGGTCCCGTTGGATGATGAGCTCTGGGAGCTCTAGGGGGCTTTGGGGACAGCTTCTCGGAGATATGAGCAACCACAAGGCTAGGCTTGCCAAACCTTGTTGGTGTGCTTGGACCCCACCGTTGTGATTTTGAGTTGGTTCACCTCTCATTTTCTGTGCCCCGTATGCATCCTACCCATTGAGTTCAGGGCTCATGGGAAGTACCTCTCATTTGGCCAATGAGGTGGGAAAAGCTAGAGACTATTAGCAAAGACTGATGGATGCATCAGAGATTGCCGTACTTTCTATCTAGGATGGCACGGTCCAACCACTTGATCTGGGATCAAGTTTAGTGAGGTCTGGGACCTCTGCCTGACTTCGGGTCAGATGAACCAACTTTGGGTTGGTTGGATACTCTTCATGAGTTTGATAGAGGTTTTGAACCTCTGGACTGATTATGTCAGTCGGGGGATGATGTCTTTGTGATTGACCCACTTCTGTTCTGAAATAAAGAGGCCAGCAAAGCAAGTTACGGCGGGATGACGCACGATGTTTGATTGCACTGATGGATGGAGTTCTCCCTAGTTGAGAGGGAGTGTTAAAATTGGACAACTAGGTCCAAACTCCATGTTGTGATGCTCAGATGAAGATATCGATATTTTTAGTGGATTCCTCTTTCGGAGAGGTGTAAGATCCATATAAAATTTATCTAAATCCGATGAGAAGAACATTTATTTTGAATTTATTATTTATAATAAATTATATGTGCAGGTCGGCCTTAAGGTTTTACACCCCCAGCAGATGTGTCACACACCTCAATGATGTATATAAATACAGTCAAAGTTGGAGAGCATTTCACACTCACTCAACACACATCTTCTTCTCTTCTTTGATTTAGTACGAGCTCCTTGGAGGACGATTTCAGCTCACACGTGGGAAAAAGGACGAGTTTGTACAGCCAAGAAGAAGGACGCAGATTGCTGCAGCTAGGGTTTCCAAGGAAGTTTGACCAGCGTTGACTTTGGTCAACACATGGTCCAAAGAGGCTGAAATTTATTGGAGACTTCGATTTTGGGAGGTCGTACACATTGGCACAAGAACCGAGGTCAAAAGGTTGACCGAAGTTGGAGCTGCGTTGACTTTTATGTTGCTGCCCTGCGTTGAGTTTTCTGGACAGCGTTGACTTGTGTTGACTTGGTGACTGATTTGAGGATTGTTGTGACACATTCTGGGTTGGCTGATCAAGGAGACTTTGCTGGTTGAAGCATCCTGTTGACCGCCGTAACGCACCATCACATTTTTCCTGTTTCTGGTTTGTCTTCCATAGATCCACTGGTATGTTCTATCAGCATTTTACTTAACTGTTTGGGTGATTGTTGTAATAAAAGTAAAGTTGCATCAAGCATAGAACATCTACAAAAATTTACAATGTGGAGATTTAATTTTGCATGACCAAGGGTCAAATCCCATTGCTACTATAGAGCAGCTTGGTTGCACTGCGTTGTGCAACATGAGAAATTTCAAGGGGGAAACAAACCATCATCTTCATGAGCCTTTGTTGGATTGCATATCACATTGGAGGTTGGGGTTTGAAGCCTTGAAGAATGATGGTAGACATCTTGCAGTGAGAAACTCTTTCTCCCTTCAAGATGACACTTTCTCAATGAGCTCCTCTCAGCTCAAAGAGGAACTTCTACTTTCAGATCCAAGACCTCAAGGGTTTTGGAAGACTATTGATAAAAGGGAGGTCTCAAGGAGAGATCTCATCAGAGGTGCACTTCAACACACCATGGAGTGCAAAGATTTTCTTCCTTTCTCACAAGAGCAGATAGAAGATGGAGGACATCTTAAGATGGATAACATCTCTCATGCTTGTGTTGGACATTCCTTGAGCCATACACATCATGATGGGAGATTTTTGCCTACCACCTATTTGGGTCTTGATAGGGTCTCATTGATCCTTGAGAAGGTTGCATTTCAAAATCCCATGAAGTGCAAAGACAGGAATGTGATTTGGGAGGATGGTAGCCCTCATGGGAAGAGTACCAAGATGAGGAGAAGAAGGAGGCATCCACAAGTGATTGAGTGGATTTGGTTGATGAGCAAGGAGCTAGGAGACTACTTGCAGATCTATGATACTGGGCAGCAAGAGGCTTGGCTGCGCTGGTTACTCTTGAAAGAGTTTGGCCATCACTTGGCAAACACTCTTCCTAAGAGTAAGAGGATGGATACTTACATCATTGAGCAGCATAGAGTATGGATGCATGGTGTTGATATGATACTCATATCATTCATCATGTCTTCATCACATGATCGGTATGATGGAGGTATGGGGAGGCAGCAAAATGTCTTGTTGCTTTGCCTGTTTCTGGGAGAGCAAGAGCAGATTTTCTCTCACACTTTGCATGATGTTGTAGGAAGAGGGGATGGCATTGTTTCTTTGGTCTTTGATGATTTGGGAGATATTCCATCTTGGGGAGTATTCCATATTTGTTGCAGCATTATTAGAGGGATCTTTGACAAGGAGCATATCAAAGAACAGAGTTTGGTATTGGCAGGGGCTTATTTTCATAAGCTCACAGCGCTGTCACTTTGGAGCAGAGCCTTATGGATGAAGTGTGCCTAGCAGAAATGTGGAGGATCCATAACCCACAGGTTCTAGGACCATTTCATATTTATTTCACTTGATGATAAAAGAGGAGGTAATGGTGATAGAGCCATCTACCACTATGGCATGTTCTTCCTGACTTGGGGGTCCAAGCACCTTCATGCAACACATGGTTCATTTTTCCTCATAGCATGCCAAAACACTATGGAGGACTCATTCATGAATCCATGTACCATCCTACTTCCAGCATATGGTGAGAAGTTTGTATATACATTCATTGATTTGCACACTCTTACCATTCTTATGCAGTGCATTGCTTCACAAGAGGGCAAGCTTGTCACATTGCTCCATGAGTTGTATTGGGCCAATATACATGATGGAGGCAGCCATCTCTTTTGTGGCCTTGGGAAAATGTTTTATCACCACATGTATGTTCAGTCACTGCACTCTAGCATGTATCATATAAAGACATGCATGATTAACCATGTAAAAAGAAACATTTTTCCATGTACTTTTATCAAGCAGCAACTTGTAAAACTGCGCTGTCACTACTGGGAAAGCTGTTGGTGCCTTCTTGCATCATTTGTGACCTTCAGCATTTTCTTCATTTTGCTGCTGATCATGTCTTCATTTGCTGATATAGATCAGATTTGCATGGGAGGCTTGATTATGAGGGAGACACATGAGCTGGATGTGTCCTTGAGTGGGAAGAATTCTCACAATTTCTGCACTACATGTTCTAATGGGAGCATGAGAGGAGATATGGCCACCACAGCCAAATGTTTGTTCTCTTTTGAGGTGGGCCATAAGATTGATATTCATCCATTGTACAGCCATGGGCAAGTGCTTGATCATGTATTATTGTTACATTCAGCCATTTACTATCCTTTAGTAGATGTGATTAATCATGTACATTTCTTGCCATGTAATTTTCTGAAGTTGCAGTGGATGGAACTGCGTTGTATCCTTGTGAGATATTGTTTGCATCCTGTATCATCATGTAAAACCTACAGCAAACTTCTCATTTGGATATTCTATGATGAACATGTCCTATTCATCATGGATGAAATATTTTGGGCCAACTTGTTCTTCATTGCCGGAGGAGAACTCTTTGGAGGATTTTTCTTCATGTTGCCATTTGAGGGCAATACTTTTGTAGCCCAGGATCAGCATACACTCTACACTTGTCATGGGTGGAGAGAAGGACAGCATGGGGTAAGCTATGATGCTTTCCAAATTCAGGTTTTCAGCCCACCTTCATTTCCAGAGCTTGAGGTGGAAGGAGATTTTCAGGAGTTGCCTTGTTGGGAGGTGGCTCATTTTGTTTGGATGATTGCCTGGGGATGGAGGATCCACATGAGGGAGATGTTCCTCATCATATTTCAGACTCCATGCCTTGAGTGGAGATTTTCCAGTTCTATCCTTGCAGTTGCTTGGGGACAAGCAACATTTGGGAGGGGAGGACTGTAATGTTCCAATTTTTTCTTCAATAAATTGGAACATTAAATTTTGTCTAAATTCATTTAGGAGATGAATAATTGGGTAAGGAGGCCCAAAGATAATAAAAACATAAATAAAATCCCTCTAGTATGAAAAGGGATCAGTAATGGAACCATATTTCACACCCTCATGTGTGAAAGGAGATATTTGCAAAGAGGGTTGACCAAGTCAACCAGCGCAGGAAAGCACTACATGACAACGTAGGAGGGAAGCTTCTAGAGGAAGGGAAACCCTAATTCGAAGTAGGGCCCATGGAGAACCTTCACTTGCTATATATGGAGAGGAGGAGAGCCATTACGATTCATGCATATGTTTATGATATTGAGCTGGTCATTTCGACTTCTTGAGCACGCTGGTTGTTTAACTAGTCTGCAGCACTGTTTAGTGCACCGAGTGTCTCCGTTCAGAGATCTCACCCTCAGCCCCGGGGGACTTCGAGTGTCTGCTCGAGTGAGGTTGTTCCATCAGTATTTTGGAGGAGAATTGGTGTTTGGCTTTCATAATGGAGCAGCGTATTCATAAACTCCTCCACAGCGTTATCGCTGCAGCAGCGTAATACTGTGTTGTAGGGTGTTGCAGTGGAGACTCCACAACACCTCTTCCATTGCGTGTTTTTCAGAGGGAGAGCCTTTATTGCCTTTGGAGGATCAGTTTGGAAGCTTTGGAGCTTATTTGCAGATCTTGGCATCAGGCCAACTCATATTCTTGCCCCTACTGCGCAGTTTTCTCCAGTAACTGCGTTATTTTCATAGTGCAATTTCTGCGGGGTTTTGCAGATTGATTGGAGAGCGAGATCTCAAGTGTAAGGATCAGCGTTCCACTTTGGAGCCCATTAGAGAGGGTTTACTTCAGATCTTTCATCTTATTCAGCCTTCTCTATTAAGATCCAGATTTGAGTTGCAGCTGCTGCCCAGCAACTTCGGCATTTTTGTCGTTTTGTATATTCCAGCCAATCCTCTGAAGGATTGATGTGTTTGTGCTTCTAAGGGTTAGAGCTTTTCTCCCCTAGTGTATTTCAGCCATATAATGTCATATCTTTCAGTTATTATGTGATATGGAGCAGTACCTCTTATAAACTACGTCCTCATAGCTTGGGTTTATGCAAAAATAGCATTGTTCCTTCATATTCATGTACATGTATTATTGAGGCTTGCATTGCCTTTCTTGAGAGGTTGTTTCCTCAAGACTCGTACACTCTTTTGCTGCTATACATTATTCTTGGCTATATGTTCATCTTCTTGTCTCACAGCTCATTGTATAACGTTGTCTCTTCATGGTATGCTCATGTATGTGTTTGCATATTGCTGTAGCTCACTTTTGAGTGGGATTCTTCAAGCAGCTCTATAGACAGAGTCTGAAAAGGGCCAGATAGCCTCCGGATCTCACACTTCCTTGAGAATGTGACACATCCGGTAAATGCCCTCTCAGTGAATCTCTGGAATAGATCGCTGATTGATGACATTCCCAAAATAGGAATATTACACTCCTCTAGTAATTGGACAACCTCTTCATCATCAAATTGATCCCCAATAATGTGTCTCATGACACTAGGGAATGGAGGCACATTACTCTTCCTAGAATCTCCTACAAGATTTTGGAAAATGCTCTTGCACTTCGAATACGAAGAGTTTATTTTTGAATGATATAGGAGCAATATATGAGATGTCTAAGGCAAGTTCATCCTTGATATTGTGATTTCTACATGGGAGGCCATGGATTGGATAAAGAGATAATCACAAAGACTCTTTGTTTCTCAAAATTTATTTGTCGAAGATGCTTTAGTGCTTTGAATTTGGATCCAAGTGTATTGCCATGTCAAATACCCTCTTCTCTAATTCCTTAACTTTTGTTATACGAACAACACCTTCAATGATCATATTCCACTACATCACTTTGATTAGACAAGGGTGCCCTCTTGCCCTTACTCGTGTTTTTGCTATTGATGCTTTAAGGTATTTATTGGAGCAAGCTAGGATGCAAGGAAAACTTCAAGGTGTCTCTTCTAAATGGGTTTGAAATGGTTAATGACCATCTCACTGATGATTCTTATCTCTTAATTCAATTCAAAAATTAGCGAATGCTACTAAGGCTTACTTGGATGTTTTTTGTAGTGCTTCAAGGGAAATGGTTAGAGAATATAAAATTGATTCTTTATTGGTTAGTCTTGATGATTCATCGACTTGGATCCCTTCAATATGGAATTGGGTCCAACTTGTAATGATTGTTTGATCCTTAAGGATTTGGTATGGTACTAGTGTTTTAATTGTGGATGTGTGGAATTGAGGCCTAAAACAACTTTGGGCAAAGCATCTCATTTGGAAGTATAAGGATATTCCCTCTACAGGGAAGCTAACAATGGATTCATGAGTCCTGCAAGCCTCCCATATTTATTACATTTCTTGTTGGCTCCCAAACAACACCTAGTTCAAAAAAATAGCATAGATCCTGATCAATTTTTTTTTATGGTCTATGTATGGTGATGGGAGAGAACTTTGTATGGTTCCTTGGAGGGTGTGCATTATGTGTAAGGAAGAGGGTAGTCTCAATGTTAGTGTTTTCATGACTCAAGGTTGTATTTTGGCCACAAAGTGGATTGTGAGGTGTCTTGAATGTTCTACTCAATGGAAAACTCTCCTATGATATTTATCCCAATTTGCTCAATGTACATTGTTGGTCTAAAGCTCTTTTAAGTTACGTGATATCATCTCTCCAACACCTATTTAAGTTTTATAGATCAATGATTTGTTGGACCATGTAGGAAGATTGGATGTTTGTTGCCCCTTTCATTATGTGGAACTTCTTTAGGAGCCATGTGGGATGGGACTTGTCCTATTGCCCCCTTTGGAGCTCAATTAATCAAGTTCAATGTATTTCCAAGTGTCACATATTTCAAGTGCATAGCTTGGATATTCTTTTAGAGGGATCTTTAGGATTTTGAAACCAAGCACCGATGGATTAGAGATTACTAGCTCGTCAAAAGACCTTGTCCTCTGATAAGCCGACTATCAAACATATAATAGGATGGATTCCTCCTAAAGCACAACATAAATTGAGTTTAATATTTAGGGTCCTCTATGGTAAGATTGGGGTTGGAGATTCACGAAGCAACTCTAGCAATATAACACCAAGAAACTTGATCTGCTTTTGCACTAAAAGCATTCTTTATCTCAAGTGCTAAATACTGGATGTATCACTTCTTAATCCAAAGGACTTTTGCCAATTGCATAGTGTTTGGTCACTTCACCTCAGTGGTAAGCTTCAAGTTTTTTTCTTGTCCAATTGCTTACCAAGTAATGAGATCTAAAGCTCTCCTTGCTAAGGGCAAGGCAAGCTAAACGATGATCTTTGCGTATGTTACAATTGCCTAAGACATTAAAGACATCTTCCAAGAGTGCAAGTTTGCAAAAATAGCTAGAAATATATTTTGAATCAGCATTTGGTTTTATTTTAGAGACATCTACATTAACAAGCAACACTACTTGGTGAGTCTCAACATGGAGTGCTTTTTGCCTTCATAAGCATTTGGGCACTACCTTCATATCAGTTTTATATTTACCATTTGGAAGTTACATCACAAAATGTTGTCTATTCTTGTACCAAAATTCCCTCCAATTGCCAAAATCCTACAATAAAGAATTCTCTCATTAATCCAAAACACTAATCCAATTTTTGATTTGATGATATGAGTCAATTCAAAGTTGGCAAAGTTACATCACAAGGTGTTGTCTATCCTTGTACCAAAATTCCCTCCAATTGCCAATACCATACAATATAGAATTCTCCCATTGATCCAAAACAGTAATCCGCGGGGCCCGCCGGGCGAGATATTTTTTTGCCTTTGATTTTAGTCAGAGGCTCACAGCGGCAATGCCGCCGGATTGTTTCGGTAACTGAGTTACGGACGGACAGAATGCGGCCGCCACTACTCGCGGCGGACGAGACGGATGTGAAAGAACCAGGTGGGCCACGTCAGCACTGTTTCAACGATGATGTGGCAGGGAGATACTGTCCCATTGGGTTACAGGGTCTTTGTTTTTATCGACTGATTAGATTCAGACTTTGATGGAGGTTTGGCGTTCTGCAAATATATATATATATATTTTTAATTGGTCATTCATATCGTGTTTTAATCAGCACGTGTCTGTTGAAATATTGTTCCATTTTTTATTATTATTATCATTTTTTTCAAATTGAAAATAAGTGTACTTTTGATTTCTGGTCCATCGTTCTTTTAACCGTCTTTGACCTTGTATTGTAGTCTTCTAGCTTTTGGGTTGTTGATATTCAATGGGAGTACAGTGTGACTTTGAGTTTTTATTGAATAGTCTTTTCAGTAACATGGATATTAATAAAAACAAAAATTAATTGTTTATTTTGTTTTTTTCATTAATATGGATATTAATTAAAATAAAAATTTATTGTTTATGTTGGTTTTTTTTTATTGTTTTTAAATTGATTAGAAAATTGTAGTTTTATCAAGGAAAGAATAATAATATTTTAATATTTTTTTTTTTGAAAATTTACTTTAAAAAGGTAAATATCAAAATATTTACTTTAAATTTCAAATTTATTAATAGGTTCAACTTTTTTTATATTTTGATAAATATTGTTTCTATTTATACTATTTTGTGTGTCTCAAATTATGTATAACTTTCTTTATATCTTGGTAATTATTAGAGAAAAATAGAGAAAGCATATTTCTATTTACACAATGTTTTTTTGACTCAAACTATGTTGTCTATAGTGTGTATATGAAATTAATTCTCCATGACTTATATCATCTAGCCCTATTTATCTTGCAGTTTAGACTTCTCCCTCAAACTTAACCTTTTAACATGATTTACTAACCTTTTTTCTTTCTTCTTGAAATCAGTTCTCCATAACTTATATCCTCTATCCATATTTACCTCGTAGTCTCCCTAACCCTTTTCTTTCACCAATTCACTTCCTTTATTTCACTCCCATGGGAATCTTAATAGCCATGTATTCTTTCTCCTCCAACATCACTAAGAAATGTTTTTGTCTTCTCTCCCTTAAAATATAAAGTCTTCATCTTTCTACTTAACATAGTGTCAAGCCACATGGTAAACATTTCCATTCTTGGTAGTGAGAATCATGCTAATGGAAAGTTTGCTTGGATGGGAAGATACAGAGCAAAGGGGAGTGAGGTGGGTCTTCCACATGCCTTACTCATTGTTTTTTCTCTATAGTGAAATGTTGTGTAGAGGTGTGAAACATGAATTCTTAGTTAGATCATGAGACTGTATGCTTACTTCAAGTTGCAATTTGACATTTAATTTGTGGTCTATTTATATTATAGTTGTTTAATAAGTCATTTATCTTTTTTAGAGTTTTTATTAGTTTCAAAATTGGATAGAATTTCAATTATTTAGATTTATTTAGAATTAGACAATTTTTAAAAAAACATTAAACATATTTAAAGTTATTCATGTTTTTCAAAAGCCTCATTACAAAACATAAGTTGAGAAATACTTTAATCATCTCTAAAAATGTTACCAAATTTTTATTTTTAACTAAAATGAGTAAAAATTATATTAAAAGTAAGTTGTTGTCTAACTAGATAGTAAGCTAATGTCTAGTGGCTTAGAATAGATAGTGATGGGGTGTAATGTTAAATCATTCAGTGATGTGAAGAGTAACATGTTAGAAATTTAGTGGGCAAAAATCTAGTCATGTTAAGGGCTGGTGTGGCCCAAATGCGATCCACTAGTGATTTTGACCGTTTCTCAAGTCACTGATCAACCCTGATGTAATTTGTGATCAACTCGGACCATATAATCTCTAATCAAAAACCTCAAAATAAACTAAACACTAAACTAATACAATAAAAAAGTTTAAGCCAAAAACCATGAAATTCAAATAACACCAAACTATGCAAGTGAGATTATAATGGGCAAAACCATTATTGATGGACTTCCACCTGTGTGGACTGTGAAACTAATAGACAAGAACACTAATGATCTACTTCTTTCCGTGTCATCAATATCACTGTTTTTATACATAAATAAAATTTTCCGAGAAAAAAAAAATCACTCAAGTTGATTTCATTGGTAGTTTTAGCCCTTTCACGCTTTTGGTTTTCTTAGCCCGTCAAAATCCATTAGGTTTTGAGCTCCACGCCATGTTTTCTTTCAAATAATATAATCCATCGTTTTCTTGCATATAACCATTCTTGGAATTCTGTCCATTAAGTTACCTGCTGGATAATTGAACTTTCAAAGTATGGGCGCGCAGAAGAGCTCACGATTCGATATTTGAGAAGGATTTCAATCAACATTTGAGAATTCTCTAAGTCTCTTAAGAATTTGCTCCAAAAATCTGAGATTTTCAAAGTTATTTCAGAAAAAAACTTTCACCAATCGAGACAAGATAAATAACTAATTGCATAAATTTGAAGGCGGCCCAATTAAAAATAAGTTCGTGGACGATTAAATATCAGATTTGTCAAAGTCTCCTGAGATTAAGCTAAATCAGGAATTTGTTTAGAAAACTGCAATTAAACAAAATGAAATCCTTGTTTTCTCAAAGTTGCAATCGAAACTCGCAGTTATTTGTGGAAATTAGAACACTCGTAAATTAAAAATATGTTTTTTTCGGGAAAAAAAATTAAAATAAGTTTAAATGGTTTGTTCAGATTCACTGTACCCGGGATTTGAGGAATGGGCAGTTTACCGGATAATTTGATAAGCAATACATCATAGACAAACCAATTTTCTAGTAACCACTATTTTTCTAGGATCTACCTACACTAAGAATTAAGAAAGAACTTTTAAAAAGCCAATAAAAACTAAATTTGTGTTTTTTTAAACGTTATTTTCCATTTTACAAAGAAAAACAAAATTTTAAGAACAAATAAACTACGATAAGGCAACAACTTTACAAATAGTTACACTAATTAACAAGAGCCTAACCTTGAAAGGAACAGACAAACATAAAAACCAAAGTCTCTCAACTAACTTACACGAGTGGAACTGAAAATTCCATTTTTCCAAAAATGCCTTTTTAGTCCCTAGGCAGGTGACTTTTGTTTTTACTTTTATTTTATTAATGAGGCCGTACCGAAAATACAAAATAATAAACTTAACTTTGGTTATTGTAAAGTTATGTTTTTTCGTTGTTTTTTTTTTAACTTCCAAGGGCATAGGGATTAGTTCTTTGAGGTCCAAGTTCAAAGTTGTTGAGTACTTTTATAATCCTCAAGTTAGTACTAGCAAGTCATTGTATAATAGGAACTTATGACTTAGTAATGGTGGTAACATGCTTCGTAGTGAGGTACTTACCCTTTGAACCTATGGTAACATCCTTGGTAGTTAGGTACTTGCTCTTAGAACCTATGTGAGTAGGGTGTTGTGGGTTTTTAGATATTTTGAATGTGCTCACCCAACCCACAACCATCTAAATGACTTAAGTTTACATTAAATAAAGACTTAAGTTTACATTAAGTCGGGTTTGAGCAACTAATATATGGGGTGCATTAACTTTTACAATAAAAACTTTCCATAATGTTAAGAAATAACATAAGCAACAATATTTTAATTTTTACAATTAAAAAAGGCTTTCCTTAATGTTAGGAAATAACATAAACTAACATAAACAACAATATTGAAAGTATTTTATGTAGTGTTTCTCAATCATTAAATTTAAAATATAACTAATTATCAAAAAAATGAATTTGTAAATAATTAGAAATAAGAAATAATAAGATGAAGTTTGTAAAATATAACCTTATATTATCATAATGTAAAGAATGGAAATAAAGTTCGCTTGCTTTTTAAGGTGGGGTGACCTTGCTCTAAGCAAAGCTCTATTTTTAGACATATGGATCATGGTCTATGAGTTGCAGGATGCTATTTATGGATGATTGGTCGAGTTGGTAAAAATAGATGGACCTCTATTTTTAGACATTGGGCGGAATCTATTTTTAGACTGCCGGGCTAAAAATAGAACAGTCAAATATTATTAACCCTTAATAATATTTAGACTATAAACATTATCTTATCCTCTTGGAGCACTTCAGTTTGATGCTCGGATGTGGCACATGCAGCTGACAGAAGGAAATACGCTTTTCCTAAGGGTTAGTTGAGCTATTGCATGGTTGACTTCAGTTAGAACTCATGTGGCAGAGTTTGGTGGAGTTGATGAGACAGTTGGTGGAGTTGTGTTCTGTTTAACTTAGTTGAACTAGTTGTATTTAGTCTAACTGACAAATACACTAGTGATGAGTAGTGTGAATTAATTATTAATTAATTCACTAATTATTAACTCATAAATCAACTAAAGAATACATCAGTTAACTGCAATGCATGGACAGTTCAGTGGAGACCAGTGTTAGAGGTGGGTGAAAGGGTGAGTCTACTATCAGTTGTGACTATAGCTGTGCATGAGATTTGCACACAAATTGATTGAGATTGCCAATGAGGATTGCGCAGTACAAGCCAGTGGGATTCGAACTTGGATCTCATCATTATTCATCTTGGATTGCGCAGTAGAGGCAGGCAGACTTGTGGAGGAGATTTGAACTTGTGACTTGTTCTATATCTGAGCTAGTTTGTGTGTAGCATGTGAGATAGTGCTGAGAGTTGTGAGAGCTTTGTGCTATGTATTGTTACATGTTCTCTATCATTATAATATACAGATAGTTGGGGGTTTTCAGCTGTAAGCTTTCCCCATTACATACTGTGTTATATGTGTGCTTGATTATGTTTTAATGTGCGCATGCGACTGCTTCCATTTCCGCATATTGATGATCAATTGTAGAAGAGGTTATGTATTATGCATGAAGCTTAAATAGTGTGTAATCAGGATAATCTCGGTGAATAATTCATCTATTATTCAAATTTCTACAGATTGAGATTTATCATTTCTCATTCAAGGAATATTCCCATAAGACACACTATAACACAGAATCTAGAGCGCAGGAAAGGCCAATTTCAATCACTGGAAAGGGCACATACTCTGAGATTTGTTGATCGACAAGAGAAGCTGACCAGCAGATCCAACCAATATCACCAAGATTTGTTGATTGACCGCAACAGTAAAATACCAGTGGATGGGCCACAAAAAGCCATGTAGGGGTCACCAGGGTTGAGTGGCTCATGAACTACATGAAGGAGTTTTTATTTTTTATTTTTATTTTTTCAAGTGAGAAGCATCACACCGTTTGCAGCTAAGAGCGGAGAATTGAAGCCATTTCCAACGCAATGAAAGCGCTGACTTGCAGCTATTCGACATCAAGCAGAGGTTGATTCCATTCTCATAATCGAGGGCAAGCATCAATTATGATTAAGTCGAATCAAAATGTAGGGGGTGCGATCTTGATTGCAACAAGACGTGAGAAAAGGATTTGGCTCTTGTTAAAAACTAGAAAATCGCCCGTCGAAGACCACAAGATCTGTGTGTTGCACATGAGCGGTCAAGGTCGAGGGATTATTTTTTAGAAGGCCAAGCTATTTGATTTGAAGGGGTCAATTTTGGGAGTGCTTCTTAGCCAAGATCTACAGTTTGTAACAAGCTCACAGCCACAAAATATCTAAAGCTCGTCTCTCACATCTTGACTCCGAGTTTAAGAGCCTTAGTGTGCAGAATCAATGGGGTATGATCCAACAGCGTGATCGACAACAATTCGAGGGAATACATTTCAGTTGCCTCCCCATTGGATGGAATCTTATGGAGGAAGCTTTGGTCATATAGTAACATTGGAGATATAAGGATATAATTGGGGGTTAAATATTTGAAGGCATGATTTACAAAATATTCCTATGAAGAATTAATATATTTTTGTATGGGTATGGGAGAAGATGGACCGTCTTGAAGAAATTTTGGAAAACAACCAGAAAATATTTAATGAACTAGTGAAGATATATGGTCCTTTAAGGAGCCATGCCTCCATAGACCAAAATGATAGTCAAAGGAGACCATTCTCAAAAAGGGTCCATGTCATTCTGCAGCAAAAGCAACCATGGGAGGTGAAGGAAGGACAAAGAAGAGGAGCTAAGCTCTTCGCACTTGGCTCTGAATTGCAACAAACAAAATCAGTCATAGACCTTCATAAGTTGGAGGAATTAGACATATGTTTGTCCAAGGTGGGACAACCAAAATGGAAGAAACTCAGTTGGGCTCTCAAACCCTCCATGCTTGCATTAATACAACCCAGACTTCGGGAACATCCTAATGAAGAGGTCAGGCTCACAATTGCTTCTTGTCTCAGCAGGATCATAGCTCTAACATCACCATTACTGCCCTATAATAATGATCTCATGATAGATATACTGTAGCTGATAGTAGAAGCCCTTCAGGTGTTGAACAACATCATGTGTCCTACTTATCAAAAGCAGTGCAGAATTTTAAAACTCATGGCGGAGTTCAGCTTTGGCACATTCATGCTAAATATGGAATGTGACGAGTTGATCTTTCAATTGCTCCAAAACTTTTATACCAGTATTACATCAGCTCACTCATACCATGTCAAAGCATGCATGCAAAAGATTGTGTCTATGTTCTTAAAAGGAGATGCTGACATATGTAAGATACTAAGATCCAAATTGTTAACCATTTGGAGAAGGGAACCAAAGGTATCACCAGCTGCTTATGATCTAGTCGAGAAATTGGTCAGGGAAAACATAAAATGGCTCAAAAAGGTGTTGACTAGGAAGGAGTTGAGAAGGATTGTTGGAGAAAGCAAGAACAAAATCTGCATTAAGAATGAACTAAGGAGGAGAGGACTATGCTTTATCTGCAATGGACCTTGGGCCCTTAACCATTCCTGTCCAGGTTATAAGAAGAAGGAAACAAAGACAAAACAGGAGGAGATTACTTAAAATCATGGGGAGTCTTTTGTAGCTGGGTCTATTGATCTTCAAGATGGTGAGCAACATCGTGACATTATTCAGGGAGGCTTGCAGGATGACAAACATTTGGAAGTGCATGAGGAAATTCTACCTAATGCCATTGATGAGGTTGATTCCTATACAATGGAGTTCGTATATCCCCAGGGGAATATCCATAAATAATATGAACAATCAAGTATAAATAAAATTCCACCAATGCATCTATGTTCGACAGTTGAAAGGGATGAACATATTGTCTCCACAGATGAAGGAGACCTGGGAGATTTGAGTGAGGATCCAGCCAT
This sequence comes from Pinus albicaulis, assembly GCA_034641835.2. Lineage (NCBI taxonomy): Eukaryota > Viridiplantae > Streptophyta > Pinopsida > Pinales > Pinaceae > Pinus > Pinus albicaulis. Next base: position 446,024,284 of record CM076582.1, on the reverse strand, counting down.
AGTGAACCAGCATGATGAGTATGATCACAAAGAGCAACATGACAAACATAATGTGAAAAATGGACCGTTCCTAGAGAGTTGGTCAAAGGCTCAAGTTGAAGATGTGGTCGTTGGGCATCGGGTGCAAACAGATACAGAGACAGTCAGCATGGCACTAGAATTGCCAGTGGAAGACTTTCGAGAAAGGATCAAGCATTTCAAGACAGATCTTATGTTGTTGAAGCAGAAAGTCTGGACGGTCCGAGACACTGCCTTACAGGAGAACATAAAAATTGAGGAACTCATAGGGGTATGTGCCGAATCAAAGACCAAGTTGTCTAGTGTTGAGGAACGACTCAAATCCCTCACACGGCAGCAAGAGGAGTATGATTGGGAGTTCCAGAGCAGCGCTCTACAAGAATACATAGATAAGGTTTGCAACACCAACAACCCACCTTTATACATTGGGAAGAGCAGGGCAAAGTTCTCCAAATGCATCATGTTGGGTAACCAAGTAGAGCAACATGAATTGAGCATCGAACAACATCAACATAGTAGATTTGCAGATATTCATCCTTCCCCAAGTATGGATTGGCGAGAGATTATGAGTTGGTATTCTACTGATGGGTTGATTCTTTGGAGGATACTCACAGCCAAGGGCATATTGTAGCTTGGGCCCTTTGGCACGGGCAGTGATGGAGGGCTGAAATGGTACCATAACCCACAGGTCCCAAGATTTAGGTGGCATTGCGATCCGGGAGAATCCATTAGGGGCAGGATTGGCCAAAGGATTGTTTGGGATCCAGGTAAATATATCGAGGGAAGGATTGGTCGGAGGATTGTTTGGGATCCAGGTATCGGAGGATCCATTCAGGACCATTCGACATGGAGGGATGGAACAGTACATCAGGTTGTATGGGGTCTCAGTATCAATGTGCAAATGCTTCTGTTGTGGAGAGAAGTGGATCGCTTGAGGACAAGCAATATTTGGGTAGGAGGATTTGTAATATTCCCTTTCTTGATCCGGTCAAAGTGGACGGAATCGGTCCCTGGTATTACTGTGGTATTTTCCCATGGTATTGACCCATGGTATTTGTTGTCAGTTTTCGAGGAAAATAATAAAATAGGGTGCATCAAGCCTTTAAAAGGGGATAGAAGCTAGGCATTTAGGATCATTCTGGTTTTATCTATCTTATTGTGTTTGGGTTGAGAACTTGGCCTGGCCAGTTCTAACATTGATCCCGGGGCGAAAACCCCGTAGTGAATTTGTTTGGTGGATCCATCCAGGGTCCACGATTGTGCTTCAGTGTCTGTTTCTGTTTTCAGGAGCAGCCAAGCATGCCATTTGCAAGAGCTCAAATTTATTGTATGGGCATGTATTCTATTTTAAGCTAATAATATAAATAAAAGGCTGCATTTCTAGATCCCGTCTATGTTCATGGTTTTTATTGAATGTAACTTTATTGAGAACACCAGAATGTGCTAGATCTGACTAAATTATTAAGGTTTGGGATCTTACATGAAATTGATTTTTTTTAATTGCATGTAAATGGGAATATGACAGTAAGCCCGGTAAGGCATGCATACCAATGGGTAATCGTCGGTAAACTATGGGAGTTAGACTTAGGTGATAGGGGGCCATGTCAGATTATTGGAGACCCTAGTTATAAACCTTGAAGAGGGTAGGATTTGGAGGTGAGCGATGCCAACTCACTTGGTTAGTTTGGCTGGATTTGGTCAAGGGAAACCCCTAGTCAATTTTTAAGGGGGGATTGTTAGGTAAACTTTGCTAGTCAAAGTTACTTAGTTAAACAGTGGTGGTTTTGGGCACATGGTTTTTCTTTCATGTGGTTTCATGCTTGCGGATTGCATGTAATGAAGCCTTTAAAAGACTTAGGAAGACTTCATTGTAATGCGTCGTGGAGGTTGGTTGTGAAGGCTTACTTGACCAGCTTGGCCGGGTTTTGGCTAAGGGACTAATATAATTCTTTTAGCTAGTGTTTTCCTCATATTGGGGATGTGTAAGATAAAAATTGTGTTTATGATTTGTGATTTGTTTCCGGTAAATTTATTTCTCTTAGTTAATTTCTCTCAGTGATTTTTTAACATCGCCCACCTAGGACATCTCACCCCCTCCCAAGTGCCCTCTTTGACCATGCTCATGTCCATCTAACTGTGCTCAAATGGGCCAACATGTCTAACTCATCTCAAATTGTTTAAAGGAAACTTCATCCACTCGTCTTGGTTGACCCATTCATCTCAAGTGCACCTAAATCATTTGAGTCCACATGAATACACTTGATCCACCCAAGTCCATCTAACTATGCTCAGGGCATTCAAAAAATGTGCACCCAATGGATGCATGCCTGAGGGTGTATGCTTAACTAGTGCAACCTGCAATTATAATTCACGACAACTTGTGCCTTGAAGGCACCTTGACTATTTGTCATAACATCCAAGTATGGACAACCTAACTCCATCGATCCATATAAATCTAAGCACATAAGTCATCAACCCTCCTCCTCACTTCTTCATCTGTTATACCAATGCATTTTTAGTTTTTGGTAGCAGCGGAAAAGTGTTCTAGTCTCTATGGTGTCTATGAGGCTAAGGAACACATTTTCTCCAATAACTAGAAAAGATTTTGCAAGAAATGCCTTAATTAGATTAATTAGCCAATTTTTAATTATTTTCCTAAGTTTAACTTAGGAAAACTGATTAATTTATTCAGATTAATTGAGGCAAATGATTTTTCTCTAGAGACTTTCAGAAAATTCAATTGATGGGATCAAGATGGTTTTAGACATTGATTGTGATTAGATCATGGTCGTTGGTTGCTCAATGAGAGATTATAAGAGAAAGTCGATGGGGCTTTGGAGAACACATAGAAACACACAAAGACACTCAATGATGCGATTTGCAATGAGAGCAAGGGTGTAGAGGGAGACACCAACAACATGGTTTCAAATTGAGAGATTAAGGAGAGAATTTCCAGATAAATTCTCCACAATGGTTCTAGCATTCTAGTGACAGGAAGTGAGGTCAAATTTATCTACAAAGAGGTCATACCAGGCAATAAGAATTAGCTAGGGCGCAAAGCTAGGTAGCAAATGGATTTTCAGTTACCAGAGATAGGTGCCAGAGGAAGTGCAAGTTTTTTAGTCGAGTTGCAGGCAAAAGAAGGCGTTGCAGGAACGATTTTTCAGTGGTAGTGCGAGTTCCAGTTTGGGTTGCACGCATTTCCAGTTTTCCAGTGAGCAGAGCAAGCAAGATTGCGAATTGCATTGAGGAGTTCGATTTCATTTTTCAAAGGAAACTTGGGTTTCCAGATTGATTTGCTAATGGAGAAAAATGTATGTTGGAGCTTTGCCAGTGAGAAGCGAGCAGTTGTATTTCTCAATTTTGCTAAAGATTTAATAATAATATAAACCCTCAACTGTACACTGGTTTTCCCCACATTGGGGTTTTTCTAGGGACATTTGTCCAAAATACAGGTGTCAAATTTTTTATGTGTGTGCATTATTTCTCAGTTCCTGTATTTATTTGTGAAACTGCAGTGGTGAATTAATCATTGTTTGTCGAATTAATTTTCTGTAGACAAATAAACTGCATAAGTTAGAAGATTACATTCCAGTTTCTGCAATTAAGGAAATTTCACATGAATGTCTATAGATGTGGCTACTTGCAACAACCTTCTTTACCTCTAGTTAAGTCCCTATCCAACATCCTTGGTGCATCTGACTTAGTGTGAGCTACCACCATTTGTGATGCACCTTGTCTATCCACGGGGGCACTGACTCTGCTTGTGGTGCACCTTGCTAATGGGCCAATGCATCCAAATATCTAAAATTTGCCTTGCCAATAGGCTAAGGCATTTAACTTTCTAACATGTACCTTTCCAATGCACCAATTTAGTTGTCTGAGGTTTGTATTGCTAATAATCCAAGGTAGTTGTCTGAGGTATGCCTTACCAATGAACCAAGGCATCTCAACTAATTTGACTAAGGTATCATGCATCTAATATGTCCATGCACACTAGTCATAGACCACCAAGGTGATCATGCAGAGAAGGTGCCCAACACTACTTTAGGTGAGGGTCTTACACTTGGTCGTGATGGATTTAATGTGTGTTTTTTAAGGCAAAGTGGTAGACTATTAGTGGGGATCTTTGTTGCATAGCCAATGAGGCCATCTCCTCTACTAATTGGACAACCTCTTCATCATCAAATTGATCCCCAATAATGTGTCTCATGACACTAGGGAATGGAGGCACATTACTCTTCCTAGAATCTCCTACAAGATTTTGGCAAATGCTCTTGCACTTCGACTACGAAGAGTTGCTTTGTGAATGATATAGGAGCAATATATGAGATGTCTAAGGCAAGTTCATCCTTGATATTGTGATTTCTACATGGGAGGCCATGGATTGGATAAGAGATAATCACAAAGACTCTTTGTTTCTCAAAATTTATTTGTCGGAGATGCTTTAGTGCTTTGAATTTGGATCCAAGTGTATTGCCATGTCAAATACCCTCTTCTCTAATTCCTTAACTTTTGTTATACCAACAACACCTTCAATGACCATATTCCACTACATCACTTTGATTAGACAAGGGTGCCCTCTTGCCCTTGTGTTTTTGCTATTGATGCTTTAAGGTATTTATTGGAGCAAGCCAGGATGCAAGGAAAACTTCAAGGTGCCTCTTCTAAATGGGTTTGAAATGGTTAATGACCATCTCACTGATGATTCTTATCTCTTAATTCAATTCAAAAATTGGTGAATGCTACTTAGGCTTACTTGGATGTTTTTTGTAGTGCTTCAAGGGCAATGGTTAGAGAATATAAAATTGATTCTTTATTGGTTAGTCTTGATGATTCATCGATTTGGATCCCTTCAATATGGAATTGGGTCCAACTTGTAATGATTGTTTGATCCTTAAGGATTTGGTATGGTACTAGTGTTTTAATTGTGGATGTGTGGAATTGAGGCCTAAAACAACTTTGGGCAAAGCATCTCATTTGGCAGTATAAGGATATTCCCTCTACAGGGAAGCTAACAATGGATTCATGAGTCCTGCAAGCCTCCCATATTTATTACATTTCTTGTTGGCTCCCAAACAACACCTAGTTCAAAAAATTAGCATAGATCCTGATCAAATTTTTTTTATGGTCTATGTATGGTGGTGGGAGAGAACTTTGTATGGTTCCTTGGAGGGTGTGCATTATGTGTAAGGAAGAGGGTAGTCTCAATGTTAGTGTTTTCATGACTCAAGGTTGTATTTTGGCCACAAAGTGGATTGTGAGGTGTCTTGAATGTTCTACTCAATGGAAAACTCTCCTATGATATTTATCCCAATTTGCTCAATGTACATTGTTGGTCTAAAGCTCTTTTAAGTTACGTGATATCATCTCCCCAACACCTATTTAAGTTTTATAGATCAATGATTTGTTGGACCAGGTACGAAGATTGGAAGTTTGTTGCCCCTTTCATTATGTGGAACTTCTTTAGGAGCCATGTGGGATGGGACTTGTCCTATTGCCCCCTTTGGAGCTCAATTAATCAAGTTCAATGTATTTCCAAGTGTCACATATTTCAAGTGCATAGCTTGGATATTCTTTTAGAGGGATCCTTAGGATTTTGAAACCAAGCACCGATGGATTAGAGATTACTAGCTCGTCAAAAGACCTTGTCCTCTGATAAGCCGATTATCAAACATATAATAGGATGGATTCCTCCTAAAGCACAACATAAATTGAGTTTAATATTTAGGGTCCTCTATGGTAAGATTGGGGTTGGAGATTCACGAAGCAACTCTAGCAATATAACACCAAGAAACTTGATCCGCTTTTGCACTAAAAGCATTCTTTATCTCAAGTGCTAAATACTAGATGTATTACTTCTTAATCCAAAGGACTTTTGCCAATTGCATAGTGTTTGGTCACTTCACCTCAGTGGTAAGCTTCAAGTTTTTTTCTTGTCCAATTGCTTACCAAGTAATGAGATCTAAAGCTCTCCTTGCTAAGGGCAAGGCAAGCTAAACGATGATCTTTGCATATTTTACAATTGCCTAAGACATTAAAGACATCTTCCCAGAGTGCAAGTTTGCAAAAGTCGCTAGAAATATATTTTGAATCAGCATTTGGTTTTATTTTAGAGACATCTACATTAGCAAGCAACACTACTTGGTGAGTCTCAACATGGAGTGCTTTTTGCCTTCATAAGCATTTGGGCACTACCTTCATATCAGTTTTATATTTACCATTTGGAAGTTACATCACAAGATGTTGTCTATTCTTGTACCAAAATTCCCTCCAATTGCCAAAATCCTACAATAAAGAATTCTCCCATTAATCCAGAACACTAATCCAATTTTTGGTGATATGAGTCAATTCAAAGTTGGCAAAGTTACATCACAAGGTGTTGTCTATCCTTGTACCAAAATTCCCTCCAATTGCCAAAATCATACAATATAGAATTCTCCCATTGATCCAAAACAGTAATCCGATTTTTGATGATATGAGTCAATTGAAAGTTGGAAAAACCCCTAAGGGTATTACTTCACCGTACATGGATCTTGAAGCAGGGTAGAACGAGACCTGCAGAGGACAATGTCTGGTCCAATGAATGGTTCAAGTGCAAATGGTGTGAATTAGCCGTAATCGCAGGTGGATCACTCATATGGCCGATCACTTATTTTACATTTTACTGCATTAGATACATGCAATTTTGCCGCTAAGAGTTCATGAAACATGTGCAGCTTTTTGTCATCTGCACTAAAAATTTTCTGTCCATATTCCTTACACATAATAGAATTTAAATATACAAGGAATTATATACACTGAAAAAACATTTAAACATAAATTTCTGTATGTTTTATTGGGATGTCAAGAATCAGATTACCACGAGGCATTAAATGAGCAAAACATTCGATCAAGTGGACTCTGGCCACTTATGTCGAGTACCAAAGGCAATATATATAATTTAACAGACCTGCAGAAATACATTTCCACTCACAATGAACCAGTCACATTGAAATGGTGACCAATTTTTGAGGACAAATAATGGACTGAGTAGTAGTTTGAGATCTAGTGTACAGCTACAAGCCTTATATACAAGTTCAAAAAACTGAACGCCTCGTGTCAAAACTATTGGAGAGTTTCGGATTACAATATATCTCATTTTTTGGTAGAGCATTTTTCTGAAAACTAGTTAGATTGGAGACGGTAAAAGAGTCACGATATAAACACACAACGTTTAATGGGAAGAGGACGAATTCTAGAACTCCAAAGCAATCTGCCGATGACGATCTAGATCACTAAGATACCTCGTGGATGTATATTCCTCTGTATCGAAGGACTCCTCCATAAATGGTGACGGTGAAAGTGGCGTGATCCATTGTTCTGCGCACTGCAGGTTCTCTTCTTCGCTCCTAAGAAGTTGCAAAACCTGAATCCCATACACAAAAAAATATATTCATAAACTAAGTTAAGAATTATTGCCAGGGTGCTTTGAAAGCATATATGACCTCGCTTAATTCATCTAATATAGAGGTACCAATGTTTGACATTTTCCAGTGGCCAATATTTTTGTGATGGAGTTTGCAAGGTGATTCACGGAGTATGCAACTCACATGACCCATACATGGGCGAAGTTGGGGAGCTTGCTGAACACACAGAGAAGCTGTAAAGGCCACAGAGCTCATCTGATGAACATTGTATTTATCGCCGAGGGAGGGATCCGCAAGCCCCCTGATGTTTCTACTCTCGATAAACGGTTTTGCCTAGATGGATTCCATTCAATATTACAAAAGATTCAGCGCCCCGTAAAAAAATAAGGGTTAACAATAAGTTAGTGGGAAAATAATGAAATCCAGGTAACTGTTGCAACAGAGAAGTTTGTCCCTTCATTGCATAAGTCTTCAAGACATTAAAGTGATAAATAAGGGTAACATACCCACATCACAAGGCTTTGCTGGGAAGAGTCAATTGGCTGACGTCCGGTAATGAGCTCCAGGAGCAACACCCCAAATGCAAAAACATCCGTCTTCTCATCTACAATCCCATGCATAAAATACTCTGGTGCAAGATAACTGACAAAACAATCCTCTCGTCAAAATATATACAAAGAACTTTGGAACTTATCAAGAAAAAATGCAAACTATGGCATTAGTTAAAAGCTTCCTGTTTTTCATTAACCGTGACAACATCATTCAGACTAGAAACCCAATGGTAAGATCATCGGCAAAGTGGGGAAAGTATTGAAATAAACTCTCAAATGAATAAGCGCCGGTGATTATCAAACTCTCCCAGCCTTATTCTACAGTACTCTGGCCTTTCAAGAGAAAGGGTCAAGCTCTAGTTCATACCGCTTGACAGAGGATCAACAGAATTACCCACCCAAAAGTTCCTTCTATAGGTGTCACTGTGTGGTGGGTCCATTGCTTAGGAAGCCATTTTGCTAGTCCAAAATCCGAAATCTGCATGATAAAAAAAGACAAGCCTCCAGAAATTAGAAAACAACAGCTAGCACGTTTAGTAAAAATGAGAAGTCAGGTTTGACCCAACAGGACATGAAACACTCATTCAAATTCAGGGAGGTGAGAGGTAGCGTTCAGTTACTTGAGGCTCAAAATTCTCAGTGAGTAAAATGTTGGATGCTTTAATATCTCTATGAATGATACGTCTTTGACAACCCTCGTGAAGGTAAAGAAGACCTTTAGCTGTGCCAACAGCTACTCTGTACCGAATATCCCAGTCAAGAACTTGAGCGTTTGGGCCTGGATTGTAATCATCGGGATCAATAATACATACGAAATAATAAATATATATACTATGGAGAGTGAAACCATCCAACCAAACGTGTCATAAAACGAAATTTTGCAAGACTTTTTCTTTCTGCCAACATTAAGCTAATGACCAAATATTTTACCCTGTTATAGATATTCATGGGCATCAGGCAAATGACAAAGAATTGTAAATGCTTGAAGTGAAGCACGTAAGTCAATATGGTTTCTTTATACGTTGGGTTTATATTATATTTTGGGCGTTCATATACAAGTTTATCTACGCCCAAAATTCACAATAAACTAGCAAATACTTCTGATGCCAATGGAAGTCTCAAGAGAAGCCTCAGAATGAAAGGAATTGTGGATCAATTTCTCGGACTACTTGTCATACCATGAAGTATTGATGCTAAGCTTCCGTGAGGGGAAAACTGCAAAATGATATGCAATCCACCTTCGACACCAAAGCCAATCAAACGAGCAGCATTCGGATGGTTGATGTGCACAATGATCCCCATTTCAGTCAAGAAATCCCCAACTCTCTGCTCCTCTGTTTTACTCCTGTTAAGCCTTTTGACAGCCACAATCCGTCCGTCTGGTAGGGATCCTTTGTATACCTCCGCATATCCACCCTTTCCTATAAAGTTATCTGCCATAGGCAATAAAATACAATCATCAAAAACTAGCATTTAATGTCAGCTGCCATCAATAGTTCTGTTTTGATTAAAATTTCCAATCACAACCAACATGGGCTTTTCATATCAGCGTACGCTTAAATACATGCAAGGAACTAACGACATATGCAATGATCAATGTGCTTTTTACACAAAAATAGGTGGAAAATTGATATGACTCTGCTAAGGTTCAAAATAGTTTTCTGGTATCCAAGTTTCACAAACCTGGGCTGAAATTGAGGGTAGCAGATTCAATTTCCTTCAGTGTGAAGCATTTCCAAGAGGGCTTTGAAGCCGTGTCTGTGAGATGTTTCTCCAAGTTCCAAATCTGACTGCAGATAGACGAATTGCCTTTTCTATGATTAAAGACATCTGCTCTCGAATTCCCAACATTATATTTATTGCTCCCAGAAATCTGAGCTGCATTTGCAAGAGGAAATGTGGACACCCGGCGTACAGATCTATGCTTCCACATCCGTAGAAAGCTCGTCCATCGGAATCCCTTTTCACCAGTTCCTTCCCCCCAGTGCGAGGGAGACGTTACGATCGATTTCTCCTTCTCCGAGAATGAATTTCTGGTGGGAGAGGAACTACTATCTGAATCCAAACATGAAGCCGGTCCCTCGAGAACAGCTCTGGGCGAGCTTCCGCCAGTTCGCTCAGACCAAACTTTGCGGCCTTCGTCTTCCCCTTCTTCGTCGTCGTCTTCTTCTACTCTGTCTTCATCTTCTTCTTGATTGACATCAAAATGAACTTCAATAACACTTGATGTGAATGACGATCGCCTTTCCTGATCACTGTGGAAGCGATCCTCTGCATCTGGCTCAAAACAACTCTGGCAATCTCCGCTTTCCTCCTCTTCATGTACATCAAAATAAACTTCAATAACCTTAGATGACGATGAAGAGTTTATTTGCACATCCGCAAGGAGATGGCGTTCGACTTCTTTCACCATCTCTCCTCCGGCTGGGATTTCCTGTGTCTGCGCAGACACATCTCCAGATTCTTCTTCTTTCTCTTTGATATTAAATCCAACTTCAATCACATTAGATGAGGATGAAGACGGGAATTGCGAATCGCCGCGCAACTGCTCCAGGGATTCTTCTCGTTTTGGGACCAAAAAATGCGCGACTAACAACAACAAAACGCGTCCGTTCAATGTCAAATAAGATCGCATGATATCCGAAAGTCAAAATTAGATCGCAAGAGATCCTCATGCATGAATTAATTCTGGAATATTTTAGATTATGCTTCAATTTAAATATGAATGGCAAAAGAACATGCTATCAATCGAGAGACAGTTCGTTCCAGATGTCATAAACTATTTTTAAAGAGGCGAGGACCCTGTATAGGGCAGAGCATATCTCGGCCAAACATTTTTAGCACATGATAATCATAAGAGGCGATAACCCTGTACAAGGCAGAGCGTATGGCGGCCTAACATTTTTAATTGCTTGTAAACATAAAATATTTTAAAGGTAACTTTGGAATAAACGATCCGGAGTATTAATGCTTCAGTTGGCAGATAGAGGTAGGTGGCCTTAGCTACTGGATTTTCACACATATCTCCTAGTGTTTCGATATCTGTGAGGATAAACCAGCTACCATCCATCTTATTCAGTCTGGAACAAATAGATACATAGATTTCCATGGCCTAGCTAGTGACATTTTCGATATCTATGATGCCCCCAAGATATATAACCACCATGTTCAATATAAAATGAGGGTTCACTGTGTGCTCTGTCTACACTTGAGATTAGAAGAAAAAACAAAACGACTACCTTCAGAAGAAGACTGCTTTGTATCTGCTTCATTCGACCTTGTCCATCGATTTTCTTTGTATTGCACAACTTTTCCGTTTCGAACAATAAAGACAGAGCATCCTGCGGGAGAATTCTGTACAAGATAGTTTGACCGGTTCATTTTTCGCCTGAAATAAAATGTCTAAACCAATAAGTTGGCCTCACCGGAAGTTTTCAAGAACGAAAACCTCGGATATGAAGCCTTCGTTGAAATGCAAGGGGAAAAATTTGCATCTTTCAAAGCTTTATATAGTTAAAAATCGAGAAGAGAGCAGAGATACTAAGCAGTTTACCATGTAACAAAACGCTCGGATGTGCCAATAACAAGGGCGGAAGCCTTGCGAGCCGTTGCCTGTTCAACTAACACTTTTTCGGGATTTTTACCCCCGGCAAACTTGATGTCCATTTGAATCTGTTCAAAAAACGCAAAAATACAGAAGATGATCCAGACATGATACTAACATTTAATATTCGGTGTGTATCCTACATTTAATTTCAGTCTCTATTTACAGTATGGGTACTAACCAGTTTGTGATTGCAGAGTTGTTTGAGCTCTCCCAACTGCGTTTTAAATTTATTTCTTTTGTTTCCAAACACACATCTTTCTACCCGAGCAGTCTCATCTTCCTGGGATTTCCCCGCTGTTTATTGCACAAAATACGCATCACACGAAATTCCGGAGCAGCTTTAAGGAGATATTTCATAACAGTAACATTATTACTTCAAAATGGATGTCTGCCAGTTGGTAGTGTCTTCTAAGATTTATTCTATTTGACAGTAAAGACATCTACGACGTATAATACGAATTCAAAAGGCTAGAATACCAACACCGGTAGAACAACGAGTGTCCGCAATAGACACTGTGCAAGCCCTATTCTGATCGGCGTTTGCAAAAAATCTTTACGGCGCCTCATAAAAGTAACGGAATTTTTATTTCTATTATGATAAGATTACAGGATACATTTCCTCAATGATTTTATTGGTCTTAGCTGAGAACCACGGATGAATTCCAAGCTAAAATCAGGATTTGAAGCAATAAGCACAAAAGGGATGAAATTTTAAATGCTCACCATTTAGAAGAGACGAGGAAGGATCGCATACGGTAAGAGCGATGACAGTGTCTCCGGCTCGAGCCACAGCAGTAACAGTCCACAAAATTAAATCCAGACCTTCTTGCGGAAGGAAGCCTATCAATATCACTTGCTGTCCACCTCTCGTCTGGCTCTGCCACCGCTGAATGTGATTTTTCATCTTGCACAAATACTTTTTCAGCGCTCTTTTTAGCTCGGCTATTTAACGCCGAGGCTTAACCTCGATTGGGAAAAAGCCGACTTCAGTCCTCAGCTTCAGTAGCATCTTCCCGAAATATTCTAATCTGTAAGTGTCGCGTTTCCTACTCCAAGCTCTGAAGAAAAGTCTTATCTGGGCCAAAATAAAGACCTGTATTCATGCCAGGGCGGCCGAATCTCGAGTTGAATGTGACGCGCGCTCCGAAATTTGCGAAAAAGGCCAACTTCTTGAAATAAGTGCTTTTGTTCAATTTCAAAATAGCATTCTCATTTTTCAAAGACGGCTTCCACTGTACCCAAGCGCTGAATGACACCTTGACAGTAACATTCAAGAGCATAATTGACCGATCCTGCTGCACAAGCGGGAAAATTCGTCCAAGATAATTTACACTTTCACACAATAATTCACGAATAAAATGGCTCCGATAACAAAGCACGCATTCTAGCAACTGAAGCTATAAATTTTAAATAGATCAGCCCTGCGCAATCTTTAGCAGACAAAGTTCAACGCTAAACCAGCAAAATCCGGAAACCATACAGCGTTCAACTCCTGGTAAAACAATTTGCAAAGTAAAATAACGTTCAATTCTTTTCACGGCTTGAAAACACAAAAAGCAAGGAAACAAGCAAAACTGACAACTCGAGTGTTATACAAGAGATTCCGATTGAACAATTAAAAATACCTTTACCAAATTGACGACAACAATCTCTCAAAACAAATAAGAACTCTCGTCAGGCAACAGCGACTTGTTTGTTCAGAGTAACTCTTTAATAAAACGGCTCTGATAAGAAGCAAGCAAGCAACATTAGTACACATTCCAGCAAACCGCAGCTATATATTTGAAAAATAATCCGTTCTGCATATTCTTTACCAGACAAAATTCAACACTAACCATGCGAAAATCCGAAGTCAGACAAGGTTTAAATTTGAACTATTGATAACATAATTCGCAATGGACAATAACGCTAAATCTTTTAACAGCTTTAAGCACAGGAAGCCAAACAGACAACTCTTGTGTGTTATACAAGAGATTCCGATATACAATTAAAATACCTTTACAAAATTGACGGAAACAATCTCTCAAAAAGAAAAAAGAGACAATCTTATCCTCACGCAAAAGAGATTATTTTGTTCACACTAATTCCCTAATATTAGAACGGCTCTGATCGCAAGCAAGCACACATTCCAGCAAACGCAGCTATGAATTTTAAATAAATCCAACCTAATATCCTTTGGCAAACAAAATTCAACACTGAACGAGCCAAAACTCGAAATCAGACAACACTTAACAATAGTTTAACCATTCTCGAAGGAAAATAGCGGTAAATCTGGAAGCACCCTGAAACACATATCGACAGCCACACAACAGGCAAGATTGACAACTCTTGTGTACAAAACAAGATATTCTGATAAACAAATTTTAAAATACGTTGATAAATTCCACGGCAACAATCTGTCACAACAAATAAAATCTTTCTTTGCTATCCTATTTGCAGACGACAACAACAACAACTAGACTGCCTTAAAATTCTCGAACATCCAAAGCAACCTTTAAAAAATAATTTCTGAGCATCAACACCAAAACAGCTTCAAAAACGTCAAACCTTCAATTTCACAGGAGCTAGTTTCTGCCGAAGCATTCACAGAGCTCCAAACATTCTACGGCCTAGTGCATTTTTTCTTTTTTCAAAAACAAATTCTGGTTAATCGGTCACGACTCACGACAAATCCACATGCCTCGAAGTCAAATGTTGGTACCTTACTGTGATCAGACCACAAATTCCAAGGCGACGATCGCGATCATAGATTCGGGAAGTCCATTTACTGCTGTCAGTCCGTTCTTTGAAAACCGATTTTCCTGTGCGGCGGGATACGAATACCTAGCACGCATACAGAGCGCACACATTTAAGCGTTCGACCACAGCACCGCACTTTGAACTGAAGTAAAGCGCACGACACTCACTCCACTTACTTACTGACACAATACATTACACGCGGTAAATTTCCCTTCGCCAAGATAAAACAAAGTCAAATCGGCGGTGAAAACCATTTACCCGGGGCCTCAAAAAACAAAAGCGAAGTGACCCAGGGTTTTCCCTTTCGGCTGGAAGTTAAATTCATGAGCCCACCATTCTGTCTCTGTATTTAGCGGAATGTCTCCTTGCGAATAACCACCACCGATATAGAGTTAGTTACCAACTGACTTCTTTCACTTCTGTTTATTTTTCAAAGTTATCCATCTAACTCGCGGGCCCACACACGATAACACTATAAATTAATTTATGGGGCTTTTAGGATTTGTGGGCAAAGTCGCATATGCTTATCTTGTAGTAGCGAAATTCTCATGGAATATTTATTAGATCTTTACCAACATTCTCTCTAGAAATAGTAATCTCCACACACAAAGGTTTATCTACCCTGGAAATCAAAATGTAGATTTTGATATTTTTAATTAAAAATGTTTAATTAACATTTACCATTTAATTCATAATTACAAATAGTTCCTCTGTCAATCGTTGAATATGTTGAATGCTATGTCATTTATTTAAAAGTAAATAAATACGTTGGTAGTTGAAAGTCGCTTTCATTTATTCCATTTTTAGTGTTCACTTGCACATTTTTATATAAGTATTTTATGGATGATATTCATATGAAGCAGTAGTGGAAGTTCTCCTACTTAATTGTGGAACCTTATCTATATTATAAAAAGTTTCTTATTGCACGATATTTTTTTTATTAAATATTTTTATATTTTAAATTATTAAAGACACATTGATTAGAATGATATACTTTTATGTATGGATTGGTCAAAATGTGGGATGTTTTTATCTTCAAATTAGTTTTCTTTATGTAAAAGTGTTCAATAATTTATTTTTTTAATAGATATATATAAATATTTTTGTGAATTTTGAATTATTATATTGATATTTGTGAAGGTTGAATTATTATTATTTTTAATTAGGTTAAGGTTAAGTTAGTGTTATTTCTAATATTTGATGAAAGAATAATTTGCTTTTCTTTGAGATGTAAGACTAGATTGAATTTGGACACTTAGTGGGACAATTTTTTATTATCTCTGCATGTGGTTCCCACATTCAACCCTTCTTCATGAGATTTGAACTAGTGAATTTACTGGGACTAAACCCAACACAAGTCAACTAGTCAACAGCTCATAGGTCTTATCAAGGTTAAATATCCTTTTTTTATGTGACTAGAGGAAGTAACAATTGGGTCGGTTTCATACTCACGTGACATCGGGTTGATTTTGACCGCTACCAATATAAACTCTAGGTGCCTACGCATACCCCTTTCGCATGCATGGGTAAGTTAGGGGGATTTGAACCTCAAATCTCTTGGTACATAACATTTCATTTTTATCACTTGCGAATTGAGCTGCCACCTAGGGGCTATCAAGGTTACATATCTTAAAATATATATAATAATTCATTTAGAAAAGTTATTAGTTTTTTACAATATTATATTTTGTCTTGTTGATGTCGCTATGCGAGTGACTAGATGAGGTAATAGAAATCAATTTCATACCCAAAGATCAAAGATGAGGTAATAGAAATCAATTTCATGCCCAAAGATCAAACCTAGCAGTTTCCACTATAACTCAAAGATGATGTAATAGAAATCAATTTCTTACTATAACTCAAAGATGAGCTAATAGAAATCAATTTCATGCTCTCTTTTTTCTACCATGGTGAATTAGTAACTCGTTGGAGTAATTTGAGTGAGGCCAAAGATCAAACCTAGACTCCACAAGTTTGGGGGAGCTTACTCCTTAAGCCTTTTCACAATGGACCAAAGATGTCCCCCTGTGAGACTTGAAACCAGGTGGAGATGATAACATCCCATTATACTAACCACCCAGTCGTCCCAGGAGGGGACATAGTTATCTTCATACTTAAACTCTTAGATCTTTGTTTTGTTGTAAGACTTTTTTCTAATTCATTCCAATTTCTTATTCAAACAAATCTCACATACTTCTATACCATAAGTCGCACAAGACATAAATATATGTTGTATTATTTTCGTACTTAAACTCTTAGATCTTAGTTTTGTTGTAAGGCTTCACCAATTCATTCCAATTTCTTATTCAAATAAGTCTCACACACTCCCTAGTGCATACTTCTATACCATAAGTCACACATGACATAAATATATGTTGTATTCTTACTTTTGAAGGAGTGGTCGGAAGATGGGATGATTAATGTTGGTGTAAATGTTATTGATGAAGAAGTGCAAAGCATGTTGAAAGTTATGTTACTAATTTAGAAAATGTTGGCAATTAAAAGTCTATGTCTTTTATTCCATTTTGTTGATGTTTCACATATTTAAATAAAGTGCTACATAGGTAACGTTCACATGACATATTACATATGTGATTAGAAGGGGAAGTTGTCAATTTGGTGTAATATGAGCAGTTATGAAGAAAGTCATTACCCACCCCACCCAAGTCCAAATCATTATTTGTGACATGTTTGCTCTTAGTGAGTTGATTGTTGACGATTTATATATGATTTATTCATGATTTATTGATTGATCTTTAGTCATGAAGAATTTGAATTTACTCTAGGTATCATCTTCAAAATGAGGGAAAGTGCCAAACAAGTTTTCCCTATTATATGTTTCTTGGAAAAAGAAAAAAAAAAAAGTGAGGAAGTCATTTTCACACTTAACTCATGGATCTTAGACTCTTAATTCTATTATACCAATTCTGGTTTGTTTCAATCTTTAATCCAAATGTATCACACACATACCCTAGCACATACTCCTTTATGTTAAGGGAATCATCGAAAATAGGGAGATTTTTTTCTACTCGTTGTCCCATGTCTCTAACGAATTGTTAAATATTTTACATTTTGGAGTGATATAGAATAACCTCCTTTAAATTGACCATAACCATATAAAATGATGTGGAATAAATCACTTTCCTTTTATTTTTTTCCAAAAAAAATTAAGGTACAATTCATTATAAATATCAATCCACAACATATTTTTGTGTGGAGAGGCACTCTCCAGCCTAGTATGGAAGAGATGTTGTAATGTTGTGTAACATTTTGACTTAGTCAAATTATCTCGAGCCTAGTATGGAAGAGATGTTATAATGTTATGTAACATTTTGACTTGATCAAATTACTAGTGGTTTTTAGACTCTAGATTTTGATAACCCATGGTTTTTTCTAAAGTATTTTTCTCAATGTAGCATATTTAAAGCCATACCATTAACATATAAAACAAACCTAGATCCAACTTAACTCCAGGTCTTTCAAGTGCCAAGAGGGATCAAATCTCTCAAGGTGCAAACCTCTTTTCTAGGTGCAAAACTCCAGGAAATGTTTGCACCACGAGATATTTGATCTCTCTTGACACTTGATAGATCCAAAGTTAAAATGGATCTAGGCTGGTCTATTATGAAGTCAATATCAAACCACTCCATCAATAATATTATAAATTTGAGTTGTTATTATTGATATAAAAACGTCTTTATTTGAATCCCATTAAACAACTTTTAAAAAATTGCATGTTCTATTTATAAAAAATAAATCGTTATAAAATCACAAAACATTTATTGTGCCGAGAGGATTATCAATAAAAAAATTTCACTCGGTTAAATTAAATAAAACAAAAAATAACAATAAAAGAAAATAAAATTCATAAAATTAATATTTATAATTATAATTAATCATTAAAGTAGCCTAGATCCATTTTAACTCCGGATCTACCAAGCCCGAAAAGGATCAAATCTCTTGAAATGTAAATTTTTTTAGAATAAAAAATATTTAATCCCTCTAATTTTAATAAATCCAAAATTAAATTAATATATATTTAATTTCTTATAGAAACATATATAATAAATTAATCATTTAAAAATATATATATATTAATGAGTCATAACCTTGATACGAATCATTTACCTTCACTTTAATAAATTAAGCTCTAACGAAGAAACATAAGAAAAAATAAAATAAAATATTAATTTAGAGGTACTCAAGCCCATTGTTTTAACATTAACCTTTTCGCACTTTCTAAGAAGTGTGAGGTTAATACAATTACAAATACACCCAAAGTGTTACACCTCCGGTCCATGCGTAAATACAAATACAATTCAAGCTTCCAACATATTCTTTCCTTATACCGCTTTAACCGGTCGTGAGTATAGCCTAAGTTTGAGCGTAATAATAATAATGGCAGTTTGCATGTACAAATAATGATCTAGAAAGATAAAAAATAAAGTATGCGAATAATGTGATATAATTCCTTACCTTAAACTTTAAACATTCTCGAACAAACTATGTAAAGGCATGATGTCCTTCCTCGCCATGTCAATCATTGGTTAAAATACATCCTTACGAAGAAGTTCATGCATAAATACTATATCATATATACTGAAAAATATGGGTTGCAATGGTGTTTTCCAAAGTTTCCATCTTAAATGAAATATTTTAAATAGATAATGTTTTAATGTAATTGAATAATATTAATTTCAATTAATTAAATGTATTAATTGTGTTTAAATTTATAATTATTTTGGTAAATATAATAATATAATATATGATAATTATTTTAATTTTTTAAAATGTAATTTAAAAATCAAAATTTATTGCTTAAAAAATATATTATTTTTTTTAAAGAATTTTGGATTATTATGATTTGTATGAATTTTGTCTTATGAATAAGTAAAATTGGCAAAACATTAAGTATTATTATTGAATGAAGATATAATGACTGTAATTTTTTCTTGTTCTATAAGTTGTTATGATCTACAATTAGCAATTTGATATTGCCTTAGTGTCATTACACAATTTTATCTTGTTGACCTCCTCCAAAATATATCTAATTAACAACTTAGCATTTGAAGTAGAATTTTTTACCACACTTACAACCAATTGTCAAAGGACTACACACTTAGCTTGAAGATCTTCAATTTTCCTCTTCTAATTGTGTAAGGATTTTTAGGATGCAGTCATAATCATAATTTATGGCTTCTTCTTGAAAATGGGTCCTAGGAATGCTAAAGAAAATTAAGTGCGTATTATCAATGATGTAATATTCATACCTTTTCAAAGCTCTATGTATATCCATGGTCTCACACAGTGGGTATCTCCTAGGATGCCCATGATCCATTCTAATGACATTACATAACACCTATAAAAAACCATTTCCATTGTCCATTGCAAACACTATATCTTAATTAGAAAACAATCACCTCTCTAACATTTCCTCAAGAAATTGACAACAGAGCAAAGAAGAATAGATTTTAAGGATGAGTCACTAACCTTTTTCTTTGGTGTAGAGAAGAAAGGATTATGGGGACTTCAAGAGAAGAAAATGATTTTGAGGACAGCAAATTAGGAAATGGCTCACAAAAGAACTAAAGAACCAAATAGGGCCAAGTGAACCAAGCCCACATAATAGGCAAGCATAGCCATGCAAACTAGAGTCAAGTGAACTAAGCCCACAGAACCTCAAAACAAAGCTATGTGAACTGAAGCCAAGTGAACTAGAATTAGAGTCCCACAAAAGCAAATGAAAAACCCATACAAGAGAACCATAACCCAACTTATAGCCCTAATCTGGACTAAGGAAAAATAATGCAAGGAAACATAGAGCTAGAAACTACATAAAAATCCCCAAATTTAAAACTTGAAACCAATTCCATTATCCCACCTATAATAAAATTCAAATCTAAATGACTTGTTGAACTTGCTTTAACATTAAACATTAAGTGTGTGAGTACCATGAAGATAATGCTCCTTGGTTGTCGTGTTTCATGGTTGATCCATCCTTGTTGACTAATGTGTCATTTGTCTCTCAAACAACTCAAATTCATGACTTTGGGTTATAATTAAGGTAAGTGAGAGAATGTAAGCTTGCTTTTTATTCTTAAAGTGTTATGGTCTAGTTGAGCAACCATGTTGACTAGTTAATCTACCTTTGGTTGAGGTCCCTTAGGATATGAAATAATTCAACACATTCAAATCTAGCAACTTCATTTCTTACTATCTTAATGATTCTTATAAGCTTGTCATCACTTGAAAAGGAGGCTTGGAGCATCAATTTGATAATTAATGTTAAATCCTTAGTTACGATACATATTTTGATACAACTTTCATCAAGAATCTGGAGTCCTTAAAATAAACCCAATGTTTATGCTTGACTATTTGATGCTCTATCCAAATCCCACTCAAAGATGTTTTGTTGATTTTCTTCAAGACCAAAAATGATCTCCCCACACTTGCCACCCCTAATGAAACATGAATTATATATATATATATATATATATGATTTTATCTTTGGTGTTTGGGAGGTAGGAATGGAATCCTCCCCACCCAGGTTCAAGATGTTTACAACATTGACAATATACATGTGTTCCTCATATGGAATATACAACGTTGTACTTATATATATTACCATGGTGAATGAATAAATTATTGGAGTAATCTGAGCGACACCCAAGATCAAACCTAGGGCCTCTCACTATAACACCAAAATTATATCCAACATCACATAAGCTAGATATACCAAGAATTTATAACTTAGCAAGAGTCGAGACTCCACGAGGGTAGGAGAACCTACACCTTGAGACTTATCACAACAAGCCAAAGATGCCCCCCTCATAAGATTTGAAACCAAGTGGAGGGGGATAATGTCCCATTGTGCCAAGTACACAGTCATCGCACAAGGAAACATGAAAAATGAATAATATTACCATCCAACCAGCCATTATACTAAGGACAAGTTTACCTTCTACTTTTTGGACTTTGTTTGACAGCAATCACTAAAATTTGGCTATGTAATTGTTGGTGAAATTACATATTTTCATTTCTCTATTTATAATTTTGAATGCATAAATAGATTTAGTGCTCAAAAAACCTTTACTACACTACTTTTAAGCAATCTAAATAACTCATATATAAATTTCCAACAATTCTTCTAAATTTCTTATAAAATTTTAGACAAACTAATAAAAAAATATATTTGAATTACAAGATTAAATGTATAGTCAACATTATCATATTTAAAACAAATGATATTCTCAATATTGAGTAGAAATGATATTCTCAATATTGAGTAGTGTATGATAAGCTTATAATTTATTAATAATAAAAGACAAAATATTTCTTCATGATAACAAAATCAATATATACAACAACCGGGTTACAATTAGTTGCTATTTAAAACAAAATCATCACATTAAATAAAAAGAACACGCATTTATCAACACATAATAGGTAGGGAAAAAACCATTAAGAAAAATGTTGGGGGCGTATGGTGAGAACTACAACTATTATGAAAAGTTAAATCGCAAGCATTTATTTCATAAATCAAAATGTTGGAGCCGTATGGTGAGAACTACAACTATTATGAAATGTTAAATTGCAAGCATTTATTTCATAAATCAACCACATTATTGCAATAAATAATGGCAGGCCATGATGTTATAGACTTAGTATGCCGAAAGCTTGAAAAATTGGGACTCCCATTATTGATTCATTCACAAGAAACAATGAAGCGAGTGGCAATACCAAAGTGTTTTCCCTTAAATTTCAAGGTTTCCATTTGTAATGAGTGTGAGCCACATGAGAATGAATAATGCCTCCATCATATCCATTTCGAGTGTTTGATCTGTCCACGTAAGACCAAAGTGGTACACGTGGGCCTCACACATAAGAGTCTTGCTTAGGACATTACAAGCAAACCAAAGGTCATCAATAAGTACAAGACCTCATCATGGTCACCTAGTTAGAGTGTTGAGTCTCCAATATGCAACAATAATGAGTATATATTTACATATATTCAGTGTATATAATATAGAATACATTTTGCTTTTTCACAAATTTAAATAAAGGAATAGGAGAGTAGTAAAATTGAAGACAATTTTATCTCCTTATCGTAACAAAGAAGGCGTTTGTTCCCCACCCCTTGGGTACATGTCACACAAAGAACTTTTGCTTAGCATTGTGCCCTTTTGTTTTGAAACATGCATAATGTACCTTGTTATTATGAACTTGAAAGTCTAGTTTGGTGACAAAGATAGGGTATAATAATAATACCCAATTCATTTCCCCCTCAAGTCACGTGTAGTAGCCCCCACAACCATTCCAATGTGCTTATAAATAAAGCCATGGGAATTGAAGTAAAGTGACATAATTATGGAACCTAATACCTTAGAAGTGAGTGTGAATAGTTTTTCTAATGGGTACCATTACATGGGTGGCTTTATGTCGTGGTCATGTTTCTAATGTCATGAACTTAGGGATTAGGAATGTTAACATCACGAGTGGCAGCGTGCATGGAGGATCGGGTGAACTAATTTCAATGGATAGTGTGATGGCAATTTTTACACATCATTTTCCATAAGGGGGAGTAAGATTACAAAATTCAGTTGAGATGTGCGAGTGGTTTATGCCACAGTGTGTGCAACTGCCACGTTAGGTGGAGGGAAAATATTAATTTCAAACGGGCGGTTAGGAATGAACTGGGTATTATAAAAAAAAGTCGCAATGTAATGGCTGACTAGATCCTTGGCGACTCCATTGTCCGCGGGGCCCGCCGGGCGAGATATTTTTTTGCCTTTGATTTTAGTCAGAGGCTCACAGCGGCATTGCCGCCGGATTGTTTGGTCGGCCACCAGTTTCGGTAACTGAGTTACGGACGGACAGAATGCGGCCGCCACTACTCGCGGCGGACGAGACGGATGTGAAAGAACCAGGTGGGCCACGTCAGCACTGTTTCAACGATGATGTGGCAGGGAGATACTGTCCCATTGGGTTACTGGGTCTTTGTTTTTATCGACTGATTAGATTCAAACTTTGATGGAGGTTTGGCGTTCTGCAAATATATATATATATATATTTTTAATTGGTCATTCATATCGTGTTTTAATCAGCACGTGTCTGTTGAAATATTGTTCCATTTTTATTATTATTATCATTTTTTTCAAATTGAAAATAAGTGTACTTTTGATTTCTGGTCCATTCGTTCTTTTAACCGTCTTTGACCTTGTAGTGTAGTCTTCTAGCTTTTGGGTTGTTGATATTCAATGGGAGTACAGTGTGACTTTGAGTTTTTATTGAATAGTCTTTTCAGTAACATGGATATTAATAAAAACAAAAATTAATGGTTTATTTTGTTTTTTTCATTAATATGGATATTAATTAAAATAAAAATTTATGGTTTATGTTGGTTTTTTTTTTTATTGTTTTTAAATTGATTAGAAAATTGTAGTTTTATTAAGGAAAGAATAATAATATATATATATATATATATATATATATATATATATATATATATATTTTTTTTTTTTTGAAAATTTACTTAAAAAAAAAAGTAAATATCAAAATATTTTGTTCAGTTTTATATTTAGTTTAGAGAAATTTAGAATACCATATTTACACTTTAAATTTCAAATTTATTAATAGGTTCAACTTTTTTTTATATTTTGATAAATATTGTTTCTATTTATACTATTTTGTGTGTCTCAAATTATGTATAACTTTCTTTATATCTTGGTAATTATTAGAGAAAAATAGAGAAAGCCTATTTCTATTTACACAATGGTTTTTTGACTCAAACTATGTTGTCTATAGTGTGTACATGAAATTAATTCTCCATGACTTATATCATCTATCCCTATTTATCTTGCAGTTTAGACTTCTCCCTCAAACTTAACCTTTTAACATGATTTACTAACCTTTTTTCTTTCTTCCTGAAATCAGTTCTCCATAACTTATATCCTCTATCCCTATTTACCTCGTAGTCTCCCTAACCCTTTTCTTCCACCAATTCACTTCCTTTATTTCACTCCCATGGGAATCTTAATTGCCATGTATTCTTTCTCCTCCAACATCACTAAGAAATGTTTTTGTCTTCTCTCCCTTAAAATATAAAGTCCTCATCTTTCTACTTAACATAGTGTCAAGCCACATGGTAAACATTTCCATTCTTGGTAGTGAGAATCATGCTAATGGAAAGTTTGCTTGGATGGGAAGATACAGAGCAAAGGGGAGTGAGGTGGGTCTTCCACATGCCTTACTCATTGTTTTTTCTCTATAGTGAAATGTTGTGTAGAGGTGTGAAACATGAATTCTTAGTTAGATCATGACACTGTATGCTTACTTCAAGTTGTAATTTGACATTTAATTTGTGGTCTATTTATATTATAGTTGTTTAATAAGTCATTTATCTTTTTTAGAGTTTTTATTAGTTTCAAAATTGGATAGAATTTCAATTATTTAGATTTATTTAGAATTAGACAATTTTTTAAAAAACATTAAACCTATTTAAAGTTATTCATGTTTTTCAAAAGCATCATTACAAAACTTAAGTTGAGAAATACTTTAATCATCTCTAAAAATGTTACCAAATTTTTATTTTTAACTAAAATGAGTAAAAATTATATTAAAAGTAAGTTGTTGTCTAACTAGATAGTAAGCTAATGTCTAGTGGCTTAGAATAGACAGTGATGGGGTGTAATGTTAAATCATTCAGTGATGTGAAGAGTAACATGTTAGAAATTTAGTAGGCAAAAATCTAGTCATGTTAAGGGCTGGTGTGGCCCAAATGCGATCCACTAGTGATTTTGACCATTTCTCAAGTCACTGATCAACCTTGATGTAATTTGTGATCAACTTAGACCATATAATCTCTAATCAACTCAGACCATTTCAAAAACCTCAAAATAAACTAAACACTAAGCTAATACAATAAAAAAGTTTAAGCCAAAAACCATGAAATTCAAATAACACCAAACTATGCAAGTGGGATTATAATGGGCAAAACCATTATTGATGGACTTTCATATGTGTGGACTGTGAAACTAATAGACAAGAACACTAATGATCTACTTCTTTCCGTGTCATCAATATCACTGTTTTTATACATAAATAAAATTTTCCGAGAAAAAAAAATCACTCAAGTTGATTTCATTGGTAGTTTTAGCCCTTTCACGCTTTTGGTTTTCTTAGCCCTTCAAAATCCATTAGGTTTTGAGCTCCACGCCATGTTTTCTTTCAAATAATATAATCCATCGTTTTCTTGCATATAACCATTCTTGGAATTCTGTCCATTAAGTTACCTGCTGGATAATTGAACTTTCAAAGTATGGGCGCGCAGAAGAGCTCACGATTTGATATCTGAGAAGGATTTCAATCAACATTTGAGAATTCTCTAAGTCTCTTAAGAATTTGCTCCAAAAATCTGAGATTTTCAAAGTTATTTCAGAAAAAAACTTTCACCAATCGAGACGAGATAAATAACTAATTGCAGAAATTTGAAGGCGGGCCCAATTAAAAGTAAGTTCGTGGACGATTAAATATCAGATTTGTCAAAGTCTCCTGAGATTAAGCTAAATCAGGAATTTGTTTAGAAAACTGCAATTAAACAATATAAAATCCTTGTTTTCTCAAAGTTGCAATCGACTCACAGTTATTTGTGGAAATTAGAACACTCGTAAATTAAAAATATGTATTTTTGGGGAAAAAAAATTAAAATAAGTTTAAATGGTTGTTCAGATTCACTGTACCCGGGATTTGAGGAATGGGCAGTTTACCGGATAATTTAATAAGCAATACATCATAGACAAACCAATTTTCTAGTAACCACTATTTTTCTAGGATCTACCCACACTAAGAATTAAGAAAGAACTTTAAAAAGCCAATAAAAACTAAATTTGTGTTTTTTTAAACGTTATTTTCCATTTTACAAAGAAAAACAAAATTTTAAGAACAAATAAACTACGATAAGGCAACAACTTTACAAATAGTTACACTAATTAACAAGAGCCTAACCTTGAAAGGAACAGACAAACATAAAAACCAAAGTCTCTCAACCAACTTGCACGAGTGGAACTGAAAATTCCATTTTTCCAAAAATGCCTTTTTAGTCCCTAGGCAGGTGACTTTTGTTTTTACTTTTATTTTATTAATGAGGCCGTACCGAAAATACAAAATAATAAACTTAACTTTGGTTATTGTAAAGTTATGTTTTTTCGTTGTTTTTTTTTTAACTTCCAAGGGCATAGGGATTAGTTCTTTGAGGTCCAAGTTCAAATTTGTTGAGTACTTTTATAATCCTCAGGTTAGTACTGGCAACTAGCAAGTCATTGTATAATAGGAACTTATGACTTAGTAATGGTGGTAACATGCTTCGGAGTGAGGTACTTACCTTTTGAACTTATGGTAACATCCTTGGTAGTTAGGTACTTACCCTTAGAACCTATGTGAGTAGGGTGTTGTGGGTTATTAGATAGTTTGAATGTGCTCACCTAACCTACAACCATCTAAATGACTTAAGTTTACATTAAGGTTTAAGCAACTAATATTTAGGGTGCATTAACTTTTACAATAAAATTTTTTCATAATGTTAGGAAATAATATAAGCAACAATATTTTAACTTTTACAATTAAAAGAAGGCTTTCCATAATGTTAAGAAATAACATAAACTAACATAAACAACAATATTGAAAGTATTTTATGGAGCGTTTCTCAATCATTAAATTTAAAATATAACTAATTATACAAAAAATGAATTTGTAAATAATTAGAAATAAGAAATAATAAGATGAAGCTTGTAAAATATAACCTTATATTATCATAATGTAAAGAACGGAAATAAAGTTCGTTTTTTTTTTAAGGTGGGGTGACCTTGCTCTAAGCAAAGCTCTTAGTGCACTACACAAGACAAACATTCCATAGTCTGTTATCCATTTAAATATATTTTCGATAGTAAATCTTAACTACTTGTGGTCATATGACTAATGGGTATCAACTACTTAGTGGGATTTATAAACTGGACAATTTTACATTAAATCAGTATCCATTACTATCCAAAGGAACTTATTCAAATATGATGGGTACATACAACACTTAAGTGAGTCCTAGGTAGCCTAAAGTAGGTAGGTCAAGGTAGGACACTAACATGTCCTCCCCCTTAGAAAGCAACATTATTATCAAGGTTGAAGATGAAGAAATTACTACAACATCATGGTTGGTTCTGATGTGGTATCTTCAAGTGGCAAGTCTTTCCATTAGATCAATACTTCATTGATTCTGCATTGCTGCAATTAACAATTTTTGGTATCCGATCTTGCTTCTAGCTAAAGCCAATTGGTGCCTTCTTCATCAAGATTTCATAAGTTGGTTTGCACCTTACACTTTTATCCCACAAAATTCTTTAGACAAGGCACATGACTAGGCCACTTGACCAATGTTCCACATGATCTCATATGGTCCATATAACATGGGTGCTAATTTCAGAGGTGTTTTGTCTTTGAGTGATATTTTCTTGTAAGGTCGAAGGTAGAAAAACATTGAATCCCTAGCAACAACAAAATGTTTGGAGTGAAGTTGGTCCACTTTTTGCTTCATTCTATTTTGAGCCATAACCAAATTGTCCTTTAATATGTGGAGAATGGATTTTCTAGTGTGGATTGTGTGATCCATTGCTTGAACCTTGAAAACACAAGGTAAATATGAAATGACTAAAAATGGTTTTTGGCATAAATTGCTTCATATGGGGTCATTTTGGTAGCTCCATGATAAGAGGTATTGTGCCACCATCTTGTGAGGGGAAGCCATTGTGCCTATTGGTGTGCTTTTTGAGGTAATGCATCTAAAATAGATTTCGAGGCACTTTTTGACCACTTTAGTTTGATCATATATTTGGGGGTGATATGTAGTGATCATTTTTAGTAAGGGGTGAAATCCCGAATTTGGGAAACACTTTTTGGCGGATGGCTAGAATTTGCGTGAAAATTTTAATTTCTCGTCCGAGAAAATAGTCAACTCTATTTCTCTACCGAGAGTTTTTAAAACTCTTGTCCGAGAGATTTTTAATATTTCGCCCGAGAGTTTGATTGGGCTTGACCGGAGTTAAAATTCTCTCGGATGAGAGTTATGTATTTTCTCATCCGAGAGTTGTATTGACATAAACTCTTGGGAAGACTCTCGGACGAGAGTTAGAAAAACTCTTGGACGAGAGTTTTTTTAACTCTCGTCCGAGGGTTTTTTAAACTCTCGTCCGAGAGTTTTATTCTTATAATAAAACCCCAAAATTCTTAACTTGCTCGGCATTCTGCGCTGTCGTTTACATTTTCACGCTGTCGTTTTTGTGTTTTCGGAGTTGTCGTTTTGGACTGGAGCTGTTTCCGCCATCGAGCCATCGTTATCATCTAGCCATGTAAGCTTCTTCATCTAGCCATTGAATATTTCTTTTTCATGTAAAAAAAACGTTGTATTAGATATATAAAACAGTACATGGCACCTTCAACCCATGAGCGGATTAATCGGTTTCACAATTTGCCTTTGTAATCATTAAACATAATTTGTTAACACCGGTAGCTCGATATAGATAAACATGATAAAAAATGTGTTGCCTTGCATATAAACCCCATAGTCATAGCATCATAATATACCCGTTTCAAAACTGTTGAAAGGTCTCCTGAGCCAAAAAAGGAAAACCTCATTCGGTGGAGTCTTTTATATTTAGATTAGAGAATTTGGGGAGGCCGAGATTAATTATCTTTAGGGATCAAATCTGTCCTTATCTTAGGACAAGAGCATCATTTATTTGCAGGCCAAACATCATCTTCAGGGTCTGAGCCAAGAATTATAAAAGGGGTCGAGCTTGATTGCATAGTTGGAGTAATAAGGTTAAATTCATCCTTTCTCATTTGGAGGTCGAGGTTCATTTCTTCATGGAGGTTTTAATTGCAGAGACCGAAACTATCCTTGGTAGACTGAGTTTTTTACTGTAGGAGACCAATTATAGGAATTTCATCATTTAGGGGTCGAGTTCCAGATCCATTTGGGAGTGAGTTACTCAATCTATAAATAGGCCAAATCCACCTCTGTATTATTTCTGGAGCTGAGTTTCATCTACAAATTAGAGAATCTGAGGATTTCAAGCTTATCACTATAGGGAGCATTATTATAATTGGAGATCAAATTGAATTCCTAAAGTTGTGTCAGGTTCTCCAATCTCATTTAAATATTGTAATCCTCTCAAAGAAGCTAATACAATCATTATTTTCCTCTCATATTCACTGTACATGGCACCTTCACCCCATGAGTGGATTAATCGGTTTCACAATTTGCCTCTGTAATCATTAAACATAATTTTTTAACACCACATGTAACGGTAGCTCGATATAGATAAACACGATAAAAAATGTGTTGCCTTGCATATAAACCCCATAGCCACAGCATCATAATATACCAGTTTCAAAACTGTTGAAAGGTCTCTTGAGCCAAAAAAAGGAAAACCCCATCTGGTGTGACCCTTTTGATGATTGTAACAAAAATTTAAACCCTAGAAGATATAGTGAATGGAGAATCTTTCGTGATTATCGATCATTATTAGTCTGAAATATTTGCAAGGGTCTTTCGCATGGATTAAGGCGATCTTGTTTATCTGGCACAGGGTAAATGCAGGAGTCTTTTATATTTAGATTAGGGCCTCCCACTCACTGTGGAAGGTTTCTCAATGGATCTTTATATATCTCTGCAATGAAATTTGATGACTCTGTTTTGAGGCTCGATGATTTTGGTTGAATGGATTTGTTTTGAGGCTTGACAACCAACACTTTTCGTGCAATACTTTTTCCACTTAATTGTATCAATACTTTGTCCACTTATTTGTATCGAGTTTTCCATAGTTCATAGTACTAGGGCACACCAAGCAACCTCTAACAAGCCTCCAAATTCACTATAATTAGGTCACTTAACATTATTGTTTAAACATATACAAGGGCAGACCATATCTTCTAGCAAATAATCGAAATAGAATACAATTACTTACCCTTGAGGACGTTAACTTTTGCTCATGAAATCTTGGCCCTGTGCACACTTTTAATCTCTAAAGATTCAGCGTCGGTTAGGGTTTC
Organism: Pinus albicaulis; assembly: GCA_034641835.2. NCBI lineage: Eukaryota > Viridiplantae > Streptophyta > Pinopsida > Pinales > Pinaceae > Pinus > Pinus albicaulis. The sequence continues at coordinate 445,993,862 of CM076582.1, read as the reverse complement.
TTGTAGCTGATGCTACAACTCCAATTCTAGCTTACAAACCACTTGCAAACAAACCTTATCTTCAACGCTATTTCACTAGCAAATTTAGCCCATAGACATAGGTTTGTTCCAGCATTGAATGACCTCAAATCTGAGCCAATTTAGGGCTCGACCCTTTGGAAACCAACTCAGAATATGCAGCCCTATTCCCAAGAAAAATCAGGCCTCATGCATGCACAAAATCATCCACGAACTCAACTTGTTGCCTACCTTGATTTGGTGCTCCAAGACATCCCTTACAACCCCCCAAATAGGTTACCATAGGGGCTCAACCTTACCTCCAAGACACATAAATTATGCAGCCTATTCACAGAGATTGTGTCGCCAAATATGCCTAGAAATACTCCAAACAAGATTGGCTATCCTCCTTCCTTACTCAGCCAATCAGATCATACAACATAGACACCAAAACTCTCCTTTTTCCACTTCGGCTAGGGCTCTCAATCCTGCGGCTACCTCAGAAGCCCTTTTAACTTTTATCTGATGCAGTTAATATGATTTAAATGAGCTCCAAGGCCTTCTATTTATATAAATAGATGGAGGAATGAAGGGGTGCCTTTTGGTGTCAATGTGACCCTTCATTTGTGAGGTTGACTTTGATGAAAAGCCTCTTTTAATTTTCCCTCGAGAATATTTAAATATATTCACCTTGATGATTGCTCACCCAAATAAATTTTATGCCACATTAAATGATAGGAGGAATACCAAGTCTATTTGAACACACTAATAATAATAATTTTCCTTTATCCAAATAAATTCTCTTTGGGTCAAGATAGTTTCTCCTTGGGGTAGTTCAGCTTCTCTTGGGGGATTTCATCCCAAAGCTACTCCAAATTTCAACACTCCCTCTCAAAATTGATTGGGCTTAAAGAACATTTCCCAGAAATGGCTATCCAACACCCCTTAAACAATAACAATATTTACCAAATCCTTCAAAACCTATAGTATGTGAAAGTATAATGGCTCAAGGTTTGGGATAAACATAAAGCAACATTGGGTGGTGGATCACCATGGCCCTTGGGGGTTAGGCCCCAATCATCCACAAAAATTTTAGGGATAAAAATAATTGGTTCCCATCCATGATTGGTAGGTCCAATAGGCTTATTGGCTTTTGGTATGGTGAGACAAATTTTTTGAAAACCACAACCAAAATAAACTAGTTAAGGGTTCTACCAAACCAAAACAAGAAAGTGGTCCATATAGACTAGTTTTTGAACAAATTTACTAAAAACAACATAAAATATTAAAAAAATAATTGAAAAATACATATTCATGGACTTCAATGTAAATCCAAATAATTAGACACCAAATATGCAAAGTTTAGGTAGTTGGAATGCATGGAGTTTGTAGTGTGGTTGGGTTTGGAGTTTTGTAGTGTGGTTGGGTTTTGTAGTGTGCATGGAGTTAGAGGCATTATCAGTGATAACCTAAACAACATTGTCCACACCCAGCTTGAGGACAATCATATTTCATAGCTGAAATAACAAGTTTGCATATTAATCCCAGTTAGATGCATTTATTGATGTCAAAAACAAGGATCCTTGTGTGAAAATAAAAAAGGAAATTAATCATAGTAGGAGACTTTCCATCATTCCATCCATTTGAGAAAAAATCGCCCTTTTTTCCCCATGATTTTTCAATCTCTATAAACTAGTCATTTATGGATTAAACAATTCTTTTCTTTTTTAATCTATAAAAATGGCCTTTGAAGCTCTTACTAATAACAACTATGAACTCTAGAGTAGATTGATAATAAGCTGAGTAGGAACTATTGAAGGGGATATATTCATCATACCACAATTTGGCCATGTACTCATAAGCATATTCCTTGTACTTATTCCAAGGGTTTCAATGGTGGGTTGAGTGCAACTAGTAGAGGTGGAGGAAGGTGGAATAAAACCAACAATACTCTCTCATTTGTGGAATTGAAAGTGAAACTGTGGGATGCTTTTCATGAATGGGAGAAACATGTATAAAGTGTTCCCTAACAATTATAGAGTTAGAGGAGGAACCTTGAAAATTATGGCTACATTTTTATAGAATCTCTCTCCTTTTCTCTATCTTAGCTTGCATCTCTTTCTGGTTGACCTTTTTTTGATTTATATTTCTCAATAAGGGTTTTCATTTCCTTTATAATTTCTAGATCCTCCATAGTAAACCTCATAGTGGTTTAATTTTCCCTCGAATACTAACTAAGTGTTATTCTAGACTAAAAATCCTAGCATTGGGTGGTGGGTCATCCTATTCCTTTGGGGCTAGGCCCCAACCATCCATGCCAAGTTTAAGATTAATAAATATAGGATTTCATCCATTATTAGTAAGTTCAAGAGTATTTTCGACATTTGGTATGTTGATACCCTGTTTTGAAAAATAGAACCAGAATCAACCAGGTGAGGGTCTAACGAAACTAGAATAAAAAACCAGGAGTTCGTTCCATGCTTAGATCAATATGCTACATTGTTTGCAACAGAAATTAATTCCTTATTCATAAGTTTGCGTGATTTTTTTCTTTAATCTTCTTTTCTTACTCCTATTGAGATTGTCACTTTAGGACCATCTTTCCTGTAATTTCCTCAACTTCCCTTTTTCCTTCTGCAAATGTTTGAGTCTTTTATCCTTCAACATTTTTGACCTTGAATTGTCTTTTTCCACCTAGTATAGAGACCACTAGTTGAATGAGGTAATTTTTCTTGTATATTTGTTACGTTGTCCATCTTATCGTCTTTTCCATATCTCACAGTTAAGATCTTATGAAGATATCCCTTCATTCTTTGATACCTCAATTTTTTATAAATCTGGTCTAAGTGACATAACCTTACTTTCTTCTAGGACTGTGACTATTCTCCTCATGTAAGGAATCTTGGTAACCCAACCAGCTTATAGATCTCCCTGCAAAAACAAAGTCATTTAAACAAAATTTGATTATAGAATGAAAGATACTTACTTGATAAGTGAAGATAAAGCTTTCATCTTGATTTCTTCGATGGTGGAGACAAGATGTGTTAGTGATTTCTCTTTGAATGATCTTCTTCAAGGGTAAGGATTAGATCTTTGTTGTAATGATGATAAATCCTTCTTTTCTGCACTCTTCTGTACCAGTCCTAGGAAAGCTCTGTTCCTAGTCTTTAGATAATATCCTTCCTTGACCAAGTCTGAGATCTTGTATAGTGATGTTGCTCTTTTATCCGCCTTATGATGATCTTCTCTTTTCTGCACTACTTTGCACCAGGACATGACGTGGTAGATTGAACCCAAAACTTCCTTGATTGCAACATGTTGCACTTTGACACCACAACATGTTCATGTAAGGTTATCATTGTAGCAACATCAAGACCACAGTGATACATCACTGTACTGTTGTTTCAGGATATAATACCCTAAAGGTTTTTGGGTCGGCAACCTTCATAGATTAGGGGCATACCATTCAAGAATGACTCACTTAACCTATGTTTTATACTGAAAACTAGATATAACAAGTTTCAGAACTTACCGAAATGTCCAACGTTTGATGTAGATCCCACGGGGTGCAAACCCCCAGCAACCCTTTGTGCTTCGTAACCTGGAAATCAGGAAAGAACGAACACGAAAATCTAGTTGTACAGCATATATAGTTCCTAAATGTCAGTTTAAATCATGCATAATATCATAAGAACAATATCAAACATTCAATTAATGATCATTACACATATATAAAGAGATATAAACATGTGAATATCGGGAACAAGATGGTTCTTCTTATTATAAATGGCACGTACAATAATAGAAATGTGGAGAGATCACCTGAATCCTTCCACGGTCTTCGAGCATACCATCCTCTGGATCCGTCCAGCCCTCGGCTCACAAGAACTCTTCCAAGATGTGTGCACACTAGATGTCATATAGAATGATGAGCATCTCAAGGAAACAAAGGTTTCCTGAATATACTTGGGAAGTGCAGGAGGCACAGGAATATCAGACTTGAAATAGGGCTCTAACAGAGTATAATATCTATAATTTTCTCTCTCCCTTAGGCAATACACATGAGGGCCTTTTATACTCCTCCAAATTAGTTTCAACAGTTAGGCCACGGGTTGGGGTGGTTGAATTACGGCAATAACCATCAACCCTGCCTCGAAAAAAGGGAATATTATATATTTTTTAATGATTAAAAAGGTATACGCGGATAAGTATGAATGGACTCGCGTATATACGTGGAAAAGATTGGGTAAAGTCGTGTAGGGGTTTTAAGATATTGTTTTTTGTGAAGATGTTCAAGTATGAGGGGAAAGGGTGCCCAAGGCCAAAGCATCAATCATCAATCACATGAAGGTGGAAAATTATGTTATAACAACTGTGACCTCTATATAACACCAAAACGTAGTCCCTTGACCTTCATGTGATCTTCCATTTGATACTGATGATTACGGAGAATAGAACCATACATTTAAATCGAGACATCATCTCCTAAAACACAGAAACACTGAATTTTGGCATCATCCGAATTGCATCTACTATAATTGGTACTTGAACTGAGCCACTGTATCACTGTAAACTTATTATTGAGTAGCATTGTAAACTAGCACTGAACCACTATGTCCCTGAGATTTTCTTCGAACCTATAATATGATCCTTTCTCGACCTCCTGAAATTTTTACCTGAACCTAGAAGATAATCCAAAAATTTCAGAGGAAGATCTGAACTTGATTCATTATAATTCAGTTCGAAAATCTCAGACCAAGTTGAACTTTGTCCATGTCTTTTCTGCGCAGTCCAGTGGGCTATTTCTGTTGAGAATTTGTATCAAATTTCGATTGATAATTTGTTTTCTAATTTGTTTATGAGGGGAAAAAATTTGATTTGATACTATAGAAACAATGCCAAAAGGCGAGCCCTACATAGAACCCTCCATGAGAGGAGGATTATTAGGTACATTGGTTATTTGGTTATGTCATATTTTCAAGTAGGTCATATTTATTGTTCGTTGTGAAAAATTGATTAATGTGAGATTTTTTTGTCCTGCACAGGTGGACGCACACATATGACTCGTGCGCCCAGACATGAATTCGAACAAGAGGAGCCACATAGACCTGTTCCCATTCACCCCCAATTTCATAGAGCCCATTCTGAGGATTATATTATACACAGTATAGGTACACATTAGATCAATTGCTAGTTAAAATGTTCAATTTTACGTTATATTCAACGTTGGACAGGTGATTTTTTTTTAAAATGACATGTGTTTAATGTGAAAACATTATGCTCCATAGGTGCAAATGTAGGAGTTGGGGTTGGCACTATTGCTGGTGAGGGGTAAAGGAGAACAATGTCTCAGCCTGTGGCATCCATCCCACACTTGGATACTTCTCTTCCAGGTAAAATCTAAAGGAAAATTTATTGTTTGATGTATGTTTAATGTGAAACTTATTGTGTGTTTCATGTAATTGTGTTATAAAATAATTTAATGTTTTGTACAGTGGGTGTTAGAGACGTTTATTCCTTGTAAGGGAACCATCCTAGTATGAGCGAAGAGGAAGAGATGGTTTTTCCACCAGGTATTTTCAAATGACCAGACAAGTTTTTTAAATACAAAATTTCCTTATAAATTATTTAATTTTTAATATGTGCAATAATTTAACATGTTACAGGTGGTGGTGTTCGCCCTCTTAGGGGGAGAGGTCGTAGGGTTCATGATTTTTCTCGAAATCCAAGCTATGATCCCCTTTACACCCATCCTGGTGATATTCTTGAGTAGATGTCTTGGGAAGATACCATCTCCTTACTTACTGTTGATGGGATGAGGGAGCATTCCACGAGATTGCGCAATGAATTGCAAAGTTGCAACCTCTCTGCCCCTAGTCGAAATTGTCTCCAAATTATTTTGCACAATTTGGAGAGTTTGATAGAGACTTATCGTGGGGTTGGACCATCAACAAAAGTTTTTTTTTGACATGATGTGTAGGAGGAGAGCGTCAGTGATTGGCATCCACTCCTACAATGAAGTTAAAAGTAGGGTCACTAAAGAAATGGCCTTGTCACTATTTGAATTGTGGTCTGAAGACAAAAAACGTCTGAAGATTGCAAAATTCAATGATCCCAATATTGCATCTTATATTTATGAGAATTTCCTGTATGCATATGAGAAGTTCCCAAATAATGATGAGATGCCACAATATTTTGTTAGGATGTTGTTTGCTCAATTCTGAGAGCACATAGACCCTAACTATACAAATAATAGGTCCAAATTCTATGGAGTTGGAAAAGGTCATACATATGAACAACCTGATGCTATGCGAGATGTTGGGTTTAGGCCTCTAGCACCTAATTTAGCACCTCAACCACCTAGGGTAGTTACACTTCCAGAGGATTTAGCCCTTATCTCGAGTGCTGCATCAAAAATGAGGGAGAAGATACAAGAACAAATTACAGCTGCTTTAGGAGGGGTGGAAGTCGGGTTAGGGACAAGCCAATCTTCATCTAGTGCAGGAGTTCGTTCATTTGTGAGTATTCCACATGACGTGTTGAGGGAGATGGAGCGAGATGAGCTTATGGAGTATGCATCCTCATGTAGAGACCTCTATGAACGATCCATTACATGAAAAATGCACATCATGGGCGAGGTATGTACAAGCATGTTTTGATCTATTTTCAAATACACATTTATAAGATGAGCTAGAGTGCATGTAACGTGATTTTTTGGTGTATATACATTTAGTCTCCAAAAACTTACGCCAATATATTTATTTAACTTATGCAGTTTACGACATTCTTAGAGCAACATTGCCTTGCCCCTGATCCTCATTCTGTAGACCATGGACATGATCATGTACAGGTGCCAGATTCATTACTATCTATCTATATTTTTGTACGTCAAATTGAAATTGAATTTATATCACATAATTTTATATGGTATGAGTCTTAACATTATGGAATTTTCAGGCTAGCGCTACACATCAAGGGCTGCCTGAAGAGATTATTCCTTCTCAGGTTCCAGTCGTGACACATGTATCGATACTTTTCATTAAGCATATTTATAATGTTACTATATTTCTTTTCGCAAACTTTTCTATTAACTTTGGTTTCTACTTTTCAGGCTATAGATAATATTGACATGATGCAAATTGAGCCTCAAGGAGATCGTGTAGGCTCTGGGTCAGAGAGTCTACATTAAACCATGGTAACCTCTTACCATTTCTTCTTTGGTATCATTTCCACATTATAAACAGGCTATCTAGTGAATTTATAGACAGTTGAGAGGTTATTCGTTGGTATCATTGCCACATTATAAACAGGCTATAATAGTGAATTTATAGACAATTGAGAGGTTCCTTTATGTATCTAGTGAATGCTAAAAATAATATTTAATTTTTAGTAAAAACTTTGAGCCATAGTCAATTTAATAGGTTACTGACAGTATAGGTGCTTCATTTGGCTTAGAGGAATATGAACATTTGTTTCCTTGACCGTCTTAGACACTGTCACAATGTCAATATGTTGTAATTCCTACTCAAGTCCCTGCAAAATAAGGAAGCCCATGCACAAAAAGCAAACATACCAAGATATTTCATCTCTTGGTTGCAACTCCTGGGAAGAAGTCATTGCAACTCCAATGGTTTCAACTTCACTAAATGAGCCCAATGTTATGTGACTCCACCCATTGCAATTGCGAAGGAGGAATAATATATTATCATGAATCCCTTGGCTACAAACTACCTACTAATTCATACTAAGGAAGAAGAGACAAATTATATTACACCATAGAAGTATAATGATATTGACGTTGAGATAATTAGTAGCAAACCAACCACCGAGAGAATGAGATGGCATCAAAATAGCCCCCCCTATGTTCCAGGAAAGAAGAGGACATGAGACATTCCTACCACCACCCAAACCCCTGCTACTCCAAAAAAACAAGTAAGGGCAGAAGAAATCCTAGAACACCAGGAAGACACTACCCCTAGTGAAACATAAGAACTAGTAGAGTCAGTGACCTAGGGTTGGAAGAATTTGGTCTGGTGGCCTTGCTATTCCATAATAACCAACAAGGAGTGCTCTACACTACATATTACTGCTTCAAAACTGTTTTCCTGTAATAATGTGGATGTGATCTCTTAGGGGAAACTCTATAGCTATGACAATGGACTGCATTCCCCAACTATTTATAGGCCTATCACTTAGAGCCTCAGGTGAAAAACTGCCAGATGGGTTGCATTACTAGCACTTGTGGTGGCCTAATAATGGTTATGGAAGACTATGGAATCAATATTCCTTAAAAGACAGAATTGCAGATCATGCTTCCCTTGTGACAAGTTTTCATCTATCCAATACAGAACTTTAACAACAATCATTTGGACAATATTATGTGCTCTCATGTGATGGAAAAATCGGAGTTTCAAAAAAGGGGGCAGTATGTGGTTTGACAGAGTTCACAACAATCCTCTTTAGGACAACTACACATATCTCATGGCAGATCATGTCCACTGTTGCATCAAAATTGTTGACATTTTTCATTTGCAAGTACCTAGGTTCTATTGTAGCCTAGCAATGGCAATATTCCATCCCGCAAACATTTTGGTTTTGAGGTTTCCTAGTTTTGCATGATGATTAAGCACATAGGAAAGGACCATTGTATCCATGAGGTGGCTACATTAATTTACTAATTTCAACTGGAAGCCTTATTTTGGCACATGCTACAATAGGATAGGAAATGAATAAGCTCTACTGAGCAGTAGTTTACAATAGAATAAGCTATTTTGAGCAGAAATATTCAATTCTTAGATTCATAGGCTTTAATGTCTTGTGTTGTGCTTTGAAGGTTTATTCATAATGACAAAGCTGTGATCTCATTAAGGACATAATCCTTCATGCCAATACTTAAACACTGTATGTTCAATCTAGGCATAAGTTTTCACAACCAGTTCTTAGTTTCATTGTCCATGGCATGAACAGTGGCAGCCCATTCTATTACCATGCAACCCCCGAGAAGATTGATATTTAGTTCTCGGCTTTGTTCTCCATCCTATCTATTAAATTTGAAGGGCCAACTTGGTAGAGATGTCACAACGTTGCAAACTGGGATCCTTGTGCTCCATTTGTAGTTCATTAATCTGTAATAATATCTCCCTGCGAGCTTCATTATGCTCTAGTAAGACATTGTTGGGGAGCGATTTCATGTTCTAGTATAGCTCTATTATACATAGATATTAGTTTTGGCGCCATAAAGTATGGCCTAAATCAATCACCCACTCAACCATAGAGGCGAAGACCTCCTCAACAACTTGCTCATCATGTTGAACACGAAATTCAATATCAACATAGTTGATTTCCTATTGTATAGGAGCAGGGGTTTGGGAATGATATCTCTGTGCTTCCTTATGAGCTTGAAGTGTGCCTTGAGAACTCCATTCTACTTGAGAAGAGGACCCTCAACATCATTTGCCTCTTTGTCGTGGCATTGGAGTTGTCAAGCAGGGGAGTAATCGAGTATGGGTATGCACAAAGGTGAAGACTTCAAATGGATATAGCCATGTCCAACAGGAAGGAGCTTTAATGGTGTAAACACCAAGTAAGGTTGAGCGTAAATGAATTTAATGTTGGAGAGGAGAAGGTGTAGGGTTGTGGGCACCACCGAAGGAGGTAGGAATAATACTATGGCTCATAGAGGCTTCCCAAAGTGCAAGGTAGACCCAAGTATCTGAGTGTGTAAGCAAAATCCTTGTAACAACTATACAAAATCCAACTCATGTTTGTGTGATGTCAAACATTATTGAAGGAATGTTTAAACATCATTTGGTGATCTATAGTTGTTATTGACCTTTTATGTTGACCATCCCTATGTCAATTGTACTTGGTTCAACTAATTATAATTGGTGTTATTAAAGATCTTTCTCTTGGGAATGCAATTTGTGGTTGGACTGGGTGATAAAGTCTCCCCTACTGATATTGAAGAAGGCACGCGTGTCGGGTCAGTTATTAAAAAACCCCCCTTGCAAAACCATCCTTTTATGTTCACTTTGTCTTCTAGGGAATTTTTTCCTTTAGAGTTGAGTGTGATATTATCCATCAATTCTAAGTGTCGCTGACACGTGAGATATCACATTACTTCTTAGTGAAGCATTACTATGTTTTCAACTCTAATGTTTTATGTGGTATACATTAATGTCAGGGTATGATTGTATTCCAGCATGTGGTGCACAATAGCTTAGTTGAGTTGAGATCATTGACCATGCTAGTTACTCTTCTAGGATGCTAGCTCACTTTAATGTTCAAATCACTGAAAAATGATACCTTGGGAATATCCTTCTTAGGATTGTATCTAAGTGAATGTATGAAAATCATTGACCTTTCAGTGACATACCTTGGAGTCAATAGAGATGTTGTCCTTACTTGAACAAGTTCTTTATTATCATGAAAACCGGATATTCCATATTGAACAGAAGGACAAGATCCCAAACATTCACCGATAGACATATGAGGCACTGCAGGAAGAGTTCGAAATGGATTTGTCACAGGTTCTGCTGAGTGGGTTGCCCAAAGGTTCTCTACCCAAAAACTGGCATCTCATCAGGTTTCAAAATATCTCCAGATCCAGTGCATTCAGATTGTTTTACATTACAATGCTGAGTTGAAAATGAGACGACACATGAAGAATCTGTTGAGATAGTAAGAGTTGCATCTTCATACATTTTTGGGGAAGACGTAAATGTCTCAAAATTATCCATATCCTTTATTTATCCCATGTCTACTACCCTGGATGTATAGATATTATTTCTAATAGAACTATCTTAAGTAGAAAATTCAGCTTCACTCATTTACCTATCACCTTAGCTCCCACCTAATAAATAATCACAAGTTCATATTTGCTTCACTCATTAAAGATGGGGCATCAAAACCATTGAAACCCTTCACTATAACCTCTGATGGGTAGTGGCCCATTTCCTCTGTTGGAAGTGCTTCTAGAAACACACCACAAGGGGATGCACTGCATAGCACATACTTCCTTTGGTGTGTATTCCAAGTCTAAGGGCTATATTGGTTAATATTCTATGTCTGAAAAAATAAGTTTTTTTACAAGTAAGTTTCATTTAAGTTTGTTCTATCCTTTTATGCAATGTTGTGTTGGATTTTTACAACATTTTTATTATTGGGACTAGAGCATCAAACCCATTGAAACCCTTCACAATTTTGACTTATGGGAAATGGCCCATCCATACATGGATATGGTACTTAAGATGATATCTAATAGCATTTGAACTACTCGATTTTTTTAATCCTAACCTTAGAGACTATAAGATGCTATAAATCAAGGCTTCCATTTTTTATTTGATTATACGTTGTGATTACTAGGGATTGATGTAGAATAAAAATTCATTTTGTGGTTATTGGGTTGAAGGACGCTAGAAAATATTTGATAGTTCGCCTTTGTTATGATTTATAATATCTACTTTTGGTTGCATTTACAAGTTTAGAATACAAGTTTAATTTCACTTTCTAACAAATTATAATGAATGCATGTGAACAAGGTTTTTAAGGATTGGGGAGAGGAACATAGTAATCATGAAGTCAAATGTTGGGTATGTTGCAATGGAAATTCTTCAGTCATTGATTATATGAAAGGGAATTTATTTTCCTGGTAAAAGGCTTCTAGAATATTAAAATTTGAGGGTGGGAAGTCTTGAATCTTGGGCATATTCATCCTCATTCTCAGCAAGGGTAGTATTGTCACGGTCCTAAAGTACTGATCATGCATGTAAATATTTGGATGTGCAAAAGTATCTTCTAAAGCAATGCCAACTTTATGAGAACATGTTTGGGAAACATTTTATTTTCTTTAAAATTATTGAATGTCTTTCATGAGAACAATATTTTGATCTTTCATTTCATTCATTATTTGCCCCAAGTCAATTTCTTGAACTTCTGAAGGAGAGGAAGATGCTACAATTTCATCTTATTTAAGAACACCATCATTCTCACAAAAAATAACAGGATTTTGTGGTAAGCTAATTTTGTTTAGATCCTTGAATCTCCCCCTCAGAAAGAGTATTTGGCCCTCTAGTTCATGCATCATTTGTATTAACTCAAACACATGCATCTCATTCTTGAGAAAATGAAACTGAGTTTTTGTCTCCTCACATCAAGCCCCCATGCACTTTTCTTGGTTAGGAAGGGATGAAAACTCACAAGACATTTTTAATGGATCTTGATTCCAACAATTTTGGAGTTTCCATATAATAATTTCTTGCCTCAATTCTACTAATTTTTCTCACCACAAGATGTAGGACATTTCATTCAATAGTACAAAGGATTTATTCCTTGGTGGAGTTGACAGAAAATATTTAGTTGTGTTTCCAAAAATATATTAAGATTAGACACATAACATGAAACTAGAATGGCATGAGAGTGCTCTCTTTTCCCCTGGGACGTTCCATAATTTTTTTTTATCTTCCAAGGAGAAAAACTCTCCTTGGAAACAATTCCAATTTAGATGTTTCCCATCTATCAATTTTCTCCAATGCTTGCTCAGGTGATTGTTGAGAAAACTCTGGCTCAATAACTAAGATTATTTCTCTAGTAGATGGTAATCTAACTCCAAATATTTCACTTGGTTAACTAGTCTATCTTCTAGGAACCCGAACCCAAATCTCATGGTGGGCTTGACACCAAGGATTCTAGCAATGGGTGATAATATCCTATGAAGGCTGTGTCAGGGAAGTACGAATGGTGTGAAAAGGTTTTGCAGTTGCACAAAAAATATTTCATATGAGAAATAAAGCAGTCTCCATATGATATTCTCCAAGCGAGAGGATGGACATCCATTTGGAGACTTATGGTTTATGCCATCCAGTAATAATGGATCACTTTACTTGGATTTTAGGAAATGGTAAAAATATCAATATTTGGAAGAATAACACCATGGGTCACCAATTGCTTGACTCTCAGGGATCTCACTCCTTTAAAGATATGATTGGACAACAAGGAGAAAATTTCCTCTTTGACATTTCTTCATGGGACATAGATTTAGGAATATTGAGAGGGTAGGACTTTGATGATCCACCTTCACACTTGTTCCATTTGGTGGCCTCGACGGAACAAAAATTGCATGGTTGTGCCCTTAAGAACCTAGAGGAATCAAACTGTAGAGGGTGAGGTTTAGCTGAGTATTCAGTTAAGCAGAGCTATGCCCAACAACTTTCTCGTTGTTCACTTCCCTACAAAGCCTCAATCTGGAGAAAAATGATACCTTGGGACTATCCTTCTTAGGATTGTATCTAAGTGAATGCATGCAAATCATTGACCTTTCAGTGACATGCCTTGGAGTCAATAGAGATACCTTGGGACTATCCTTGTTTTATAAGCCTTCTTCAATATCACTTTAATGTTCAAATCAAAACATGAGAACGTGATCAAGAAGGATGATCTAAATTTTTTAAAATTTTGGAAGGTACTGATGTTTACAACTCTATGATGTACTGTTTGTAGGAACAACACAGTAGGCAAGTTTGAAATAGTAGAGAGATAGACTTTGAGAGGTAGTATCCTGTCTTATTTCTCTAGTTATTTTATTGTATCATTACTTAAAACATAAAAGAGATCGAATTTTAAATTTCTTAGTTATTTTATTGTATCATTACTTATTTCTTATGTATGAATTTTCTTATTTCAAATTTTAGCGCTTGTGTACTATATGGAATGTATGTTTATATATGGCTTATAAAAGCACTGCCATATGTCGTCGAATTGAGTTTAAATGAAATTTTTTTTTGGGTGTAGACGAAAGCAAATTTTGACAAAGAGTGTAAAATTTGCACCAGATCATTTACAGTTTTCAGGTGGAGACCAGGCCGTGATGCAAGGTATAAGAAAACAGAGGTTTGCCTATGGATGAAATATTTAAATTTCCTATATGGCTACCCACTCCCTTTATTCCTCTGTACTTGATTTTGCAAATTGTGGGGCAGAGCATGCCACGTCCTTTGGAAAGCCTGCAAGCACTTATGAAGCAAATGTGGAAATGAGTACTAATTTTTCCTTCTATCCTATATATTTGACCTTAATAAAACGTGTATGGGTTTCCTCATATTCATTTAATGAATTTTGGTTCAACGTGAAACAACTATGTTAGATTAGGATCCTATCCATTTGATATTATTATGATTAATTTACTTTTATAATTTACTTTTGTATTAATATGATTAATTTACCTGTAACAGGTATACAAAATCCTAGAGTATTTGGAAACCTACAAGAAATACTATAAGCTTCCTTCTGTCCCTCTTATTCTCTGTGGGTAAGGTCCGTGCTTTATTCCTTTTAACAGTATTTCTTTTGGTTACAGTTTCTAAAGTAGTAGTACCATGCAGGGATTCGAACGGAAGAAAACGGGGGCATGTTTACAAATTCCTGCGGTCTCAAGATTTTGTTTCTCCCTATGATACTGCTCACCACTACACAGACAGTGATGCCAATGTTCATAAGGTTTGTACCATTTAGCTGTTTGCTAGTCACAGGTTTGTAGGTTTTACAATCCTTTTCCTTTTGGTATTGATTCTTGAAAATGGAACAAAAACGAAATTAAATTGTGGTGAATTGCAAATTTCTAATTAATGAGCTGTTGGTTTGCCAATGGGTTAGCCATCGCAATCACCGTGGTAATATATGTGGAGTGGAATTTATTTGGCTTCTTAATCCCAACAATCTGAGTAAGCCTTTGAAGGCTAGCTGGAATGGTACATAATAATCTGCCAAAGGTTTGTCAATTCTCTTATAGTTTACATTTTTCATTAGATTCAGCTAAGGTGTCAAACATTGAAATATCAGACCTGCTTCAGAGTAGCTTAGTCTGGGGGTCAATTGTTGAACATTAGACCCGGGATTGGATTTTCCCAAGCAAGATATGTGGCAATATTTGATGCATATCATGTTTGTGTTAATTGATTTTTGTTTACCCAAAACAATGTTAAACAAATCAATTTTCGTTATGTTTGATTAATCAAGATGTTTTTTTTGTAAAAATGGTCAAGCATATCAGTCTCTGTCACATCTAATTGATCTGAATATGTTTTGTTTCTTCATCCAGGTAGCGAGGTGCACGAAGATCATTAATCCAAAAACTAATGATTCCAAGAATGTCATAAATGTTAAACAAATCGCCAAGGTATGCCTATTTCTCCAGGTTGTGTTGTGATCATACAGTAAAGTCATTATTCTCTTATAGGTGCAGCAAGAATCAAAACAATTTGTTTCATTTAGAGTTAACTGTGATATTATCCATCAATTCTAAGTGTCACTGACACATGAGATATCACATTACTTCTTAGTGAAGCATTACTATGTTTTCAACTCTAATGTTTTATGTTGTTTGCATTAATGTCATAAAAAAATTTAGAGATTGCTTTAGGTCACACCTTGTGGGTTTTTGTCTGGAATGTAATGATTGATGGTCTTCTTTTTTTATGTAGGGTTGATCGCAATAAGTATTAGATTCAGATCCCTTTGCCTCCTAAGATTGATCCCAGTGTGACAATGATGACTGTTGAAGAAAATTCAGATGCTACTTACAATGATGTTGGAGGTTGCAAAGAACAAATTGAATAGATGTGAGGGGTTTGTCAAATCTCTTATAATTCATCCTCTATTCACATTTCATATTTTCTCATTTGGCCAATAGTATTAATAGAGTATTATGTCAATAAATGGTCAATATAAAAAGTCATTTATCATAACAGTTACAGGGATAACATTGGGGAATCTCATCCTAGACAAACTACTAATTTGTGCTTTTGGTTGCAGATATATTGTGAATCAAGGATGCATTAAGCCTCTATGTGATCTTCTAGTCTGTCCAAACCCAAGAATTGTAATTGTTTGTCTTGAAGGGCTAGAGAATATTTTGAAATTTGGGGAAGCAGAGAAGGTTCTGGGCAACACTGGAGGTGTAAATCTCTATGCATAATATATTTATGATGTTGAAGGACTTGAGAAGATTGAGAACTTGAAAAGTCATGACAATAATGAAATTTATGAGAAGGCAATAAAGATTCTTGAAACTTATTGGGTGGAAGATGATGAAGATGACCAAACAGTCAGTTTTACCTCTCATATTTAACATTTTAAGCAACCTATGATATGCCGCCGATGCAGGGAACGCTTCATAATTGAGATAGTCAAAGAGATTTACATAGTCAAGTATTCTTGCGTGCATTGTGTATACTCTATGTCCACATGCTATCAAATATCTTTTAAGTTCAACATGAGTACTTTATTTGACCTTGCAAGCAAACTTACAATTATTTACTATTTTTGTGGAAGCTCGGATGGAGTCTAGTTTCCTGAGTTGAAAGAAATTTCAAAATATGAGCGTTATGTTTGTCATCAAGAGAATAATTTCAAGTGATATTCTATCACTAATGAAATTTAATTTTGTAATATTTCTCCACCAAGCTATATAGATTCCAATCAATGATCTAATATTTCATAAGAGGCAAGTGATCTGTTCTCGAAAATGTTGGTTTAAATGTTTTGTTGCTTATCAATATCCTTGGTTGTTGATAATTTGCTTTAAATTTAATTTTAACTTTTAATTATTCTTGAGCATTAATTTATGTTTTGAAATAGTTATTTAATTTTACCAAGTATTTAGTAACAATTACAACATGTTGCAGAGTATTGGCCCTTTTTGCTATCAACATGTATTTATGTGTCCGTTGCTATAGCTTAGGACAGTGACAACATAAATTCATACTTCTTAATTTCAGATAGTGTCATCAAAAAGCTGACCTTAGACTGTGGTGGAATCCTTAAGATTGTGGTGAACTCCTTGCTCAAGCTGTGGTGGACTCCTAAGCTCAAATTTTGGAAGATTACAATGATTCCTGTGTAGTAACTACAACCGTATTGGACTGTGTATATATTTTCTGCTCATTTTCTTGTTGGAAAGTCTCAACACAATGATACTACCTCTCAGAACGGTGGAGACCTTGATTGCTGTAATTGACGTAAATGTGTATCATCATTCTTTTCTCAGACTTCCTTGCTGGACAGTCACAACACAATAATACTACCTCTCAAAACGGTGAAGACCTTGGTTGTTGTAATTTCCTTGACTGTGCATCATCATTCTTGGGTCGGATTTCCTTGCTAGATAGTCAAAACACAATAATACTACCTCTCGGAACGGTGAAGACCTTGGTTGTTGTAATTACCTTGACTGTGTATCATCACTCTTGGAACGCAACAAATATTGTTGAAGTGTTGGAGTTGTCCAACATCAAGACCATTGTTGGAGACTTATTTTGGACAAGTGAGGCATTGGACAATGAACAATCAACGAAAGTTTTGGAAGCACCTATTAAGAAGTCTATGGAGATATATCTTACTTTGGAAATGGTTATTGGAGACACCCTTGAAGAATCCTTGAAGGCTTATCTTATGATTGATGCCTACAAATGAACCCCGAACATCAATTTTCGTAATGGTTGTTTAATCATATGAATGATAATGATCCTAGAGTCATTAATCATAATGTTTGAATTCATTCTTATTCCTTTAGTGATTTTAAACCCTTTTCAAAGTGCATATGCCTCTATTTGTTATGATTCCAATTTTATGCTCCATCAATAAAATATAAAATAATAAAGCTAATCCTTCTTCCAATTTTAAAAACTAGGAGTTTTTTTTTGAAGATATCAATATATGCTCTGTAAACTAGTTTGAGTAAATTTTCTCCTTAAATTTGAAATATACCAAACCATTTTTCTTCATCTATATTGAAACATTGATGAGAGTTGAGTTGTTTTCCTTTGGAAATAATAATTTCATCTAAAAACTTTTGGATTTATTTCTACAAGGGGTGGGATATCTATCTCTTAATATAAAAGCGTGAAATCCATTACTAGCGAAACTTTCAGACATACAAAATAATTCATAGCTAAACACACCTTTATGAATATTTTTGACATTATTAATAGAAATAAAGAAGGGTAAAACTTTTTAGATTTACATGATGATTGATGATTATCTCGAAAATACATTATTATGAGTAGTAGCATGCTTGGTGTTAGATCCATAGGTTACGCTATTTTAAAATACAATATTGCATAGAAAAATTCATGACACTTGAAAAGGATCATAAACAAAATTCATTTTAATTACTTCTTGTTTATATTTGCTAAAACCCCATTTACAAATGGTAATTATGAAGGCAAAAATTGTTAAGGTCACAATCAAGATTTGAGAAATCCATTTGGAGTGCAAGAACCTACACATAACTTGAAATTGTTAAAAGGAGGACCATGATCAATATAAAACAACCCACTAATGCAAATTTGGTTATATGGTGTGGTTATTTATTAATAAAAAAGAGTTTTAAGGATGACAATGACAAGTTGTACAACACATGGAAGAGAACACTTTCTAGTTTAATGCACCCATGCCCATGAGGTTGGATTATAATAATAAT
Organism: Pinus albicaulis; assembly: GCA_034641835.2. NCBI lineage: Eukaryota > Viridiplantae > Streptophyta > Pinopsida > Pinales > Pinaceae > Pinus > Pinus albicaulis. The sequence continues at coordinate 445,975,390 of CM076582.1, read as the reverse complement.
AGGGAAAAAATATTTAAACTATATTTGATACTTCCATGATGATTGATGAGGAAACCATTATTACAAGTAATAAAATAGATTATTCATGTGTTATATTTATATATTATACTATTTAGAAATATAACTATGAATAATAAAATTCATGATACTTGAAAAGAGTCATAAAAATGTTTCCAAAAGAAATTAAAATAGCAACTTCCAAGTAAAGGGAAATGGCTCAAGTACAAAATAAGGTATAAGAATGTTTTCCATACAACATGTTGAAATGTTCAAAATATTGAGAAAACAAAATATAGATTACAAGGGGATGTGTACAATATGTAAATGATTAAAGACAAAATTTTGGAGAAATTTAACTAATCTCGATTACAAGATGTTGAATATTCCTTTGTAGGATCTATTCCATGTTGTGAACAATATTTTCCAAGCACATATAAAATAGAAACATGTCAAATGAACATAGAAACATTTGAAATTTGACATTTGTAGGATACTTTTTTGAAGCTATCAATATGCGAGCTATAAGCTAGTTTGAATAAATTTTCTCCTTAAATTTGAAATTTACCAAACCATTTCTCTTCATCTATATTGAAACATTGATGAGATTTGAGTTGTTTTCTTTTGGAAATAATAATTTCATCTAAATTTGTTTGGATTTATTGCTACAAGGGGTGGGCAGAGGGCGTCGCGCCTTGGGAGGGCACTCTATGAATTGAGTTCGGGTCGGGTTGTTTCGTTTGAGGGCACCTGTATCAGGTTTGCTAAGTTGTGACCACACAGGTGCCTTGTTCTCGTTCGTGCAGGCCGTTTGTCGTTTTCTCCCTTGTGCGTTTGTTCGGTCGGGTGGAGGGCATCGCGCCTTGAGAGGGCGCTCGATGAAACGAGTTCGGGTCGGGTCGTTTTGTTTGAGGGTGCTCGTATCAAGTTTGCTAAGTTGTGACAGCATGGGTGCCTTGTGCACATTCGTGCGGGCCGTTTTCTGTTTGTTCCCTTGTGCGTTCGTTTGATCAGGCGAAGGGTGTCGCTCCTTGGGAGGGCGCCCGAAGAAACGAGTTCGAGTCAGGTCGTTTCGTTTGAGGGCGCCCATATCAGGTTTGCTAAGTTGTGACCGCACGGGTGCCTTGTGCACATTCGTGCGAGCCATTTACCATTTTCTCCCCTGTGCATTCGTTCGGTCGAGCGAAGGGCATCATGCCTTGGGAGGGCGCCCGATGAAATGAGTTCGGGTCAGGTCGTTTCGTTTGAGGGCACCCGTATCAGGTTTGCTAAGTTGTGACCGCATGGGTGCCTTGTGCACGTTCGTGCAGGCCGTTTTCCGTTTTCTCCCTTGTGCATTCGTTCAGTTGGGTGGAGGGCGTCGTGCCTTGGGAGGGCGCCCGATGAAAAGAGTTTAGGTCAGGTCATTTCGTTTGAGGGTGCCCGTATTAGGTTTGCTAAGTTGTGACCGCACGGGTGCCTTGTGCACATTTGTGCAGGCCGTTTTCCGTTTTCTCCCTTGTGCGCTCATTCGATCATGCGGAGGGCGTCGCGCCTTTGGAGGGCGCTCGTATCAGGTTTGCTAAGTCATGACAGCACAGGTGCCTTGTGCACGTTTGTGCAGGTTTTTTTCCGTTTGCTCCCTTGTGTGTTCGTTCGGTTGGGCGGAGGGCGTTGCCCCTTGGGAGGGCGCCTGATGAAACGAGTTTGGGTCTAGTTGTTTCGTTTGAGGGCACCCGTATCAGGTTTGCTAAGTTGTGACCGCACGGGTGCCTTATGCACGTTCATGCGGGCCATTTTCCATTTGCTCACTTGTGCGCTCATTTAGTTTTGTGGAGGGTGTCGCGCCTTGGGAGGGCGCCCGATGAAAAAAGTTTGGGTTGGGTCGTTTCGTTTGAGGGCGCCCGTATCAGGTTTGCTAAGTTGTGACCGCATGGGTGCCTTGTGCACGTTCGTGCGGGCCGTTTGCCATTTTCTCCCTTGTGCATTCATTCGATTGTGCGGAGGGCGTCGAGCCTTAGGAGGGCACCCGGTGAAACGAGTTCAGGTCAGGTCGTTTTGTTTGAGGGTGCCCGTATCAGGTTTGTTAAGTTGTGACCGCACGGGTGCCTTGTGCACGTTCGTGTGGGTCGTTTACCATTTTCTCCCTTGTGCGCTCGTTCGGTCGGGCAGAGGGCGTCACGCCTTGGGAGGGCGCCCGATGAAACGAGTTCGGGTCGAGTCGTTTTGTTTGAGAGCGCCTTTATCAGGTTTGCTAAGTTGTGACCGCACGCGTGCCTTGGAAATTATTATATTTATACATTTAACTAAATATTCATTCATCACCATTATATCCATGCCAAAAAAAGGGGCGAGTTAAGATCATCTAGGAGTAAACATGATGGACACATTAAATCACCATTAAATCCATTATTATATATATACATTTAACTAAATATTCATTCATCACCATCATATCCATGCAAAAAAAGGGGCGAGTTAAGATCATCTAGGAGTAAACATGATGGATACATTAAATCACCATGGACATGTATTAAATCACCATTAAATCCATTATTATATATATACATTTAACTAAATATTCATTCATCACCATCATATCCATGCAAAAAAAGGGGCGAGTTAAGATCATCTAGGAGTAAACATGATGGACACATTAAATCACCATAACTTAATTATATAGCAAAGCACCATAATCCAGTAGATCATAATATATTGTTCGTACCAACACACATCTAACCATCCACATGTCCATTTATTTGAAAGAAATCCACAATATAATCTTAAACTATATAAAGTCCAATGCATTGTAGCAATTATATGTTCTAACCCTAGAATCAAAGTTCATTGTTCATCTTGAACAATGTGTTCCACTCATATGAAATGTGCTAGTGGAAAATTTTCCAGAATGGCATCATGATCATCTATCGATAACCTCCATTGTCGCTGTTTTTTTCTACTCTTCACTTGCTTCAACTGCAATCGAGTTGCTATGACCAAGTGACTATATTGGGCATAAATAACCTCTGGTTGGTAATCTTGAAAAATAATATGACCTTTACATTTCTTTACTTCTTCAAAGAAATGTCCCATTAACACCATTGAACTGATTGGGTATGTATAATTTGATGGATCATTATACTCTTGCAGCAACGTGGATTTAGACATAGTGCATCATAATAAATAATAATGCACTTTTTCTTGATTATTTTCTGGTGCAATGACAATGAAGACATCACCTTCTCTAACCATATCAGAAACACGATCATAATCATTGTCAATCACAACCACTTCATTGTGCATTTCCTTGTTAGTCACGTTTCCAAATGGGGGCAATGGTGTCAATTCTTCATGTTTCCATGGTTTAACAAATTTCTTAATTTGGTTTTCACAGTCATCGATGGACTCTGTCTGATCAATACATGCAGAACAAAATCAAGAGCACTTTCATTTCTCAATGCAATATATATTTGTCATGTTCTTACTCCTAATTAAGTGTAAACTTCTTGTTTGAGGGATTCCAAGGCAATTAAATGGCAACAATCTATCAACATCACCCATTGAAATATTTCAAAAGTACCTGCTTGAGAAAAACAAACACACATGTATGAGTCAAATTTTGAACAATATTTAATATTTTTTTGATAACAAAATACACACATATATATCTAGACATGTATAATATATTGTTAGTTAAATGTGTACGCCTACCTGTGCACATCAGCCATCCTTGGGTTCGATACATGGCTTAAATTGTCTCTGCACCAATTAACAACATCTAAAGAATTTTCAAGTTGGGAAGATGAGTGATTCAATTGATGCCTCTTAAGTGCACGTTTTACACATGCCCCAGCACCATCGTGCTCTCCTTTTCCATGCCATGTCTCAAAGAAATTCCATGTATGTCAAATGTTGGTTCTCTTATGAAGACGAGACAACCAAAAGAACGATCTTGCTGATTTAAATTGACCAGCACAACCATCTGACCATACCCAATGTTCTTTAAAAATGACCCTTTGTTTCAACAATTCATTATAAATAACATTAAAATAATGTTGAACAAAACATGTATCACGTGTTCGATCATCACTGATGTAGAAATGTTACTCCTTAATCACCTCACGATTATTTTCATTGCTATCAAAACCACCGATAGCAGGCTCTGCATGTCTATACAAAATATGCACACATATAGATACTTGGTCTGAATGATAATACTCACTTTGTATCTCCTTTTGTGGACTAAACGTGTTATTCTTAGCGAAATCAACCATTGATAATATTGTTCCTTTTGGGAACACATCACGTGATTACTTGAACTGTAAATCCTGCCATCGTGCTATATGACAATGCTTAATATATTTGTATATTTGCACCCTGAACTTCTCCATAAAATATGTCACTGGAATGTCGTCGTCAAGTAAAGTGATATTTTTTGATGTTGTGCTTGAATCTGCAACAGGAGTGTAAGTAACATTTTCATATCGCTTCCAATTCAGACTGAGATTTGACAGTCTGGGATCATTAGGATCAATGGGATACTTTGCATCGTAGAGTGCCAAATGAGAACATTCTACGCATTTTCTTCCACCAACACATTCTTTTTTATAAAACAATTCATTATTCTCTTGTGCACATAATATCTTCGATAAAAATTCATGAACACTTGAAGGAGGGGGGTCATTTGGCAATATTTTATGCCAAAATTTACAAATGTCTCATAAAATAATTGGAATTCTACATGGTATCGACAACATGTGTCTCGAACAGTGATAGGCCTGACATACCATGGTTTAATCTTTACAAATGTGCTAAGGGAAACCTTCACGACAATATTACTCTCCATAAAGTTTTGAAATAATTCTACTTGACTGACCTGTGTTATATGTTTGTAATGAGATTCATAAACTCTCTTAGATATACAGCGTCACACATAATCCTTTTCATTTGGCGACACACGAGAATTCAAATCCCAAAACTCTTTTACCTTATCCCTCACACCATCAGGAAGTCTATCATGATATGGATGCCTGCAGATATTAGCCCAACACACAAGTTCATCATTCTCATCTAATTGAATTCTAAATTTTGTATGCCTCCATAAACTTTTTCTTGATGTTTTAAACAATTTTGAAGTTGCTGACATCAACCGACTTGATGAAGTTCGTTTCGCGACTACACCTGTTAAAAGTGCTCTACAAGCATTCTTTTCAACTTGAGATTGCTTTTTGGCTAGTGTGGCAAGTGCCAACGTCACTTTTTTGATACCATTTCATTTGCTAAAACCTCTTTCTCACTTTTAATGCTCAATAATTCCACAACATTTTTGAGAGATTTGTGCTTTAAAAATCTACGTAACATCTGAGCTTGTGCTATGATAGATTTACCTTCAAAAATATGTTTCAATCCAAAATTTACTTTATCTCGAATTGTCCTTTCAACCATTGGTGGTCCCAATTCTTCAATTTTAGTTGGATCCATATTTTCTAGAAACTTGTAGTTGTATACAACATTCTTGGAACTTCCAATTATTTGCAGTGAAATTCGAGGTGTGGTAGTATCTTCTTGTAGTTCTGATGTTGTCCCTGCATAAAAAAAACAATATTAACTTCTAATTTGAAATTGACATATACATATTTTTAATTTTAAAACTATCTTGAACTACAATGTTTAAAAAAAAAAAAATACAAAATTCAAATTGAAGAAACTATTGACTCACCAGTGAGATCGATATCAATATGAGACATTTTGCAAAAATACTCCATGTTTTCATAGAGACATTTTGCAAAAATACTTCATGCGTCCATGCACCCAAAAAAACTTCAAAAAATAAATTTGCACCCAGAAAAACTTTCAAAAAAAAATTTCGCCAAAAAAATTTCGCACCCAAAAAAGTTTTAATTTTTATTTTTTTTTGCCAAAAAGAATTTTGCACATAGAAAATATTCGCACCTTGACAAAAAAAGAATTCGGACCCTCTCACCTTCGCAATTTTCGTTGGTTCAGAATGGTGTGTGGAATTAATCTTTCGACCGAGAATATTTATATACAATTCTCAGCTGAAAGATTGCGTCGACTTTGGATTAACATTTAATAAATTCTCATTGGAGAGATTAAAACATTCTTGTCCGAGATTATAATAAACTCTCGGACATGAGTTGGCCTTGGCTAAACTCTTGGCCGAGAGTTGGCTTGGGTAAACCCTCGAGCGCAAACTCTCGGCCGAGAGTTTAGCCATGCGGTTAAATGTAATTTGTGGTGGTTTAAAATCTCAGCCGAGATTTTTAAATTTCTCAGTCAAGAGTTTAATAAATATCTCGTTCGAGAAATTATCTCGGCCGAGAGTTTTTGGTCAAGGAAAAACCCAAAAAATTCTGCAGTTTTCAGAAACCTGCAACTTTGGAGGGGCGGGACACCTACAAAAACAAAATGTTCTATTTCGGACTAGGTACCATTGGATTCATCTCTGAATCTATTTTCTGATGATGTAAGATTTGTGGAGTTTCATTAAAAATTTCAATTTGTTATTAATTTTATACTAAACTGTGTCACTGTGGAATTTCATTGTTCGTTAAATTGCATTGAATGAAAATTCAATAACTTTAAAATGAAAACACCAAAAAATTTAGAAAAATCATACTGCAATTCCTCTCCCGTCTACTTCAAAAGGGTACTCTCATTTTTCTTATTCACGATCACATTGAAAATAGAATCTAGGGGTCATAAAATGTACTCAAACATCACCGTTTTTTTGTCTTTGTCCATTTCCAAAAATAATAATAAATAGTGATTTAATATAACAATTACCGAAAACTAGTCAGTGCACTAGTGCAATATATTTAGATTATGATGATATGGTTTATTTCCAAAAAATGAATAACCTTCCCTAAAAAAATTTAGGGATCAAAAAATGACAATTTATGTTTGCCTGAAAATTTCAAGTATATGCAGTTAGTAAACAAAAAATTTACCCCTCTATATATCAATATTTAAAAAAAAAAAATGAGTATGGAGGTAAGACAATTCTATACAAATCTTGTTTTTATGTCAAATCATAACTTGCATTAAAAATATGAGTTTAGTGGAGTTGAAGTTGAAAAAACATAGAAACTTACAATTTTCAACGTCAAAAAAGGGCAAAAAGTGTTTCCCAACTTCACCATAATCATGGATTTGTTTCCCACCCTTGAATATCTAGCTATAAAAGCCATAGTGATGTCAACCCATATGTAGGTTGGGATTGGTAGTGGTTGTAGTTCCCCTAATATATTTACTATCCCCCCCTTTCTATCTTTTGGAAGGTGTCACAAGGTTCCACAAAATGTTGGATGTCAATTTTCATGCCTTCCAAAAGAATGAATGCTTAGTTCATCCATATATTTTATTAAATCCAAGGAGACTCGATGCAGTTGATGAATGAAATTTCTCTAAGATTTTGTTGACGGTGGAAATTCGTCAACCAAAGGGGTCTCTTCGATGTGAATCCATAATTAAAGCTTTCATTGTTTGGAGTAGGAGCCCCTACCAGAAATATGGTCGGTTGCCATCATCCTGCCATTATTAATATATTAGGTTATACAAACATTCTTTGAAACAAGCAAGTAATATGACATTGTGAGGCATACAATTGCAATGTATATAAGTTACTTTCATGGCAAGGAAAGAGAGAGTGAACCTCTGTAAGAAAATTAATAGTACTATCCTAAAAGAGACACATAATGACATAAGAGGATCATTAGTTAATCTGCAAAGTAGTTCAAAAGACAAACACAATCATAAAACCAAATACAACACACCTTCAACAAGGTAAGTACCAAAGCCACCGAAATAGTTCAATTTATTTAGTACATGTGAACAAAACACATACTGCAAAACATATAAAGAATAGTCTTACTATGTTCACGATACATGCATGAATATGTGTTGGCTCATCAAGCTTCGTATATTAAGTGGAGGTGCCAAGATATAAAATTACAATGCTACCACACTAGCCCCAATAGTGGAACATTAAGTCACCACTTGCTCCTCCAAAGAAAGATATTCTCTCCCATGCCAATGCTAGAGAAGCCATGGTGGGAAGTTCAAGTCCCAAAATTTCCTTTGCCTGAGTTATGAGGCTGTATTTATAACAAATGAGGTGACTCTCCACCTCCCATGTGACTCTTGACCTCCCTCGTGACCCTTGAGCTTCTACAATGACTTTTAAAATTATTACAAGACCTATGAGCCTCTATATGAATTTAGAACTCAATAGTGACTCTTCATATTCCATGTGGGACTCTTGGTCTTCCACATATTTACATTTTCTCATTTTGGTAAATTTCACAATTACATTCCACAAATGAGGTGGCAAGACACTATGACACATGTGACTCTTGAGATGACTCTTGTACAATCCATGGCTTGGCAATGATGACATAGAACTTCATGATGATGTAGCATTACTAAGCTATTCTTCTTGTTGCTTTCTCTTCATGTTCATGATATATCTTACATGTGCTTTGTCTTCATCCTCCAAGGGGTTGATTGATATGGAGTCTTCATGCAATCATGATCTTTGATATTTTGTCGTAAATTTTTGTCTCTTCATCTTATTTTTCGATGACTTATCCATCATTCCATCTTCACAAGTGTCTTCCAACATATTCTCCTTCTCTTCCTCTACAAGCATCATCCTGTCATGTCAAGATATAGTACTTGCAATTGAAATTTAATCATGACAAGACAACACTAGTCTAGAAATATCCTAATCTAACTTGCTTAATGAAAACCATTGGTTTACCTAGAACTGAAACTAGACCAGGAGGAAGGCTCAAGGATTGCACAATGTAGTTTCAAAGGGAAATATTAAGGGCCGAAGGCTTGCAACTATGCAATGCACAATTATGGAGGCCTAAGAAGGTGGATTGCAAAGTTGAGGGTCACAGTGAGGCAGGCTTGCCCACTTGACTGTGTAATGTGTAGTTATAGAGGGAAAATATGCATTTGGATTATGAAGTTGTGCAGTTTAGAGAAGTAGAGAGAGAGACTCATGACTGCAACTATGAAATGCATAGAAAGAGGTTAATTGGAAGGATGAATTTTGTATTTCAGGGGAGTAGGAGGTTGGTATTGAGGCTTGGAACTGCACAATGCGTAGTTTAAAGGGGCAAAGCGATCTCAAGTTGGTTGGGCATGATATCTTCTAGAATTTGACTAAGTGCGAGATCAATGAGGCAGAAATGAAATCAATGTTGATCATGATCATGATCACACACTCAGAAGAATTGATGACACAACATTGAACACTTAGTACTTAGGATCAACATGATCCCCTTAATGCGACGACAAAACAACATTCTCCTCCAAGTGTGACACTTAGGATACACTTTGTGATGACAATGACGACACCTACGAAAATGCATAAAACTTTTGGAATGAGTTTAATACATGTCTATATAATATAAAGGACCCATTGGTACCAAAGCTTCCTCTTGAAATGAGCCATAGCTCCGCTATTTACAACATGCGACACTTATGATATATTTTGTGACACTAGTGAAACAATGCTCAAGACTATTGGAATGTGTCTAATTCATGTCTTTATGATGGATATGTCATAGTAGTGTAGGAGAATGCATCATAACTTCCTTTCAAATATGTACAAATGAATCCATTTGACTAGATACGACACTTGTCTAACCATAAAACGACACTTGCGACAATAAGAAAAATGTGAAAGCAATAATTGCAAAAGCTAAAGAAAGTAAAAGCGACAAATTCTATAACGAATAGGACAAAAAAGTTTCACTTGAAGAAGTGAAAACAAGAAAAAATGAGAATTGCAAAAGTGGAAGCGACATTAATGAAAACGAAAGCACACAAAAGCAATAGTTGAGAAAACTCACTCGAGAGATGATACGATCGCAACTGACAATGAAGGAATTATCAATCTTAGGATTGTGCACTAACTGTCAATGAGGAATGCACAATATCTATCTCTGGAACTGCGCAATCACTATCCTCAGAGATTGCGCAAGCACTATCAACAAGAATTACGTAGTTATTTAATTTCTAGGGTGCATATTGACTGTTGGGCTTGCTTGAAAGAGATGCGCTTGTGAATGCATCAAAATATAAGCATGTGTAAGCAAGTGACCTTAATACTTATAATATCAGAAAACATCAATTGACTATGAAGCATCTACGAACAATCAAGGAATGAAAAATCATATGATCACAAGTAGGCTCCAAAGTTCAAGTTTAAGAAATTTTTTGGAGGGTGTTGTCCACAACGAAAAAAAATTATTTGTTGTAAAGAAGATTTATTTAGTAGAAAAATGTGTCCTTTATATTGCAATGTATCCAACTTCCATGTATACCCTTTAGGAGGGTTGGGATATTCCTAGGGATTTCCATGCATAGCATTTAGGAGGGTTGGTATATTCCTAGGGATTACCATGTATACCCTTTAAAAGGGTTGAGATATTCCTAGGGATGGTAGATGAGTTGAATAATAGTGTCATTTTCCAACCATTCCTGATGAGCTTCCTCAAGCCAATCTAAATGGAGTAAAGATAAAACAAATAAGGATCTATCCTCCTCAAATTTTTGGGATAGGGCTTGGGTTACAACATTGTCTTTATCCTTCTTATAGATAATCTCATAATCATATCCTAGTAGCTTTTTGACCCACTCATGTTTCTCTAGTGAGGATAACCTTTGTTCAAGAAAGTACTTCAAACTATGATTGTTAGTCTTGATATGAAAAGATCACCCTATAAGGTTATTTATATGAAAAAATCACCCTAGAAGGTTATTGATATGAAAACATCACCCTATAAGGTATGGAAACCATGGAAATATTATATGCAGGATGGTCATCACCTCTTTCTCATATGTGGAATTACCCAAATCATGGTCACATAACTACTTATTAGTGAATTCTAAAGGACATCCTTCTTGCATTAATACCATTTCAAGACCTTAGCTGGAAGCATCACATTCCAAGACAAAAGTCTTAGTATAGTCTATCGATTCTTAAAGTCGAGAAGGCTTGTTCAATGACCTCATTCCAAAAAAATACATTATTTTTCAGTAGTGAGGCTAAGGGAGCAACAAATTTTCCATAATTTTTCACAAACCTCATTTAGTATCCTATAAGTCCAAAGAGTCCACACAATCTTTTCAAGGTTTTTGGAGGGGGTAAATCTTGCATAATTTCAAATTTCTTGGATAATGTGACCCAAGTATTCAACCTCGAAAGCCGCAAAAGCACATTTGAATTATTTTATGAATAATTGGTCATCCTACATGACTCACAAGGCTCTATAAACATGCTCTATGTGGCATTCCCATGTTTTATTGTAGATCAAAATATCATCAAAGTATACCAACGCAAAATTACATAGGAATGGTTGAAAGATATTGTTCATGAGGATTTGAAAGGTTGATGGAGTATTGGAAAATAAAAAAGGCATCACTCAAAACTCATCATGAACTTCATGTGTATGAAAATCAACCTTAGGGATGTTCCCCTATTTCATCTTGATTTGGTGGTAGTCAGAGCAAAGGTCAAGTTTAGTGAAAGACTCAACTCCATATAGTTCATCCAACGTGTCATAAATAATTGGGATATGAAACCTGTCCTTGATAATTGATTTATTGAGAGCTTGTAAATCTAGACACATGTGTGAAGTACCCTCCTTTTTTAATATCATGACCACTAGTGACAAGTAAGGGATAGTACTAGGATGCATGACTGCCACCTCCAACAATTCCTAAATAATATTTTTGTTTTCATTTTTCTATACAAAAGGGTTCCAATACGGACACAAATTGGGTGGTTGATGACTAGGAATGAGGGTAATACCATTGTCATGCTCACCGCATGAAGGTAGTAAACCTTATGGAATTTTAAATACTTGTTAATGCTTAAAGATAACCAATTGAAAATTAAGGTGAATCTGTTATGGTGTGATGCTGACTACTTGTATGGATTTGAACTATGCAATAATACCCAAGTGGCCTTTCTTCAACTTCTTCTCCATATGATGGGAGGTAATAATTTTCAGGGAATAAAATGTAAGCCCCTTGAGGGTATGTTTCTACTCTTCTTGTATGAATCTTATGTATAAGTATTTGAAACCCATGGTGGTAGGTCCCAAAGTGCATAACCATTTTTCCTTGAGAACTATATTGCAACCATCCATTTCGATAGAAATCATGTGAATTTAGAAATGATACCCACCAATTTGTAGTTACACATTTTCAAATTGGTCTCCACATTTCATCATAACACCATTGGTGATCATAATTTGAAAATTAGATATGGGGCGTACATAAAAATGGGTGTCTTGTGTTACTCTCCTATGGATAAAATTGTGGGTGCTTCCATTATCAATCAAAACATTCACTTTGCAATGTTTCATGTATTGAATCATTGTTTTAAGGTTTAGGGTGCCAAGAAACCTGATAGGGCATGGAGATTAATTTTGGGTTCCTCACATGGAGCTTGTAAGGGGGCTTCATCTTCCTTTGGAAAACGGTATCATGAATTCTAGTCCTAAATGTGTGGGTGGGGGTTATCCTAAAACATGTGTGTGGCCTACTATCTGTTAGTAGGAAAATTCCTTCTTAGTTAGATTAATGATCATATTGGTTATTTTTATATTCAAGTGGTCAACTAACATTTTCAAGAAGTAGCTATGTGATTTCATTGTTTCATTCTAACATTGAGTATAGCCTCAATGCTAGCAATTTTTCCATCCAAATATTGGTGTTGAGTGGGTTGGATCCATTGGTTCTCTGAGTTGGCCATGTTGCAAGTCATAATCATGGGACCACCAAATATTTTTTGGAATTGTTATTTTCCTTTCATCTCATTGTGATCAATGGTTTGAAAGGCATTTGCTCAAATATAGTCCAAATCACTATATTCTTGGGTACACAAAGAAGAGGGAGATCCAAGTGATCAAAAGATACTCATAATATTTTTGATATAGATCTCCCACAATGGTGTTTGTAGACCCCCTTTTGTTTTTAATCTGAGTACTACTACCCTAACTGATTATTGCTACTATGAAAAAATATCCAAACTCCTTCTCTACAGGAAGATGTAGGAATTTTGTTGGGTGGTTGCAAAAGCTATGGTTTGCATGTCCCTGGAGGTAGAGGAGTGTTAGGTGTTGTATTTAGCTAATATACTTGTGAGGTCCAACAGTAATACTTGGCCCAATATATCAAGGCACTAAATAATGTGATCTCCCCTGACTTAGTATTATTTTTGAATTTGTATATGTTAAGTGCGATGATGTTGTGACTTTAAGACTTAAATGAATATGGTTTATCAATAACATAAAATATTTTTTGTTGATAGTTATCTTATACACACACACAATATTAGTAAAAAATATGGAAAATAATGTTGAGGCTACAAATGGCTACATAGAAGTTATCAAATGATTAGATGTATTCACCTTTGGATAATGTAAGACCTAGGCATCGAATCTGATGATTAGATTATTAAAATATGGAATATAAGTTAGTCAATAACTCCCCCATATAGATAGGACATTGTCTTAGGAGTTGGGGAGAGTGGAGTTCATTGATGAGAAAAATAATTGCTTGTCAGCTAACAAATAAGGGGGGAGGTAGTTAATGGAAGTTAACATAATCTTGAAAGGGAGATTTTATCTATGTATTGTTTTGGACTCACGAATACAGGGGGTACTGAAGAGTGAGGAGGTATGGTAGATAAAAGAAGAGATAGAACATAGTCTTTTCCTACAAACCATCAAAGATCGAGGGGACACATCCGTGAGGAAGAGTAAATATTAGGAGGAGCATTGCAACTCTAACATTACTTTCCAAGAAAACTTGACAAGTTGGTATTTCTAGACATTCTGCAAGTTGTTTCATGTTGTGTATTTTACTTAGAATTTATTGTTGTGATATGAATAGCAACAATTTGGATACAAATTTAAAATCTCTAACAAAAGGAACTACTGAAGTTTTGAATGATTTTACATATGAATCACAAGTTAAAACAAAAATATATTCTCTAAGTGTTTTTTTGAAAAATGTTCCAGTATTTAGTATATTTACAAAGTAGAAAATATTATACTACAAATACTGAAAATAACATGTTTTCTGTTTCCCCGGATGCGGGTGATCGATAACAATCTGAGGGGCCATGGGGCAGCCATGTGGGAGGACACACGACGGATCCACTTGCTCACCCCTGGGAAGCCTGAACGCGTTAAATATTGGCGTGAGGGCGCCATTACTCCACCCTCTTCCACCCTCCTTTCGACGTACCAAGCCTGCTCTGCATTTAATTCACACGCTATGGCCTTTAAGCCCGCCACCCTAGCCTTCTCCTCCTCATTTCGACCTGCCCGTCTGTTATCGTTGCATTTTTCTGTTCTCGTTCCTTCGCCTCTGGTGCATAGCCTTCACCCGCCCAAGCTCTACACTCGTTCTAGCAACAATCCTCCTCTGAAGCACGCCTCGGCCCCCATCTGTTCAGGTGACTCCCCCCTGGACTATCATGCCTCGAAGCCATAGATTGAGATGCAGAAGAGCTGGGGGGTGTAGCCAGCCCTCTCGTCCTCCTCGCCCTCCTCTGTCGATTTCCCATGGTCGCGACCTGAACCTCTCCATCAACTGGAATGAGCTAGATAGCTCCCTCCTTTTCAATTTGAATGCCCGCCTTTCCTTGCATCCCCCCCCCGACTCCGCTCCCCTCCACCTCCTGCAACAAGAATAGAGCCCGCAAATCCACCTTCTCCCCTGAGCTTGCTTTCATCCCTCGCAAGATGAAATCCCTCCTAGTGCAAAGTGCCTCCAGTGGGAGCAGCGATTCCAGTGATTCCAACGGTAAAAGCGATGGCAGCCCGGACCAGGATGTTGGCAGCTTCTTGAATCATACCAAGCAGCTTGATGCCTCCCAGCTTGATGACGCCGCGGTGAAACGTGGCCTCCCAGCTTCGCCACATCCTTAGCTAGCTGAACACGCAGTGAGCCAAGGGACGGAGGAGGGAGAATGTGTGCAGAATCTTGGAAGAGATACCAAACTCTAGCAACAAGCATGCAGATCATCCTTAGGATCTTTTTTTCATCTTTCCATGACATGCTCATGTTTAGAAATTTTTTTCTATGGGATTCTTGTTTAATTTTGAAAATTACATCTGTTGGTTTCCCACTATGGGCAACAGTCTCTCTTTGGACTCTAAGGACTAGTTTCCCCATCAGGGGTAGTCCAACACTTGGTAAAAAAACTCTTGAATCTTCCCTCTGGAATGAACTTGTTCACTCCACAGGATGCGACCTGTAACTTTTTTTTTCTATAAGATATAATAGAAGTAGCATAACTTAGAAAAAAAACATATTTTCTATTTATTGCATAAATATTTCTTTGAGAAATATTTGATAGACATTTGTTTTCAAGATACAATGAAAATATTTATCTATTAGAGTTCTAGTATACATGAAAAAAGTAGGAATCAACTAGAACTGAAGCCAGTATGTAAAGCCTAAATTAAAGAGAAAACATAACTAGCATATGAGAATTCAACACAATAAGGGATTAAGATATTTATTATCAATTTCAAAATGAATGGAAAATCTATTTGTTGAACATAAATAGAGGGGTGATAGCTCATCTCTACAATTCTATATGAAAGAGAAAGGAAATAAAACAATGGGTAAAATTATATTATAGCATTTTTACCAGAATTACATCAATGCATGCAAACACCGGGGGTTATCAAGAACATTATATTTGTAAATGTGAGACAACAGAGAAAAGAAAAAAATGCAGTTCATATAAGTTAAGGAATGGCCCCTTCGAGTTATCAAACTAAACCTAATATCCAATGTTAACCATAAAGAATCGGGTATTAACCAGAAGGTCGAATTGGACCTATTTCAAATTAAAATATAAAAGTACATATTGATTGAAGTATTCCAGACTTGGTTGTTCTAACAACACACTAAGCCATAATTTCCTTTAATATGAAATCCCCCCTTCTGGGTAAAAATATGGAAAACTCCCATGACACCTAATTCAAAGTAAGAGCTTTGGTGTATCATTCTATGATGAGTGAACTAAATATATATAAGAATTTCTATACACAAGTGACCAGGGAGTGCGAGTGCATCCGACCTATAAGGGATAAATCCAAATACAAAAATGGATTGTACTTGGGTTCTAAATTGAATAAAAAATAATGCATATGATACGCCAAGGGTTATGTGTACCTAGAAATCTAGTCAGTATGAAATGTGAGTTACAATTTTAACAATATAAACTATTGAAAAGAGGAAACAAAAGAAAAAGTGGAATAAGATTATACCTAAGGAAGATTCCATGCCTGAAATCCCACATTTTCTACCTGTAATAGATGTAATCTCTATCAAAATATTTAAAAAAGGATACTTAGTTAACAAACTTGGGTGGGGTTAAACCTTGTACGTTAGATTAATTATACGTAAGAAAGTTCAACCATGACATGAGGTTTACTTATGTGGCCATTGATAAACATTTGAGTGAGGATATAATCATGGTCATATAGTATCCATGGCATACTAGGGTTTCAATATTTAAAACCTAAGTTGTAAATTGACTAGGAAGTAAAATTGAGAAGAATGAGGATGCATTGAGGGTTTTTCTTTAAAAAAAATGGAATTAAATAATGAGATTGAACCCCTCCCGAGAGGGGTTTTTAAGTAACTCTATAAATTCCCATTAAACCTGTACACAAAAGGAAAAGGGTTAATACAAAACCCTGGATTACTATCAATCCAAAAGATGTTATATTCAATGAAAAGAAAAAGAAATTCTACCTAAAAAGGAAGGGGATCGAAGAAAACACCTACAACAAGTTTAACCAAACCAAGGGCCAATTAATGGAAAATTATTGCTAGTAATAGAGACTGAGAGCGTGTCAACGTCATTAGGGAAATAATCCCTATGAAACCTGCATTGCCAAGAAAAACAACAGGTTAAACCAAAGATTCAAGCAAATTGATGAAGGAGAATATATATATATATATATATATATATATATATATATATATATATTAACCATAAAATAATCCTTATACTATGTTTCTTTCTAGTTCGTCCATATGGAACCACAATACATTTCCATCGAAGGATAAATATTGGAACCTTGAAAGAGGATGAAGCTACGCATGTTAATGGTAACTAAGTAATTAATGATAAACCAAAGCCTGGTTGTAGAGCAGAGTGAAACTTTGATTGTAACCCAAGTGAAAATGACCAAACAAACCGGTGGTGGGAAGGTCATTACATCCAAATAGAAACCCTAGCTTTGGACAATGTCGATTTGTCAAACTCAATTGTGTACGTTGATTAAAAATTCTATGCCTTACCATGTAGAGCCATGTGACGCCAGGTGGGGAGCCCCTTCGTGGATTAATATAATTGATCCATGTAGCCAAGTATGGTCCCCACATCAAAATTTATTCGCCACCTTAAGTGTGGAATAAGGAAAACCTAAAACATAGCCATAGACCAAATGAAAAATTAAACCATAGAGCACATCAAACCAATTATTATATACCATGATTATAATATGTAAAGTGAGATGGGGTAAAAACCTTGTCATAAAGGAACAAAGGGGGAAGATTAAAACTCGATAATATGTTGATAAAACACAAACCTTGTGTAAATTCATTGAGGTGTACAAAGATAATATAGGCCCAATTACATTTGTATATGTCAATATTTAAGTTGAAGAGTATGGTGGTTAAAATACCCCATAATGGATTTAGGAGCAATTGTATTTTAATATGTCACCAACCTAAATCATAAACAAAGGAGTGTTTTTGGAGCAATTCCATAGTTCCCTATATTTATAGATAGAATTTTGATAGTAAAACCCCTAAATACTTTTGATCTCATCACTAATAGGTATTAGCTACCTTTGGGTCTTATAAAGTGGAATATTTTACATTAAATGACTATCCACTACTATTTAACGGGCCTTACTCATGAAAGAGGATAGACACATGCTACATTTAACCAACTCTTATGTAGCATAAATTAGGGAGGTTAGGGTAGGACCATTTAGGAGAAAGGTGGTCCTCAAAAGTAGATTTTTGTTAGGGGAAAATACTTTGAACTAAAATTTCAATACAATTCCCTATAAGAGAACATTGGTCTTCAAAACTAGAATTTTTAGAAGGAGAGAGAGAAAAACAATAAATTTTAGCATTATGCAGAAGTTGAAAGCTTATATGAATAGCTAGAGGTAGTATATTTTTGCAATGTAATTGTAATAACACCTTTTTTAAGAGAGAAAATTTGGAGTTGTCATCTATGAGAGAGTTTAATATCATTTAATTTTTCATTTATGAAGAAACTAGACACACAAATATTACATTTTCTATTTATATTCACATGAGTTATCTAGGTATATTTTGAGGAGAATACAATAGAGTAAAATAGGGTCTAAATTACCAACCAAGGCTCCTATATAATCTAAATGTGCCATGGATCAAATAAACCACATTGTAATACAGTGGAAAAATAATAATTAGATTCCACTTCAAGGAAGAAATATACCCATAACTTGTGCTTGAGAAACACATGTAATATCATGTCAAGAGTGGGGAGAGTCTTCATTATTGCAAATGAAATGAAATAATTTCTTATGCCCGAGGTCTAATAAACATCTCAAATAATTTAGCTAAAGTATATGCATGATGGTGTGGTAATTCTATCTCTTAGGGAGAAGGTGTTAGAGTTTTATTAGTTGTTGAGGACTCAAAGATGATTATCAAGGTAATTTTTGGTAAAATCCTATCTTGAAGGATAAAAATTAAAAAGTGTCATATTTAGAATCAAGCAAGAAGTGACTTATTTGTTAAAGCCTCCTTTTTTCATGTTAAGAGATATTTGAATGAGGAGGCAGATAAATGGGCCAAAGGAGCGATTGATTTATCCCTGGCACCTTAATAAAAAAATTGGGGTTCATGAGTATAGGGTCATGCCATAAATATATGTTTAAGTGGGTTTCTATGCACACTGAATTCATAATGAATCAACCATTAATTACAAGTTGGAAAAATCTTTGGGGAAAGCAACCTGGGGACACATAATATCTTCCTCTCCATGTGAATAAACCTTGGTTCGTGGTGAATGAATACAATTCTATGTGTTGGTATATTTGAGGTGAGAAGATGGTATATTTGAGGACTAATTGTTAGGGTATTTCATGCTAGCATCATGTTCTGAATATACTAGTAAGTTGTTTTTGGTTAGTGTTTGGTAGCCTTTGGATTGGCTCTCTCTTATCCTTATGTGTGTGTCAGAATTTAAATGTCTTAATCCTTCCTTGTCACCCTTCTTTGGCTTGTCTCGATCTTCTTGAACACTCATTCTCTAAGCCAATATAATTTGGAACATTTGAGGCATTTGGGTGGTGGAATTATTGGGAAGGAACAACACTTTGACTTGAGGTTACTCTTGAAAAATTTATTGATAATTTTGGAGCTTTATATTTTCAAAACATACCATATTTTATTAGTAATTTCACATAAAAAATTGGGCTAGTTTTACTTTAGAACATTATTTATTATTTTTTCCTTTTGAATTCATCATTGGTTGTTTAGAAGATCATTATGTCTATGTCTGGGGGAACTAGGACTTCTCAAGCATGTGTGAACCTCTCCTTCCTTGAATCTAAGTACAATGTAGCAGATTTTTATTGGCCTCAAACTTTTCAAAAGGCACTTAATTTTTTAGAAATGGTGCATATGCAATTGGAAATTAAAATTCAGATTTCAAGCAATATTTTAATTTTGATGTGTCTAATCCCGTTGGCATAAAAGAAAAGGTTTAAACATTGATTTCTATTTTAGGTCTAGTATACAAATCTTTTATCATGGATGGTGTGTAAACAACCATGAATATTCCATTGAAATAATGTTTCACAATAGATCTAATAAGATACTAAAATCTTATTGTGAAGGTTAATTTCCTTTAGATCTGAGATTTTTTAATTATTTTTTTTTTATGCTTAAATGTATGAAATAACTTAATGTAAAATTAGATAATATAAAAATACACACACATACACCCTATCCACAAATAAATAACTGAAATGTAAAATTAGAGAATATAAAAAAACACACACACACCCCATCTATAAATAAACACAAGATTTACCCTAGGAAACCCATATGGGAAAAACCAAGCTAGAAGGTGAGACCTCTTCTTTCTTTTCTCTAGTATGGAAATAAGAAAATAAAAAGAAAGAGGTACTTTATGTGGAGTTACTTAGACTTGTGGCTTGAAGAGATAACAATGTAAACTTTGAAACGAGAACTATAAACTTAAAACGAGAACTCTATCAAAAAAACCCCAAGAAAAAAATGAAAAACAACACGAAAACAAAAAATATTACGCTGAAATATTGTTGCTGTTGTTGTTTTTTTTCTTTTTTTTAGGGTAATTTTTAAACATTTTTTAAAAATGGTAGTAAAATCCAATAAAAACCATATTTTTTGTTTTTGTGAAAAACACCTTGAAAACAAAAAGTGTTAAATGTTGGAATAACGTTATTTTTTTTAGGTAAATTCTCAACATTTTTTAGCAATGACATAAGGATAAAATATCATGGCTCTGAAAAATCTTAAAATTCCAATGATTTCTAAGCATGACATTAAGTTAAAATATCACATCTCTGAAAAGCCTTAGAATTTCAACAATTTTCCGCCATGGTGTTAAAGATAAAATACTTATAACTATTTTCAATCATAGCATTAAAGATAAAATATCATGACTAGAAAAACCTTAAAATTTTGACAATTTTCAACCATGGAATTAAAACCAAAGATTATGACTACAGAAAACCTCAAATTTTCAACATATTTTAACCATGACATTATGAAAAAATGTATGGCTAAAAAGAGTTTAAAAATGAACACCTGAATAAAAGAGTCATTATACCAAGAATAATTTATTTTTTAAATGCTAAAAGTAAAATGACTTTAAAATCTTAGCCTAAGACAACTTGACACATTGCAACAAAAATTTAAAAATCAATCATCACATTGAGATGAAGTGTAGCAGAATTCAACCCATTGTAATGAAAACTTAAAGGCCGACCATGAAATTGATACGTTTTGGAATCAGACTCAATCCATTATAACGAAAACTTTAAAATCAACTCCCAAATTGACACGTAATGGAATTTGGTTTCTAATTGAGGATCAACACGAACCGTGCATAAAAATTAAAATAAAACAAATTAATAAATAAATAAAAATGAAAAATACAAAAGAAAACAAAATTTTAAATATTGAAAAAACAAAAACAAACAAAAACACAAAAAAAATAAATATTGAAAAAAAACAAAAACACAAAAAGTTAAAAAAATAATAAGAAGTAAATAAAAATATATATTAAATCATAAAATAAAAATATATATTAAAACACACACACACACACACATATATTTAAATATAGCAAAATAAAAAACAAATATTAAAAAACAAAAAAATATTAGGAATTTGGCTTTTGTGATCTATAAATTGTGTATAAAATCTTTTGGTAAAAATCACATTCAAGCAGATTTTGTCGACGTGTTTAGAACCGGCCAGTGTGGTTCATCATCAGGACAAGATGAGAAATCTGATCTAGGACCAAGTTTAAATAGACGGGAAACTCCAACTAGCCATTGTGGAATAATGGCTAGTTTGACTGGAATAAGAAAATACAAACACAAAATAATAGTTTATATAATAATTAAAAGATTTGAATATAATAAAATATCTATATATAATTAAAAAAAATAAAATAAAATAAAATAAATAAATAAATATTATTAATAATAATATAAATAAAATAAAAATAAAAATAAAATAAATAAATAAAAGAAAAATAAAAAGAAAAAGAAAAAAATTAATTAATTAATTAATTAATAAAATAAATAAATAATAATAAAATAATATTAAATAAATAATAATAATATTGATGATAAATCAATAAATCAATAAATGAATAAATATTAATAATAAATAAATAAAATAATAAAATAATAAAAATAAATAA
Source organism: Pinus albicaulis (assembly GCA_034641835.2). NCBI lineage: Eukaryota > Viridiplantae > Streptophyta > Pinopsida > Pinales > Pinaceae > Pinus > Pinus albicaulis. The sequence goes on along the minus strand of CM076582.1, from coordinate 445,953,348 downwards.
ATAAAAATAAAGTACAGATAGGAAGGAAGAAACTAGGGAATAGAGGAGAGGAAAGGATACGAGGGAGAACTGAAGGGAAGAAAACCAATAACTAAGAATGAAGGGCAGGGATCCAACATCTGCTAACACGCCACCCATCATCCCTGTTAAGGTTGACTGCCCTCTTTTCAATTTCTAAGGCCTCCCTCAACTTTCGGTGGTGGAAATGGTCAATCCTTGCAATAACTTTCGCATCTTCAATGCAAATGTGATGCTTTGTCTTATCCGCATTCTCTGCTAAGGTAGAGGAGCGAGATCTATTATGATTAAGGTCAGTGGCATGTTTGAGAATTCTTTGTCTGATGGATCGACCAGTTTCACCGATGTAAGGTGTCGTACAGGAGCATGGAATCAAGTAAACACCCTTACCATCCTTAGGGTAGATCGGGTCCTTAACTAATCTAAGCAAACTCCGAATGGTGCGGAGGGGCCTGAAGGTTGAGGGAAATTTATGTCTCCTTAAGATCCTAGCGACTTTATCAGTCGTTCCTTGGATAAAAGGAAGGTGAACTCCGAATAACCTATCACAATGATCCTTCTTGACCCTAGGACCATTTTCAGCTTTTTGAAAAGCTCTGAGACATTGAACCTTGTTATAACCATTTTTAAGGAAAACCTTAAGGAGATGAGCTTTCTCATCTTCAAGGTGGTGTTCATCAGCAATTCTAAAAGCTCTAGTGGCTAGGGTACTAAGAACCCCCAACTTTTGAGCAGGGAAATGGTGAGAACCTGCATGTAAATACTGCTCAGTGTGCGTCTTCTTTCTAAAAACTTGATGAGTGAAAGAACCTTCATCATTTCTAGAAATAAGAACATCAAGAAAGGGAAAGCTACCAACCACTTCGAATTCCATGGTAAACTTAATGAAATCAGATTGATTATTAAGATGACGGAAGAAAAGGTCCAATTTCTCTTTTCCATGAGGCCACACCACACAAGTGTCATCAACAAACCTTTTCCAAAGCTTAGGTTGAAAAAGGGAGGAGGAGAGGGCCCTTGATTTAAAGTTTTCCATGAAAATATTAGCAACCACCGGGGATAGGGGGGAACCCATGGCCATACCACAAGTTTGTTCAAATAATTCACCCTCGAAACTGAGGAAGGTCGAGGTTAGACAAATCTCCACTAGACGAGCAGTATCAGGATCTATGACCCGCGAAATGACATCAATAGCTTCCCTAATGGGGATGCAAGTGTATAATGAGACAACATCAAAACTAAGAAACTTGTCATCAGGTTCCAACTTGATGCCTTTCAATTCATTAATAAAGGAGGATGATTCTTTGATAAAAGAGTCGGTACATCCCACGAGAGGCTTAAGCTTACTGGCTAAAAATTTAGCAAGCAGATAATTAGGACCACCTATGGTGTTGAAAATGGGGCGAAGGGGAGTTCCATCCTTATGAATCTTAGGGAAACCATAAATTCTCAAAGTGATGGGGTTACTCTCAATAAGCTTTCTACTAAGAGAACCAATAGTGCACTAGATTTTATAGCCAAAGCTACTGTTTTAGAAACTTTTTTAAGGGGATTTTTGTTCAACTTCTTGTAGCTCCCGCTGTAAAGAAGATGATCCAACATCTTATTACGATAATCCACTTTGTTTAAAATAACTGTAGCACCTCCCTTATCAGCCTTAAGAACAACAATGTCCTGGTTATTGTTTAAGGATTTTAGAGCCTCAAACTCAGGTTTGCTAATGTTGCTCTTCGGGGGCTTCGCTTTTCTAAGGATCATGGCACAATCTTGTCTAATAGTGTCTTTAGTAGCATCAGGAAGATCTTTAATACTGTATTCTATATCACAAATAATGTCATGAATAGGGATTCTTTTAGGGGCAAGAGCATAATTAAGACCCTTCTCTAACACACTGTAGACATGCTGATCAAAAGAAAAACTAGATAGATTAATAACAATCAAATCCGAAGAAGAGGAGATCGATTTGTTATTATATCTATTAGTATTATTATTATAAATATTAGTATTAATGTTATTATTATTATTAATATCAATATTATTATCACTATAACTATTATGTTTATTATTATTAAAATTATTATTGCCACTAATATTAAGATTATTATATTTATAATTCTTACTGTCATTAAGAGGAACATCAAGATGAACAACCGAGGTATCAACGCTGGAGAGAGAAGCCTTAGAAAGGCCGCAATCCATACATTAGGGGAATTTTGAGGTCTAAAATGGGTCTCCTAAGAAAAATGTACAACCAAAATAAACTTTGTAAGAACTAATAGGATTCAAGGTGATGATGTCAACCATGGGGGATGATTCACCATTTTTTAAGTAAAAGGGTAAGAAGATTAAAAAATAATAAAATAATAAAACTATTTTTTCAACGCGTATTTTGACCTTATCTCCCAAATTTTTTACTCAAATTTCGAGTGAGAGTACTCATTGGATGAAAAATTTAATTCCTCATTCAAGGAGTACCCATGTTTCATAATTTCGATGGACCCCGCTACATGAAAAATAGAAATACATGAACAAATGTGATTGCAATCACTTTTTTCTTGTATTTGTCATTTTTCGTGTAGTAGGGTCCATCGAAAGTATGCAACATGGGTACTCTTTGGATGAGGAATTAAATTTTGCATCCAATGAGCACTCCCGATCGAAATTTGAGTAAAAACTTTGGGAAAAATGCGAATTGAAAAAGTAGTTTTTTTTTTTTTTTTTTTTTTTAATATTCGGCTAAAATTTGATGATGTCATCAAATCTTATTTTATTATTTCCACTATTATTTTATAATTTCCTTAGGAGGCTCATTTTAGACCTCAAAATTCCCCTAATGCCTGCCACAATGTTGCTGCCTGCGTCGGAGAGAGTAGAAAACTGGACGGAGTCCACGACAGGGTCAATATAACATTATCCCGAGCCCATGACTTCACAAGAGAGGTATTGGGAGGGGTGAGCCGAGACCCCATCCCCACCGAATCTCAGGTATTGGCCTGAACATTCATTGATGCCTGAGCTCTAAAAGAATTTACCACGCTCGCAAAAGAAGATAGATTTTGACGGATATTTGGACAGTAGTCGATGCCCGCTCTGCTTTAAAATCCCTTTGTTGGGAGGCATTATGGAATAAGAAACATCTTTCTAAATTCCTTAAATTATCTAGAGACTCTGTGTGTGATTCAGGGAATAGGAATAGGAGTTCCTCTAATAGCAGAGTTTCTGGAAGACAGATTGGTGCTTTGCGGTCTTTAATTCTTAATTCCTCAGCACAATCTACGCATTTGACTTCATTGTCCGGACTTGTTACCTCTGGGAATTTGCATCGCGGACCGGATCAAAATTTGTTCTATTTCTTTGGCTAATATGTAGTCGATCGAATGGGAACTGTACAGGGGATTTTGTTGATTCTTATCGCTCTCCAGCGTGTAGCTCTTCTAATTCCGCTGGTGCGTTTGAAGTTCCTGGGATCCCATCAAATTAGTTCTTCTGATTGTCCGTGTTCTGCACTGGCGTCCCCTTGCTCCTCTTTGCTGGAAGATCATTCTATTCACGCATAGCATTCACCTTATATTCACAACCCCTCCAGTATGGATGAAGTGGATGATCAATCAGCCACGATTTCTCAGAAAGGAGTTCGATGTTTGTCCCCATCTCTGTCTTCTTCTGCGAGCATGGTAAATTCTTTTGGAGCTCAAGCATCAGTGAATGTTCAGGACAATACCTGAGATTCGGTGGGGATGGGGTCTCGGGTCACCCCTCCCAAGCCCTCCCTTGTGAAGTCGTGGGCTCGAGATAATTTTATGGTTGACGATGTCGTGGACTCCGTCCAGTTTTCTACTCTCTCTGGCGCAGGTGGCAGCCTTGTGGCAGGTATGGATTGCGGCCTTTCTAAGGCTTCTCTCTACAACGTTGATACCTCGGTTGTTCATCTTGATGTTCCTCTTAATGACAGTAAGAATTATAAATATAATAATCTTAATATTAGTGGCAATAATAATTTTAATAATAATAACCATAATAGTTATAGTGATAATAATATTGATAATAATAACATTAATACTAATATTTATAATAATAATACTAATAGATATAATAACAAATCAGTCTCCTCTTCTTCCAAATTTGACTGTTATTAATCTATCTAGTTTTTCTTTTGATCGACATGTCTATAGTGTGTCAGAGAAGGGTCTTAATTATGCTCTTGCTCCTAAAAGAATCCCTATTCATGACATTATTTGTGATATAGAATATGGGATTAAATATCTTCCTGATGCTACTAAAGACACTATTAGACAAGATTGTGCCATGATCCCTAGAAAAGTGAAGCCCCCTAAGAGCAACATCAGCAAACCTAAGTTTGAGGCTCTAAAACCCTTAAACAATAACCAGGACATTGTTGTTCTTAAGGTTGATAAGGGAGGTGCTACAATTATTTTAAACAAATTGGATTATCGTAATAAGATGTTGGATCATCTTCTTAATGGAGGGAGCTACAAGAAGTTGAACAAAAATCCCCTTAAAAAAGTTTCTAAAACAATAGCTTTGGCTATAAAATCTAGTAGCACTATTGGTTCTCTTAGTAGAAAGCTTATTGAGAGTAACCCCATCACTCCGAGAATTTATGGTCTCCCTAAGATTCATAAGGATGGAGCTCCCCTTCGCCCCATTTTCAACACCATAGGTGTTCCTACTTATCTTCTCGCTACATTTTTAGCCAGTAAGCTTAAGCCTCTCGTGGGACGTACTGACTCCTTTATCAAAGACTCATCCTCCTTTATTAATGAATTGAAAGGCAGCAAGTTGGAACCCGATGACAGGTTTGTTAGTTTTGATGTTGTCTCATTATACACTTCCATCCCCATTATGGAAGCTATTGATGTCATTTCGCGGGTCACAGATCTTGATACTGCTCGTCTAGTGGAGTTCTGTCTAACCTCGAACTTCTTCAGTTTCGAGGGTGAATTCTTTGAACAAACTTGTGGTGTGGCCATTGGTTCCCCTCAATCCCCGGTGGTTGCTAATATTTTCATGGAAGATTTTGAATCATGGGCCCTCTCCTCCTCCCTTTTTCAACCTAAGCTTTAGAAAAGGTTTGTTGATGACACCTGTGTGGTGTGGCCTCATGGAAAAGAGAAATTGGACCTTTTCTTCCGTCATCTTAATGATCAATCTGATTTCATTAAGTTTACCATGGAATTCAAAGTGGTTGGTAGCTTGCCCTTTCTTGATGTTCTTATTTCTAGAAATGATGAAGGTTCTTTCACTCATCAAGTTTTTAGAAAGAAGACGCACACTGAGCAATATTTACATGCGGGTTCTCACCATTTCCCTGCTCAGAAGTTAGGGGTTTTTAGTACCCTAGCCACTAGAGCTTTTAGAATTTCTAATGAACACTACCTTGAAGATGAGAAAGCTCATCTCCTTAAGGTTTTCCTTAAAAATGGTTATAACAAGATTTAATGTCACAGAGCTTTTCAAAAAGCTAAACATGGTGCTAGGGTCAAGAAGGATCATTGTGATAGGTTATCCAGAGTTCACCTTCCTTTTATCCAAGGAATGACTGATAAAATCGCTAGGATCCTAAGGAGACATAAAGTTCCCTCAACCTTCAAGCCCCTCCGCACCATTTGGAGTTCGCTTAGATCGATTAAGGACCCGATCTACCCTAAGGATGGTAAGGGTGTTTACTTGATTCCATGCTCCTGTGGGACACCTTATGTCGGTGAAACTGGTCGGTCCATCAGTCAAATAATTCTTGAACATGCCACTGACCTTAAGCATAATAGATCTCGCTCCTCTGCCTTAGCAGAGCATGCGAATAAGACAAAGCATCACATTTGCATTGAAGATGCGAAAGTTATTGCAAGGCATGACCATTTCCACCACCGAAAGTTGAGGGAGGCCTTAGAAATCGAAAAGAGGCCAGTCAAGCTTAACGGGGATGATGGGTGGAGTGTTAGCAGATGCTGGATCCCTGCCCTTTATTCTTAGTTATTGGTTTTCTTCCCTTCAGTTCTCCCTTGTACCCTTTCCTCTCCTCTGTTCCCCGGTTTCTTCCTCCCTTTCTGTACTTTATTTATTATTTATTATTATTATTATTTAATTATATAATTATTTATTAATAGTATTTATTCATTTATTGATTTATCATCAATATTATTATTATTTTATTTTATTTTTTTAATTAATTTATATTTATATATTTCTTTTTATTATTTAATTTTAATTTTATTTATTTTAATTATATATAGATATTTTATTATATTCAAATCTTTTAATTATTAAATAAACTATTATTTTGTCTTTGTATTTTCTTATTCCAGTCAAATTATTCCACAACGGCTAGTTGGAGTTTCCTATCTATTTAAACTGGGTCCTAGATCAGATTACTCATCTTGTCTTGATGATGAACCACACTGGCTCATTCGAAACGAGTCGATAAAATCTGCTTGAATGTGATTTTCACCGAAAAATTTTATACACAACAACAAAATAATCAAACATACAAAAATTAAAAAAAATTAAAATATAACCCATACACACACACACACACACACACACACACACACACACACACACACACACACACACACACACACACACATATATATATATATATAATTTATAGAAAAAAAATATTTGAAAGATTAACCCCCCTTTTTTTTAATATAAAAAACAATATAATATAATTAAACAATTCAACAAAAAAAAAAAAAACATTAAAATAAATGAATAATATATTATAATAAAATTAAAAAACTAAACAAATAATAAAAACTTACCCAAAAAAACACAAATAATAAAAACAAAACATAAAGAAAAACAAATTACAAAAATTAATTAATTTTTTTTTACAAAACATAAAAATTTAAAACACACACACACACACACACACACACACACACACACACACACGATTAAATTAAAAGTAAAAACATTCAAAATTAAATATAAAAAAAACTTTGAACATACTTTATTTAAAAAAGAAAACCATTAAAAAACACATAAAAATATATTTAAAAAAAAAAAACATATAAAAAACATTATTTTTTATTTATTTATAATGGCCAAAGGGGCCCAGGGTGGGGGGAGGGGTTGTGTTGTTCCCCGCTCAGGTCCATTCAGTCCCTCCCTCCTCGTGTTGGGTCTGTTTGGCCGTGAGGGGTGAGACTGCAACACTCCGCTCCCCCACCTTACCTCACGGTTAAACGAGCCTAGGGCAGGGAAGACCCAATTCTCCCCCACCCTCGCACTATGGAGCCATATTTTTATTTTTGTTTTATTTTATTTTATTTTAATTATTTTTAGTGATATTTTTTTTTATTGTTTTATATTTATTTTAATGTTTTGTTTCTTTAATTTTAATGGGTGGAATCTTTTTTCTTTTTTTTAAAAATGTGTGTGTGTTTTTTATTAAATTAAATTCTTAAATAATTTTTTTATTGATTTTTAAGTGTTTTTAAAATTTATATTTATATTTTATTTTAATGTTTTTTTCTTTTTTCTTTTTTAAGTTTTTGTTATTTTTACTTAAAATTTCATCTGAAACTATTTTTTTTTTTTTTGAAAAAAAGAACTTCAAATGTTATCATTTATTTTTTTTAAATATAAAATTCATAAAATATCATAAAATTTCCAAAATGTTTATTCAATTTTTCATTTTATTTATTTATTTATTTAACATGTCATTTTTTGCGAAAAGATTCTGAAATACACATTTTTTTTAATAATTATATCTATATGCAAAATGTATATTTTTTGTCGAGTGTTTAAAATTATTATTTTTTAGTAACAATTATTTTATGTGTATTGAAGTATTTTTTTTTTGTAAGTTGGACTATGATCTATTAATTATACAAAAATACTATATAAAGAATTGTGGGGCAAGAATGACTAAAGGACCTTAGCTGATCCCTGCCCTGATTCGTCCCCAAAATATCAAAGTTAGGGGCTGCCCCTGACGGGGAAAACAACCCTTAAAAAGTATGAGATTGTCATATTTAGCTAGATAATCTGAAACACTAATGTAAGCTAGAAAGACAACATAAAGATGATATATCCAAAAAAAGACCAGGAACCTTGAGGAGGAACTGTCAAGTCTTGTTTCTAACTTCATCCTCAGCAGGGTCTTCTTCCACAATATGGCAGCCATACACACAGATGATCTCCTCTTCTTTTGTAGAGAGGATGCGCGGGGCCCTCAGAGGATCAAGATGAGGAGAGGTCACAATCGGAACCTCTGCGTCTTCATCCTTGCGCCATATGCCATCCTTCGACATAATCCAGACACCCGTCTCTTTCGTTGTAGGCATCTTCACAGGGAGAGTGTTGGTCTTCCGTGGTAGAGGTGGCATAGAGAGAGGGATGGTGGATTTCCTGTATCCTCTTTTTCTAGTAGTCGGACCAGGAGAAAAAGGTGCAGAGCTCACACCAAGGGATTCATGAGAGCCAGGGTTTCCGAAAGGGTAAGTTGGGACTAAAGAGAAGGAATCCATAGAGGGCTCAGGATCCATCCCAAAGGAGCAATGGGCATTGTCGTGGTGCATGCGTGCAGGATGAACACCACACACATTACCCTGGATGGGATTCTGACGCTGGCGGGGGGTCATAATGCAATAGACGGGAGAGGAGACAGGTGGCTTAGCTAAGGCACAGTGGGGGTGGAGGTAATGGCAAGGAGCATGGGCTCTGAGAGCATACAGGTTGCAAAGGGCGCAGAGAGGAGTAGAATGAGCCAAGACATAATGGTTAACGAGGCAGTGGGAGTGGTGATTATAGCTCCAAGGATCATTAAAGGTGGGCGATGAGTGCTCCAGACGATGACGGGAGGAGTTGAGACCAACCACCTGACTGTCATTAATGGCAGACGTCATTGTCTGTCATTGATTTAAAAATTGCTAAATAGACTTGCCCATCCTGTAGAGCACTGATAGAGAAGACCGAGTGGGTGCCATTTTCCATCGACATCGGTGTGGAAGAGTCTTCCTCCCGAGGTCAAGCAAAGGTGAGTTAAGATCTTTCACCATTGTCCATAGGGATATTAATGCATGAGTTCGGCCTTCCACACATCATGCTCACAGTGTTGGCGTGTGGAGGCTTCGTGTCGGGCTTACGAGGCATAACACCCGCATCCGGGGCATATGTATTGAAGTATTAATTAACAATATATAAATATATAAAAAAATCCTAACATCAAAATATTAATGTTATTATTATTATTTTTTATTTTGCAAAAAAAAAAAATATATAAAAAAACCATTGCAAAGAAAAACAAAAATCACATGTTTAGAAAACCCTTGAAAAAAAAACATGTTAGGACCAAAAACAAGAAGAGGAATAAAGAAACTTAAAAAAGGGTTAAATAATCAACATTTAAAAAGAAAATTGTGCATAGTTAAGACATAAGAAAATTTAAAGTGTCAAAAATATGCCTAAATTTTTTTTTTTGATGCTTTTCAAAATCCGCATGAAAATCACCAACATTTAAAAAAATTATCCACAATTAATACATTAGAAAAATTAAAGTGTCAAAAATAAGCTCCATGAAAATAAGTGGTTGATGCTGCATCAACACATTTCAAAATCAACATGAAAATTACCACCATTTAAAAAAAATTATTCATATTTGATACATTGAAGTGTCAAAAATATGATAAAAAAAAGTTTTATTATGTATGAACACTTTTGAAAATCGGCTGAGTTTTTGCTACCTCAAAAAAGCAGGTACTCAATACAGTTCCCATTTGATGGTTTACATTGTTACATGCTACACAAGTTTATCTCTCTCTATTCTTCTCTCTAACTTCCCACTTCTAGTTGTCTTACTCAACTATGAAAAAAATACGGTGACATATAATGGAACCCCTTCTTCTCTTAGTGGCGTGGTATTTACAATTTCCCAATAGCCATATACACATAGGTTTTTGACTTCCATAACCCTCAATTAGAGTTATAGTTTGGACCCTCTAGAGTATATGGTTCTTTTCTTTTAATTCATGTTTTTTTGTAGATTCTAATTCATCATATCCTTTAATTCAAACTCTATCTTTTCTACTTCTTTCTCCCTAGATAGGGCTTCTTGTTTGACAACATCTTTGATTTCTCTAAATACCACATCTCTATTATACACAACCTTCTTAGTTTATGGATTCCAATTCTTATAACCTTTTAGACCATCTTTATATCCAATAAAGGTACACTTTTCATCTTTCTTATCAAGCTTACTCCTATTCTCCTTTTCAATGTATACATTAGATTCAAGTGTTGTAGTTTTTCATTTGATGGCGATGAGGGTGATTTATTTATCAGGTAACATGTAGTTTCCACTTCCTTTTCCCATAATTATTGTCCTGACCTGTTACCACTGAGCATGCTCCTTACTAGGCTACATCAACATCTTGTTCAACCTTTTTTCAATTCCATTCTATTAAGGTGTTTATGGAGTAGTATTCTTCCTTATTATACCCTTTGTTGGGTGAATTTATTGATAGCTAATTCACTATATAAATAGGCCAATCTGGGAGCGTAGGCTTAAAGGTGTTACAAAATTTGTGCATAGGTATGGCCACTGGTGATATTTTCTACTCAACTATTGCAATAAGAATTCTATTTGGTATCAAGTGTTTATTTTCTAGGAAACAAACTTAGAAGGTTGGCTCCTACAAGACCAATCAAGTTCCTACACAATACTTCTAGGTCTTGACTTCAACAAATCTAACTCTTGTACTCAACTACAATAAAAATGAAAGGGACACTGTAAAAAGGTATCAAAGAGATAAAATCCTATTGCAGGGTCTATTACAATACAAAAATCACTCAATGAATGTTTATCATCAACCACATCCAAGAAACCACCTGCATTTAGGCTCCATTTAGTGCCAAAATTTATCTACTCTGATGCTCTGATAAGAAACCATAATCTATGGGGATCATTGGGTCCTATTGCAGAGCCCTTCCTTCCAGGGATTTAGTATTTCACACACAAAAGGAAGGTGTTATTATAACCACAAAAGGTTGCAATGCTTCATAACAACCTTTAGTGCTTACCCCTACAAATATAAAGCAATACGTAACAAGAGAATCAAATCATCAAAAACAAGCTTAAAACTACAAACCATGCACAACGCTGCCAAACCAATCTCATAAAGAAAAAGAAAATGTGTAGCTTGATTAACAAAAGAAAACCTAGATTCATCAACGAAAGATTGTTATTTGCATCAAGTCTCATTATGTGCTTATCCGTTAGTTAAGGTGCAAGAAATCATATGTGAAACATGTTAATTTGTTAAAGGAATCCCCATTTTCATATATATATATATATATATATATATATACATATATATATCACACCACAAACACATAGCATAACATAAGTGCTACAAATCATACCTATATCACAAATCAAATGAAACCCTTATGTACTCGCTCCATGTATCTATTGAACAAATTGTAACTAGTTATACTAGATATGGTTATAATAAAAGAATCCATTTACCAAAATGCAATTCTAAGGACCAGAAATATGAATCAAATGTACGAAAGAAACAATCTACCATATTAAATCAATCTAGAGACAGAGTACGACTTTGTGTAATCTTAAATCATCAACAAAATCAATCAAACCTGAACTCACAAATCAGTTGCAAATAAGACACATTGTATTGGTTTATTATGTAATAAAATAAGACACAGATCAATATATAAACGTAATTAAAGTAAATAAAATACTACACACTATTTGTATATAAAATGTGATCACACAACTTAGATATGGAGTCCCAAGGCCTGATAAAATCTGTATTACTTTGATTTACATAGTGGTTATGATGTGGAGTTGTCACAAAGCTTAAATCTACACATCAAAAATTATGTAATCAATCTATTGACAAAGACAAAGTGTTTTAAAGAAATTGAATAGGGTATAACTGGAAGCTATAAAAAATCACACCAAACTACTTGCTATAAACACACTTATAAATGAGGCAATATGCTAGGTTAATGGGCCCTTGAAAATCAAGTAGCATTACCTATAAACAAATTTAAATGAAATCAAAATATTGCATAGGAAATTAATCTGAAGATCAACAATAGTATTTCATTAATATGGTCCACATATTACATAAAAGATAATACAAAAGTGACCCTAGTGGTCATAATATAAAGTTACAAAATGAGAGTCTATCCTTATTCCCATCATTCGCTAACAAGGCCCAAAGTCAAAGCTCTTCTTTTATACAATACAATACACATGTTCCATTGAAATTTTCCATTGCTTAAGGTCCTATTCTGAGCATGATCTGAGGGGTCCAATGATATAAACTCTAATCTGGAATGCATGTGCAACAAAGTGCCAATCTAGGGTTGGGAGTCTGCGTTCTGGATCAAAGTATATGAACAAGAGCGCTCCAATTTCAACTATTTATGGCTAGGCTTGAACAATGAAAGTGGGAAGCCAACTACATACACCAAATGATTTGACTTTCTAATCTAATATGTGGGAAAGGATCTCAAAGTTAGGTTCAATAGAACCCGCGTGTACAACCTAGTGTATAAGGCACACTTGCATGTCCACCATGGAACCTTGTTGTAAGAGTCCTAAAAGAGGTGCAAGACCTGCTTCAAACCCTCATTAGAAACCTCATAATAATTAAGTTCTTTAAATTCCTTCAAATACCATATATAATCAACATTAAACTAAAAATTTACCTTAGGATCCCTAATTAACATGATTCCTTATATTATGCATGAAAGAGGGTATTAAAGGGATGAAAATGGGTGTTTAAAGGGTCAAAAATGGGCAAATGACATCAAATACATCATCAATTTCAGGACTCGACACCGAAATTCTTACAGAATTCTTCGAATTCATTCCTGTAGAATTCTCCACCGTTATCTATCCTCAACACCTTAATTTTCTTCTCTGTTTACTTTTCCACAGGAGTCTTAAACTCTTTGATTTTTTTAAAGATTTCAGATTTCTTCCTTAGGAAATAAATCCATGTGTTCCTTGAAAATTCACCTATAAATGAGACATAGTACATAGATTTACTTGGTCATGGAATCAACATAGGTTCAAACAAATTGTTGTGCATCAACTATAATATTCCCTCCGGCCTTGTAAAACCAGAGGATAATATTACCTAATTTTTATTCTCATATAAACAATGTTCAAAGAAATCAAAATCCATAAAGCAACTTTACATACATTATACCATATAATTACCATGTAGTACTCAAAGAGAATTATTTCTAATATGTCCCAATCTTTGATGCCACAACATAGTATTTTCTCCAAAGACTGTAGGAGTTTTTACTTCTTCTACTCCAATCTTAGGAACAATGGAATTGTTGCACCCACAACTAGCAATGCTTCCTAATTAATTATATAAAGTTCCAATTCGAACACCCCCTCACCAATACCATTTTTCCTTGAACCATCCTATAGTTATCCTTTCAAACATTGTTTTACACTAACATCATTCATCTTGCTTACATAAATAAAATTTGTGTAGAAATTTAGGGAATTTTCTAATCCTTCCACCCATGGGATTCAACTTGACTTTTCCTCATCTTATGATTCTAGCTATCAAGTCATCTCTTAATAAAACATCACCACCATCATATATTTCTTACTCATAGAACCACTCCCTATAAGGATTCATGTGAAATGATGCACTTGTGCTAATGAACCATGCATAATGATATACATGTGTACTTGAAGTGGCCAAATACACCCCCCCTCCTTCATTTGAGGAGGTTTTTTCTTTTGTAGAAAGAGCATCATTAAATCCATTTCCTTTCTAAACAATTTTTGATTTTATAATATTTCTTGTAATGCCCTTCTTTTCCACATCTCCAGCATACTTTTCAAAATTTTCGGGAGATTTAGATATTCCTCTAGATTTAGATCTCCCACTTGAGGACTTATTTCTATTTCTATTTTAGTAGTGTCCTCTTATAGATAAGGCATATGTTTTTTGACTTTCCATATTTTTCCATCTCATCTCCTCTATTAACAAGGATGAGACTATATCATCGAAACTTAATCTGCTTGCATTACTACCTATGGAAAAAAACAAATCATCCCACACATTTGGTAAATAACACAAAAAACTGATACACTTATGTTGAAATGGAACCCCAAAGCAAGGCTTCTGATTAATTTTCCCTTAATTAAATTGGAGGAGGAATTGTAATTTAATCTCATAACAACTTGAATTAGTTAAATAATTCAGAATGAATGAGCTAGCTTAGGAAATTAGAGTTGAGGGTCCAAGAGGATGCATGTAGATTGATTCCATGATTTAAGGGGGTCCAGTTGTAGTTATGAACGAGTTGTAATTAGTTAACTCAATAAATTGAGTTAACATTAGTTTAACTAGTTCTAACTGAGTGATGAGCTAGAGATAGGTCTAGTGAATTAAATATGATTTAATTCACAATGATTGATCAATGAGTTAACTGATAATTCACTATAAATAGTTGTTGTATGTTAGTTCTGAGGAAGATCCAGTTGAGACAAAGGTTAAAGGAAATATAACTATCAGTTGTATAATTAGAAAATTTTACAAGTCAGTTGGAGGCCCCTGATGCATTGCGCAATAAAATGGATGGATTTTTCTATTTAATAGGGATTTAGTTCCTCAAGGAATGCATGAGAAAGGAAGTTTGAGTTGAAGCAGAGAATTGGCTAAGCATTTGTCTGATTTGTCCTAGATCAGAGTGAGACAGTTGGCAGAGTGCATGAGTTTCTCTTGAGAGAGAAAAAATTGTATTGTTTCATGATCCTAAACTTTATACAATATAAAAATAGCGGGGTTTTAGACAGTTTTCTTTCCCTAGATAATCTTGTGTTGTGTGATTTATTGTCTCTTTCTCTTACTTGTTAAGTGATTGTGCGATCATGTTTTGTTTTTTCAAATTGCAGAAGTATTAAATATCTTGTTTTAGTCCATTATAAGATTAGATTGAATCCCATTGTTGTATTTTATACATGGTATTAGAGCACCGAGAATCAAAATAAGAAGAGAAGAACATATTTTGTTTTGATCAGGTTCGACTTTGCAGATTTATTCTTTGGTATCCAACAACAGATCAAAATGTCTTTCAATGGCTTGAGAATCGAATATTCACTCAAGCACAATTCGAATTATATTGCATGGAAGGACGTGATTGAGGCAATGCTTGAGGCCAACATACTGAAGGCTTTCATATATACTAATGTCTCGTAGCCCATAACAGTAGATGTTGAACTTCTTGAAGCATGGAAGAAGAATTTTGCAAAGGAGAGAAGGATCTTGTTAGAGGGAGTTCGAGACCATATTGTCTCGAGCCTCCATAGGAAGGTGACTCTAGATGAAATGTGGAAGGCCTTGACAGATTTTTATCAAAATAGTAGCGATCGTAGGAAGTAGGTGCTGAAATACAAGCTCAGGAAGATCAAAATGGAGAATGGCAACATGATCCATAAATACTTGACCAAGTTCATTCAATGCCGAGATGAGTTTGTAATTGTTGGGATCATAATTTACTTAGATGATTTGGTGAGCCTAGATCTTCTAGGCATTCCCAAGATCTGGCATAACTACCATGACTCTGTTAATGGTAGGTATAATTTGCCAGATTGGGAGCGACTATGGTCCGATTTGGCACAAGAAGAAATTCGGCGGAGCACTAGAGATGGATCCTCATCAAAGATTGATGATGAGGAGAATAGTGCCTTGGCTGGCAAGGTGAAGAAAGAAAAAAGGTAGGCGTCCCATTCCAAAGTCGAGACTGGAAAGGCAGGAAAGAAGCAAGACTTGTCAAAGGTGAAATGTTTCAACTGTCATGAGCATGGACACTATGCCACAAATTGTCCAAAAAATAAGAACAACAAGAAGGCCTCGGGAGGAGAAGCAGGTGAAGCATTGGCTTCAAAATTCGAGTTGGAATTCACCCTCATCGCATGCATGGTGTCATTAGTGATGGGATCTGTGTGGTAGTTGGATAGTGGAGCCTCATTCCACATGACTGACAACAAATAATTCTTCAGCAGCTTGGAGGAGAAGGATCTCCAGATGCACATCAAGACGGGTGATGATGTAAGGTATAACGCTACCTGGATTGGTACAATTACTTTCTAGAGAGAGCCATGTAAACCCCTCATACTAAAATATGTCATGCATGTACCTGGTTTAAAGAAGAATTTGGTTTTTGTAGCAAGGTTGGAAGATCGTGGATATGAGGTGATTTTCGGTGAAGGAAAGGCGTTCCTTCATTAAAAAGCCACAAGAAAAGTGAAAAATATTGGGGTTCGGGTGAAGAACCTATACAAACTTGAAGTATATGACTACACAACGTTGAGAAGTAAATAAGAGAAGGTGGACAACTGAGTTATCAGTGATTTATGGCATAGGAGGTTGGGAGATCTACACCACAATGATTTGAGGATCATGCATCCAATTTCTACAGGGATTCCAAAGGGTACATTTGCGCAGAGAGACAAATGAAAAGGGCGTACTATGGGGAAGTATATAAAGGCCACCTTTCATGATAATAAAATCCAAGCAACGTAAATCCTTGAGAGAGTTCACTCAGACGTCTGTGGAATGTTCTCAACAAACTTCCACAACAAATCACAGGTAATATGTGAATTTTCAAGAAAGTGTTGGATTTTCTTCATGCATAATAAAGATCAGACGTTCTCCAAGTTTTGTGAGTTCAATTAACATGTAGAGAAAGATACATAGAATAAGGTGAAGGCTCTGAGGAGCAACAATGGTGGAAAATACATCTCTAATGAATTCTAGAACTTATGTGCGTCAGAAGGAATTTAAAGATAATTGATTGCACCTCATAACCCATAATAGAATGGGGTTGCAGAAATAAATAACAGAATTACTGTGGGAAAATCACGAGCCATGTTGCATGATCAAGGCCTACCATTGCATATGTGGGTGGAAGCATGCAATACAAAAATATTTGTGCATAACATAAGTTCTCATAGGATACTTGGGATGAGTACACCAGAGGAGGCATTTTTAGGAAAGAAACCGGATGTTCCATATTTTAAAATTTTTGGTTCATCTATCTATTTTCATGTGACCAAAGATGCCATAAATAAGCTAGAGACAAAAATAGAGTTGGGGATATTTGTGGGGTACACTGATACACCTCACAACTATCGGGTGCACTTGTCAACACACTGGATGAAAGTGGTCAAAAGAGATGTGAATTTTGATGAAGACAAATCCATGTGATTGTCCTTTGAGAGGGAGCTTGAGTTTCATGCAGTTGAGGAGATCTTAGCTCCAAAGGATGAAGCTTGGGACGTGGAGCAACCACAACCAGAGGAACAAAGAGTGGTGGAAACCACTCTTGCAGAGCTATCCACCATAGATGGAAGGAAGCACACTAGAGAGGCTGACAGTTTATTGCTGAATGCGAGAGATAATGTGGGAGCACCCACATCACAGCATAGGTAGAGAAGGTCTCAAAAGCGGTACACTGGATACATGGCTCTTATGAGCAAAGGTATTGAGAGATAACCATCCTATTTTTAGGAAGCAGTGCAACATCTAGTGTGGGTTGATGCCATGGTTGAGGAGTATGACTCCATTATCAGGAAAATTGCATGGGAAGTTGTACCAAGACTAGTGGGGAAGTCAGTTGTAGGATCTAGGTGGGTATACAAGGTGAAGCATGCAGCAGATGGGAGTGTGGAGAAACACAATGCTAAATTTGTGGCCAGAGGGTTCTCTTAGGTGGAGGGGATTGAATATGATGAGAAGTTTTCACCAGTCGCAAGGTACACATCTATTAGATCCATCCTTTCACTCTCACCATAGATGGGATGGAAGATGCATCATATGGATGTAAAGTTAGCCTTTATCAATGGAGTTATTGAGGAATAAGTGTACATTAAGCAACCAAAAGGATTTGAGACATTAGATAGGGAGTCACATGTGTGCAGACTCAAAGAGCACTGTATGGGCTGAAGAAAGCACCTCATGCTTGGTACACCAGGATTGAAAAATATTTCACCGGGTTGGGCTTCACCAAGAGTGAAACGGATGCGAACCTATATCATATTTTGGTTGATGGTAAGCTTTTTATAATTGTACTTTATGTTGATGATCTATTACTAACAGGTGATGAGCGGCTCATAAAATATTGCAAAGATGATCTTGCAAGAGAATTTGAGATGAAGGACATGAGGATCTTGAACTATTTCCTTGGTTTGGAAATATGGAAAAGAGATGGGGAGTTATTTGTATCTCAGGGAAAGTATGCCAAGGAGATTATGAGGAAGTTACACATGGAGAGAAACAAAACCATGGAGACTCCTCTTGCAGGAAACTGGAGGAAGGAGGATGCTACTTTGGGTGAAGTAGTGGATGCTATTGTTTACAGGCAGCTTGTGGGTTCTCTCATGTATTTGGTGAACACACGACCCGACATATGCTACGCAGTTAAACAACTGAGCCAAGCTATGGGTAAGCTAACCAAGATCTTTTGGAATGTAGGGAAGCATGTGTTGAGATATATTAAGGGTACTACAGAGTATGGAATATGGTATAAACAGACAAAGGGAGTGAAGCTTAAAGGCTTCACCGATGTAGATTGGGCAGGGAGTCCATCCAACTAGAAGAGCACATCAGGAGGCATATTCAGCATAGGATCAATAACAATTTCTTGGTACAATAAGAAAGAAAGATCAGTTGCACTCAGTTCAGCAAAGGCAGAGTACATGGCGGTCAGTCAGGCAGCATGTGAGGACATTTGGATGAGGAAGATACTTGTTGGTTTTTTTTGTTCAACATATGGATCTGACAGAGATACATTGTGATAACCAAAGTTGCATCAAACTCTCGGTTAATCCAATATTCCATGACAGTTCCAACCATATTGATATCCAGTATCACCATCTCAAAGATTGTGTTCAGAGGAGGATTATGTCATTAGAGTAAATTCCCACAGAGGAGTAGGATGAAGACATGTTGATGAAGGTGCTAGCAAGAAGCAAATTCGAATTCCAGAGAGAAAGGATCAAGGTAGAAGATAACCCCTTTCTTGTTGAGAGGGAATGTTGAAATGGCACTGAGAAATAACACCCCATAGTAGGGCTTTTGATTTAGTTTTCCCTTAATTAAATTGGAAGAGAAATTGTAATTTCATCTCGTAACAACTTGTATTAGTTAACTAAGTCAAAATTCCTAAGTTAGCTTAGGAAATTAGAGTTAAGGGTCTAAGAGGATGCATGTAGAGTGATTCCATGATTTAATGGGGTCTAGTTGCAATTATGTATGAGTTGCAATTAGTTAACTCAAGAAATTGAGTTAAAATCAGTTTAACTAGTTCTAACTAAGTGATGAGCTAGGGATAGGTCCAGTGAATTAAATCTAATTTATTTCAAAATGAGTGATCAATAATTTAACTGATAATTCACTATAATTAGTTGTTGCATGTTATTTCTGAGGAAGACCCAGTTGAGACAGAGGTTAAAGGGAAGATAAATATCAGTTGTATAATTAGAAAATTGTACAGTTGGAGGCCCTTGATGCATTGCACAATTAATTGGATGGATTTTCCTATTTAATAGGGTTTTAATTCCTCAAGGAATGCGTGAGCAAGGTAGGCTGATCAGAGGCAGAGAATTGGCTAAGTATTTCTCCAATTTTTCCTAGATCAGAGTGAGATAGTTGGTAGAGTGCAGGAGTTTCTCTTGAGAGAGAAATCATTGTATTATTTCATGATCATTGAATTTATACAATATAAATATATCTGGGTTTTAGGTAGCGTGATTTCCCCATATACATCTTGTGTTGTACGATTGATTTTCTCTTTCTCTTACTTGTTATGTGATTGTGCGATCATGTTTTGTTTCCGCAAATTGTAGAAGAATTCAATATCTTGTTTTAGTACATTATAAGATTAGATTGAATCCCATTAGATTTTATACAAATTATATTCATACAAAATATTAATATCAATAGATAATAACTAACTTACCACAATATTGAAGGCATTTAGATGCTCTATTCGAGTCTCCACCCTCCATCCTCGAGTTACACAACATTTTTCATAGGAACAATTTTTTCACCAAGGACTTACGCTGATTCAAAGTCCCTATATTGTTCCTTAATTCCTTTAGTATGGATTCTCTCGAAACATTTATAAATATTGAATCTTAGACACATAATCATATTGTGGTATTTTCCTTTGAATCCAACTTGGTATAGTCTTTTGTTAACATCAGTGTTGGTGTAGTAACTAGACTAGACTACAACATTGAATTTCTTAATCTCTATCTTTGAGCTACTCACCATTTCCATTTCACCACAAGAATTGATTCTTTAAATCTTCCACTATAACATGGTCTATCACACGCCCAATCAAAACCCCTTAGCCACAAAAGCATCCCCTTAAAGCCAAAACTTCTTTAATACTAAATGTAGGTTTTAACCCATTATAGTTAATTTCTTAAAACAAATTCTTAATAAAACAAAAATGATGATATGGTAGACACACACATTAACGTAGATATTTTACCTTGGAAACCCAAACCAAGAAAACTATAATTTCAATATATTTTTCCTTATATATATACATATATCCCAAGACATCCATAAACTACCAATCAATTTAACCTGGATTAGAATAATACCACATTTCCTTAACCAAAACTACAAAACCATGGGCTAAACTATCATGCACCACAAAATCACTAAAGACGAAAACCATGCACTAAAAACCACCAAAAAATAATGCAAAAAATTGGCCCAAATTTTTGTAAGGGGCACTACTCTCAAACCCCCAAGAAAGGGGGGATTTTGCCCCCTCCATGACCCCCCCCCCCCCCCGCTATGACCGATGCAACATACAACACATGTTGGTAGTCATGTAAAGAATATAACACATAACGAACACTAGTAAGTCAAAAAGCTTCTATCTATATATCCATTCTTATTTTAATGGTTTGTACATACATTAAAATCATTGAAAACCACCAAAAAAAATGCAAAAAATTGCCCCAATTTATTTTTGGGGGTGCTACCCTCAAACCCCCAAGAAAGGGGGGCATCACCCACCCTATGACCCCCAAACTGCGCTCAACACAACATACACTACATGGGAGTATTCATACAAAGAATATACATACACCCAACACTAGTAAGTCGAAAAATTTCTATCTATATATCCATTCCTACTTGAATCATTTGTACATACATTGAAATCATGATTGCCCACAAATTTATTGACTGATGTAATGTGCTTGATGTCATGTAAAATATTTGTTGTGAAATGAATCTAGTAAATATTGGGGTTCTGATTTCACAAAGAACAAATGGAGTAAGATACTCACATTAATTACATCTAATATTGCTTAGTAGTAGCTTCCAATGAAAACTAAAATCAGCACGATCATTGTGTTTAGGAGATACCAAAGGATTACTAAGTTCATATTCAGTCAAATTAATGACATTTGAGTATGCAAGCAAGATCAATTTAGGCTCCAAGGTTCTTTGTGACCATGTTTTAGCTATACATGTGTTGATAAAACCATTGTTAAGGTCTTTAGCAAAGCCACAAAGTATGCTCTTGGTGTTCTTCTTGTCATCAAAAGTGCTTCAGAGGCATTGTAGGTGGCAAGCCATTAAGATTGATATTCTTACATACCATGGTTGCTTCTTGTTGGAAGATCCTAAATGTTGGATACTACTTCTCGTTGGTATTCTAATCAAGTTTAGTTATCCTCTACAATCTAGAGATGAATTATAGATATAAAAGTTAATAATATCAAAATATAATTCATGTTTTATGTATTAAGCAATATGCTATTTCCAAATTCACAATTGATACATAGTCTTGATTACTATGACATATATAGCCCAAGAAAAACCTATAAAATGTGTTTTATGGGTCCTATTTTATTTGATTTTTAAACACTCCTATATAGTTCTATCCTTCTATGTTTCATAGCCCTTATATCAAGAGCTAATATGATATACATGGAATAACTAATGGTATCCTTTATGATAATATGTATTGTATTGAACAAAAGATTCACAAGATTAAACTTTTTAGCATTTTGCACGAATTATTTGGGGCAAAATTTGATGATTGTCTCACTTATATATTTCATAGCTCTTAGACCAAGAGGTAATAGGATTACAAGGACCAACTAATAGATTTATTTATGCCTATATTTATATTAAAAAAAAGCTTCAATATTTTAGCTTATTATGGAAATTATTTGGAGCTACATTTCATGAATCATATCCACTTCATTACTAGATAGTATTATTATATATAAAACATTAGATCTATTTCATTACCAAGGGATATTTGGATTTGTTCATAGCAATGAAATATTAAGGTCCCATTTATTGAAAATTGATTTAAAAAAATGAATTCAACGTAACGTTGTTCTTAATTGGGCTTCTCCTCTAATGGGCTTCATGTTTGCTAGATTTTGACTAAAATACCTCCATCTTTGCTATGGAATTGGTTTCCTTTTCCAAATATATTTTATAAAATGACAAAAGTGCAATACTATAAATTGCACATGTTGAAACCTTATTCAAGGCATAGCCATATATTATTCCCATGCCCTTTCCTAATAGATAATTTACATATTAAATTTATAGTCTAGAGCTTATGTCATTTTAGCTTCCTTGTTTTATCCCATACATTCAAATGAGATTAAAACAAAATGCAACCTCTTTTTTTGTTAAGAAGTGGACCATGGAACTTAACCATTCTATAATTAATTATACCAATTAATAAAATTCTAATGTTAAAACAAAAAAATCCACACACACACACACGCACACACACACACACACGTGCATGCGCGCTCACACACACACACACATAAATGGTTATCATTTATAGATAGAACAATAGATAAAAATATTTTATTAAACTATTTACTTTACATTTTGAGTTACATTTTCCATGTTGAAAATGCAACAAGATGATGGAGCTTAGTGAAAAGAAGTCGCCTTCACTAAGTGGGCCCGCAGGCTATTTTTGGCGCAAAGTCTATTTTTAGACTATGTATATTTTTAGACATATGGATCATGGTCTATGAGTTGCAGGATGCTATTTATGGATGATTGGTCAAGTTGGTAACAATAGATGGACCTCTATTTTTAGACATTGGGTGGAATCTATTTTTAGACTGCCAGTCTAAAAATAGATCAGTTGAATATTATTAGCTCTTAATAATATTTGGACTATAAACATTATCTTATCCTCTTGGAGCACTTCAATTTGATGCTTGGATGTGGCACATGCAGCTGACAGAAGGAAATATGATTTTCCTAAGGGTTAGTTGAGCTATTGCATGGTTGACTTCAGTTAGAACTCAAGTGGCAGAGTTTGGTGGAGTTGATGAGACAGTTGGTGGAGTTGTGTTCGGTTTAACTTAGTTGAACTAGTTGTATTTAGTCTAATTGAAAAATACACTAGTGATGAGTGGTGTGAATTAATTATTAATTAATTCACTAATTATTAACTCATAAATCAACTAAAGAATACATCAGTTAACTTCAATGCATGGACAGTTCAGTGGAGACCAGTGTTAGAGGTGGGTGAAAGGGTGAGTCTACTATCAGTTGTGACTATCGCTGTGCATGAGATTTTGCACACACATTGATTGAGATTGCCAATGAGGATTGCGCAGTACAAGCTAGTGGGATTCGAACTTGGATCTCATCATTATTCATCTTGGATTGCGCAGTAGAGGCAGGCAGACTTGTGGAGGAGATTTGAACCTGTGACTTGTTCATCTTCCGTGCTAGTTTGTGTGTAGCATGTGAGATAGTGTTGAGAGCTGTGAGAGCTTTGTGCTATGTATTGTTACATGTTCTCTATCATTATAATATACAGATAGTTGGGGGTTTTCAGCTGTATGCTTTCCCCATTACATACTATGTTATATGTGTGCTTGATTATGTTTTAATGTGCGCATGCGACTGCTTCTATTTCCGCAAATTGATGATAAATTGTAGAAGAGGTTATGTATTATGCATGAAGCTCAAATAGTGTGTAATCAGGATAATCTCGGTGAATAATTCAGCTATTATTCAAATTTCTACATGGTATCAGAGCGAAATTGATCATCGGATCTATTACAGTGATTACAATTTATTTCGGTAGACAGAGTCTGTAAGCGGGCCAGGTAACCTCTGGATCCATCCTTTCTTTGAAAGGTGATATATCCAGTAAATTCCCCTATAGTCGATCTCTGTGCTAGAAATAATTTTTTCTCACAGATCAGAAGCGGTTGAGTTTTGAGCTGGTGGAATTCGAATTTGCAGCAGTTTTTTCTTGGTGTTGAAGTCAAAATGTCTTTCAACGGATTGCGATTGGAGTATGCTCTTGAAGGCAGCTCGAATTATATTGCATGGAGAGATAGGATGGAGGCTTTGTTAGATGACAATGGGCTGAAGGAGTTCATAGATGCTAAAGTACCAAAGTTTGATCTTCCCTTTCGAGGACTTTGAGGCTTAGCGAAGGCAGTAAAAATGTCGAAGGATTCTGTTGGAGGGTGTGAAGGATCACATTGTATCCACCACGGAAAAGCTTCTCTACTTGATGTGGAAAGCGTTGACAGATTTATTCCAAAGCAAGAGCGACCAGAGGAAGTTGGCGCTCAAGGATAAACTCAGACACATAAAGATGGAGAAAGGCGACAGTATGCCCAAGTACCTCACGAAGTTCATCCAATGTAGGGATGAGCTGGGAAGTGTGGGGGTGACTGTAGATGATGAGGAATTGGTGATCTTGGCTCTCCTTGGTCTTCCAAAGAGTTGGCATTCCTATCAGGACTCTGTCAATGGTTGGGAGAAATTGCCAGGATGGGAGCGACTTTGGTCGAATCTTGTGCAAGAGGAGATAAGGCGGAGTACCAGGGACGAATCTTCATCAAAGGCATCTGATGAAGAAAATTGCGCTTTGGCTGCCAAAGCAAAGAAGGGGAAGAGCAAGAAATCTTCTCATTCCGGTGCGAAAGGCAAGAAGCAGGACATGTCCAAGGTGAAGTGCTTTCACTGTCACCAACACTGACATTATGCCACAAATTGTCCGCAGAAGAAGAAAAATAAGCAGGCTGCTGGATCTGCAGCTGGAGAGGCCTTAGCCTCGCAGTTTGAGCTGGATTTTTCACTGATCGCATGCTTGGTATCAAGTGTGATGGGTTCAGTTTGGTTCTTGGAAAGTGGTGCGTCTTTTCACATGACAGGAGATCGAGATTTGTTTTCCGATCTGGATGAGAAAGATCTTGGAGTTCACATCGAGATGGGCGATGATGGTAGATACAGTGCGACCGGTATCGGTACCATTTCCTTTGAGAGGAGTGCAGTGACCTTGGCTATTGAAGGAGAGTGATGCCATTCGGAGTTGAAAGAAATCTTTCTGGCAGCGTCATTGGAAGACGAGGATATGATGTTGGCTCTTGACTGAGGAAAGGATATCTGCCCACGGTAAGACAAGCTTGGAGAAATCGGAAGATAGAGATTTGAGTCAAAGAACCTTTATCAGTGCAAGTAGATGGCTGCATCGATAGCTGCAAGGCGGAAGGAGTGGTGAGGCGGGATGATGGCGAGTTGTGGCACCGGAGATTGGGCCACCTTCACCATGGAGCTTTGAAGATACTGCAGCAGATTTCTACTGGGCTTCCTAAGGGCACTCTTGCGCAGTCAGATCAGTGCAAGGGGTGTACCTTGGGAAAATTTGTGAAAGCCACCTTTCACGAGAAGGATAGTCGTGCCATGACGATCCTTGAGAGAATTCACACAGATGTGTGTGGACCTTTATCAGTAGCTTCAACAGCAAAGCACAGGTACTATGTGATCTTTGTTGATGATTATTCTCAGAAGTGTTGGATCTTCTTCATGCAGAAGAAGAGCGAGACATACTCAAAGTTCTGTGAGTTCAAGGCACTGGTTGAGAAGGAATCGGGGAAGCATGTGAAATCTCTTAGGAGCGACAATGGTGGTGAATTCATCTCTGGCGAATTCAAGGACTTTTGCAGCGCAGAAGGGATTCAAAGAGAGCTCATAGCACCTCATAACCCACAACAGAATGGGGGTTCTGAGCGGAAGAACAGAACGATCGTGGGTGCTGCATGGGCGATGTTGCATGATCAGGGCCTACCCATTCAATTATGGGCGGAGGCATGCAATACTACAGTATATGTGCAGAACCGTTGTCCTCACAAGATACTTGGCATGAGTACACCCGAGGAGGCGTTTTCTGGTAAGAAGCCTGATATTTCCCATTTGAGGATTTTTGGTTCACCTGTTTACATTCATGTGACGAAGGATGCCAGGAAGAAGCTGGAGCCGACTGCAGAGGTTGGGATATTTGTGGGGTACACTGATACGCCCCACAACTATCGTGTGTATTTGCCAGACAGTCGCAAGACTGTTGTGCGACAGGATATCAAATTTCAGGAGGAGAAAGCCATGAAGTGTTCGCTTGAGAGGGAGCCACACTTGCATGCAGATGAGGAGCTATTAGTTCATAAGGATGAGCTTCAGGATGTGGATCAGCCACAAGAGGAAGTTCATGGAGTGGAAGAGACCACTCATGCAGCGCCAACCATCAGAGGGCGCAAGCGCACTACAGAAGCTGAGCGACTGGCTCAAGATGCAGAGAAGGTTGTAGGACCACCTACAGCACAGCGCAGACAGAGACAGTCACCGGACCGGTACATTGGATACATGGCTCTTGTGAGAAAATGTGTCGTGACAGAGCCATCCTCTTTCGAGGAAGCTGTGGAGGACCCCGCATGGGTAGATGCCATGGTGGAAGAGTATGATTCGATTGTCGAAGCCGGTGTGCAGAGATTGTGTGAGGCGGAGGAAATGGTGGTGGGTTCGAGATGGATCTGAAAGTAGACGAGGCGGGCGCGGGAGTGTGGAGAAGTACAAGGCAAGATTTGTTGCCGGGGCTTCTCCACGGATGGGGATCGATTATGAGGAGACCTTTGCACTTGTCGCAAGGTATTCTTCCATACGGACGATTCTTGCTCTCTCGGCCTGAGATGAGGTGGCACATTCATTAGATGGATGTGAAGACTACGTTCCTCGTAGAGTCATTGAAGGAGGAGGTGTATAGAGCAGCCGAAAGGTGCAGAGATCTTGGCTTGACGAGTCGCATGTGCGGACTCGAGAGGCCATTTGTATGGGTTGAAACAAGCACCTCGTGCTTGGTACACACGGATAGACGGTTATTTCACCGGACTTGGATTCTCCAAGAGTGAGGCGGATCCTAACCTATACCAGATTGTGGTGGAGGGTAAGTTGCTGATAATTGTACTTTATGTAGATGATTTTATTTTGACAGGTGATGAGTTGTTGATACTCTCATGCAAGGAGGATCTTGCAAAAGAGTTTGAGATGAAGGACTTGGGCCTCCTTCATTATTTCCTGGGATTGGAAATTTGGCAGCGCAGTGATGGACTGTTTGTTTCTCAAGGCAAGTATGCCCGGGAGATACTGGAGAAGTTCAACATGCATGGCTGCAAGCTTGTTGATACTCCTCTTCCTGGTGGATGGAGGAAGGAGGATGCTACTTCAGCGGAGGTAGTGGATGCCACTGTTTATCGACAGTTGGTGGGGTCGCTTATGTATCTGGTCAATACACGACCCGACATATGCTATGCTGTTAACCAGCTTTCACAAGCTATGGTTAAGCCAACCAAGCTCTTCTGGAAGGTGGGAAAGCATGCATTGCATTATCTTAGAGGCACATTGGGATATGGATTGTGGTACAGACAAGAGGATGAGGTGAAGTTGTGTGGCTTCACGGATGTAGATTGGGCAGGGAGCCCAACGGACAGAAAGAGCACATCTAGAGGGATTTTCAGTATCGGGTCGACAGCAGTTTCTTAGTACAGCAGGAAGTAGAGATCCATGGCACTCAGTTCAGCAGAGGCCGAGTATATGGCAACGAGTTTGGCTGCATGCGAGGCTATATGGATGAGGAAGATCTTGGTCGGGTTGTTTGGTTCACACTTGGAGCCTACTTTGATTTATTGTGATAACCAGAGTTGCATTAAACTCTCGGTTAATCCAGTATTTCAGGATAGATCCAAACACATCGACATCAGGTACCATCATATCAGAGATTGTGTGCAGCGGAGAATCATGTTACTTTCATACATTCCCACGGAGGATCAGGATGCTGATATCTTGACGAAGGCGCTCACCAGGAGCAAATTAGAATACCACAGAGGCAGGATAGGGGTTGCAGATAATCCATATCTTGTTGAGAGGGAGTGTTGAAAATGCAACAAGATGATGGAGCTTAGTGAAATGAAGTCGCCTTCACTAAGTGGGCCGCAGGCTATTTTTGGCGCAAAGTCTATTTTTAGACTATGTCTATTTTTAGACATATGGATCATGGTCTATGAGTTGCAGGATGCTATTTATGGATGATTGGTCAAGTTGGTAAAAATATATGGACCTATATTTTTAGACATTGGGCGGTTTCTATTTTTAGACTGCCGGGCTAAAAATAGAACAGTCAAATATTATTAACCCTTAATAATATTTAGACTATAAACATTATCTTATCCTCTTGGAGCACTTCAGTTTGATGCTTGGATGTGGAAAATGCAGCTGACAGAAGGAAATACGCTTTTCCTAAGGGTTAGTTGAGCTATTGCATGGTTGACTTCGGTTAGAACTCATGTGGCAGAGTTTGGTGGAGTTGATGAGACAGTTGGTGGAGTTGTGTTCGGTTTAACTTAGTTGAACTAGTTGTATTTAGTCTAACTGATAAATACACTAGTGATGAGTGGTGTGAGTTAATTATTAATTAATTCACTAATTATTAACTCATAAATCAACTAAAGAATACATCAGTTAACTGCAATGCATGGACAATTCAGTGGAGACCAGTGTTAGAGGTGGGTGAAAGGGTGAGTCTACTATCAGTTGTGACTATAGCTGTGCATGAGATTTTGCACACACATTGATTGAGATTGCCAATGAGGATTGCGCAGTACAAGCCAGTGGGATTCGAACTTGGATCTCATCATTATTCATCTTGGATTGCGCAGTAGAGGCAGACATACTTGTGGAGGAGATTTGAACTTGTGACTTGTTCATATCTGAGCTAGTTTGTGTGTAGCATGTGAGATAGTGCTGAGAGCTATGAGGAGCTTTGTGCTATGTATTGTTACATGTTCTCTATCATTATAATATACAGATAGTTGGGGGTTTTCAGTTGTAAGCTTTCCCCATTACATACTATGTTATATGTGTGCTTGATTATGTTTTAATGTGCGCATGCGACTGCTTCTATTTCCGCAAATTGATGATCAATTGTAGAAGAGGTTATGTATTATGCATGAAGCTCAAATAGTGTGTAATCAGGATAATCTCGGTGAATAATTCAGCTATTATTCAAATTTCTACATTCCAAGATATTAAAGCAAGAAAATGCAACAATTATATCTATTGGTGTAATTGTAGGACCCAAGTAATAGATTTAACTTGTTTTATTGGATCTAGGCTCCTTGCTCCTACATCAAGTGTTGGATTCCGCATTGAATCTACTCTCAACTCACACCCTCTTCATTGCATCATTGTCATGAAATTCTGATTCACAAAAGTTGTTATGCAAATTTAACCTCTCCTTGACTTTATAAGTATGTTGTACAATGTAGAAAAAATTGTTACTCAACTTCTACCTCCCCATTTCCACATACTTGACATATCCTTTCCTCTCACTACTCCTCGGAATGTTCTCATATTCTTGTTTCACATCTCCACCTATGTGAGTATGCTCTTAGTTGTGAAATTACATGTTTTTGATGTCATGTGAGGTTAAGCTTCAACTGATTTTGCATTTCGATCTCCTCTTATTTGTTGAAGTTGTCTATGTAGTATTGTTGTTTTCTTTTGGCATGATTTTTCCATTTTTCTTCCTAGACATTTTTGTACATGAATTTTCAATGTCTTTATCTATTGAACATCTTTTTTCTTTCACATTTCATGCTTCAAACAATTTAATTTTGTGGATTTTGTGCTTCTTCCTCTTTTTTATCTTGTCTTGCTTGATTTCAACCAAAACCATGCCATTGTCTATGGCTGCCATCTTAATTATGTAAAATACAATTTTATTAATGCATCCAATTCTATTGGGTATAGTCACATTTCACCTAGTATCTCAAAGTGGGCGCCACTTTTTCTCTTAGATAATGTGTTATTAGGTGCATTTGCACTCGCTTGGCATGGTTTCATTTATTTTTAGTTATACTTGGTCCCCATGTTTCACATCTAGAAAAGAGTATTGGAGTTATGATCACTTTATGAGTATGTTGTACAATGTATAAAAAAGTCACACTCAACTTCTACCTCCCCATTTCCACATACTCGACATATCCTTTCCTCCCACTATTCATTGGAATGTTCTCATCTTCTTGTTTCACATCTCCACCTACATGAGTGGGCCCTTAGTTGTGCAATTACATGTTTTTCATGTCATGATAGGTTAAGCTTCAAATTATTTTGCATTTTGATCTCCCCTTATTTGTTGAAGTTGCCTATGTAGTATTGTCGTTTACTTTTAGCATGATTTTTCCATTTTTCTTCCTAGAAATTTTTGTACATGACTTTTCAATGTCTTTATCACGTTTTTATTTCACATTTCACTCTTCAAACCATTTAATTTTGTGGATTTTATGCTTCTTCTTCTTTTTTATCTCGTCTTGCTTGATTTCAACCAAAACCATGTCATTCTCAATGGCTGGCATTTAATTATGTAAAAAAGAATTTTATTAATCATCCAATTCTATTGGGTATAGTCATGTTTCATCCATTATCTCAAAATGGGTGCCACTTTTTCTCTTAGATAATGTGTTATTAGGTGCATTTGCACTCACTTTGGCATGGTTCCATTTTTTTAGTAATACTTGGTCCCCACACTTCACATCCATAAAAGAGTATTGGAGTTGTGATCACTTCAAAGAATAAGTGCAACATTTTCCTGTTGCATCTGTTTTTAAACAAGACAAATGCTTTCCACTATCTTTACAACATCTTCCTTGTGCATGTTTTCTACCTTGACTTCTCATTAAAAAATCTAGTCCCAAAAATTTATCATTTTGGACTATATCTAATGGTTCGCTTCCAAAGTTATTTGTGGTTGTTTTTATCTTCACTCTAGCTATGAGAATATTATCTTAGTCCCTCTTATTCACTCATCCTAGTCTTAGTGCAAAAAGACTACCATTTAAGGGTCTCATAACACCACCACAACTTGTTTATTTTTCATTAAAAAAGGGACTACCATCTAAGGTTCTCACAACCCCACATCCTTAAACTTATTTATTTTTCATTTAATAAAAAAACATATTTTTATAGAGTATACAATTTTATTAACTCGGAGACTATTAAAATGAGTGGTGGAATATGTTCACTCTTGTTTATCAAACACAAAATTCATAATGTGCAAATATATTTATTTGCACTCAATTTATGTGTATACAATTTTACGGTGTCAAAATATAGTGTAATAGTAATTGTAGATAAACGTTTGTAACAATGGATAGAAATTGTTGACAACAAAAAAAGAATGGATACTTTTGTCAAGTTGTAAATGTTTAAGTTGTTAGATAAACATAATTCACACTTTCTTTGCTCTCTAGCATACTAAATTTATTGTCCCATCAATGTGTAAAATTAATGAGTTTGAACAATTTAATATGTGTCAATATGGAAATTTCTTCTTCAAAACCATATCTAAAATCACACAAATACATGGAAATCTAAACCACAAGTTTAAAGATCATTTTATTATTTAACAAAAATCAACCATGAAAACAAACAAACAGGGATAGAAATTCCATGAGATACCTTTAAAATTATAATTACAATATTGGAGCTTAGCACTAAAGTCCATGGACTACTTTTAAAAGCATAATTACACAAGTGGTGCTTAGCTTTGAGTTAAAATTGGTTGATTCTAGACAAATCATTTATTTTCAAAATGAGTAGGTCATCACAACTTGATCACTTTACATATCATTTTTAGTTCCCACTCACCTTAAACAAGAATTATTGGCAATCAATTCACCTCGATGTACATGTTTTTAAGATTAATGTTTTCAACTTTACCAACTAGCATACCTCATAAATGGGGAAATGGAAATTCTGAAGTGATGGGAAAAGGAGATGTAGGATAAAGTGAAAGAGAGTTTATTTCTTGCGAAAATAACTCTGGGTGATAATAATGGAATGAGTAGAGTAGCTCTGTAGTGGTTCATGGTCTTGATTTAGATGTAATAATAAAGAGTTGTGCTACATTTTGATTGCATTAAAAAAGTATTTATTCCATAATTTATTATTGAACACTCCACATTCTCATGTACATAACTTATATATCCATCAAGAAATTACATGCAAACTAATTTCATCTCATAGAAATTAATTGTACAAAGGAAAAAAAACAAGAATATAGAGACTCTAAAAGATTTTTTTTATCAAAGCCATGCCTTTTAAGTAGAATTTAAGGTTACATTGGAAGAATTTTGCAATATATTATGGTTTTTTTGGGTGAAACATAATTTTGTAGTTGTCCATGAAATTTATAT
Organism: Pinus albicaulis; assembly: GCA_034641835.2. Taxonomy (NCBI): domain Eukaryota; kingdom Viridiplantae; phylum Streptophyta; class Pinopsida; order Pinales; family Pinaceae; genus Pinus; species Pinus albicaulis. The sequence continues at coordinate 445,920,734 of CM076582.1, read as the reverse complement.
TTTGTGTGAATGGAATCATCAATAAATAAATTATGGTGAAATCACATATGCGATATCAATATTTCACATGTTTGTAGGTTTGAATCAAATTAAGTTTGAAGTTTAAAGGAGTTTACAAATATTACAGTACGCTTACCAAAAAGAATTAAACTCTCATTTTTTACATTCAATATATTTAAAGACAACAACGGTTAAAATGCTACGTGGGATGGAGAATTTACTGATGGGTTGTATCTAACAATTTCATCTACATCAAAGGATAAAAAGACAATAGGCTCGATAACTACATGGCTTTAGAAGGCGACCAAAAAGAGGGAAAACTATATTTCTTAGCAAAAATAAAAGGCATTTGAGACATGTCTTAGATGGCTCAATCAACAATACAATGTCTAAGATCAATTTTCTTCAAATGGTAAAAAACTAAAAGCTAAAAGAAATTATTCATCAAAGAGTAAAACAACAATGTAACAACTGCATTTACCAAGCCTATATGCTTATAAATTAATAAGATAAAATTAGAGCATGTATATAATGAAAAACATAGTATTCTGCGCTCTCATGTACATGACATTTAGCTTTTTCAAGAAATTACTATTTATGTAAACTACTCTCATCTCTAGAAATAAATTGTGCAAATGAAAAAAATAAAAGATGAAAGACATTGAAAGACAAAGTCTATCCAAGCTAGGCCTTCTAAGACAACATTTTAGCTTTTTTTTTGTATAAGTTGGGTAGATGATTATATTAGATAAGATCAAAAAATATTACATGGCATAGTCTTGCCTACTTGTCTACTATAAGGGAAATCAAACCAGTAGCACAACATTACTACTTTTTTCCAAGTGAAAGGTTTAAATATGATTATAAATCCTATCAAATATCATCTACTAAACAAGATACATCCTATTCTTAATGTCAAATATCCTTCTTGATCAATATTTTTAACAAAAACATGACTAACTAGCATAACAACAAATTTCATGGACAACTTCTATGTAATAGGAAAGTCCACCCGGATTGTGTTTGTGGTACTACCTTTTCATTTGAGCCCTTGAATTCCATGTTGGCTAGTTTCTTTGGCAATGTTGTGACTTTGGTGTCCAACCTTTTATTTTGTCTTTTCACTTCATCTACACTTAATAATATTTCACACTACTCTTATAAACACTCAACCAATACTTAACCCATAATTTTCTTGAGTTTCCAATAGATTCCAATTGTTTGCGTGTAGCTTGTATGCCATATTCTCATATTTCTCGTGTCTAATACCAAACTGCGAACCTATTCCTCTACCTCTACATCTACTATGACTCATTATTCAATTATTTCTCCCATCTCAACTTCCTCAATTTCACTTAGGATCATTGGAGGGATATTTCTATAGTAAGTATTAGTAGGATACCCTGATGCTATCTGGGTATGAGAGGTAGTTGTTATTCTGACACTATAACAACCCAACCTACCACTAGAACCTCCTCCCTAAAGCACATTTCTCTAAGGACAATGAGTATAGGACTAAGGTTCGAAAAAAGGAGGATGATAGAATACCAAATAAAGAGCAAATAATAACTCAATCCATAGAAAGAGAATGTTGATCCAATCCACCCAAAATAGAAAAGATATCACCCACCTATGAGAAAAGAACAACCAAAAACTCAGTGAGAGAAAAATAAGGCCCAACATTTATGAGGTATGAATTTGAATCTCATCCCACCCTTACCAAATAAATTAGAAAAATATGAGAGGAGAGGTAGCTATGTCTAACATAGGATTCAAAGCACAAAGACATGATGAGGGGTGGTTACCATCCTTAATAGAAAAGGAAAACCACATATAAATGAAAATAAAGATCCCATTTCTATATAAAATACTTGCCCATAGAATATTAAACTTGCTACAAGTATAACACCAATTTGAGATCTAGAAGCACTAAAAAAGAATGCCTAGATAAATGGGATAAAATGAAAGTTTAGACCAAGGATCACTCTTTGAGATGAAGATGCTAAGGCTAAGACATAGCCAAGTATAATAACATAGGATTGAAATTGAGGCCTTCAACCCCGCTATGAGAATCTAATTTGAAAATGATCCAGATAAAGTCCCTACCATTGTAATAAGGAGCTAAACACCAAGACCAAAATTTCTTGCATAAGAAAACACAACTACTATAGAAAAAAATACTAGAGATGTTGTTGAATACAATTGAAGCTCTCAAAAGGTATTTTCCATAACTTATTCATGAGATGTGGATATATACATAACCAAATAATGGTAAATATGAGACTCGGACAATGAACACATGACCGAGATGAGCCTCGGTTCTCACTACTACCAAATGAAAGAATCAAACTCTCCTTAACTAGTGTCATCGAGCCACCAATCTTACTACTAGAATTAATAAGTAACAGAGAGTGTTGAACATATTACTGTATAAGAGCATACCCAACCATAAAAGCTAGCAGGATTGGAGGTACCAAATGGAATAATGCCTTGGTGAGGCTTATTTTTCCCATAATCCTGCATAATTGAGAATCGATCTGTCACATTATATCCCCTTTCCAAGAACACTTTGCAAATAGATCTCCCTAAAAAAAGTTGATAATCTCTTGAGTGGAGAATAACTATATCATTGAACCATATGGAGACCATTACCATAACATGCACCCTTAAATCCTATTTGTGATTTTCATGCATCCTATTGGTGTACCTTTGCCATGTGGAGGGATCCATCACCCCCTAGTCATCCCAAAAACACTTAGTCATAATTAGTCTTCAGTGGAAAATAGATGGTCACTTGTCATGGGGGATTAATGTAACATTTTAATGGATGGTAGAAGAATTTTGTAATAAAATAGAAAAATAATGTTTATTTGGGTGAAACTATAATTTTGTAACTGTCCATGCAATTTATATCTTATGTGAAGAGGGTTGTCAATTCATTTGTTATTTCAAATAACTTATCATTTACATACTCATAGGTTTGAATCAAATTAGATGAGTGGATTTTAAATGAACCTTCAAAATAATATCAATAGATTTTAAATGTGGACATTTAAAAGAATTTAGGGATTTAAAAATATGTTTAGGGCTTACTAAAAAGATTCAACCTCTCTTATTTTGGGATTCAAAATATTTAAAGAGGATGGAAATTACAACGCTACAAGGGATAGAGCATTTACCTATAGGTTGCATGTAACAATTTATTTAGCATAGAAGGATAAAAAAGAAATAAAATCAATAGCTAGAAGGTTTGAGAAGGTGACCAAAAGAAGGTAAAATAATTTGCTTCCTAGAAAGGAAAGAGGATTTAAGTGCAAATAGATCCTCGATGATTCAATCAATAACGCTATGTCTTCGTTCGAGTTTCTTCGAAGAGAGAAAATTTTAAAGAAAAATATTCATCAAAGAGTAATACAGTAATACCATAGATGCATTTAGAAGATAAATTAGGGGGGAAAAGAAAGAAATCTCCAAAAATGGTGACTGCAACAGTAGCATCCACAACGAAGCCATTATAGATATAGTTGATGCATGAATCTACTAAAAAATTCTTCACCTCTTTATTTCAAAAACCTACTTAGCCCTTAAGGATGAGACTTTATCCTTCATCTCACTAAATCATTCTTGGATCTAGACCTATTGACGCTATTAGCCTCCCCCTCATAGCAACCTTGAATTCAACCCTATGGAGAAACCTCATCAATCTTCTATCCTATTGAGAGACATCAAACATGCATTGTGTTATCCATATCCACTATCAGAGAGGATTTGAACCCATGACATACAATAAATACACAATGTGAATGAATTGCAAGGACTCAACAAAACAAATTGATGGATTTGGTAGAGAAATGAATGATAGTGAGATGACATGTTGACATTTTGAGTATAAATGGTGGGATGATGCAAGACATCATGATGATGTTTTCATTTCCACCATGCTATTCACAAACAAAGATAAAGGCGATGATGGTCAAGATGGGATGCCTTCATGGAACATCATCATGGTTGGAAATCAAGAACACGTGTAAAAGAACAATGTTGTGGGAAAGGAGGTGTCTAAAACCAAGAAATATGGTTGATAGGTATTTTAGGATGACTCTAAGTATTCTACAAAGTCTATCCCTTAAAACATGCCTTTTACATAATTAATTGATATGGTTTTTTCATTGTACAAAGTTTAGCTTAAGGAGACATTTTTTATTTTTTATGTTTCAAAATATAGTGATTTGAAATTATATTTGGTTTTCTATCTAATAAATATGTGTTAGGAAAGTAGTTTTTCCTCCTCATCCCATATTTGTTCATTTTTCCAAGCTATTCACTGAGTAGAACTAGATTATTATGCTCATGGTTCAAAAGATCATTCGTCCCCTTTTTGGTTGGCTTCTTAATCACCTCCAAAATATAACTCAACACTCTTATTTTTGGTTTTAATAAAGATAGTAGAGATTAATTCCATGCACCACTTTTCTTTATAATAAATCCACTCCAAGCTTCATTTCTTTAAATAGGTCATCCTTGGGTGATAGTTAAGGACTATTTTATTAAGAAATATTGAGGGTGTTCCCCTCTAACCCAAGAAATTTCTCATAGGCCTAGAGTGATGAGGGAAGTTGCATTCTTCACACCATTCCCTAGAAGTTGGCCCCTTTGTGAGAGAGGGGAAAACATAGGAATTAGCAGTGACCAAGGAAATAATTATGCTTGGGTTATAATGAAAAAATTATCGGTGACTCCACTATATCGAGCATATGGTTAATTGAAGATTTTTTAGCTTGATAGAAAAGTTAGTGGTGACTCCACTAGGAAATGAATTTATTTTCCCTCTATTATCAATTATCTATTGCTTATGGTGAGTGAGTCACAACTCTTGAGACAAAATATATCACCCAACGACTTGAAATTGGTTCAAATTTTGAAAACGTGCATGCTATACATCCAAAGAAATGCAGATCTTCATTATATTCAACGTGTTAGTGACATCATTTGCTAAATATTTGGAATCTTAACTTGTCTTAAATATTTTATTGAATCCATTTCTTAAAATCTTTGTTTCCATATTATTAAAAATTATTGGAAAATATACTCTTATAGTTGCATTTCTATTTCAAACAAATTTTATGAATCTTGTTTAAAATAGTGTCACCCATCCCTTTGTTGGCCTGAACACCTTTTGCTCAAAGTCTTGTGACATTGAAATCTTGAGCCATTCTTTGTATTAGTTGTTACCATGTCCAAAAATTAGCTTGTTTATGTCAATCCTTTGGTGGCAACAAGGTACCAAAGCATAGTATTTCCCAAAAACATTCACCCAATGCAGGATGGATATCTAAGAACATGTCCAAATTTTAAGAATAATTGATGCACATGTTACAGTGTTCCAAGATTTCACTAACGATCTCCTTATTGAGCATGAGGATGTTTTTATGCATATGTTTGCACATTCTTTAGAGGACGATGCCCAATTTTGGTTTATATATATATTTTGTAGTGCAATATCCTCTTGATAGAATTTATATGATCTATTCTTATGAGGGCGGGGAAAGTGAAAATGTCATTTCCAACTATTAATGGATTTTATTTTTTTTTCGAAAAAGGATAAGTCTAAAAAAATAACAACATTCAATGGATAGTTTCATTATTATTTTTAAATTCCAAGGAGTGTAAGGCTTTTCGAAGTTGTTTTCAGGTTATGACATGTTGCTAGTCACGATTCCCATTTCTCATTATTTCTCAAAGAGAGTGATTCTCCATATTTAGATGACATTTTTGATGATGCTCTAGATATGGAAAATAATATGGTTTTTTAGAATATGTTGATTGATTTTCACTCTTAGCCTCTTGAGAAAAATAAAGGTGGCTAAGGATCTATTATTTCATTATATATTTTTAATCACAGTGTTTCTAGTCCATGAGAAAGAGTTCTAACATTACCACCATTTAGTAAGGATTTAAGTAAAGCATTCATAACTTTCCCCTAAAAATATAAAACCAATTCGTAAAGGAATTTATTGCACCTATTAGAAAATAGAGCAGACATGTCATTATAATCAGTCATTACCTCGTGATGAAGTAGGTGTTTTCATCAATTCTAAGAATCAACTTGAGATTAAGAATTTCCTTGGGCTAGTGTGTCATGTAAACAGGGAAAATTTTAGGGGCTAATATTCGCAGGTGGGCTAATTTTCAATGATTTTTCCAAAATTCAAATTCGCCAATTTGCATTTTTTTCTAAAAATTATTTGCCAAAATTGTATAGTAAAAAAATATTTTACCTTAAAAACCACCAATATTTTATATATACTAATATAAAATCATTATAAATATAAAAATTTCTGCAAAAATATCACCAAACATTTTACAAATTGCATATTAGGGACTAGTAAGATTCGCCAACGTTTCTAAACCTTAAGATAAACTTCCATCCTTAAATTTCCCTGCATGTAAATTATGTTGAAAAACCATCTATGAGAATGAATATTAGTCATTTGGGTTTCATTGATGACCAATTAGAGATTATCAGATATATCTTTCTAAAGGAGGTGAAGGATAATTATGAAGAAGATTCTGAGTAGCACATGAAATCAACATGGGGAACTCGTTTAGCAACAAGCATGTGTTAAATGAGTTCACCAATGCGATAGTTTGTCATGAATTTCAAGGGAAACATGAGGGAGAAAATGTTAAAACTGTTGTTGATGAATCGGCCTCCTCTACTTGTGTAAGAAGTTGATAACAAGATGATGAAAACAAAGAAAATGGTGATTTGTTGCTTGTAGGTTATGAAATTAATGAGCTATTTCATGGACCTTTTGCTCTTGGGAATGACAATGCTGCTTACAAGTGTATTTTCCAACTTTTATTAGATGTCGCTTTTGATTTAGAGGATGAAGGTCAAGATGGTGATGAATCCGAACACATGGAATTTGAGTGAGGAGTCACTTGGTGAATCCATTCCTTATTTGATAAATGGAAATGTAAGCTTTAATCATTCTCAAACTTCATTAGTGCATGTCTTTGGCATGCATAAGGAAACTAATGTAGAAATTATACAACAAGCATGTATATCATGGATTTAATCTGATCTAACAATGTACTAAAGTTAAATACTGAATTGCTTCTACAAATCAATTATGAAATTAAAAACACAATTTCCAATCACAGATTAAGAATCAAGTCAGACCACAACACAGATAATTTCCCGAAGAAAGCTTGCTGCTCAAGACCCCACTATCTTCTATTGTATATTCAACATGGATCATGAAACAATTACATACAAACGCTTCTTACAAGAGCCCTCCAATGCTCAACTAATTGTCTCACACTTTCATACAATAACTGACCAATACTTAGCCAATTTACTGCCTCCAGACAGCCTGCCTGCCTTGTGAAATCCCTGATGAATGCAATCCCTAAAGAATAGGAATTTTGGCCTTCCTTGACTATGCAAGTATCATGGGCACTCCAATGGGTGTTTGGTTGCATGGGCACAACTCAATAATCCTACAACTGATAGTCGAATTCCCTTTCACCTAGATCTCAACTAGGTCTCCATTAGATTTGACATGCATGCAGCTAATAATAGTAAATCTTCAGTTGCATGTGAGATCACTGATTGTGAATTAATTAATATTTAATTTTCTTGATCTCTCACTAGTGTATAAAGCAATTACAACTAGCACAACTGAGTTTAACTCACTTAACTGAGTTAAATTGATTACAACCTGCATTAACTAATGCACCACTGCACTTCGAACTTTGTTACAACTAGAATTGCTCTGCATGCCTCACCAACTACCTCTAACTCGAAATCCATGAGCTAATTGAGTTTATCACTCTCAGTTAACTATTACATGTTATTTTTGAGACTAGAGTACATTTTATTGTGCATCTTAATTAAGGGATAACTAAAATAGACATGCACCAAAAATAGCCCTGTGGGCCCCACCCTAGTGTAGGTGCTTAATGCACTAGGCGTGGGTGCTGAAATTTCTTGTTGAATTTCAACACACCCTCTCAACAAGAAAGGGATTATCCTTCACCCCGATCCTGTCTCTATGGTATTTGAATTTTCTCTTGGTGAGCGCCTTCGTCGGAATATTTGCATCCTAATCTTCCGTGGGAATGTACTGAAGCAACATTATTATTCTCTGCACATAATCTCTGAGATGATGGTACCATACATCTATGTGCTTGGACCTATCATGAAACACAGGAAAAATTGAGAGTTTAATGCAACTCTGATTATCACAATGTATCACTGTTGAATCCATCTGATAACCAAACAAACCAACCAAGATATTTCTCATCTAGATAGCCTCACATGCAGCGTGACTTACTGCCATGTATTCTGCTTCCACTGAAATGAGTGCCACAAATCGTTGTTTCCTGATGTACCAGGAAAATTATGTCGATCCTATGCTAAACATCCTCCTGATGTGCTCTTTCTGTTTGATGGACTGCCCACCCAATTTTATCCGTGAAGCCTTGAAGCTTCACTCCCTCTGTCCATTTGTACCATAGACTATAATTTGATGTGCCCCTCAGGTATCTCAAAACATGCTTCCCCACCTTCCAAAAGAGCTTGGTAGGCTTAACCATAGCTTGACTCAGCTGGTTAACTACATAGAAAATGTCCAGTCTAGTGTTCACTAGATACATCAGTGAACCAACTAACTGCCTATAGACAGTAGCATCCACTACCTCTCTAGAAGTAGCATCCTCTTTCCTCCAATTTCCTAGAAGAGGAGTATCCATGGGTTTGCATCTCTCCATGTGAAACTTACCCAGTATCTCCTTTGCATACTTGCCTTAAGAAACACAAATTTTATCATTCCGTTGCCATATTTCCAATCCAAGGAAATAATGAAGGAGTCCCATGTACTTCATTTCGAACTCCATTGCAAGATCCTCCTTGCATGAGTGTATCAATTGCTCATCACTAGTCAAAATTAGATCATCAACATAAAGAACAATAATCAATAGCTTGCCCTCAACCACAATCTAGTACATGTTTGCATTTGATTCACTTTTGTTGAAGCCCAGTCTGGTGAAATAACTATCTATTCGAGTGCTTGGTTGCTTTCTTCAACCCATACAGTGCTCTTTTGAGTCGAAACACATGCAAATCACTGTTGAATATCTCGAAACCTTCAGGATTCTCTATGTACACCTATTCCTCAATGATCCCATTAAGAAACATAGTTTTCACATCCATCTGATGAATGCGCTAGCCCATTTTTGCTGAGCGTGAAAGTATGGATCTAATGGAAGAGTACCTTGCAACAGGTGCAAAAGTCTCATCATAATTGATCCCATCGATCTGTGAGAATCCCCGAGCCACAATTTTGGCCTTGTATTTCTCCATACTCCAATCAGAAGCTTGCTTTACCTTGTAGATCCATCTCGATCCAACCACTGATTTGTCGACCGGTCTTCGGACAATCTCCCATGCACTGTTCTTGACAATGGAGTCATACTCCTCCACCATTGCATCAACCCGAGTCGGTTTGCACTACTTCCTGAAAGGAATATGGTTTAGTCACAATACATTTTTTCATAAGAGCCATGTATCCAGTAAATTGGTCAGGAGACTGTCTCTGTCTGCACTGTGAAGTAGGGGCTCCTACATTCTCTACAACATTAAGTCTCAATCTATTAGCTTCCGTAGTGCACCTTTTTCCATTTCTGATGGATGGATCTACATGAGTTTTTTTCTCCACTCCATGATCCTCCGCATTTGGCTGATCCACATCTTCAGGCTCATCCTTGGGAACCAACAATTCCTCCTCTACATGCAAGTCCAACTCCCTCTCAAGGTATAACCGCATGGCTTTCTCCTCATAAAATTTTATATCCCGTCGCACAATAGTCATTCTGTTGTTTGGCAAATACACATGATAATTATGGGGCGTTTCAGTGTACCCCACAAAAATCTCGATCTTAACTATCGGTTCTAGCTTCTTCCTAGCGTCCTTGGTCACATGCACATAAACAGATGAGACAAAAATCTTACAGTGTGAAACATCAGGTTTCTTACCAATGAAAGCCTCTTCAGGTGTACTCATGCCAAGTATCCTATAAGGACAATGGTTTTGCACAAATACCGCAGCGTTGCATGCTTCTGCCCACAGATGCATCGGTAGGCCTTGATCATGCAACATTTCTCTTGCTGCACCCACGATCATTCTTTTCTTTCTTTCCGTGACCCCATTCTATTGTGGGTTATGAGGCGCTATTAGTTCTATTTGAATTCCTTCTTTGCCCCAGAAGTTCTTGAATTCGTTAGAGATATATTCTCCACCATTATCGCTCCTAAGAGCCTTCAGTTGCTTCCTTGACTCTTTCTCCACCAGTGCCTTAAACTCAAGAAACTTGAGAATGTCTGATCTTTCTTTTGCATGAAGAAGATACAACACTTACGAGAAAATTCATCAACAAATATTACATAGTACTTATGTTTTTCTGTCGAAGCAACATTGAATGGTCCACACACGTCTGTGTGAACTCTCTCAAGGATCCTCAAAGCTCGGTTCTCCTTCTCATGAAAGGTGCCCTTTACATATTTTCCCATAGTACATCCCTTGCATGTGTCCGACTGCGCAAGTGTATCCCTGGGAAGACTAGTAGAAATATGCTGCATGATTTTGAAGGCTCCGTAGTGAAGATGGTTCAATCTCCTGTGCCTTAATTCTCTCTCATCTAGGCTCACCACTTGATCCGCCTTGCCCATCATTGCAGCACAACCATCTATCTCTATATTTTAGAGATTCTTAACTCAAATCCCTCTCCTCTTGGCTTGTCTTGTTGTTTGTGTCGCAGGAAGGCTTTTCCTTCACTAAAAACAACATCATAGCCTCTATCCTCCAACATTGCGACTGAGACTAAATTTTTATTCAAACCTGGTACATGCATTACATCTTTTAATTGAAAGGGTTTACTTGACCCGGTAGCACTGTAATGGTACCAAACCCGGTAGCACTGTACTGCCCATCATTGCCCATTTCAATATGCATATGGAGATCCTTCTCCTCCAAGTCACTGAAAAGTTCCTTGTCTCCCGTTATGTGAAAGGAAGTGCCACTATCCAAATACCACATAGATCCCAATTCACTTGACACCATGCATGCGATCAATGAGAATTCAAGCTAAAATTGCGAGGCCAAAGCCTCACCAACTGCAGATCCTCTAGCCTTCTTGTTCTTCTTCTTTGGTGGATAGTTAGTAGCAAAATGCCCATGCTCGTGACAGTGAAAACACTTCACCTTGGACATGTCCTGCTTCTTGCCATTCTTGGACTCGAATTTGGAATGAAATTTCTTCCCCTTCCCTTTCTTCTCCTTGGCAGCCAAAGCACAATATTCTTCATATTCATTCTTAGATGAATATCCATCTCCAGTGTTCTGTTTGAGCTCCTCCTGCACCAAATCCGACCACAGTTGTTCCCAATCTGGAAATTTTTCCCTTCCATTGATAGAGTCTTGATAACTATGCCAACTCTTGGGAAGTCCTAGGAGAGCCAAGCTCACAAAATAATCATCAGCAACAGTGATACCAATGATCCCCAGTTCATCCCGACATTGGACAAACTTTGTTAGATATTTTGGTATGGAGTCACCCTGCTCCATCTTGATCTTCCTGAGCTTATCTTTGAGTGCCAATTTCCTATGGTTTTTGCTGATCTGGAATAGATACGTCAAAGCCTTCCACATTTCATATGGTGTGGCTTTCCCATTGAAACTTGAGACAATGTGGTCTCATACTCCCTCCAACAGGATCCTCCTCACCTTTTCCACTTTATTTTTCCATGCATCAATATTTGCGTCATCTATCATAATGGGTTTAGGAACATCATTGTCAATGAATTCCTTTAGGCCATTGTCTTCGAGTACTGCCTCCTTCCTGTCCTTCCAAGAAATATAGTTTGAGTTGCCCTCGAGTGCATACTCCAACCTCAAGCCATTGAAATCCATTTCGATCTTGAATAAGCTTTAGCACCAAGAAAGTCTTTCTGCAAATTCAAATTCTATCCAATCACAAAATCAACTCCTCCTTCACAATTGTGATTTCCTGTGCTCCGATACCATGTAGAAATTATACAACAAGCATATATATCATGGATTCAATCTGATCTAACAATGTACTAAAGTTAAATACTGAAGCGCTTCTACAAATCAATTGCGGAATTAAAAACACAATTGCCAATCACATGAAGCAAAGAAGAATCAAATCAAACCACAACACAACTAATTTCCCGGGGAAAGCTTGCTGCTCAAAACCCCACTATCTTCTATTGTATATTCAGCATGTATCATGAAACAATTACATACAAACTCTTCTAACAAGAGCCCTCTAGTAATCAACTAATTGTCTCACACTGTCATACAAAAACTGACCAATACTTAGCCAATTTACTGCCTCCAGACGGTCTGCCTTTCTTGCACAATCCCTGATGAATGAAAACCCTAAAAAATAGGAATTTTGGCCTTCCTTGACTGAGCAAGTATCATGGGCACTCTAATGGGTGTTTGGCTGCATGGGTGCAACTCAATAATCCTACAACTGATAGTCAAATTCCCTTTCACCTATAGATCTCAACTGGGTCTCCACTGGATCTGACATGCATGCAACTAATAATAGTAAATCCTCAGTTGCATGTGAGATCACTAATTGTGAATTAATTAATATTTAATTCACTTGATCTCTCACTAGTGTATCAAGCAGTTACAACTAGCACAATTGAGTTTAACTCACTTAATTGAGTTAAAATGATTACAATCTGCATTAACTAATGCACCACTGCACTTCAAACTTTGTTACAACTAGAATTACTCTACATGCCTCACCAACTACCTCTAACTCGAAATCCAGGAGCTAACTGAGTTTATCACTCTTAGTTAACTATTACAAGTTATTTTTGAGACTATATTACATTTTATTGTCCATCTTAATTAAGGGATAACTAAAATAGACATGCACCAAAAAATAGCCCTGTGGGCCCCACCCTAGTGTAGGTGCTTAATGCACTAGGTGTGGGTGCTGAAATTTTCTTGTTGAATTTCAACAACTAATCAACCAACAATTAGAAAACAAGAGGTATTGGTAGTTGTCCTTGCTCGTGATCATAAGGGTTTTATTTTTTCTTCCGTTGGAATGATCATCGAAGAGAAAGAGTACTTTGCCATGGGAATTTTCATTTCCAAGGTACTTGTGATAGAAGAACAAGAGCATCATTATGAGATAGAATATTGACAAAATATGATGATTTCACATTTAGAAGACGATAAGGACACAAACCAAGGAGGAAAGGGTCACGGATGTAAGAAATTTAAACATGAAGAAGATAAGAATCATTACTATATCCAAGATGAGAATGTGTCTTTGGCTACTCTTGATTATGATGAAGAAAGAATTGCCAAGAATTCTAAATTGATCTTAAAATTGGAAGGGACATTCATCACGGGCATAATGATTCCTAAGATAACCACAATGGTGAGGGTAAAGGAGGCATAGTATGATAGCAAATAAGGGTGCCACCCTAAATATAAAGCTAGAAATGAGGCATAACTTCGTCAAACCAATGTATGTCCAAACATGGAAATTCATGGTATCCTCACTTATGATGGTGATGTTGAAAAGAGCAAGGCTAATTTTATATCTAAGAAATAATTTAAAGTGTAGATTTGGCATGTAAAGACGAATTTGATTAGTTCCCACATTTCATTTGTAGTTTAAAGGCCATGAATCATTTTTTCTTCATGAAGGCCAAATTGCAACGTAGACGAAGGGAACCTTCCACAAAATAAAGAAACAAAGCAAATGTTGTAGAGGGGTAATTCACTCATCAATTTCCTATATTGTCATTGATTTCCATTATGCTTTCAAGGTTGTAAAATATGTTCTAATCTTGTTTGTTCCTTAAGCAATGTTGTTTCTCTTGGGAACATTATATGATATTTGGAGACGTTTTCTGTTGTCTTTTAATTTTCCAAATTTCAATGAGATCTACCATCTAATTAGCCCTACGTATACATGTGTCCCATAGCCTTATCAAGTTGCACATATGGTTCTGTTGGGGATGCCATGTCACCTACTAGGCACACTTTTCAACTAGGCTAGATAGCTATGTTTCTCTTCTTCTTAGTCAATCCAACATTTTACTTTAGTTTTGTTTTCCATTTACTATCCTGAAAAGAGAAGAAGCAAAGTTTTGACTCCATGGCCCAATTTTATTATTATTAAGGTATTGTAATACTTACTATAGAATCTAGTTCTTGGTACCTCATAAGGAGGAGCCATCCAATACAAGGAACCAAATGTTGTTACCTAAAAAGGCTCACTACCCAAGATTAACCATTTTGCTCATAGAGTCAGCCCTAGGCCAAATTTTGCAAATCAACCAAATCATATGTTTGAGTGCAAGAAACAGATTCAACGAGTTTATGGGGCTGATCAATCATGAAGGAGCTAACAAAATCCAATTATGACCTTCAAAAACGAAAAATTAGATTTTTCTCATGGCCTTTGCCTAGAGTGAAATTATATTTTATAGTCAAATGAATAACTAAAATGCAAAAGACCTAGCTAAAATTCTTAAAATCATTGATTAAACTAAATCTAACATAATCCATTCCAAATTATAAAAATATAAAAACATAATATAACTAAATTAAAAACAAACCAAGCATTTCATCAAAATGATCTGTCCAAAAATAACTTGGGCCCATATGGGTTTATTAAGGTCACTTAGAATAAAAACACTAAAATTATTCAATTTTCACCCTTAAAAATACAAAAATGCCACATTTACAAATTCCTCCGAGAGTCCCATCATTCAAGGTTTCTAGGTAAAAGATGGTGAGACGTATTAGAATGAAAATGACGTGAAAGATGGTGATATGAGAAGTACACGTCATTCACATCCCAAGTTCATGAACGGGATTCTTTTATTTCATTGAATTTTGATGGATGGCCGCCATCCTCGTTTCCCACATGCTTTACTTGGTCGTGACACGTAACATGGGTGGCGCTATACCAACATAACCACATGCTTATTAAAACACTTATTGCACATGATGGGTTAAAAGTTTTAAGGAGGTGGGTTAATGAAGGTAAACTTAGTAAACATGCAACTCTATATCATAAGTGGGGTTAAAAGTTTTAAAGAGGTGGGTTAAACAAGGTAAACTTATTAAACATGCAACTCTATATCATAAGTTGGCCATAGCAACATTTTATAACATAAGGTGGATTTATATTAGCTAATTTTATATTATAAATTATGCATTTACTTTTAAAATTGATATTTTATAAGAAAAAGTTTGTTTAACAATTTTATGTTACAAAATATATTATAAAAGATAAGATGGAACATGAAAAAACTACAATTAGCAAATGAAGAGTAAACGGAAAAATATGAAAAAAATTAGAATTAGTAAATGAAGAGTAAAAAGGAAAAAGGAGGTTATAAGCTCTAATTTTATATTATAAATTATGCATTTTACTTAAAATTAAAATTGATAAGAAAAAGTTTGTATAACAACTTTATGTTACAAAATGTATTATAAAAATATGATTGGAACATGAAAAAATGACAATTAGTAAATGAAGAGTAAAAAAAAATTCAGTTATAAGCTCTAATTATACTTAGTTTAAATTTACTCTATGAAAATTATGGAGGATAAAATGAAGATTATGGAGTATAAAAGAGCATCTAATGAATTATTTTGTCATTTTGTTTTTTTTTAAATGCTATATTTGATTTTGAATATTTCAAATTCAGAGTTAATCTAGGTAGTTGATGAACCAAAATTTATAATAGATAGTTAAGAAAGAAATTGTAGTTTAAAAAGAAAAAATATAATAGTCTAAACCAGTCCACAATTTGGTGATAAAAAGCCTTTTTTCCTAATGTAATCTAATAAAAATCTAGAAGGAGACTTTTTAATGGTGGATTTTTTTTTGACATAAATTTGGGGTTACATTCCTCTTTCAATAGTCTATAATAAATATATTTTTCTCATTTTTGAAGGGACCACAGGTTTAGTTCAACGACAAAAGAGGTTAAAATGGAGGCAAGATTCCATTGGAAACTAAAGACCTGCCTAGAATATCACTATTTTTGTAACAAGTAGCATTCTTCTAATTATTCTCCTCTTCTCTTTCATTCTCTTTCTCGTTGTAAGAATTCTCTGAGTAATAGCCTTTGTAAAGGGAAGCAATGAAGCTTAGGGTAGTGATTCTATAATCCCCAACGTTCAGTGCATTTATTGTATAAATGATATGATTGCTTCATACATGAAACTTTATAGCCCCGATACTCAAACCATGATTTTATAAATGAATTTTTAGGTTTATTGTGAAATTAGGATCAATGTTTTTTCTATTGGTAAATAACATATACAAGCAAGTTATGCTAGCTTTCCCTTTCATTTTTTTGTCTTAAATATCGATGAATAAAAAAATGTATTTATGCTTGTCTCGCCTATTTGAATTTTATTTGAAAAATGTGTTTTAGGAAAGAATTTATGCCTCCTTATCTACTCATATTCGTTCATCTTATCCAAGTTATTTGCTAAGAAAAACTAGATTATGACACTTGTTGTACCTTAAGAGACAATCCCTTAGTTGCGATAAAGAATCCGTGCTTAAGACATTTATATAATTATGTCATAGAATATTGGTCTTTGTTTGATCACCTTCAAATATTTATCATTAAACCCTCAAAGATCAAATACAATGAATGTCCCACAATGCTATTATCTGTTGATATAGAATGGAATGATCAAAAGAACATGAAAGAAAGAAGCCCAAACTGATATGCTGTTGTACATAATATATCACCTCAAACTCCAGAAGAATTATAAGAAAAGAAACAGTTAAAATGAAGGAGCGCCTATTAAGGATTTTAACTCTTATTCACACAAGTAAAAAGAGACTTGCAACTTCATTACTTCAATTTATTCAGAGATGGAAAGTACACAATGTAAACTAGAAGACACATCAACATCATCAAATGCCAGAAACTTGATTTTCATTCATTAATAATTTGAAATCTGAGTACAAAAATTGCAGTCTGAAGGTTCAAAACTCGGAACCTTTCTCTTTCTTGTCCATCTCATTAAATACAATAGAAAGCAGTTTGTAACTGCTGTAACTGATCTTAACTACTTCAACTACTTAGGACTTCGTCAACTATCTATTACATGTCCTCAAAATGTCTTATTACAATTACATTCTCTTTAAAAGAGGAAAATAACATGAAATTAAAATCCTAATCTATATGTTGAATGTGAATTGATGACAATGCTGCTGCATTTCCTTCATAGGCTAGTTTATTCTTCTTTGAAGTCAAGGGGTCCTTTGGTAAATCTGTCATCCAATCTGAAAGCAGTGATTCTGTTGAAAGATGGCCTTTCTACAAATAAAGTTTTCACTAACCACAGCAGCTAGAAATTTCTTTGAAGGAAATTGATCACTGTTGCTCCTTTAAGAACCCGAGTCTTTTCATGAGTACTGTCTACCTTAATTTTTTCCAACACTAGTAAGGGTTCATAAGAATTCCATGATAACATACCACCTCCAAGACCCAAACATGATGGTAAACCTGCTCATGCTATTTTATCAAATAATTTATCAAACTGGTTGATTGCTTCCTTAAGCTCAATCAGCTTCTTTTCTGTAGACTTCCTACAATAAATTTTGACAATCATTTTATTAATTTCCACAACACATAAAATCCTGTCTTTAATTTATTTTCTTCCAACTCCTGATCTGTTTTGGAATCAATGAAATTAATAAACTTTCTTGCCCAAATGGCCCTATTAATTGTCTTTTGCTTGTCTTCCATGACTTGTTCTTCAAAATCCTTGATAATACTTTCTTCTTCTTCAACACCAGTCAGAAAATCCAAGATTGTCTTCATTTATGCAATAATATAATTCCAGATGATATCCTTAGCCTGTATTAAGGATATATTTCCCTTCAATTTTTCTTTGAGATTTTTAATCTCAGCATTAACAGTTTGGTAATCCATTTTGTATTTATTAACTTCTCCCTCTGTGGCTTGTATGATATTTGTTACTGTTTCTAAATCAGCTTGTGCCCTTTTTTGATCTCTCTCTTCCATCTGCAATTCAATATTTAATTGAGATATTTGTGCTAATGGATCTTATTACCTGATGGAAAAACAAAAGTGCAAGTATGAGATTCAATATGATTCTGCAAGGACAACGCAATTTACTTTAACTTAGCGATTTCTTCTTCCTTTTGCAAGAGCTGCTGAAGAAGTTTTTCTTTCTCATTTTCTATCTCAACAACCTCTGCTGCCATGGAGTGTTCTCTTGTAGGCAGTTTCAATTTTTTCTTTAGTACAGAGATTTCTGATTTAGCACTTTGCAGATGCTTCTGTACAACAAACCTGTCATTTGGATCTAATCCAATCTTCACTATAATATTTTTGAGTTCCTCATTCTGGATTGTCAAAGACCTGGAATTGGCTTTCTCTAACTTCAACTGCCTGATCACTTTTCCAAGCATATTTTCAACCTTCAGTGCCATTGAATTAGTTTTGGTTAGGTCATTCACAATCAATTGACCTGTTTGCATATGTAAATTTATTTTTTCAAGCAATGGAATTTTCTTCAGATCTACAGTCAAATTCACAATATTAAAATTATTGGATGAACCAATAGACATATCAGAGGGATGTGAAAGGGAAATCTTGAATTGATCCTTTTCAAGATCCATTGCAGTTAGAATTCTTGTTTGATCTGGGGCTATCTGGTACTCAGCTTGAGCCTCCATGCTTGCCTTCATCTTCTAATTTCTTTCTGCAATCTGGGCAAACATTTGTTTGATTAAGGGCATTGTTCCTGAGTGCTTTCATGTCTCTTGGGTGAAGCAAGAACATTATCTCCCAATTGTAATGAGAAACCAAGTTAAACATCTACAAAATATTCATTGAAATTTGTTCTCTTCTCAGTCCTCTGTTCTTCATCCTCTGAATCAATCACTGCCTCTTTACCTCTCTTATTTGACTTTTCTGATATAACATGAGTCTGAACATTTGAGCTCACTGAACCTGCAACACCTTTACTTGCCATTTCTTCTATATCAAGTCTGCCCTCATGAATGAATGCTGAATACCCATTTTCAATTCTCCTATTAGAAATCACACTGTGAGGGTCATAAGCTCACTTCTCTCCTAAAAGTAGGTGCATTTCATCTAACATCTTATTGACTTCATCAATTGCTTGTCTCATATTAACTATAAAAGGACCAACAGTCATTGGTAATTTAAACATATGACCTTTCTTCATAGGCACAAAGTGTACTTGATCAACATTTAAACTTTTCCTAATGAACCCCAAAGAAAATAGTCTCATAGGAACAAAAACAGGAAGCCTGTAAGGCTCTACACTAGCTCCATATAGTTTAATCTCAGAACGTTCTTCAAAGACAAACCAATCACCAAACTTACAACTTGTCCCCAACTGCAAGAACTCTTGAGCTTTTGGCAGAAAGCAAGGGGGAGTAATTCCAGTCAAAATTTTATATGCAGTAGACATGAAATGACTAGCAAAATCAAATAAACCACCCTTATTCTGCTCTTTCCTCATTATATTTTTCTAGAAAATCACTGACTATATTTTCTTATTCATATCCATTATATTTAATCCTAGATGCATGAATTCTTCTACATTTTGATATAAGAAGAGGTAAATAACAAGAGAAGGAAACCTGAATGAACATGTCACTGATAGGCTCATGAGTTTAGAGTTGACAGCTTCTTGCCAATAAGATGGAATATCTAGTACCACTCCTGGCTTCATCATCATGGCGAACATTCCCAGAACTGACTTGTCTACTGTATTGTCATTATCCTTTCCCAAAATATTTGCAATGCAGCTCAACACTGGTCTGGCTTCTATATCAAAAACCTCCATGGGGAATTCTTTACTGTCAGGTACAAACTGTTGTGTATTTGACTTCAGAAAATGAATGAACTGATTAAACTCCTGACCTGCAAGACTATCATAATGCGCTATCAAGAAATCGTTAGTGAATTGGACATACGACTTTGACTCAGGATAACACAAAGCTTGATGAATTAATTGGGCTGAGACTTGCAGAACATTTTCCCCTTGAAAATTCATTACGAAACATTTCCTAGGATACATAATGAACACTAGCCAATAAACAAATTCGGGAAAAAGGTGAGTTCTTGGGATACATGCAGACAACACACCAGTTTTAGCCATGGCGGTGTAATTTGGAGAATTTTTATCGTTTAGGAGGACCTGATGATAAAAAAAAAAGGTGGTCAAGGGAACAATCTGTGTCCTGGATATCCCTCTCGGTTTCCATGAGAGGTATATGACTAGAAGACCCTGACAGGGATGAGCGCTTAGCCATAATTCAACTTAGGATAATAGAAAATTGACAGGGTGACAAATAATTGATAGGATGACAGATAACTGAGAAAGACCCAACACAGACAAACTTCAACCACAAACTAACAATAATAATTTCAGAAAAATGAGAATCCTCCTTAAATAGATGGCGCGGGCTTTAAAATTAAATGCTGATAAGACGCGCTAATATACCGTTAAGAAATCCCGACGTGGACTACAACTGTCACCAACTTGGCTGCATACATCACTGCGGGAGGCCTCAAGGTACGAAGAACTCATTTGGCTTATGCCCCCGCAGCAAATCTCGACCATTCATCTAGATTACCATCGTAGTCAACAGGGTCAACTGTGGAGGCACCCTCCATGTTAACCCATGCGCTGAAAGTGCCTGCGGTTTGAGCCTTTTACTCACCACTTTATAAATCATCGAATCCCGCTCCATAAAATGCTCGATACTTAATCTTTGAACTGGGACCCACTTCTATAAAGACTTTAAATTATTTAAACTTTAAACTTTAATATAAAGAGCAGATACATTTTTATGCTAAAGTATATGAAACTTGATACTTTAACATATCTTTTGATAATTTTCTATTTTTTGTACTTTTGAAAATTAAAAAATAAAGGATATTGCAAATGAGCCACAACATCTGGCTCCACCTGGGGATAGTGTTTTTTGTCACGAAACACTAAGAATCGTAGATTAGTGCCTTCACTTCAGGCATGGAGTCAAATACTGTTTGATGAAAAATGTACAATGAATGAAACCAAATATGTACAATGGTGAATCATCAAATTTCAATGATGGAAATAATGTTTCAGATACTACCCATTCACAGGCAGCTCTATGTTTCTCCATCAAGATTCTCTAGCATAAAAGTGTTATTTGATCTCGCTTTAATAATCCTATATGGGCCATACCAGAGAGGGTCAAACTTACCGTGCTTTCCTTTTTCTTCTCTTCTGCTATCCCATCTTAATACCACATCTCCAGTTTGGAAAATAATATCCTTTGCCTTTCTATCAAAAATGGACTTCATCTTTTCTTGATATGTGACTATGTTTTCCCTAACTTTAGTCCTGCTCTCACTCAATTCTATCTTCTTATCAATGCATTAGGTTCTTCTTGTGCTTCTTGAAGAAAAGAAATTACTGGTCTAGCTAGCTGAGTAGGAAACAAAGCTTGAGTACCATATACTAATTCATAAGGGGACTTACCACTAGATCTTCTAGTAGTCATTCTCACTGCCCAGAGAGCAAATGTCAACTTTGAATCCTAGTTCTTCTGATTCTCATTATTTTTTTTCTTCAAAATCTTAACCAATGTCTTGTTGGAAGATTCATCTAGCCCATTCCCTTGAGGATGATATGTTGTAGAATGAGACAAAATGACATTATATGTTTGACAAAAATTTATGAATTTGACTGAATTGAAATATACCTGAGCATTGTCTGTTACAATCTTCACTGGACATCCAAATCTGCTGAAGATGTTCTCTTCCAGGAACTTCATTACTACCAGATCATTTTCTTTTCTGGTAGGTATTGCCTCCACCCAATTTGTAAAATAATCAGTGGCAGTCAGAATCCACTTGAACTGCCCACTTGATGGTGGATTAATTTATCCAATGAAATCCAATCCCCATTGTCTAAAGGGTTCTTCAACAAATGCAGGGAGAAGAGGTAGAAGAGCTAACCTTTTTTTTCTTTTTTTTTTCCTGCAAACAACTGACATTTTTGGAAACTTCTAACCACTATGTATACATCAACAAATAAGGAAGGCCAGTAAAAACTTGATTTGAGGATTTTATGAGCAGTAACTTTCCAGCTATAATGGCCCCCACACAAACATTCATGGTACTCTTTGATAACTTCCATTGACTCTTCTTCTGTCAAACATAACAAAAAAACACCAGCAGGATCCTTCCAATATAATTTAGCATCAATTATAACATAAGGTTGAGCTTTGAGTTTAAGAGCTCTGTACTTTGTTCTATTTATTGGGGGAGGACAAGAGAAAAAGCACAAATAGTGAATAATATCCTTATACCAATTAGAGCAAAGAAATTTGTACTTGATTGTTGACTTTGTGCTATTTTGACTTGTTTCATCAACAACTTCATCCAAGGGTGCAAGCAGATTAATTCCCAAAGCTTGAAAATTAGACTATGACAGTAATTTTTCCAAGCCCTATCCTTTTACCAACTTAGTAGGCTTAATATCTAAATCATATTCTTGGATTTTAACAATCCATTTTCTTCTTTTTCCTTCCACATCACTTTGAACTAACACATCTTTTACAGCTGAATTAGGTACATATGCTACTATTTGAGAATGAAGCACATAAGTCCTGAAGGCTTTCAATGATTTAACTAAAGCATATACCTGTTTCTCCAAGATATTGTATTTGAGTTATGCATCTCTGAGAACTTTGCTAAAAAATGCTATAGGTTGCTCTTTTCCTTCTTCGTTCGTCTGCAGCAACACAACAACAATGGTAGAAGGTGATGCAAATGAAAAGATTTGGAAAGGCTTTTGATAATCTGGGTTGATCAAAATTGGAGCTTCTTGAAGAGCCTCTTTAATCCTGGCAAAGGATTCTCTTACATATTTGGCCTATTTTACTTCAGCATATCTATTATGCTTCTAACAATCTCAGCATAATTTGGAACAAATCTTTTGAGAAAATTAATTTTTCCTAGAAATCTTTGGATATCTTTCTTAATTCTAGGAAATGGGATCGTTTGTATAGCCTCAACTCTTGTTGGATCAATTTTTACCCCCTGATTTGAAACTATATGTCCCAGCAACTTACCTTCCTCCAAAGCAAACAAATATTTCTTGGGATTCAATGATTACCCAAACTTCTTGCATTTCAGGAAAGCCTTCTGCAGATGCTCCAAGTGCTCATCATCAGAACTTGAAAAAATAGTCACATCATCCAAATATATGACTACAAATTTGTCACCCACAAATGCTATATCCATTTCCTTTTGAAAATTAGCCCCTGTGTTCATGAGACCGAATGGCATCTTGGCATACATGAACGTTCCCCAAGGTTGGTAAAAGTTGTTTTCTTCTGATCTTCCTTTTCAACAGCTACTTGGTTGTACCTAGAGAAACCATCAATCATGGATAACCTATGAGATCCAGTCACTTTCTGTAAAACATGATCCAACTTTGGCAAAGGATAATTTTCTTTTAGAGAAGCTCTGTTCAAGTTATTAAAATAAACACATAACCTTATCTCTGCATTCTTCTTCCTGACAGGAACCAGATTAGAAACCCAATCTGAGTATCTAAGTGGGACTATGATTTTTGCTTGTAGCAATTTATTCACTTCTTTTTAGATTAGGGCAAGTAACAGTGGATGAATCTGCCTGAGCTTCTGCCTGTGAGGTTTAACCCCATATTTTAATGGTATTTTATGCTGAATGATATCTAAATCATATGTCTTTAAATCTTCATAGGACCATGCAAACACATCCATATACTTCTTGAAAATATCAACATACCTTTCTTTATAATCCTTAGGAACTCCTTTGAACAACTTAACCATCTTGGGCTCCTCCTAAGGTCCTAAATTATAGTCTTCCATTTCACCATCCTGAGATAATTTTTTCTGGTTCACTGCTACATCATTTGCATCAAACAATCTTTCAAGAGGAACCAAACCTCTGGGAAATGTATTATCTTTCAACTGAATTATCTTCTGATCACTTATTGACTGCTTCAGGTTTTTTAGGACATCATTCTGATTAGTTTGTTCACTTTCTTGATCTATTTCACTGTCTTCAAAATTTCCAATCATTGTTAGGAAATGATTGATCTTCTCATCATCCTCAAAAACCTACCAATGCTTTATATTATCAGGAATTGAAGGTCTATGCCTCAACTCAATCTCATATCTCAGTCTTGGATTAATGGGCGGCTTAAATGTACTGGTTGAAACTGCCAGGGAATCTACCATTCTATTTTATTCTCTTGGAATAAACTAAAGATTCAAGGCTTCAAAATAATTTTCAATCAAGTCCCACACTTCATTTCTATAAGACCTCAATCTGGGATGTTTGGTTTGACACAAATTCTTAATCTGTTTTATAATTAACTCAAAATCACCAAAAATGGAAATACATTGAATTCCCATTTGTTTAGAAGTTTGAAGACTCAAAATCAATGCTTAATACTAAGCTACATTATTGGTTGATTCAAATTCAAGCTTAAAAGAAAAAGGTAAAATATTACCTTCTGGAGATATGAATAAAAACCCAGCTCCTGTGCCATCCTTTGAGTAGGCACCATCGAAATAACACTTCCAAATTTTATTTAAATCCAGCTCCTTATGTACAATTACTGAAGAGAGCTGCTTATGTGAGTCTTCAGCAAATTCTGCATCTTCATGCAGCATAAAACAAGAGAGATCCTCCTTCTCTTCGCCATAGATTAGGGGAATTTCCTGCATCTTTCTTTGTGGTAGTCTTAACAAATTTTGTTTCTCTGTATATCCTTATTTCTTCCCCATTGAACACAAGAATGATTGCATATGTAAAGTCCACTTTTAAGAAACCTCCAAGATTTCCCCCCCAAGATCTGGACAACAACATACCAAATCTGGCTGGAATATCTGTAACTACTACATCCATCATGATACTCTTGGCTAGAATTTGAGCCAGGGATACCACCATGTCTTTGATAAGCTCAACACACTTCACCCTTTTTGAATCAAATGAATAAAGGTCTTTATAGGGCTTAGTGATTTGTAAATTTAATTCTTTCATCACAGATAATGGCATAAGATTATGTGATGCACCAGAATCTAACATACAATTATGCAGAATGAAATCATGAAGTGACATCGATATATAAAATGGAGGAACAGAAGAATCTACCTCTTCGACATGTGGACCAAAAGTGACTACTAGATTTTCTTCTTGCAAATTCACAGTATCACCAATATCATCATACTGAGAAAGATTAATAAATTATGTAATTTCCTTCTTGTAACCAGGTGTCTTAGCTAATTCAAGCAAAGGTACTTGAATTTTGATCTTTTCTAATTCTTTGGAAAGACCGAAAGCTTGATTATGTTTAATAATCTTTTCAGGTTCTTCTTGATTCTTGTTAGAATTAGCATTTTTCTCAGGTACAGTAATAATCTTCTCCAAAATATTTGAATCAATTGACTTATTCTGGGAAGTCTCAGCTTGTTTTTCATTTGAACTCACTGAATTCATAGGTTGTTTCCCCTTGTCTGATTGTTTTACTGAGTTCTTTGGTTGTGGAGTCACCATTGGAGAAAAAAATGACTCTGGTTCTTTTTCCTAATCATCCTAAGTTCTCAATCTACTTTTCAATCTTAAGTCATACTTCTTATGAAACTCTACTTGCATAAAATCAGTGAAATTTTTACAATAGTCATCCATTTCTTCCTGATCAAATGATACACCAGCTTCTGCGGATTCTTCTTCACATTTCTCTTCTTCCTCATCATCATCTTCCATATAAACAACAAATATTTCATCTTCAACCTCTTTCTGATCATCCTCAACAGACTGTGAAGGTGTTGCTTCTATATGTAAGGGTTCTTGAACTTGATCTTGGTCTCTTCTTTTCCTCTACAAAATCTGCAAGGATGGATTTTTGAACTGTGGATTAAAAACACCTCTGTTTTGCTGTGCAGGTTTCTTATTATCAAATTCCATCTTCACTAATTTATTTGACAAGTTATTGATGACCTTAGTCATGTCATCAATCCTATGATCCTGAGATGAATATTCTTTAGCCTTACATTTATCTTGAACTGTCTGCTTTTCCAACAACAATCATGTTTGCTTCAATCTATAAAGCATCTGTTTGGATTTGTTCAAGTGTAGCAAACCTTCTCTCTCTCAAAGTGAAACTAAAATCTGATACAAATGCTCCAACAAAAACAACTCTTGCTCTAGTAGGAGGGGGTTTCATTTCTGCGGGAAAACTATTATACAATTTGTTAAATATTTTAATGAAATCATTCATGCTTTCATTAGAATTTTTCTTAATAGCATTAAACTTTGTCAATGAATAACCATGATCTATATTTTCACCCTATATTTGGATGAATTGTCTTTCTAATTTGTCCCAATCATTAATTGAGCCATTTGGTAATCCTTTAAACCATTTTCTTGCCTCTCCATTTAGAGACTGTACAAAAAGTCTCATTGCTACATCAAGATGTTCAACATTTAAATTTTCAGCAGAAGTGCAAAACAAAGGCAAGTGTTGTTCTGTAGTTATTTCATCTTCACCAGTAAATCTAGGAAGAAATTTAAGGTATTCCTGAGGCATTGCATTCATTGGTTGTGGGAGATTTAATGGTGCATATATATTCATCAAGAAAGCAGGAACAGGGGCTGCCATGTTTATGCCTTGATTAACTGCTCCTTGAGTAGGTGGGGTTTGTATACCAATTGCAGAAGAACTAGCAACTGTATTAGGCTGAGTTTCTGTAAATTTAAATGAAACAGACTCAAAATATTGTTCTTCTGAATTTGGTTCTTGGAAATGAATAGGTGGGGCCAAGGATTCTTGTTCCGAGAAAATGAGTTTTCAGGAAATATCCTTGGATGAAAGGGTATGGGAACTGCTTCTTGGTGCAGGCAGTGTAGCATCAGGTGTAGAAAGCGTTCTTGATTTTTGGCTTTTTTCAGAAACTAGCTTTTCAGGATCTGAAAGAATAGGAGCTTTCTGCGGAGAGGTATCTGACCTCATATGTGGCCTTTTATATGCCAGAATTATGAAAAATGTTAGGATATTCCAACACATTGGAAATAGTTAAGAATAAGTTAGTCTAGTGTAGAGTTAGGTAAAGTGTGTTTCTTTACCATGTACATTTGTAACTTATAATTTGACGGTCACGATTTGTAGTGATCTGACGGTTATCTCTCACCTCGGTATTAACGACACTTGATCCATGGCTTAACACTTGATTGGTCCATGATCTATATTTAAAGAGCATGGAGGGTCATTTGTCTAGTAACCGTTTATGAGAGAAACATATGTAACTTTTATTTTTATATTAATAAGTTGCTTGAAGTGGCTATGTTGGCTCAGGCCGTGGACTGTTTCCCTCTTTGAGGGTTTTAACCGCGTGATTATACTGGTGTACTGATTTGTGATCTTTTTGTGAGCGGTGACCTTTGGTTCTTGATCTACGGAACTTACCCTGTAAATTCCTACATGGTATTAGAGCTATTTTGAGGGCTGCGTCCGTTGTTGATCAAAATCCGAAGCCAATTTGACTGCATGCGAATGCCGTTTTGTAGATCTACTATTTATGAACATTTTTGGGCTTGGAGAAATGCTCGGTTGTGTCCGGAGCATCTGTTATAGTGAGGAACACCCTTCTTTTCGTGCGACAAGGTTTCTGGCTGCCCAAGTTATGACAGTTTAGATCTGGAGATATAAAACATATGTTTTGCAGTTATATTTGTTAATAGTTCTGGTTATTTCGGTTCCCCCTTTTCTTTTTCGATTTTTAGGTTTTATTTAGTTTTCGGATCTATACCCTCTTCTCTGTGTATGCTCTTTGTTGTGTTGTGAGCGATCTTGGCAAATCAGAAACAGGAAGAAGGGATTTTTTTTGCTACGTATGCTCTTTCCCAAAGTCTTTGTGTGATCTCGGGAAATCAGAAATAGTGAAAAAAGTGATAGTTGCCAGTAAGGCTAATCGAAAATTTGCATCTCATTTTTTTTTGCTCGTTTTTTTGTGTTTTTTTTTTTTGTGTAGGAAAAGGCACGCACACCGAAGAGTTAAAACGTGATCATTTTACTATCTCACTTGGTGAGGGGTTAAATTATGAGAATAGAGGTCTTGGGTTCAAGTCTCCTTCTCAAGCTTCTTTTGTAAAAAGTTTTGTTAAAAGGGGCAGAATTTAAAAAAAAAAAAGCCGAACTTCATCCTGTTCCCGTAACTATTCAGCATCTACAACTCAGATTTTTCAAAAGGCATAACTTCTTCATTCGGAAGCCGTTTTTGGAGCCATTTTTTTTTAAATGGCCTAATGTTTCGAGATATTTACATTGGAGCAGTTAGTTTCAACTTTTCTCAACTTCAGTTTTAAAAAAAAATGGAAAGTGCATGCCTGGTTATTCTTAACAACACCAATTATTTCCAATGGCTACCTCACATGGGAGATATACTTAGAAGTAAATGGCTTTATAGAATAGCCACAGGACAAGAAACTGAACCTTCCGATGATTATAAAGCTGCTAAATGGGAAAATAAACAAGATCAAGCACGAGGGTTGCTAGGAATGTCCATTGCTCAAGATCTTCGATTTCATATCCTTGACATTGACACCCCTGATGAAGCCTTGGAAAAGCTAAAAACTGTTTTTGGCATTCAAAATCAAATCAGGGCCCACCAGCTTGAAAATGAGTTGCTTACTTTGGACCCCAATAATTTCTCCTCCATTGAAGATTTTTTTTCCAAATTTAAGACCCTCAGAATTCTTTTAGAAGGTTGTAAGATAAAAAAGGACGATGGTAGCCTCATCTATTGCATTATTGCTAAGCTTGGCCCTACATACTCTGTATTTGTTTTTGCCTTCCATTCCACTAGATAAGCCATCATTTCTTCAGGAACCACCTACAAGAATCCCTCTTTTGATTCCTTTTGCGATTCTTTGATAAGAGAACAAGAAAAATTTTTACACCTTGGTCTTATCACTGCTGGAAACGCTTCTAAGAAAGCCTTAGCAGCCCATCAACAATCATATCAAAAGAATCCCAAGAAGCAGTATCCTAAAAAATATGGTCCTAAACCAAACAAGGGCCCTAAGCAATTTCAACAGCAAACTAAAAAATCAAATCACCAAAATAATAAGGCAAATCAAAACAAAGGGAAGAAGACAGATAAACATTGCAACTTTTGCAATTCAGATGGCCATATAGAGTCCAAATGTTTTAAGAAGATGGAAGCCTTAGAAGCAGCAATGAAGAAGCACAACATCAATTTGGAGCACTCTTCACCTTCATCTTTAGGCATGGCACTTTCTGCTTGTGGTTGTCAAGCATCAAGATCTGGTTATGCATTAAATGTATCTTCTTCTTCTCCTTCTCATGAATGGCTCATTGATTCTGGAGCTTCTTACCACATGGCTAAAAATAAATCCATGTTTTCTTCTTTAAATGATTGTAACACCAAACATATTTATGTTGGTGATGATAGATCTCTTAGTGTTGTAGGATCTGGAACCATTCACCTAGATAATAGTCAGTTTAATGATGTACTATGTGTTCCTACCTTGTCATGCAACCTTCTATCTGTTTATCAGATAACTCATTTAGGTGAAGGGAAAATAGTGGAATTCTCAACTCATGATGTTGTAATCAAGGACCTCAAAGATCCTAAACATATTTTAGCTACTGGCATTGCTGATGATTCCACAAGGTTGTATAAGTTTGACAACTTTGGGTCATCATGTCTTCCCTCTGTTTTTGTTGCTCATAATGATGATGTGAGCAAACTTTGGCATGAGCGATTTGGTCACTTAAACTATCACTCTCTTCAAACTCTATGTAAGAAAAATATGGTGACGAGCCTTCATATGGTATCTTTCTGAGATGGTGCTTGCTCCGGATGTATACCCAGAAAACATCATCGAGATAGTTTTGAAAAACGTGCCTCTTGGCACGCTTCAGCCCCTTTGCAGTTTGTGCACAATGATTTATGTGGTCCACTTCCTGTTGTTTCTTTCTCTGGTTGCAAGTACTTCTTAAATTTCATTGATGATTTTTCCAGATGCACTTGGGTATATTTATTAAAACTCAAGAGTGAAGTTTTTAACATGTTCTTGGCCTTTAAGGCCTTTGTTGAGAAACAATTTGGACATCAAATTCTTAAGTTAAGATTAGACAATGGCAGAGAATATTTTAACAACAAATTTATCAACTTCTGCACTGAGCATGGCATTTAATTGCAACATACTGTTCCATATACTCCACAACAAAATGGTGTAGCTGAAAGGAAGAATCGCACCTTAAAAGAAATGGCTAATTGTGTGCTTCAATCTAAAGGACTCGGTCTCAATTTTTGGGCAGAAGCCATTAATTGTGCAAATTACATAGTAAATTGCACTCCTACTAAGGTTTTAAAGAATATAACTCCAGAAGAAGCTTGGAGCTCAATCAAACCAGATGTAAGTCACTTTCGTGTTTTTGGAAGTGATGCTTGGACCCATATTCTAGATGCGAAACATAAAGCCTTAGAACCTAAGAGTGAAAAATGCATTTTTGTTGGATATTATGAAGATGTCAAAGGATATAGACTTCTTCAACTAAAATAAAAAAATATAATCATTAGAAGAGATGTAAAATTTGATGAAAATATATTGGACTACGAGCCTAGTTCGACGGGTGTGCCACCTTTGGCCTGCGAGCCTGATTCAGCATATGTGCCACCTCTCTCTCTTCTATTTTTAATAGCATTCCTTCTAGCTCAGATGATGACAACGAGGATGAAAATACTCCTCCACTTCTTGAAATTGTTCTTTATACTCCACCGCTTCCAAGATGGGTCTGCTCTACTCGGGATGCAGCAGGTTCTCTTGCAAGTGACCCTGCCGATCGACGACGTACACGTTCTGAGTCCGAAATAGCCTCTTCCTTATTGGCTCAAGTTCCAGAAAAACTTGATCCAGAAACCTTTGAAGAAACCTTTGGTCATCCAGATTGGGTTGAAGCTATGAATGAATAGTATCGTTCCTTATTGGAAAATGATACTTGGGATCTTGTTCCTCTTCCAAAAGGAAGAAAACTTGTGAGATGCAGATGGGTTTACAAAACCAAGTTTGGACCAGATGGAAAAGTGGATAGACATAAAGCTCGTCTTGTTGCTAAAGGATTTCCACAAGTTGAAGGCATTGGCTATACTGAAACCTTCTCCCCTGTTGTAAAAATGAATTCTATCTGCCTTGTTCTTTCCCTTGCTGCCTCCTTTAAATGGGAAGTCCATCAGATGGATGTTAAATCTGCCTTCTTACATGGAAATTTTCATTAAGAAATCTACATGGAACAACCCCCTGGCTTTATCCAAAATGACTCTAGCCTTGTTTGTCACCTTAGGAAGTCTCTTTGTGGTCTCAAACAAGCTCCTCGGGCTTGGTATGCCAAAATGGATAGATTTCTACTAGATAATGGCTTTTATAGGTGTCATTCTGACAACACTGTCTACAGCAAGAAAGTGGGTAAGTCCTTCACCATCCTTGTTCTTTATGTTGATGATATTATCCTTACTGGTAGTGATCCAAACCATATAAACCATGTGAAGTCTAGCCTCAAAAGGAAGTTTGAAATGACAGACTTAGGACACTTGCATTATTTCTTTGGTCTTCAAGTCTTGCAATCCAAGGAAGGCATTACCCTCTCTCAGTCCAAGTATGCTTGTGATCTTCTCCACCACTTTCACATGGAAGACTATAAGCTAGCCCCTTCTCCCTTTTAGTCTGGAGTCAAGCTTTCAGTCAACTGTACTACCCCTGAAGTTGATGTTACCTTATATCGTCAACTTGTTGGTAAAATTCTGTATCTAACCCATACATGTCCTGACCTTTCCTTTGCCATTGGTCTTTTCGCTCGGTGTATGCACCAACCTCATGAAAGTCACTAGAAAGAAGCTAAAATAATACTTTGATATATTCGAGGTACAGTTAAATTTCGGATTCATTACAACGCGGGAGCATCTCCATTGTTGATTGGTTTCACTGATTCTGACTGGGCTGGTGGCCCTGATGATCGAAAGTCTACTGCAAGCTATGTATTCACTCTTGGTTCAGGACCTATTACTTGGTATTGTAAGAAACAAAGTGCCATCTCTCTTACTTCAGCAGAAGCAGAGTATCCTGGTGCAGTTGAAGCCAGCAAGGAAGCCATGTGGCTTCGTCAGATCCTGTCTGAATTTGGTCTTCATCAGCAACATCCAACTATACTTTTGGTGTGATAATCAGAGTGCCATTCAACTATGTAAATATCCAGTTCAGCATCAACGTATTAAACACAATGAACTCCACATATACTTCATCAAAAAACTCATTCATGATCGTGTTCTTGAAGTGCAGTACTGTCCAACCAATGATCATGTAGCCGATATCTTTACGAAGGCTCTCACAGAAGCGAAGTTTACCAAACTTCGATCCATGCTTGGAGTTCATGAAAGTTGTCATTAAGGGGGGATAGGCTCTAATGCCTCCTTCCTTCTCCGATTGTGTCACTTTTGTAAATCCTTCAATCCTATCCCAATTTGTTCTTAAGGGGGGATGTTAGGATATTTCGACACATAGGAAAAAGGATCCTTTTGTGTCACCTTTGTAAATCCTTCAATCCTATCCCAAGTTGTTCTTAATGGGGGATGTTAGGATATTCTGACACATAGGAAATAGTTAAGAATAACTTAGTCTAGTGTAGAGTTAGGTAAAGTGTGTTTCTTTACCATGTAATTTTGTAACTTATAATCCGACGGTCACGATTTGTAGTGATCCGACGGTTATCTCTCACCTCGGTATTAATGACACTTGATCTATGGCTTAACACCCAATTGGTCCATGATCTCTATTTAAAGAGCATAGAGGGTCATTTGTCCGGTAGCCGTTTATAAGATAAACATATGTAACAGTTTTTCTTTTTATATTAATAAATTTCCTGATGTGGCAGCGTTGGCTCAGGCTGTGGACTGTTTCCCTCTTTGAGGGTTTTAACCACGTGATTATACTGGTGTACTGATTTGTGATCTGTTTGTGAGCGGTGACCTTTGGTTCTTGATCTACGGAACTTACCCTATAAATTCCTACAAATAAAAACACAGCTTGATATTTACTCCTCTCTGAACAACCAGAGGAAATATGAACAAAACCCAGGGAAAGAACTTCGCTGTTGAGATTAAACAAGATGATGAGCTTAGTGAAAATAGACACCTTCACTAAGTGGGGCCGCAGGCTATTTTTGGTGCAAGTCTATTTTTAGACATGGTGATCATATTTCAGAAGTTGCAGGATGCTATTTGTGGATGGTTGATCAAGTTGGAAAAATAGATGAAATTATATTTTTAGAATATTGGGCGAAGTCTATTTATAGATCGCTGATTTAAAAATAGATGCATGTCGATTATTATTAGCTCTTAATAATAATCTGACTCTAAACATCAACTTATTCTATTGGATCACTTTGTTTCAGTGCACAGATGTGGCACATTAGTGGACTGAGGGAATTACGAAATTCCCAAGGTTTTACTGGAGCTAATGCATGAAGGACTCAGTTAGAACTCAAGTGGCAGAGTTATGACATAGTTGGAAGAGTAGTTATGGAGTTGTATTCAGTTTAACTCAGTTAGACTCAGTTGAGCTAGTTGTATCTAGTCTAACTGAATGATACACTAGTGAGATTGGAGTGACTTAATTAGTTAATTAATTCACAAATAATAAGTCATTAATCAACTGAACAATACAACAGTTAACTACAGTGCATGGCAGTTCCAGTGGAGACCCAGTGGAGAGGTAGGTGAAAGGGCAATATGGACTATCTGTTGTGACTATAGTGATGCATTGATTGCATCACACACACATTGGAGTTGCCAATGAGGATTGCACAGTCAAGGCAAGAGTAATTCGAATTCATTCAGAGCTATTCTTCAGCAGGGATTGCGTAGTGGAGGCACGCTAGTAGGAGGCAGAGATCGGTGCATGGATTTGCAATATTGTTCCTGATTAGTGTATGACGAGTGTACTCTACTGAGAGCTTGATAAGCTTTGTATGAGGATTTTCATATGATTCCATGATACATAATATATAGTTGGGGTTTTCAGCTTCAGGATTTCCCGGTTAAAAACAACTGTGTTATGTGCGATTATTCTTTAGTTATGCTTTACATGTGTGTGCAATTAATTTTCCGCAAAAGATTAACAATGGAATGATTCAGTATCTTGCAAGAAGTTAAATATTGTGAGATCAGGTGAATCTAGGACATATGCATGCTTAGTGCATATAATTTCTACATGGTATCGAAGCATTTTTAATTGAATATTGCAATTGTAAAGTGAGTTTGTGCTGGTGGACAATTCAAATTTTCTACAGAAGATTCTTGGTGCAGAAGTTGAGTATACATTGAAATGGCTTTCAATGGGTTGCGATTGGAGTATGCCTTTGATGGGAGCTCGAATCACATAGCTTGGAAGGACAAGATGGAGGCAGTGCTAGAGGATAATGAACTGAATGAGTTCATCGATAGTGATGTTCCTAAGCCGGGATCTAGCGATGCTGCATTACTTGACACATGGAAAAAGAAGGCAGCAAAGACGAGAAGAATTATGTTGGAAGGTGTGAAGGACCATATTGTGTCCAGCCTTCACGATAAATCCACTCCATTGGAAGGCTTTAATAGGCTTGTTCCAAAGCAGAAGTGACTAGAGGAAGTTGGTGCTTGAAGACAAGCTCAGAAAAATAAAAATGGAGAAAGGCGACAGTATTCCAAAATACCTCACGAAGTTTGTCCATTGCAAGGATGAACTTGGAAGTGTGGGGGTTACTATTGATGATGAAGACTTGGTGATCTTGGCTCTCCTTGGGCTTCCAAAGAGTTTGCATAGCTACGAAGACTCTGTCAATGGATGGGATAAACTGTCGGGATGGGAGCGACTTTGGTCGGATCTTGTGTAGGAGGAGATAAGGCGGGGTACCAGGGATGGATCTTCATCGAAGAATGAAGATGAAGATAATTGCGCTTTGGCTGCCAAAGCAAGGAAAGGGAAGGGGAAGAAACATCCTTCAAAATCCGAAGCTAAGGCAAGAAGCAGGATTTGTCCAAAGTGAAGTGTTTTCACTGTCACGACACTAGAAAATTTGGCGGAATTTCCGACGACCAATTCGTCGCTATTCTGACACATAGTCATCGCAAGAGCGACAATTCGAGGACGGGAAAACTGTGGTTTTCCATGCCGTCGCAATTTTGACACACTTAAAAAGTGTCGCATTACTGACACCTTTTCCGTCGCTTCCAAACATGCGTCGCTCTTCTGACGTTTCCCAAACTGTCGCGCTTCCAACGTTTGTAAACTGTCGCACTTTCGACGAAATGTGGTCCGACATTTTGAACGTCGCTCTTCCGACGAAATGTGGTCCGACGTTTTGGACGTCGCTCTTCTGACGTTTGTAAACTATCGCAATTCCGACAAAATGTGGTCCGATGTTTTGAACGTCGCTCTTCCGACGTTTGTAAACTGTCACAATTTCGACGAAATGTGGTCTGACATTTTTAACGTCTCTCATCCGCCGTTTTTATACTGTCACTCTTCCGACGTTTTTAAGCTGTCGCAATTTCGACGCTTACAAGCATCGGTATATCGACGGCAGGTTCAATTGAAAAAAAATAAAATGAAACTTTAAAACATGACAGTAAATCTCCAATATTTGTTATGAATTGTGGGCGTTCCAATGACCGTGAAATATTGATATAATAAACAACCCCGTAGCGCTTCGACTATAAACAATCATTTTTTTTTTCACAAGAGAAAAAACGTTGTTTTGAATATATTATATGAAGTAAAATAGTCCATGAAGTCATTACATTTTCACATCTGAATATTGGAACCCAAATATCCATCCAAAAAAGTGGAAGTCCCACGAGACAATGATAGAAAAATACCCCATGTCACTACGAGGACATGATATAAAACGATATCGGTCCACATGGGATTATCGACAATGCGAGAAAGCATCCAAATATGCCGAGAGGCATCTATAAGAAAGTGAAATAGCATTATGTAGAATAGTAAAGCAACAGATAGAGTACCGACATCCATTGTTGCAAATACAAATTAAAGTACCCAAAATCCTTGAACAGAGAAAAATGCTAATCATGTGAGGAGTTTCATATGTCCAAAATATAAAAATACCATTAGACCATATCAATAAACCAGCAACATAGACCATCATAGCTAGTTTTGAAGGCAAAGTGATAAACATTAATCATTTTTCACAAGAGAAAAAATGCTATTTTGAATATATTATATGAAGTAAAACAATCCATGAAGTCATTACATTTTCACATCTGAAGATTGGAACCAAAATATCCATCCAGAAAAGTGGAAGTCCCACCCATACAATGATAGAAAAATACCCCATGTCACATACAGGGACTTGATATAAAACCCAGTAACAGTCCACATGGAGATTATCGGAAATCTGAGAAAGAATCCAAATATGCCTGAGGCATCTATAAGAAAGTGAAATAGCAGTATGTAGAATAGTAAAGCAATAGATAGAGTACCGATGTCCATTGTTCCAAATACAAATTAAAGTACCCAAAATCCTTGAACAGAGAAAAACGCTAATCATGTGAGGTGGCAATGTGTCAAAAAATATAAAAGACTATCGGAACCATATCAATAAACCCGGCAACATAGACCGGCCATCGCTAGTTTTAAGGCGAGAGTGATAAACATTAATCATTTTTTTTTCACAAGATAAAAAACGTTGTTTTGATTATATGAAGTAAAACAGTCCATGAAGTCATTACATTTTCACATCTGAAGATTGCAACCTAAATATCCATCCAGAAAAGTGAAGTCCCACCCTAGACAATGATAGAAAAATACCCCATGTCACATATAGGGACTTGATATAAAACCCAGTAACGGTCCACATGGAGATTATCGACAATCTGATAAAGCATCCAAATATGCCCGAGGCATCTGTAAGAAAGTGAAATAGCAGTATCTAGAATAGTAAAGCAACAGATAGAGTACCAACGTCCATTGTTCCAAGTACAAATTAAAGTACCCAAAATCATTGACGGAAAACGATAATTATGTGAGGAGTGTGATATGTCCAAAATATAAAAAGACCATTAGACCATATCAATAAACCGGCCAACATAGACCAATACTAGTTTTGAAGGTGGTAAATTAAACATTAATCATTTTTTTTCACAAGAGAGAAAAAACGTTGTTTTGAATATATTATATGAAGTAAAATAGTCCATGAAGTCATTACATTTTCACATCTGAAGATTGGAACCCAAATATCCATCTAGAAAAGTGGAAGTCCCACCCTAGACAATGATAGAAAAATACCCCATGTCACATACAGGGACATGATATAAAATCTAGTAATGGTCCACATGGAGATTATCGACAATCTGAGAAAGCATCCAAATATTCCCGAGGCATCTATAAGAAAGTGAAATAGCAGTATGTAGAATAGTAAAGCAACTGATAGAGTACCGACGTCCATTGTTCCAAATACAAATTAAAGTACCCAAAATCCTTGAACAGATCAAGAAAAACGCTAATCATGTGAGAATTCTAAGTAAAGTTAATCTATTAATAGTGGGAATAAAATTACACCGAAGTCAAAAACATTGCCCAGACTCATGGCAAATTTGTCATCAAAAAATAAAAAAAATTAAGAAGACTTCCCTCATATGAGGAAACCAGTCTTGAACATTTACAGAATTCAAAAATATTACAGAGGTCCAGCACAGTAATATAATCTAATTAAAACATGCCCAATTAAGTGGGCCTGCGAAGCAAGAAAACC
Organism: Pinus albicaulis; assembly: GCA_034641835.2. Taxonomy (NCBI): domain Eukaryota; kingdom Viridiplantae; phylum Streptophyta; class Pinopsida; order Pinales; family Pinaceae; genus Pinus; species Pinus albicaulis. The sequence goes on along the minus strand of CM076582.1, from coordinate 445,882,752 downwards.
AAATTAACCAAACTACTCCTTCGGTGGTTCCTCCACGATTCGGCACCATCCTTCGGAAGGTCTAGGATCGCTAGGTGCTAGCTCCACATGCATGTCACGGCTCCCCTCCTGAAGGCCCGAATGCTGGCCGGATTTTTCCGAGCTCAGACCCGCCGGACGGGTGCATTCTTCCTCCGTTTGGGCCTCCTCGCGGAAAACCAGAGTGACTAAAGCCGTGATTCGTGGGCGGTTGAGAGAGAAATTAAAGGAAAATTGCACAGTGCGCGTTGTGGGAGAAGGTGAACTAGCGGTGGGGAAACGAGGAGCAGGGGAATCCATACGGTGGCCAGATCCTACAACCTGACTCCGCCCACTCCTATTATTTGGATAGCGACCTCCATAATAATCACTGGACTGGCCGGAAGTCGACTCGGTTGAGGGGCTGGAGGGAGCGCGCAGGGGTTGACCTCTAGTGCTCCCCCTACGACAATGCATCCTTTGACGCACGCGAGGCATGGGTGCAATCTCATCCGCAGTGGGCACAAGAGGAGACGGAGAAGCATAATTCCAAGAAACAGAGGAAGACAGACACAGATAGAACCAAGAGAAATGAAAATATGCAGCAGTTCAGCTGGCCACTTCTCCTTCTCGTCACAGTGAGCAGGCAGTGTAATCCAGCAACCGGCTCATCTGAAAAACCATAACGAAACGACATTTTGTCGACCCGACTGTAAAGAAATCAAAGGACGTCTGTCATAATTAATCTCTGATCATTAATGAGAGCCGAAGGCCGGATCATATTGGAGCATGCGGAATCGCTAACAGGAGTGGAGGTCCGATCTTGAACAGTGTTAAAACTTAATTAATGCGAATTTGATGTGAAAACCTTGGAACTTAATTGAACAGCGTTAAAACTTGATGCGATTGATATGAAATCGCCACATCCATGTCCCATCGCCTTAAATGCCATCGAATGCACCCGCAGCCGGGAGCAGGGCAAGTTTTTATTGAGGACACTTGGTAGAAATTGATTGGAGCGGATCTTTGTTTAGGCCGCTCGCGCAGTGGAAATACGGACCCGAAAAATATTAGGACGAATTTGATAAGAAATTCGCGTCACAACTCTCCCTCCATACGCCAGCCCAACTTCGGACCTGAAAATGATTAGGGCGGAATTCATTTGGTTTCCGCATCACAAAATTGGCCGACGTCAGCAGGCTATTTTGGAATGCGAATTTGGTTTGAATTATGGTTTATCGCCGTTTGAAGTCCAGCGGGCTCGACTTAAGAACAATTTTGTTTGATCCCATCTTATAAAATTTGTGTTGGTTTTCTTTGATAATACACATATTTATAATAAATCATGGGAATACCACACTAAACATGTGGAAAAGTTATATAAATTATTAAGAACAATCATTTTTATGTAAAAATATCCAAATGTGCTTTTGGGAAATAAGAATTTGAGTATTTGGTTCATATTGTTTTAAAGGAAGGAGTGAAGTTGGAGCCTCAAAAGATGCAAGCTATTACAAAATGACCTATTCCTAAGAAAACCAAGGTTCTTAGAAGATTTTTTAGACTTACATGATATTATTGATCATTTGTTAAGAATTATGCATGCATTTCATGTCCACTCACATATCTCTTGAAGAAAATATCATTTATATGGAATGATGAGGCTACTTTGGCATTCTCTCTTTTAATGGATGCCATGTCTTCTACACCAACATCGGTTGCACCTACTTTTGGTAAAACATTCATAGTAGAGTGTGAGGCACTAGGGCAAGGAATTTACGTAACATTAACACAATGAGGGATATCATTGGCTTTTAAAAGCAAGGAATTCAAAGAAAATATTTGGTGAAATCTACGTATGAAAAATAAATGGAAGCAATATTACATGCAATAAAAAATGGGGATAGTATATCATTAGGAGGTACTTTAAAGTCAAGATATACCATGATAGCATAAAGTATTTTTTGAAGCTATGGATTTCATTGGAAGATTAACAAAAATGAGGAGAAAAATGCAAAGTTTTAATTTTGAGATAATCTGCAAAAAGGGTAAGGAAAATTTAGTACATGATGCTCTTTCTAAAATAGACGAGGCCTCAAATTTGTATCCAATTACATTTTCTATTCCTAGGTGGCTAGAAGAAGCTTGCCATAATGGAAAAATGACAATAGTACTAAACAAAAACTAAAATTTATAAAGGATGGGATGAACTCTATGGAGCATTGGGAGTGAAAGAGAGATATACATTGGTGCAAATGTATAATATTTTTATGCACGCAAGCATATTTGAATAAACAAATACTAAGGGAGTCCCATGTCTCTGTGATGGTAGGACGCAGGGTTCCTTAAAACATCTCAAAGGATCAAAAAATATATTTTTGGAAGGAATGAAGAAAGATATTCAAAATTTTGTAAGAGAAGGTCAGGTTTGCATAATAAATAAAAGAGAGATAGTAAAATCTCTAGGGTTACTTCAACCATTCAACTTACATATTCAAAGACTAGAATATATATCAATAAACTTTATTACAGGGTTACTGAAATATAAAGGTAAGTATTACATTTTTGTGGTCATTTATATAGACAAATTTTGTAGATTTTTTTTGTAGAGCTCAAAGTACATAAACAACAAGCCAAGTGGCAGAAGTGTCCGTGAAAGAAATTCATAGTCTTCATGGTTTTTCTAAAGTAATAGCAACAAGAAACTTTTGGAAATAATTATTTAATATGAGTGGAGAAACACTAGCTGCCATGAGTTCTACATATCAAACACAATCAAATGGTGAAACAAAAATAGTTAACAAATGTTTTTAAGGTTATCTACAATGTTACTCTTTAGAAAAGCAATCTTAATGGATGAAGTGGGTTCCTCAAGGAAGAATGGTAATATGATACTATCATACTACCTGTCACACATCTACTAAAATTTCCCCATTTAAGGCCCTTTATGGATATCCAACTCCTAGTATCTCATACTTTTTGCAAGATAAGTCCAAAGTATAGGAAACATAGTCACATATGGAAAATACTAAATAAACTTTGAAAATTATTATGGAAAACCTTCAAATGACATGAAACATGATAAAACAACAAGGGGAACAACATTGAAGTGAAAGATAATTTGAGGAGGGTAATTGGGTATTTTTTAGATTATAGCATTATAAGAAATCTTCATTCAAGAAAAAGAAGAATAACGAATTAGCTCAAAAATGCAATGTGGAAAAAGTCAAAGTCGGGATTAAATCGGCAAGGGTCCAAAAGTTGAAATACTCGATAAATTCGGGAGTTTTTTGAAAAAGTCGGCAAAACTAAAAAAATACAAAAATATTCATTTTTGGAAAAAATCCTGATTTTTTCAAAAAAAAAAAAAAAATTATTAAAGAAACTACCTCACTCAAGATTTTTTCAAAAAAGTCGGCAAAAATTCGGGACTTCGAGGATAAAATCACGACTTTTTCAGGGATGAAAAAGTCGGCAAAAATTCGGCCGATAAAGTCGGCTCCGGGAAAAATTCGTGATTTTTTCAAAAAGTCGGGACTTTTTGCCGACTTTTTCCACACTGCAAAAATGTTATGGCCCTAAATAATTATTCATAGGATTGCACAAGTGGTATAGAAGTTATATTTTCCTTCTTCTTGCATTCATAAGGCTTTTCATATATCTTGCCTAAAAAAGGTTTTGGGAAAAAATATGCCAATGTAAATAGAACTTACAAAATTAGATGAAGAATGAAAGTTGATTCTTGAACCACAAAAAGCTATAGATAAACATTATGTATCTCTTTGACATATAACCATTATGAAATACCTAATCAAGTGGAAGAATATTCCTCTAGAAGAAGGTACATGGTAAAATGATCAATTCGTGATGAAATACCCACGGCTAAAGGGTTCGTTTGAAGTTTTGACAAAGGTTTTGTTATATGTTTTATATAATGCGCGACAGAATAGTTTTATTGTTTGTTAAAGTCCCACATAGTGATCAAATTTGAAGGAACAGGTCCAAATTTCAATTAGAAGGGCATATATCTATGTCGCCCTTCCATAATGAAAAGCTTTAAAAAAAAAACTTTTCAATTGACCACAATAAATTATTTTTACATTTCATTTTCAGAAAGACAAAACCATCAATCTTTATATTAATAAAATACTGTTACATATACAACAATGAAGAAGGCTCTATCTTTTATTGCTTAAATATCTCATTGGAAATGTCAACATAAGTCTTGAAGACACTATTATAAGAGTTTGGATACATACCACCGGGATATAGGAGATTCTTATGTGTCAGATTGTGTAATGAAATTTTGACTTTGTCTCACAAGGAGTAGCAGCATGGAGGTCTGGATTTTTCTTATAGAACTTTTTTATTATTATTTGAAACGTTGTTTATAGATATGAATACAACAATGAAATTATGAACACGGTGGACAATTAGTCAAGCTCATGATGCCAAACCATGATGATGTAAGTTTGGATTTTAACATTTTTACATGTTAAAGACAAATAGTCAAAATCACTGACAACTTAGTATGCCATAATTAATAATCATTCCCTGTTCACTTTTGTTAATAGGTTTATGTCACACGATGATCTCTCTTATCTGGCATTTACTTGTATTGAAGATCACTATTCTAGGAATAAGGAGTTATTTTCTCCAAAATAACCCTAGCCAAACATTGACAATGCATCAAGGATATCTTTCTATGCTTCATAAGTACATATGTTCTACTTCTAAATCATGTCTTGGAAGTGGTTGTTTTGCTGGAAATTATTCACCCGCTGGTTTCATACCAAAGTCTTTTTCACATTTTCAGCATCCAATACATGAAAAAGATAATGGTTTAAAACAACATAAATATTTGAAATTTTGCAAGAATTGTCTGGCACACTTTGAATATGAATTTTGAAGTCAAGTGCATGATGCCGTATAGGATCAAGTGTCATTTTGAATACCAAATGTTTCACAAGAAACTTCTCAACATGCTACCCTGCAGTAAGGATTAAATGACAATATTGCATCAACTATTTCCATAATAAAGTGCACCTCGGCCATAAGACTAAACAACTACAAATGTTGTAGATCTAACAAGACCACACAATCAAATGTATTCCACAAGGCCAATACTGTATGAAAAATGAAAAGGATTTTGCAACCAAAAATACCTTAGGCAACTAATTCAATTAGATACACCAAACCATCAACAAAAAGGAAAACCAGCCTACTCAAAAGGCAAGTGTTTACCTCCTTTGACAAAATTTTGAGTTCCGAAACAAGGGCCTTTATTGTCTTGTCAATGCCCCTAGTAATTTGAACGGGGTTTGCACCTGCTGCAACAACCTAAACAAAAAGGTTTCATTTCAAATTATTTTCCAGAAATTTAAGATACAACCATTGTCAGTTTTGTATTTCCTAACAAGCTCATAAATTTTGACAAAAGAGCCAAATTTTTTTAATACCTGATAGAAATTTTTCTCTCAAAAACTATCTTACACTCAATAAGCCCAACCCAAAACTAAAAAACCAAACACCATAAGACCCTACAAAAATGAATAGATGATCTTAATCCAATACTATCGACAAAAAGTTACCTTTACACCCTCACTTATTAAACCCTGTGATGTTGAATTTTAACTTCAACTGCTGCAGCAGAAGGACGGATGCAGCAGCAACATTTTTTTTGGAGGTTGCTTGCATGCCATCCAGAAATTTAATTCAGCATTTAAAATTCCTGCAAGTTTTTTTTGTAGACGGCCACAGCCATATTTCTGTACAAGATTGTATTTAAACACAACAGCCAGCATTAACGCAATTCACCAACCAGAAATTAAACAAACAGAAATTTACCCGACAGTTTTGTAAATTCAAAAGGAGGACACGTGGAGTATTAATATTGGATCGCATGAAATTGAAGGGAATCTGAAAACCTGAAAACCGGACCCGAATTTTTTATAGGGCACATTGGATTGAGAATTCGAGTTAAAATTAGGCAGACGTCAGCATCCCATTTTGGAACGCGAATTTGGTTTGAAATTCAATCTATTCAGACTTTTGAAGTCCGACTGAAAGGGTTCTTTAATGTTTTGATAGTTTAATATATACATATGTTTTAAACATATGTTATATATATTTCATATGCGAAATGAAAGGTGGGCCATAGAATTTAGTTTTAATTTTATTTTTTTTAAAAGAGGGTTTATTATAATATGTTTTATATGTTACGACATATAAAAATAAAAAGGAAAAAAAAGCTTGGTAGTTTTTTTTATAGACAATACGTAAATTTTTTATTACACAACAGTGTGTAAAAAGTGAAAGACTGAGTGTAACTTTTTAAGTGTGTATGCACAACAGTGCGAAAGTGAAAAACACAACAGAGTGTTTTAGAGACAGAGTATGTTTGTTTTGAACAGACAGTGAGTTGGTTTTATGCACTGCGTTTTGTAGTAGTCATAATTTTGTAATCCCTCTCAGTGAGGAATAAGTGTAATAGTTTTTTTTTGAGTTATTGAAGGGAATAGAAGTTTGTTTTCAAATTATTGAAACTCTGTCTCCTGTCAAAGAAATTTTTATTTTATGTGTTAGAGGAAGAGAGATTTATTCTCCATTCATTGTTCTAGAATTTTTCAATATTCCAACATGTGCAAGAACAACAGATGTTGTGGTTCCATCCCCAGCTAAATCATTTGTCTTTGCCACAGCTTGCCTTACCAACTTGGCCCCAATTTTTTTCAACTGGGTCCTCTAATTCAACCAATAAAAAGGCCAAAACCATAGCATTGAGATACATTTCATTACACTGTCAATAACAATAAAATTTGACTCAGCCATAACCCTTTCCTTTTATTGTTGTGAAAAGCTTTATGCATTACTCTAATGTGGCTAGTCCATAGGCCAAGTAGACCACCGGGTAACAAATATGTTTCCTTTCACCTTTGAGTTTTCAAATTATGCCTACCAAATCTAAGACATTTAAGAGGGGGAACTAATACAACGTTAAAAACAAAACCAGAGCACACATCTACAAATTACCTCCTTAGCTACTATCACACCATCATTAACTATTTTCGGAGAACCATGCTTGCTCTCCAAGACAACATTTTTCCCTTTGCCCCAAGGGTGACTCCAACAAGATCAGCAAGTTTGTTCACACCGCCTGTAAGACAAATTGACAATGATTTCAGTAAGTGTGCAATTGAATGCCAGACCATATGCCAAAACAACCCTCCATGAAAAATTAAAATAACACATTAAAATCGAATATAAGTGGACAAGGAAAGATCCACCGCAGTGAAGTTTCACGTGCAGGTGACCTTCCTTTAAACATAATCTTTTCTCTGACCTGCAATTTTTTTGTCACTGAGCCATCCTTGTTGAAGTACAACTCCTTTTCCATAGCTCTTGTATTAACTACCTTCTCTCTGTCACGTAATCTCAGAGTCCCTATTCTGCTTGAGCGATTAAAGGAAATGGGTGAAAAAACTGAAAGAGAAGACAATTGTCTGCCATAATTATCAAACATTGCACCCAACTTCTTCCCCTTTCATTGTTACCCAATGAGGTAGATGTGGCAATTCTTGTCATACTGCCCAAAGCAGAGGCCATATTCTCTTATCCTGAATATAGAATTACAAGATCTTCATATTAGTATGAACCTTAAAAAACATGACTCCCATTGCTAAAAACCACTTTTAAGTTGTAACAGGCAAACTAAACAACTATCGCAACTTTTGGCAACTTCTGGAGCATTAAGAGAGAAATAACCAAAGAGAAATACAACCACAATCCTCATTTTAATGAGACCGGACTATATATTTGCATTAAGATAATAGAAAGAAATCACTACTATATTAAGGCCAGCACAAAACAATCTTGAACCAATGTCTCTCGCGGCCTTCAGGTTGCCATGCTAGAGGTTGCATATTTTTAATTTAAATTCTTGACCTCTCGTGCCCATCTATGAATGCATCCAATGGGATATCTACATCAAATGCTCCTTTATATCCCCAAAAACAAATTCCCTACTACAAGAGCACCAGTATTGATGGATCACCCCACACCATCCCACCCACTAGAAACAGTGAAAAAGGAAACACGAGAAAACTTCTGAAATATCTCAAGATGACTATATGGGTGGTTCTTATGAATCAACCAACCATTCAGAACATGCTCATCAATCCAAACCATGAGTATTATGTGACGATATTCAAGCAGGCACTGAATCGGATTTCTGAAGCTATGTTATAGAAACCCTAAACTCTCACTGAAAATAGGTGAAATGTGGCACCACTCAGAGATTGACATGTGCCAATTGGTACAAGTGGTAGACAATTGGCATGCTCAAACAACGAGGTGATGCAGGAATGACATGAGGGAGAAAATATCATAAAAGCCCCAAATCTGGAGAACTAAAGCTCATCACCAACCCGAGATTGACAACTTTACATGATGTAACCTATGAAATCGTAAATGGAGAAATCATAGTAACAATAAAGCAACCTATGTAACAATAAAGTCAGATTCATCCTGGGAGTGGTAATGGGAGAAATCATAGTGAACAACAGGAAACATGCAGAGTTGCTTACAATCAAATAGATGAAAAAACACATACAAAAAACCTAGATAATAATCATGAACAAGCTTAATATTGAATTATGAACTGTAAAGGAACTTACAAAATGTGACATTACAACCCTGGTCAAGCGCACAAGAAAAAATATCCTGGACATGACCCTGGTTGACAAGTTGTATTGCTCATGATGCAAGAGGATTTGTACCTGCACTACCAAGTCAATCAAAATCCATCATTATCTATACAATAAATACAAGTAATTGATGTAGTATTTTTTACTCTAAGATGCATTCTTATGATAATGTTAGAGCATATGTTGAAAATGTCAAAACATACCTGAATAAGCTCCTCTTCGTTTCAAGAAAAATTTATTGGAGTCGCATGAACTTGGAACAAGCCTCCCACGATCTGAAAGAGTAGCAACTAAGTCAACAGTGACTTTTTTGTTGCTACACTGGATCGAGGGAGGTTTGCTCCAAGATTAAATCGCTCCAATAAATTATTCTTTACTAAACAGGGCCAACCACGTGAAGGTGGAAGCTCTTATGGCCCCTCCCCCCCCCCCCCTCACATCACTCTCAATTCCCCAATACCCAATCTATATTTCATTTTTTACTTTCATGAGCATAAAAAAAAAATTCAATAACTAATAAAAAAACAATTCAACAAAAAGTACGCAAGGAAACATTGCCATTAATGCTTGACATAAAAATAGTATGATAAATGAGTTTTTTATATAACGCAAAAAACGTTCCAAGTATGGTAACGTTTGTCTTATAATAATACAATATTTTACATTATCAAATTTTCTTTTTCTTCTTCCTATTTCTAAAGCTCCTAATTACATCATCAATATCATCGTGCTCTACTCCTCTTTCATGCCTTTCGACCCGCACTGCTGACCTAGTTGCATAGTCACGATGTCTGGTCTCATCCAGTGATGGGGCATCACCTACAAAAACAGATAATATTAAATTTTAATTGTCAGTTTTTAAATATCATTGAACTAGTTCGGTAATATTAATAAAAAAAATTGCAATGAGATTATTTACCTGGTGCACCAGTTGTCAGCGCTGACCTAGTTGTGTAGTCACGATGTCTGGTCTCATCCGGTGACGGGGCATCGCCTACAAAAACAGATAATATTAAATTTTAATTGTCAGTTTTTAAATATCATTGAACTAGTTCGGTAATATTAATAAAAAAAATTACAATGAGATTATTTACCTGGTGCACCAGTTGTCGCCGTTAGGACTGTTGCCTTGTCTTCCTCTCTGGTGGTAAGATCCTCAAGGGAAACATTCGCTGTCATTTAAACAAAAAACGTTATAAGGACAACCATCAAGGTATAATTAAAAAAAATTATAAGTGGAAATTAATTACCGTCACGGCCCTCACTGATAGTAGCATTGTCGGCCTGGTCCCTACTACAATGATTAGGTTGCACATGAGGATCATCTACATTTGGCTCTAAAACTGGGTTATTTGCATCGTCGGTAGTGTTGCTCCCCTGATTTAAACAAAGTTGTTAGACATTAAATTTATGGATGAAAACAAACATATTGAAAGGTTAATGTTTTACCTTATCAGGCATTCTGGATCTTGGGACTTGCCCCAAGCTTATGCGACGTTCAACTACGGCTTGATAGCCGAAATGGAAAGCGATATTTTTATCTTCCTCTGTTGTTTCTGTTCCGAAGTCATCACCCTACACTACATATGATTGTGTATTTTTAATCATATTTGATAGGATTACAAAAACGTTGGAAGCCGATACAATTAATTATAAGATGTTTAGCTACTTAATTACAATTCTTGCGGCTAATTTCAAGTAGCCGCCCTGGCCTAGCTTGTAATGGCCCTTTTTTTCAATCCTAGCTTTGGTTGCCTTTGAGGTGTCAGGCAAGCTAGCATCAAAAGATTGAAGTCAGATATGACATAGCACACTTTTATTTTAGACATAGAGAAAATTAAAGCTATTGAATTAAAGTTGTAATTTACCTTGCGGGTCCAGTTGGCATTTTTCCTTCTTTCTTTGCCCTTTTCTCTTTTCCGTCATGGATGAGTGCTCTCCACTCACTCTCTGGAACTGTGATAGGATGCTCGTATCTAGGGTTAAATTGCAATTGCATCCTATAGGTGTCCTTGGTATATTTCAAATATTTGTCTGCTACCCGAGCCACCTCTGTTCTGTCAAATGTGCCGACCCCAAAAAGGGCTTCTAGATAATCTAGAAGTTCTTTTTTCAGGTTGGAATTCTGGGAATTCTACCCTGTGCGTATGATTGGGCCAAAAATTACCAACGCATGGCTCTCCAAAAACCTGTAGAACTCATTGTTTCCTACACAGAAAAAAAAGAAGATATTATCATTAATTTAAAAATAAAAATCATGATAAATATGTTTTAGATAAAGTACATGAAATAGTTAAAATATTAAAATTTACCCGGGAGTTGTACATGCTTTATAGGGACACCTTCATCGTTCACCAACAACGTGCCATTAATGGTCCCTGTGGAGCTGGCACGTGTAGCTCCAGGAAACACAATAATGTAGTTGGCCATATCAGCCTCATCATTGCCAACACGTTCAGCGGTTGGCTGGGTGTCTGCTTGGGCAGGGTGTGTTTCTTGGCCGGCACCTAAAGGAGTAGAAGGTGTACGAGAGGGTTTTTGGGCAATCTCTTGCCCTTGTGTCCCACTACCACCAACACCAGGTTCAGCAAGTGCCAGAAAACGCTACATACAAAAGAACTTTTTGTTAGTTTAGTCAATGTAAAAATTAAAAATCAAACTATCACAATTCATCTCATGCAAAACAAAAAAAATATCCTTTTGACTTTTTATTATTACCTGATATGTTTCTAGCTAGCTCATAAGTTTTTTTATCCTCTCTTCTGTTTCAGGTGTTTGAGGCACGTCTATCAAAGTATTAAATTCCGACCTTGCATCTCGTGCCTTTTTTTGCAACAAGAACACCGGAGATAGGGATGAAGAAAGCTCTTCCTCAAAGAGGGAATCATCAGGCGTACCATGGCTAGGTGTCTGCATATTTGAACAAAATTAATATTATTTCATTTATGTAAATAACTAAAATACCTGAAGATAGAGCAATGCTGGCACTTTACATGTTCTTTCGCTGGCCTTTTTCTGTGATCATCCCATCTCGGGGTTGTTCCTATACTACCCTGATCAGTCTGCCACATTGCAATAAAATTATAAATGTAAAAACTTGAAAACACAAACTGAAAACAGAAAAATGAAGACACCGGAAGATAGAGTTAGAGTTTCAAATATGCCTTGCATTGAATTCAGTCCTGGAAACATGTCATTGCACATTAAGGCACCCAAACAAGAGACAAGTTGACAATGAAGACCTTATTGAATATATTGTTGGAGCAACTTATAGTAAACTTGTTGTGAAGACCTTGAGGACATTTTTGGAGCAACATTGTTGAAGCTGATGGTATAGCATTGTTGGAGACGATCTTGAAGGGCCTTGAAGTGAAGCTTTGGAGCAACTATTGAAAAATCCTTAGAGCATTTAAGTAAGGCACTTTCTATCTTCCATCACCTTTTTCCTTTCAATATCCTTTAAATGATTTTGTTGATATTTAATGTTTGAAATCACGTTATAATTCCTTGATTATATGTGTTTGGGGACTTTCCCTTTGAAATTACCCAAAAACACCCTGGCAATTTTATCTTCAGGATGCATGTCTGACCCTATTGTTCAATATTTTGATTGATAGTAGTAAACATAGAGAGTTAGGGGGCTCTTGAATTGGTTTGGTTGGGCCATTAGATCCCTAACATCTACTAGGGATAACCCCCCTTGAGTTGGAGGATAGCTTGCCTGAAGTGAAAAGAGGTTGGTGAGGTGACAATGGGGCTATTGAATTACACATGGTATCACACTTTAGCTTTAGGAATTTATCTTGAGAAGTGCGAGATTTTGCTATATCAATTCTCAAATTGTTTACAACATTATTGTTAAGAACTAATAAGAAGTGATGTTGAGGGGTTTTTGGGTATAAGAAACAATACCATTTAAAAACTAGGGTTCTCAGTCCTTGGCATTCCTTCACCTGGGCCTAGGGGCACACTAGAATAATTTCATACTAAACCATGCAAACTTAAAAGTAACTTAACAGATCCATAAAGTAATAATAATCATAATTCCTAATTTCCTATTGTACGATATGATGCAAATTATTCAAACATGAAGCAATGAAGACATGCAATGTCCGAATTTCAAGATTGATGAACTAATACAAGAAGTTAGAAACTACAACTTTGATTCAATACTCTGTGTCCTAACTCCAGGAAGGAATCTAGTTTGTAGTACATAACATGCATCGTGTATTATCAATTCTTAATTGACAACAACTAAAGGACATCTACCTCATCAATTCCTTCCCATTTTGTTTTTTTATGTTATATTCCTTATAAAAGTGTCAAATTTCTCTCAAAGTAAGAAACCACTGAATAAAATAAAAAATAGTTGAGATATGATTGAGAAATGGTCATTTATTTCTTGAAAGGATCTTCACAATTTATTTGGTTGTTTTTCATCTCAATAAACAAGAAATGACCTAAGAAAATATCATGATGTAATATAAGAAACAACACGGTGCAATGGCCATTTGCAAAGCCAAATGATGTCCATTGAGGACATGGCCTTTATTTGGTTCCTGTTTCATAGGAGTTTCGGGTAGAAATGGAACTTTGTTGTACCATTTCCAATAGTAAAAAGGGAAAACCTTCTTTTTCCATGGGAAATAATTTACCTTTCCTTTTTCAAGATAATCTAAATCACAAAAAATATGAACTATACCGCACACATTCTTGGATAATGTGAAAGTGGAAAAGGAATACCCTACACAAGTGATGCACACATGTACACTTGAACACTAATATATTTTTGTAGTTGAAATGCAATGTTTGTTTTCATTTAAATGTAGGGTTTTTAAAGCAGGGAGAAATAATGGCTGCCAATTTAATAAGCGTTTCTTTGGGAAAAATTTAAATCTTGTATTGGGTGATGAAGATAATAGAGGGTATTGAATCTTGATTCTTGACATTGTGTTTAACTTGAATAACTCAAATGATTATAAATATCAGTGGATGAGTTATTTTTTTCAAGTATTTCACTCAAAACTCTTATGTCAAAGCATTGTATGATGGCTAGCATTTGCTTGTTTCCATTTCTTCAGTTCAATGTAAAAAGTATATTAATATATTGGAGCACGAATGATAACTACAATTGTTTGCTTTTTAGTATATCCAGGCCCAAGATTATGAAATTTTTTCTCAAGTGGAGCTATTGGTTATTGATGAAGCAGCTGCAATTCCATTTCCTGTTGTAAAGGCTCTGCTCGGGCCATATTTAGTGTTTCTGTGCTCTACTGTAAATGGGTAATAATTATAAATGAGCCAACCACAATCAAATATTTTGTAACCATTCGGTTTCCATGGATAGTGATGATGATATTAACCCTATATATCAGTGACCTATATCTATATGACAATGATCTCAACATTGACCTTGATATGGTTGTATGGATGTGACCTTTGGTATGTCATCAGAAAATCCCCAAATATCATAAAATCCCCAAATCTAGAGTACTAGCCTTGTGATAAAGTTGATGACTTCCGATCTCCCATTCTCTACCACTTTGCACTTCACCTTCAATATAGATCAAACCAAGGGCAATTCGTTACTGGGTGTTGAGATGGATGAGTTTGTCGAACTAAAATCCATAGCTTAAACTTCATGAAACTGGTGGAGTCAAATTCATGCAAGCACAAACACATCTTACACATCCTCTTTGAAACTCATCCGAAAGAATATTGGAAGAAATCTAGAGAGAACCCTACAGCCTAACACAATCCAATGGAATTGACCAAAAAAACCCAAATAGAGTCAACCCTACTATATGAGGAAGGGCCTGTAGTAAGAACTTACCATTTTGCAAGAGCTCAGGGCGAATGTTGTTCTGCAAGAGCCGAGGGCGAACGCTGAGGGAAAATGCTATTCTGCAAGAGCTTAGGGTGAATGTTGATGGCGAATGCTGTTCTGCAAGAGCTGAGGGCGAATGCTGTTCTGCAAGAGCTGAGGGCGAATGCTGTTCTGCAAGAGCTGAGGGCGAATTCTGAGGGAAAATGTTGTTCTGCAAGAGCTGAGGGCGAATTCTAAGCGTGAATGCTGTTCTGCAAGAGCTAAGGACGAATTCTGAGGGCAAATGCTGTTATGCAAGAGTTGAGGGTGAATTATGAGCGCGAATGCTGTTCTGCAAGAGCGAAGGGTGAATGCGAGCGTGATATCAGACGTTAATGCATGTAGTTTTTAATAAAATCATTATTATGTAGCGCAGATATAAGTTTCATATTTTTATGTAGCGCGCATATAAGTGTCGTTATACTAACGGCGGAAAAAGCGTCACTCTTGCGATGGATGCCTCCAAACGTTGCAATTGCGACACTTAGACATTGTGTCGCACTTGCGGCGTTTGGAGGGAGCCGTTGCAAGAGCGACGCTTTGGGGCATAGTGTCGCAATTGCGATGTCTTCCTCCAAACGTCGCAATTGTGACACTTTGTCTAAGTGTCGATATTGCGACACTTTTCTCTAAACGTCGGTATAGCGACGGTTTCGGGCGGGATTGAAAAAATTTGGGGAAATTTCCGACATTTGGTCAAAAGCGTCGGAACCAAGCGTCGGAATTTCCCCCAAATGTACTAGTGAGAACATGGGCATTTCACCACTAACTGTCCACAGAAGAATAAGAACAAGAAGGTTGTTGGATCTGCAGCTGGAGAGGCCTTAGCCTCACAATTTGAACTTGATTTCTCTTTGATCGCATGCTTGGTTTCAGGCTGTATGGGATCGGTGTGGTATCTTGATAGTGGTGTGTCTTTCCATATGACGGGAGACAAAGAGTTGTTTAGTGACTTGGAGGAGAAGGACCTCCAAATGCATATAGAGATGGGCGATGATGGTCAGTACAGTGCGACTAGCATTGGGACCATTACCTTTAGGAGGGAGTCCGGTAATCTATTCTTGTTGAAGAATGTTATGCGTGTTCCAGGTCTGAAGAAGAACTTGGTCTTGGTCGCAATGCTGGAAGAAAAAGGTTATGATGTTGTTTTCAGTGAGGGAAAAGCCTTCCTTTGACATAAAACAACGGATCAAACCAAGAAGATAGGGGTTCAAATTAAGAATCTCTACAAGCTGGAGGTAGATGGTTGCATTGCAATGGCGGGAAAATCAGAAGAAGTGGTGAGCTGGGATGAGGGCGAATTATGGCACAGGAGATTGGGCCATCTTCACCATGGGGCTTTGAAGATTTTGCAGCAGATTTCGACTGGAATTCCCAAGGGTACTCTTGCGTATTTAGATCAGTGCAAGGGATTTACTATCGGTAAGTTTGTGAAGACCACCTTTCATGAGAAGGAGAACCGTGCTTCAGTGATCCTGGAGAGAATTCACACAGACGTGTGTGGACCTTTATCGGTTGCTTCAATAGAAAAACATAGGTATTATGTTATATTTGTTGATGACTATTCTCGTAGACACTAGATCTTCTTCATTCAGAAGAAGAGTGAGACGTTCTCAAAGTTATGTGAGTTCAAGGCATTGGTGGAGAAGGAGTCAAGGAAGCAAGTGAAAGCTCTACAGAGCGATAATGGTGGTGAATACATCTCGGGAAAATTCAAAGACTTCTGTTGCAAATAAGGAATTCAAAGAGAAATCATAGCGCCTCATAACCCACAGCAGAATGGGGTCATGGAGAGGAAGAATATAACGATCGTGGGTGCTGCACAAGCGATGCTGCATGACCAGGGCCTACCAATGCACTTGTGGGCGGAAGCATGCAACATTGCGGTTTATGTGCAAAACCATTGTCCTCATGGAGTACTTGGCATGACTACACCTGAAGAAGCTTTTACTGGTAAGAAGCCTGATATTTCTTGTTTGAATATTTTTGGCTCACCTGTTTACATTCATGTGACAAAGGACGCTAGGAAGAAGCTGCAGCCAACTGTAGAAGTTGGGATATTTGTGGGGTACACAAAAACACCCCATAATTATCATGTGTATTTTCCAGACAGTCGGATGATTGTTGTGTGACGGGATATAAAATTCAATGAGGTGAAAGCCATGAAGTTGTTGCTTGAGAGGGAGCTACACTTGCATGCGGAAGAGGAACTTCTTGTTCCCAAAGATGAGCCTCTAGATGTGGATTAGCCACAGGAGGATATTCATGGAGTGGAGGATTCCACTCAGACAAGACAGAAAGCATACCACAGAAGCTAAGAGATTGAAGCTTGATGCGACACAGAATGTAGGAGTCCCTACCTCACAGTGCAGACAGAGACAGACACCTGACCGATTTACTGGATACATGGCTCTTATGAGCAAATGTATCATGACAGAGCCATCTTCTTTTGAAGAAGCAGTGCATAAGCCCACATGGGTAGATGCCATGGTGGAGGAGTATGACTCCATTGTCAGAAACAGTGCTTGGGAGATTGTTCCAAGGCCGGTGGGAAAATCAGTTGTAGGATCAAGATGGATCTACAAGGTAAAGCAAGCTGCTGATGGGAGCGTTGAGAACTATAAGGAAAGATTTGTTGCCCGGGGCTTCTCACAGATCGAGGGGATTGACTATGAAGAAACCTTTGCACTTGTCGCACGGTATTATTCCATACAAACTATCCTTGCTCTCTCAGCGCAGATGGGTTGGCACATTCATGAGATGGATGTGAAGACTGCGTTCCTGAATGGGATCATTGAGGAAGAGCTGTACATTGAGCAGCCTGGAGGATTTGATATCTTCAACAGCGAGTCGCATGTGTGCAGGCTCAAAAGAGCGTTGTTTGGGTTGAAACAAGCACCCCGTGCTTGCTACACTTGGATCGACAGCTATTTCACTGGACTTGGCTTCACCAAGAGTGAGGCGGATGCAAACCTGTACCAGATTGTGGTGGAGGGTAAGATTTTAATCATTGTACTCTATGTTGATGATTTAATACTAACGGGTGATGAGCAGTTGATACACTCATGCAAGGCAGATCTTGCAAAGGAGTTTGAGATGAAGGATTTGGGGCTCCTTCATTATTTCCTTGGATTGGAAATATGGCAGCGGGAAGGTGAACTGTTTTTGTCTCAAGGCAAGTATGCCCAGGAGATACTGGAGAAGTTTCACATGCAAGGTTGCAAGCCTATCGACACTCCTCTTCTAGGAAATTGGAAGAAAGAGGATTCTACATCGGCAGAGGTAGTGGATGCCACTGTTCATCGACAGTTGGTGGGTTCGCTCATGTATTTAGTCAATACAAGACCGGACATATGCTATGCGGTGAACCAGATTTCACAAGTGATGGTTAAGCCTACCAAGATCTTTTGGAAGGTAGGCAAGCATGTCCTGAGATATCTCAGGGGCACATCTGATTATGGTTTATGGTACAGACATACGGATGAGGTGAAGTTGCATGGCTTCATGGATGCAGATTTGGCAGGAAGCCCAACAGACAGAAAGAGCACATCAGGAGGGATTTTCAGTATCGGATCTACGACAATTTCTTGGTACAGCAGGAAACAAAGATCCATGGCACTCAGTTCAGCAGAAGCGGAATACATGGAAGCAAGTCGAGCTACATGTGAGGCTATCTGGATGAGGAAGAGTCTGGTTGGTTTGTTCGCTTCACATTTAGATCCCATAGTGATACATTGTGATAATCAGAGTTACATTAAACTCTCGGTTAATCCTGTGTTTCATGATAGATCTAAACATATTGATATCCGGTATCATCATATCAGAGATTGTGTGCAACGAAATATCATGTTGCTTCAGTACATTCCTACGGAGGATCAGGATGTAGATATTCTGACGAAGGCGCTCACCAGGAGCAAATTCGAATATCATAGAGGCAGGATCAGGGTGAAGGATAATCCCTATCTTGTTGAGAGGGAGTGTTGAGATTCAAAAAGACGATGAAGCTTAGTGAAAATTTGTCACCTTACTAAGTGGGCCCGCAGGCTATTTTTAGGCGCAAGTCTATTTTTAGACTATGTCTATTTTTAGACATGGTGATCATATTTCAGAAGTTGCAGGATGCTATTTGTGGATGGTTGATCAAGTTGGAAAAATGGATGAAATTATTTTTAGAATATTGGGCGAAGTCCATTTATAGATCGCTGATCTAAAAATAGATGCATGTCGATTATTATTAGCTCTTAATAATAATCAGACTCTAAACAACAACTTATTCTCTTGGAGCACTTTGTTTCAGTACAAAGATGTGGTGCATCAGTGGACTGAGGGAATTACGCAATTCCCAAGGGTTTACTGGAGCTAATGCATGGAGGACTCAGTTAGAACTCAAGTGGCAGAGTTATGACATAGTTGGAAGAGTAGTTATGGAGTTGTATTCAATTTAACTCAGTTAGACTCAGTTGAGCTAGTTGTATCTAGTCTAACTTAATGATACACTAGTGAGAGTGGAGTGAATTAATTAGTTAATTAATTCACAAATAATAACTCATTAATAAACTGAACAATACAGTAGTTAACTACACTGCATGGGAGTTCCAGTGGAGACCCAATGGAGAGGTAGGTGAAAGGGAAAGATGGACTATCTGTTGTGACTATAGTGATACATTGATTGCATCACACACACATTAGAGTTGCCAATGAGGATTGCGCAGTGGAGGCAGGCTAGCAGGAGGCAGAGATCGGTGCATGGATTTGCAAGATTGTTCTTGATTAGTGTATGACGATTGTACTGTACTTAGAGCTTTATAAGCTTTGTATGAGGATTTTCATATGATTCCATGACACATAATACATAGTTGGGGTTTTTAGCTTCAGGCTTTCCCGGTTAAAAAAAACGGTGTTATGTGCGATTTTTATTTATTTATGCTTTACATGTGTGTGCAATTAATTTTCCGCAAAATATTAACAGTGGAATGATTCAATATCTTGCAAGAAGTTAAATATTGTGAGATCAGGTGAATCTAGGAAATATGCATGCTTAGTGCATATAATTTCTACATTCACTTCTTCATCCTCGGCGACGACGCAAAAAAATGTTGTACCTTAAGAGACAATCTCTTAGCTGTGATAAGGAATCCATGCTTAAGACATTTATATAATTATGTCATAGAAATATTGATCTTTGTTTAATCACCTTCAAATATTTATCATTAAAACCTCAAAGATCAAGTACAATGAATGTCCCACAATGCTATTATATGTTGATATAGAATGGAATAATCAGAAGAACATGAAAGAAAGAAGCCTAAACTGATATGTTGTTGTACAGAATATATCACCTCAAACTCCAAAAGAATTATAAGAAAAGAAACAGTTAAAATGAAGGAGTGCCTCTTAAGGATTTTAACTCTTATTCACACAAGTAAAAAGAGACCTGCGACTTCATTACTTCATTTTTTCAGAGATGGAAAGTACACAATGTAAACTAGAAGACATATCAACATCAAAAAATGCTAGAAAATTGCTTTTCATTCATTAATCATTTGAAATCTGAGCACAAAAATTGCAGTCTGAAGGTTCAAAACTCGGAACCTTTCTCTTTCTTGTCCATCTCATTAAATACAATAGAAAGCAGTTTGTAACTGCTGTAACTGATCTTAACTACTTCAACTACTTAGGACTTTGTCAACTATCTATTACATGTCCTCAAAATGTCTTAATACAATTACATTCTCTTTAATACAGGAAAATAACATGAAATTAAAATCCTAATGTATATGCTGAATGTGAATCGATGACGCTGCTGATGCATTTCCTTGACTGGTTGGTTTATCCTTCTTTGAAGTCAAGGGGTCCTTTGCTAAATCTGTCATCTAGGCTCTGCATTTCTTCCATATATCGATGTTTTTCTTCGGTGAATGAACCAGCTTGTGATACTCCAATCTGAAAGCAATGATTCTCTTGAAAGATGGCCTTTCTGCAAATAAATTTTTCACTAGCACAGTAGCTGAAAATGTCTTTGAAGGAAATTGATCACTATTGCTCGTTTAAGAACCTGAGCCTTTTCATGAGTACTGCCCACCTTACTTTTTTCCAACACTAGTAAGGGTTCATAAGAATTCCATGATAACATACCACCTTCAAGACCCCAACATGATGGTAAACCTGCTCTTGCTATTTTATCAAGTAATTTATCAAACTGGTTCACTGCTTCCTTAAGCTCAATCAACTTCTTTTATATAGACTTCCTGCAATAATTTTTGACAATCATTTTATTAATTTCCACAGCATATAAAATCATGTCTTTAATTTTATTTTCTTCCAACTCCTGATCTGTTTTCGAATCAATGAAATTAATAAAATTTCTTGCCCAAATGGCCCTATTAATTATCTTCTGCTTGTTTTCCATGACTTGTTCTTCAAAATCCTTGATAATACTTTTTTCTTCTGCAACACCAGTCAGAAAATCCTAGATTGTCTTCATTTCTACAATAATATCATTCCAGATGATATCCTTAGTGTGTATTAAGGATATATTTCCCTTCAATTTTTCTTTGAGATTTTTAATCTCAGCATCAGTAGTTTGGTAATCCATTTTGTATTTAGTGACTTCTCCCTCTGTGGCTTGTATGATCTTTGTTGCCATTTCTAAATCAGCTTGTGCCCTTTTTCGATCTCTCTCTGCCATCTATAATTAAGTAGTTAATTGAGATATTTGTGCTAATGGATCTTCATTACCTGATGGAAAAACAAAAGTGCAAGTATGAGATTCAATATGATTCTGCAAGGACAATGCAGTTTTCTTTAACTTAGCGATTTCTTCTTCCTTTTGTAAGAGCTGCTGAAGAATTTTTTCTTTCTCATTTTCTATCTCAGCAACCTCTACTGCTACGGAGTGTTCTCTTGTAGGAAATTTCAATTTTTTCTTTAGTATAGAGATTTATGATTCAGCGCTTTGCAGAAGCTTCTGTACAACATACCTTTCATTGGGATCTACTCCAATCTTCAATAATCTTTTTGAGTTCCTCATTTTGGATTGTCAAAGCCCTTGAATTGGATTTCTCTAACTTCAACTGCTTGATCACTTTTCCAAGCATATTTTCAGCCTTCAATTCCATTGCATTAGTTTTGGTTAGGTCATTCACAATCAGTTGACTTGTTTGCATATGTAAATTTACTTTGTCAAGCAATGGAATTTTCTTCATATCTACAGTCAAATTCACAGTATTAAAATTATTGGATGAACAAATAGACATATAAGAGGGATGTGAAAGGGAAATCTTAAATTGATCATTTTCAAGATCCATTGCAGGTAGAAGTCTCGTTTGATCTGGGGCTATCTGGTACTCATCTTGAGCCTCCATGCTTGCCTTCATCTTCTGATTTCTTTTTGCAATCTGGGCAAACATTTGTTTGATTAAGGGCACTTTTTCCTGAATTATTTCATGTCTCCTGGGTGAAGCAGGAACATTTTTCTCATCTCCCAATTGTAATGAGAAACCAGGTTGAGCATCTACAAAATATTTATTGAACTTTGTTCTCTTCTCAGTCTTCTGTTCTTCATCCTCTGAATCGATCATTGCCTCTTTACCTCTCTTATTTGACTTTTCTGATATAACAGGAGTCTGAACATTTGAGCTCATTGAACTTGCATCACCTTTACTTGCCATTTTTTCTATATCAGGTCTGTTCTCATGAATGAATGCTGGATACCCATTTTCAATTCTCCTATTAGAAATCACACTGTGAGGGTCATAAGCCCACTTCTCTCCTAAAAGTAGGTGCATTTCATATAACATCTTAGTGATTTCACCAATTTCTTGTCTGATATTAACTATAAAAGGACCAACAATCATTGGTAATTTAAACAAATGAACTTTCTTCATAGGCACAAAGTGTACTTGATCAACATTTAAACTTTTCCTAATGAACTCCAAAGCGAATAGTCTCATAGGCACAAAAACAGGAAGCCTGTAAGGCTCTACACTAGCTCCATATAGTCTAAACTCAAAATGTTCTTCAAAGACAAACCAATCATCAAACTTACAACTTGTCCCCAATTGCAAGAACTCTTGAGATTTTGGCAGAAAGCAAGGGGGAGTAATTACATTCAAAATTTTATATGCAGTAGACATGAAATGACTAGAAAAATCAAATAAACCACCCTCATTCTGCTCTTTCCTAACTATATCTATCCAGAAAATCACTGACTTTATTTCTTATTCATATCCATTATATTTAATCCCAGATGCATGAATTCTTCTACATTTTGATATAAGAAGAGGTAAATAACAAGAGAAGGAAACTTGAATGAACCTGTCAGTGATAGGCTCATGAGCTGAGAGTTGACAACTTCTTTCCAATAAGATGGAATATCCAACACTGCTCTTGGCTTCATCATCATGGTGAACATTCCCAAAACTGACTTGTCTACTATACTGTCATTATCCTTTCCCAAAATATTTGCAATGCAGCTCAGCACTGGCCTGAATTCTATATCAAAAACCTCCATGGGGAATTCTTTACTATGAGGTACAAACTATTGTGTATTTGGCTTCAGAAAATGAATGAACTGATTAAACTCCTAACATGCAAGACTGTCATAATGCGTTATCAAGGAATCGTCAATGAATTTGACTTACGACTCTGACTCAGGATAACACATAGCTTGACAAATTAATTGGGCTGAGACTTGCAAAACATTTTCCCCTTGACAATTCATTATGAAAAATTTCCCAAAATACATAACAAACACTAGGCAATAAACAAATTCGGTAAAAAGGTGAGTTCTTGGGATACATGCAGACAACACACTAGTTTTAGCCATGTCGGTGTAAGTTGGAGAAGTTTTATCGTTTAGGAGGACTTGTTAATAAAAATAAAGGTTATCAAGGGAAAAATCTGTGTCCTGGATATCCCTCTCGGTGTCCATGGGAGTGATATGACTAGAAGACCCTATCAGGGATGAGCGCTTAGCCATAATTCAACTTAGGATAGAAGACAATTGACAGAGTGACAAATAATTGACAGGATGACAGATAACTGAGAAAGACATAGCGCAGAAAAACTTCAACCACAAACTAACAATAATAATTTCAGAAAAATGAGAATCCTCCTTAAATAGGTGGCGCGGGCTTTAAAATTAAATGCTGATAAGATGCACCAAAGGAAAGTTAAGAAAACTCGACGTGGACTACAATTGTCACCAACTTGGCTACATACGTCACTGTGGGAGGTCTCGAGGTACGAAGAACTCATTTGGCTTATGCCCCCGCAGTGAATCTTGACCGTTCATCTGGATTACCCCCGCAGTCAATAGGGTCAGCTGCGGAGGCACCATTCGTGTTAACCCACGCGCTGAAAGTGCTCGTGGGTTGAGCCTTTTACTTACCACTTGATAAATCATCGAATACTGCTCCATAAAATGATCGATACTTAATATTTTAACTAGGACCCGCTTCTATAAAGACTTTAAAGTATTTAAACTTTAAACTTTAATATAACAAGCATATTATGCTAAAGTATATGAAACTTGATACTTTAACATATCTTTTGATAATTTTCTATTTTTTGTATTTTTGAAAATTAAAAAATAAAGGATATTTCAAATGAGCCACAACAACACCCATGGTTCAAAAGATCATTCCTATGGCTGAAGCATATTAACTCCATTTGGTTGGATTATTGATCACCTCCAAAATAGAGCTCAACAGTCCATTTATTTTTGGTTTTGATAAAATGTAATATTGATTTAACTCCATGTACCATGTTTCTCTATAAATCCAATGTAATATTAATTTGTTTAAATAGGTCATCCAAGGGACTCTTTCCTTAGGAAATATTGAGGGTACCCCACCTCTAGCCCATGAATTAGCTTAAAGGCCGAGAATGGCATGGGAAGGTGCATCCTACACATTATTCCTTGGAATTTGGCCCCTTTGAGAGAGAGGGGACAATAATGCCAAAGTGGGGCCACAATAATTTCTTCTTTTAGTTTTAAGGGAACGACTTATCCTCAATGCTTCGTAGGACATTGACCTGATCCTTACAGAGAAAGTTGCTTTCCACAAATATTAACCAAAAAAATTGTTAACCATTTCTTTACTTCCACATTAGAAAAATTGCTAGGGCTATGAAATTTAGCTCTCAAAGTAACCTTGCTCTCACTACTACATTTGGGCTGAAAATGACATTTACTAGAATGTGAATTTGACAAATATCGTCTTTGCCATTTTTGGCATCGATATTGGTCATTACTCTAGGAAAAATGGCCCAAATTTGATATATTGATACTTATAAATATCATATAATCATGATGGACTTGGTGGATTGTTGTTATGATTAAAATCATCATTATTAAAATCCTTTACTAAGATGTCAACTTATCCATGTATGAGTTGTTAATTTGAAGACGTTAATACATCAATATATCGATGAATAAATGTTGATTGAATTTTTATTAAGAAAATCCAAGTTTAGATAGAATTACATCAACAAAGCTACCAAACAACTTGGAGATCTAGTTGGAGACATAATCTCACCCATTCAAGAGACTGTGAAAACAAGTGGCATTGCCTTAACAAAATTTACACAATATAAATAATAAAGTGAGATAAATACTCTTATCATATGCTAATTGTTAGGTATGTGTTATATTCTTTGCATGAATAGACCCAAGTGCAGTTTATTGGGTCGTGCGTAGTGAGGGGGTCATGGGGGGGAGTGTAATGGCCCCCGTATAAAGGCCCACAGGGCCATGTTGAGTGAAAATAAATGCATATGTTTTCATCGAGCATTTTTTTCCCCAATATGGTTTTTTCCTTTTGGAAATTCCATGTAACATGGTTTTGTGGTCCACAAAAATGTAATTCTAGTTAAGGAACTATGATTATTTTCTAATATAGGTTTAATGGATTAGGGGTTTATAGTGTAATTTAACATTGTAAAGACATAATGTACTACTTATTTCTCATTTTCCCGATTTTGGGTTTCCACGGGGAAATCTTTGTGTTAAATGCATGTGTGTGCCATTACATATTCATATTTTTATTAAGGATGTGTTTATAGCAATTAAATATATAGGATTCAAACCTACATTCGGTATTAGAGCAATATGGATTTAATGGGACACCTTTGTGGTTAAGGGTTTTAGCTTAAGCTTGTGGAAAAAATTCTTATAGTGGGAGATCTGTGGTATCGATTCTTGTGGTGAAAGGAAATAAAATATAGTTCAAATAAAGATCAAGAAATTCAATGGGAAGATATTTGAGTTGTGGAAGCTAAAAAAAAAAAAGGTATTTCAATGGAAAAAAAATCACTTGAGCACCATGGATCTAATTACTGCACCAATGGGGATGTCAAAAGAAGACTGGACCAAGTTGGATCAAAATGAAAAGAACACAATACAGTTAAATATTTCGAATTCAATATTATTGAATGATTTAGGAGAGGTTATGAAAATCATTGTGGAACAAGTTATGGGTTTTGTATTAATCTAAGTCCCTAGTGAACAAATTATTCTTGTGGAAGAAGCTATATAATCTGAGGATGAAAAATAGAGATTTGGTGGTAAATCTTGTGTGTGCCTTTGATAATTTCGCAAGTAAGTTATTATCTCTTGCCATTAAGATTTCAAATGAATATAAGTGTATTATTTTTTTGTGTTCTCTGCCTGAGTTTGGTTGTTTCCATAGATAGTAATGAAACTACTTTAAGTTTTGATAAAATACTTTTATCCTTGTTATCATAGGAGATGAGATGGAAAAACATGAAAAGTAAGAATGAAAATTCCTTATCCATAATAAGGCACTCCTAGGATAGAAATACAAATAAGTCCTCAAATAGGAGATCTAAATCTAGAGGAAGTTCTAAATCGCAAGGAAAATACATAAATGCCTATTAGAGATTTTGAAAAGAAGAAAATTACAAAACATTGTAGACACAAGTGTTGAAAAAGGGAATATATTTGATGATGCTCCTTCTACAAAAACAACAAAATCCTCATTCGATTCTTTAAATACACATTCATATCACGAGGCATGTTTGATTGACTTAGGTGCATATTTTCATATGACTCTTCATAGAGAGTGGTTTTATTTGTATGAAAGATATGATGACAATGTTGTTTTCCTAGGAGATGAATAAAAGTAAAAAATCATAGGACAATGAAAAATCAAGTTAACTCTCATGGATGGAAAGATTATAACACTCCATGGCATTCTGAACACCCTAGGATTGGGAAAAAAAATTGATTCCTATAAGAAATATGAGTGATGCAAGTTTAAAACAATGATTGAAAAAACTTGTAAGATGGTTTGAGGAGCAATGGTATTGTTTAGGCAAGTTTTGATTGGAACTTTGTATAAGATGCCATGAAGAATTATTAGTGATGGATGCAATAATTTCATTGGTCTTGAGAGTGGAGTTGAAGAAGGAAAAACTTCTACACTCTCTAGAGAAAATACTATGATGCGGCATCAAATATTGGGACATATCAAAGAGAATGACCATTGATTACTAGATAATAAAGGCATTGTTGAAAGTATGTCTAATTTATCTTTGGATTTTGATCTCCATGAGCATTGCTTATATCAAAGCAGAATGGGTTAAGATTCTCCTCTCGTGCTATGAGGGAAAAGGGGATATTACAATTGGTGTATAATTATGTGTTTGGACCTATGTTGGTTCCATAACTATGTACTCGTTTATATATGATTGCTAATCACTTTTCCTATTGAAGGAAAATTACCAACATTGAGAGAAAATATTGTGGCAAACAATAAATGATCTCCTTGTTTTTATAGAAGTGGTAATCCTATATTGATTGATGGAAGATTCTTCTTCTATCTTCAAATTAATGCAGTGGGTGAGTGCTAAAGAGAAAACCACAACAAATCTTCCAATAGAGATCTCATATAGAATATTTAGTTGTAAAGTACTCTATCTCATTCATAGAAAGAAGGGGAACAAATATGACTGCAAAAGATTTTATATACAAGGTTTTCATGTGAAAACTTAAAGTACTCTTCTCATGGAAATGGTATTAAAAATTATATTCACGTCACAATAATTTTAAAGAGTAAAGTAAAATTGTGAAAATATTGGCTTCCAACATAGTAGTAAGTAAAACACACCATGCCTTTGAGCAAGATGAAAAGAAGCATACCATATTTATAGAGAGATTAACATAATATTTTCACTAAAATAATAGGGATTAAAGTACTTACATGTTTTCAATATTAAGCTTAAAACTCAAATTCAAAAGTTCACACTGCCTATGAATTCCTAAGAATTATCTGTGGAACATCAAATAAAAGATTTAGAAAAAAGTTCAATCCTCAGAAAATTAAAATGAATTTGTCCAAAATGGACTGACTTGGGCTCCCATGGACCATGTAAATGAAAATATCTAGAATATAAATAGGAAATTAGGAAAAAATAAACTCTTTTCATTCAAAATGACTAAATGAAAGGTTGGATTATTGATAACTAAGAATAATATATCAAAAGACTTTACTAGGAGGTTACTTTTCTTACTCTGTTGGAAGGGTATTCTCTCTCTCTTTTTTTTCTGAATGTTTTTACATTTTTTTATAATAATCCTTTCTTCATATTCTTATAACTAATTCAAGGTTAGGGATTTTTTTCCCCTTTGTGCTAACTAAATTAAGTCCCTTCACTAAATATAAACTTTAATATTCATTCCCCAAATAAGGGCCTATTTTAAACGCCCTGAAAATTATTTAAATTAGTCATTTTTTAAAAGTAGTTTGTTGTCTATTCATAAATGTTCATGAATAGCCCATGAGGTGTAGAATAGACGATGATGGGGTGTATTTTTATGTCACTCCGTGATGTTAAGGTCAACGGTCTGAAACTATGTGGGAAAAAATCTAGTCATGTTAAGGGTTGGTGCGGCCTAGGCTGATTGTGATCTCTGAGTGTTTTTTACATCTAGATGCCCCTGGGCCCCAGTTACTCAAGCTAAATGTTACGCCTATAGTCATCTCTGGAGGACATAGAAAACTTGACAAAAAAAAATGGCCATGTATACAATTTAGTTTTTGAGGTATGATAGAGGAAATTTCATTCATTAAAAACATCTCCAAGTTTTCTTCACATAACTAGCATTCCAACAAGCTCTCAATTTCCTATTTTGGACATCAAGAAATTAAGTTCTAGCTTCCAGAAGTTAGTGAGTCAACAATTGTTGATATACTCCACATAAATCTTTGGATTTGATTTATAAATCTATCCTATTGATCCCACATGCATTATGGGAGGGAATATGAAAGAATTTGTAAAGAAAAAGGATCCCCACATTATTTGTACATTAATTAGAAAGAGCCAGCCTAGTCATCATGCAAAGTCACTTGTGTCCAACCAATACCTTCCAAGTGTCATGTATATATACTTCCATGCATCATTAGGAATTGTTCCCAAGAAAAAGGGGGGAAAACATATTATATAGATAATTTAAGTTTGGAGAAGCAAGTCAACCTGCATAACACCCCAAATTGATACAAAATGGATATTAAGTGAGGAGAGGATAAGTCCCACATAGAAATAATTACTTAGTCAAAATTATAAAAATGGATAACTAAAATTAATGATATATGGAAAATGGATGAAAAATGGAGAAGAGGGATAAAATGGATCATTGAGGACCCACAAGTAAAATTGGTTCAACTACTAAGTAAAAATGGTTAGTGATGGGAGGAGAAGGAGCACCTTACATTCATACAAAATGGTTAAGTAAAAATGGTTCATGATGGGAGGAGAAGGAGCACCCCGCATTGATACAAAATGGCTAAGTAAAATTGGTTCAATGACTAGGTAAAAATGGTTAAGTGATGGGAGGAGAAGGAGAAAGAGTAATCCCGCATAGAAATAATTACTTAGTCAAAATTCTAAAAATGGATGGGAAAATGGATAATTAAAATTAATGATACATGGAAAATGGATGAAAATTGGAGAAGAGGGACAAAATGGATCATTGAGGAAGATATAATGAAAAGTATGTGGGTAAGTTAACTCTATGGGTGGTTGGACCAAATTGGCAATATCTCTGACATATGACCTCCATTTCTAATTCCATAAATTGTTAGATAAAACTGACACATAACATTGTTTAATAAGAGGATGATTAGAACATTTTAAAAGGAGAATCAATCCCCATTGACTTTGTGTGAGGAAACATGTAGCATTGAAATTGAATTTGAAATATTAAGGACTTGTTGGGTCTTCATGATCAATAACAGAAGGTCACCCATCACTTTCAAGATTTCAAATTTGGTCTTCATATAAAGGGATATATGTTCAAGTATGAACTTGCCCGAGGTTAATGAGATCTACTCTCATTTACATGAAAGAGCAGTTATATGCATATTTAATGGGTTATGGCCTAAGTCAGAAACTTTACATCAATGGATTTTCTCTACCTAGACTGAAAAATGTGATATCCACATATTTTATAGGGGCTTTTTATTGTAAAGTTTGACACAACAAAATATATGGATTATGTATTAAAAGAGGGACCATGGTTTTGCAACAATGCGAGTCTGTTCATGATACCCTAGTTTCTGAGATTTGATGCAAATACCATGGTGGTCTTGAAAATGCCAGTGTGGGTCACGTTACATAATCTACCCTTACATTTTTGTCATCACAAAGTATTAGAAGGGATAGGGAATTCTTTGGGGAAGTTCCTAAACATGGATGCATATAAAGTGTCAAAAGGAATTTTCACATTTTCCAGAATATGTGTGGAGGTATACCTTATTTAGGGTTTACCTGATCACATTATTCTAGTTCACAACAATTTGCAGTGGTCCCAACCTCTTGACTATGGGAATATGACATTTCACTGCCATATATGTATTCAAACCGACCATCTTCGAAACGTGTGTCCTAAAGAAAAAAAAAACCCTAAAATGAAAAAGAGACATCCTCAAAAGCCAAAGGGTTTGTAATTTTCAGAATCCCAGGAAGTAGAAGCAGATGATGTAGAAATCCCAAAAAAAAACACAAACATTAATGAAAAAAATTCCCCATATGCCACAAAAATAACAAGGTCGAGCATAATTCTTTATTAGTTCCAATGCCTTTAGCTCAACAACAACAAATTGAGAAGATTCCTTCTGAAAAAGAAGCAAGTTGTCCCAAACATATTCATGCTTCAGAAAGTTTGGATTCTGATAGATAAATCCCTGTAAATGTAAAGATAATTAAATTACTATCGTATCTTCCACTCCCAAATCTAGTGGTTAGTGGATGTTTAAATTGGCAACAAGAAGAGGCTTCTAGTTTAATTTTCCCTTAATTAAATTACAAGGATATTGTAATTCCACATAACATGACAACTTGTACGACTTAACTGAGTTGGGAAGACTTAGTTAGTTAAGTCAATTCGAAATGGGGGTCAAACTGGAGGCATGTAGAGTTCACTCTAAGTTTTTAGGGGGTCCAGTTGCATTTTATTTTGAGTTGTAATTGTTTAACTTAATTATTTGGGTTAAATTCAGTTTAACTAGTTCTAACTAATCGACAAGCTAGTGAGAGGTCCAGTGAATTAAATATAATTTAATTTTTCATGCAGTGATCAATCATATAACTGATAATTCACTCTAAATAGTTGTTGCATGTCAATTAAGGAAGACCCACTTGATATTGGAGTTAAAGGGAAGTATACTATTAGTTGTATAATTAGAAAATTTTACAAGTCATAGATGAGGTTATCAAGATGCCTTGGATGTATTGCACAATCAATTAGTTGGAATTTCCTAATTAGTAGGGGATAAATTCCCTTCGGAATGAATGGGCAAGGATGGTTATACAGAGGCAAGGAATTGGTTAATTATTAGACCAAAACTGCTCAGATCAAAGTGAGACAGTCAGAGATAGTGCTGAGAGCTCTCAAGCCTAAGAGAAGCATTATATTTTTTCATATTCTTGACTTAATGCAATATACATAGTGGGGTTTTAGCAGAGGCTTTCCCTAGATACATATTTGTGTTGTGCAATTGAAATTATTTCTCTTCTTTTTCATGTGATTGTACGATCGTAGTTGGTTTTTGCAATGTGTAGAATACATTCAAGTATTTTGTTTTAGCATATTACAAGATAAGTTGAATCTATGTGGATTTTGTACATGGTATCAGAGCAAGAATCACTATAGAAGAGAAAAACTAGATTTTGTTTTGAATAGGTGAATCGAATTTGCAAATTTATTCTCCAAGACCAACAACAGATAAAGATGTATTTCTGTGGATTGAGACTCGAATATGCCCTTGAGGGTAGTTCGAATTACATATTTTGGAAGGACATGATGGAGGTAATGTTGGAGGAAAACAAAATGAAGGAATTTAGATCCAACGATATTCCCAGGCTCACAGCAGCAGATGCTCAAAATATTGATGCATGGAAGAAGAATGTAGCAAAGGAAAGAATTATTCTATTAGAAGGAGTTCGAGATCATATTGTCTCTAACCTCCATGGAAAGGAAACTCCATATGCTATGTGGAAGGCCTTAATAGATATGTTTTAGAATAGCAATGACCATAGGAATCTGGCACTGAAGGAAAATCTCAAAAAGACCAAGATGGAGAAGGGCGACATGATACCAAAATACTTGACAAAGTTCACTCAATGTCGAGATGAGCTTGGAAGTGTCAGTGTGATAATTATCGAGGATGATTTGGTGATCCTAGCACTTATAGGCCTTCCCAAAAGCTAACACAACTACCAGGATTCGACAAATGGGATGGAGAAGCTACCAGAGTGGGAGCTATTATGGTCCGACTTAGTACACGAAGAGATTCAAAAAAACACCAGAGATGGATCCTCATCAAAGACTGAAGATGAGGAGAATTGTTGGGTAAAAATGCGAAGGTGGGTTACAATTTTGTGAGAAACGCGCCCAAAATTTTCACTCTCCCAAAATTTCGGCCAAAATTTTGAACTTAATTCGGCCGAAAATTTTCTGTCGTTTGTCAAACTTATTCTGTCGTTAACATTGACGGCGTCGGTAACCGGATTTTTGTCGAAAGATAGAAAAACATGCATAAAAGTTTGACTGAACTAGTAGTCCGGTCGCTCTATTAGTTCAACTAAAATTTTCTAAAAAGTTTGGCCGAAATTTTTCTTATAAATACAGTGGCCATCAGACCCTCAAAGGTTTTTCAGCAAGTTCAGTTCAACGCGACCATTGGAGAGATATGGTAGATAAGTTTTTTGTGTTTCTGTTTACGTGCTAACCTCGTTATGTTGGCATTGATTTTGCAGGCTTCCTCGTCTACTCAACCTCGACATCCTCATCTCTCCTCGGCTCTGCTCATCTCATATCTCCTCTACAGGCTCTTT
The DNA here is from genome assembly GCA_034641835.2 of Pinus albicaulis. NCBI lineage: Eukaryota > Viridiplantae > Streptophyta > Pinopsida > Pinales > Pinaceae > Pinus > Pinus albicaulis. The sequence goes on along the minus strand of CM076582.1, from coordinate 445,849,824 downwards.
TCTACTTGGCTAACCTCTGCTCGACCCATCTCTCCTCTGCTTAGCTCGTCTCACCTCGGCTCTGCTCAACTTGTATCTCATCGGCTATTCTTGGATCATCTTCTTCGTCTGATTGTTTTCGGCTTGGAATCCTCATCCTCGTCTCGACGTGCTCTTCCTTCTTTTCCCAGGCCGGTCGCCTAGTAGTTTAAATTTTTAGAAAAAATAAATAAATTATATGTAAGACAATACAATTTACTTTGGATAATTCACGAAATTTGTGTAATACATTTTGTGTATTAAACGAAGTGAGTTTTCTACGTGTAATACAAAGTTTGGATAATTCATAGAATTTGTGTAATACAGAGTTTATGTATTAAATAATTCACAGTTTGGAAAATTCGTTGTTTGTATAATGTGTATAATTATAAATATAGTTTTTCGTTTTTCATTATTGATCATATTTTTAAAATATGAAAACAAGTTTACCCTCACAACACTTATATTATCAAATGATCTTCCTCATGAGCGTGTCACCTTTTCATATTTAAAAACTGTCTGACATCCATGACAAATGATATTCTCCCTAGTCTCTTGGATGTGAATATATCCCTTAACAGTACTCTCAAGTCATTTCCATCCTTTTGTTGTTTTTAGCGCTATTACTTAGGTCCAGAAAGCTTAGTTATGAAACATTCCTATCTAAATCCAAAATATTTGATGTGAAAACTAGAACTCATTGAAAAGCATATCTTCAATATCAAAAGTTGATCCAACATAAGGGACATCATTAAGGTGCAGTATTAACCCGAATCATATTAAGACTGAAAAAACATTAATCTAGGATATATCATTAAATAACCAATATAATTCAATCGGATTTCAAATTGGTCTAAAATCCCAAAATCCATAATAAAAATTATTATGATGATTTATTTAATAATTGATCAGGTGCTTAGTGTTAAAGCTAAAAAATGGAAGTGTTCAGAATCGATCGGAACTTGAACGACAGCAAAGAGCTCGTCGCCAAAAATCCAACGAAATTTGTTTCAACAAAAACCGACTTCGGATGATGAAGATAGGGCATGCTGTTCATTTTCCTAAACAACTAAATTTTTTGTAGAATAGGACATAATGGTGTCATGGTAGTCTAGTCAGCAAAAATGATATATTATGGGAATATTCCTTCAATTTTCTCAATCACACTGTGACAAGTGTCACTCTAGGATTCGCTAGAAATTTGGGAAGGTGAATTTTTTTTTATCCTAAGGTCGAAATCATTTTATAGAGGTGCATTTTTTTTATTGTATGGTCGGAAATAGTCCAACCAGAGGAAGACACGTGGTGTAGCAAGGGGCCGCCATGTGCCCCCTCTAATGGATCAAGGTATGGCCGAAATATGTTTAAGTTTCATGGTTGAATTACATATGTATTACGGTGTGGAAAATTTATTACAAGTGGAAGGGCAGAGGTCGGGGCTCGATCCCACGACCTCCCCCAAGCGAGCGCACCAATGGTTCTTATAAGACTATGGTCGCCTCATATATTTATATTAATCTGGTTTGGACCATTGGGTGGAGGAAGGGGCCAACCCCCTCATAATGTGACGTTTATGCTATGACCAGGGGCAGAGACTTATTGCAATGGCGAGATTAAGGTTTTAAATGCGGTTTAATTACCATAACCTATGGTTATTTTTGCTAATCCTTCATTTAATTGTGGAATATGGTAAATGCATGTTTAGCGCTAAGCCATGTTTATCCGATAGTACCACACTTAACATTAATTAAGCCTAGTTTAATTCGGCTTCCTGTTTTGCAGAGTCCGCCAATTTCGACGGATCTCCAAAATTGTTGGCACTAACTGGAGTTTCTCCAGTTTTAGTGGGGTTTCTTAGGCTAGAATTGATTAGGCCATAAATTTTGCAAAATTCGACCAAATTGGGCTGAATAAGAGTCTATCCTGGATATTTTGGACATTCTGAGCATGTTGGATCAGGTTTCAGGAGCAGTAGAGGATTGTAAACACCACTTTTTTCCATTTTGAGCTAATACATAGGTCCAAGCCATGGAAGTTGGACCAAGGAGATGTAGCCTAGGAGGGGTGAACTCCTTCTTCAAAATATTGTGTTAATGGATAATTTTGATGGTTTGTTGTAATTTTATTTCTGTTATTCAACATTATGTTTTAATTTTATTATTCTCATGACTTTAACATAGAACTCAATACATTTACTTGTTTAACACTCACAAACACCTCAAGAAACCTATGCACATGAAGCAAAAGATCAACAATTTTTTTTATAATTCTGAAGACGAAATTAGCACAAAAAAAACTAACATTCAGATTCAGATCAAGGTGGTATCAGAGAAAAGGTTGAAAGTTTATTTGATTTATTTTCTTGAGTTTTGTGCAAGTAGGGTTTTAATGGTTGCAAAATTGTGATGCTTACAAGGTTGAAGTTGCAGAGAGGAGAAGGGAAATTGTTGGTTGCTAGTCTCAAGGTTAGGACCAAAAGAGGGAGAGCCACAAGGCCACCATCTCCACCCAAAGTTTCACTCACAGTTGCACTTGAAGCACCTCAAGTTTTATCTCTAGCTCAGACTGATGAGGTACAAGTTGCACCAGATGTTGAGCTTGAATACATAGCCATCATGTCAGGTTTTGGAGAGATTGAAGGTATTTCAGAAGAGGAAGCATACAAGAAGGATTTCTATGAACTAACTAAGAGGGTTAGGATACTCTTTGAAGAGAGGAGCAAAAATATGGTTGAAGGGAATTATAATTCTCCACATGGAGAGGGAACATCAGAAGACAAAAAGGATGAAGAGAAGGATTCGAAGGGCAATGGAGGAAATCCTCCTCCATCTCCACCATATTAATCATCATCCTCATCATCACCATCAACATCATATTCCACTTCCACAGCCAAAACCACCCATACTCACTCAAAAACCCCAAAAGGAAAAACTCCCTTACTCAAACTTGATGTCAAATTTGAGCTTCCAATGTATAATGGTGAAGTAAATGCAGAGAAGTTGGATAATTGGATTAGTTAGTTGGAGGTTGATTGTAGAATTCAGAACCTTCAAGAAGATGGCATAAAGATTCAATTGGCTTCCTTGAGGATGGAGGGATCAAAACTTGTATGGTGGGAAGAAAGGACTCAAGAAGAGATTAAAAACCACGGTAAAATATCAATGTCTTGGTCAAGTTTTATTGCTTACATTAAAAGGAAATTCTATCCTCTAGCTTACATGCAAAAATCCATTATGGACTGCCATAATTTTAGACAATTGAAATGGAAAAGTGTGCAAGATTATACTCATGAATTTAGGAGAAGAGCTCTTATTTTGGGCATTAATTTCTATTCTCAAGAAATTTTGTTAAAGTATATTCGGGGTTTTCACAGTTACCTTAGGCATACATTCTCATGTTCAATCCCACAAACTTAGATGAGGTTTGAATTCAAACCACACATTTATAAGCAAGAGGGAAATAGAGTGTAGATGAGAAAAGTGATAGTTTCCTTGAGTATGACGGTAAAGGAAAGGGAAAGTTTAATGGAAGAGGAAAGAGAAATAGCTCTATCAAAAAAGAGAAATAAAAACTCACATGTAAACATTGTTCGAAGAATGTACATGATGAAGACCATTGTTGGAAACTATATCCAGGGTTGAAGCCAAACAAACTGAAAGCCAAAGAGAAAGGGAAAACTATTGCAATAATTGAACATGATTTAGGTTCTAGAACAATGGGTTTGAAAGGTAAGAACATAGAAAACACTAGTTATTCAAGTTGTTCCTATGTAACTCAAGATCAAGATACAAGAATTGAACTCTTTCATATTAGAGTCATTTCTAAACATACCAAGATAGACACACTATTTGATAGTGGTTCTCAAGCTAATTGGATTTCCAAAACTTAGTTAAGGAGCTAAACCTTGAAACTGTTATACATCCAATACCTTATCCTTTAGGGTGGATATGCAAGAATGCAAACTTGTAGGTAACACAGAAGTGCATTCTAAGGTTTGCAATCAATTCAAAATTTCTTGATGAAGTTGAACTTGATGTAGTACCGCTTGAGATTTCAGGTATTGTTTTGGGAAGTGCGTATCTTTATGATAGGAAAGCAATATTTCATCACCATGAGAATAAGTATCACTTGTTTAAATATGGAATTGAGTACATAGTTAGAGCGCATAAGAAGAAGAGAATTTTGTCTCTTTTACATGCAGGAGAAATGAAGAGAATAGTGAATGCAAGTCAAAATTTGACTTTGTTAATTATCAAGCATAAATATGTTTTGAATGAAACCTTTCAAAAATATTCATCTAATGAACAAGTTGTTTTCATTGAAGTTGCTTATGCTTGTAATAAGATGTCTCATGACTCTAACTTGTTGCCTTTGAAAGGAGGTAAACAAGATGTGAAAGATTTGCAGCAGACAACATCAGTGTTGAGCAGTGTTGGAAATAAGATGTCGGTGCAAGAGAGAGCAAAGGTCAAAGAGAAAGCACCAAATAAATTTGACAAAGAAGGAATAGGTTCCAAAAGTGCTTATTTTTGGTTTCTAAAGGGAACATGGAAATGGCGAAAATACTTGGTTGCAATTCAACGCAAGTACAAAGCAAGATCAACTAAGAATCACCATTACGACTATGTTCGAGGTGAGACAGTTTTTAAGTTTCCTTTGATTGACAACCGAGGTGGGAACAAGTTTTTTTATGCAAGAACAACTTGTTGCTCTGAAAATTTAGGGAAATTGTAGCATGACAATGTGTACAACAACAAGAGAGGGTCTCAAGAGTCAAGGAAACAACTTAGTTTTTTTGAAAAGCTGAAGTTGATGAAAATGGGAAAATTTCAGTGGATTGAGACTGGAAGGGTGAGGGAACTGTACCCTCATCCACATGTTCAGTAATCAAAGAGATTTTAGGGTCCAAAAGGTTTGTAGTGGGGAGGAGTGATCAGGTGCTCAGTGTTAAATCTCAAAAATGGAATCGTTCATAATCAATCAGAGCCTAAATGCCAGCAAAGAGCACGTCACCAAGAATCTGCCGGAATTCGTTTCATCGAAAACCGACTCCAGATGAGGAAGATAGCTGGGCATGTTGTTCGTTTTCCTAAACAACTAATTTTTTTGTAGAAAAGGATAGAATGGTGACATGGCAGTCTAGTCAGCAAAAATTATATATTTTGGGAATATTACTTCAGTTTTCCCAATGATACTGTGACAAGTGTCACTGCAAGATTCGTTGGAAAGTTGGGAAGGTGATTTTTTTTTATTCTAAGGTCGAAATCATTTTATAGAGGTGCATTTTTTTTATTATATGGTTGTAAATAGTCCAGCCAGAGGCGGACACGTGGTGCAGCCAAGGGCCGCCACGTGCCCCCTCTGGTGGGCCGAGGTATGGTCGAAATATGGTTAAGTTTCATGGTCGAATTACATATGTATTACAGTGTGGAAAAATTATTACAGACAGAAGGGTGGAGGTAGGAGCTCGACCCCACAACCTCCCCCAAGCGAGCGCACCAACATACCAATTGGTCACACCAATGGTTCTTATAACATTATGGTCGCGATATATATTTATATTAATGTGTTTTGGACCATTTGGCGGAGTAGGGGGTCAATCCCCTCACAATGTGACCTTTATGCTATGACCAGGGGAGTAGACTTATTGCAATGGCGGGATTACAATTTTAAATGCAATTTAATTACCATAACCTATGGTTATTTGCGCTAATCCTTCATTTAACTACGGATTATGGTAAATGCACGTTTAGTGCTAATCCATGTTTATCTGATAATTAACCACAATTAACCTTAATTAAGCCCAGTTTAATTTGGTGGCTTGTTTGGCGAAGTCCACCAATTTCGGCAGATCTCCAAAATTTTCTTCGCTAACTGGAGTTTCTCCACTATTAGTGGGGTTTCTTAGGCTAGAATTGATTAGGCCATAAAATTTCCAAAATTCGACCAAATTGTGCTGAAGAAGAGTCTATCCTGGATATTTTGGACATTATGAGCATGTTGGAGCAGGTTTCAGGAGCAGTAGAGGATTGTAAACAACAATTTTTTCCATTTTGAGCTAATACAGAGGCCCAAGTCATGGAAGCTGGACCAAGGAGATGTAGCCCAGGAGGGGTGAACTCCTTCATCAAAATATTGTGTTAATGGATCATTTTGATGGTTTGCTATACATTTTATTGCTACTGTTAAGCATTATGTTTTAATGTTATTATACTCATGAATTTAACATAAAACGCAATACATTTACTTGTTTAACACTCACAAAGACCTCAATAAACCTATGCACATGAAGCAAAATATCAACAATTTATTTATATTTATGAAGATGGAATTAGCATAGAAAAAGTAACATCTAGATTCAGATCAATAATCCACCTATTACCTAATGATCCATAAGTTTATATATATATCCAATTTATATACATTACCCCGATTCATAGTAGATTATAATAAGATGATCTGAATATATCACTGAAGGATCCATCTTAGATAATTTTGAAAGAAAAACGACTTAGATGATTTATTTAATAATCCACCTATTACTTAATGATCCATAGGTATATCGATATATCCATTTTATATACATTACCCATACTCATAGTGGATTATAACAAGATAATCTAATTATCCCATTGAAGGATCTGTCTATACCAAACAACCTATACACTATGATTTGATGTCCTTAATTTATACTCACAGATCCATGTGATAAAACAGATATACATAGTAGGTATATAACACTTTGATAAAACATATATACACAGTATGTATGGTCCAAGTTATAGGTATACAACTGATTACACACACACACACACACACACATATATGGGTATAAATATTGTGGTTCCCATAAATAAAAAGTATTCTCTCCCTCCATTATGATCCACCAATTAAGAGTTTGGCACTCCCACCAAAGTTGGAAGAGATTAGACTTATGTGAATTGAATTATGAATTATTAGATTGATGTAAACTGAATTATTAATGATTAGACTGATGTGAATTATTTCTTATCTTGTGAATTCTGAATTATTCTGACTGATGGTTTATGTGGCTTCTGCTTTAATTTTGTTTTGAATTTATCCATCCAGAACTGAACTTAAAAATTTATTTGTATAATTTGTACAAACCACAACTGAACTTAAATGTTATTATGTTTATGCACATTATGATTTAGGTTTAGAATCTAATCTCTTTTCTGAAGTGTTTTTCATAATTGTTTCAATTCACTGATTATTGCTATGTTTGTATAGTTCTATGCTCTTTTTTGTTTGCACTATAAGCATAAACCAATGTGAATACACTAAATATAATTTAAATTCAAAACCTCTTCTTCTATGAGAGTTCCATTTGATGAGTTTAGGCACTGCCCCTTAGTCCTTTCGGTTGCCGAGGAAAGAGAGGTGAGATTCGAACTCTCACCCCTTACCTTCCCATCACATGGTCACTGATGTTTACATGCTGATTGAAACTCCAAGGCCTATCCTTAACCAAGGCTTTGATGAAGAGCTTGATGCCTCTGAACTGCCTCTGTATTTATGATTTACCTCTGATCTACCTATGTTTTGTTGATAGCACAAATCCAAATTTATATCCTTAACGAAGTCTTTGATGAAGATCTTGTTTCCTCTAATCTGCATATGTATTTATGATCTATCTCTGATCTGCCTCTGTTTTGTTGAAAGCACAAATCCAAATTTATTTGGGAATTAGGTTTGATGTGGAATTTTTCTTTCAGATTTGTAGTAACTTCTTCAACAATTCTAGCAATGTTGTTCCTCTTGAATTCTGTGCACAAAAATAACTTAGTGTAGCAACAACATTATTATCATGATTTGGGACATAATCTTCCACGACGTCTCTTTGATATGGTGCTCCAATGTTCTGAAGGAGGTTGATTAGATGTGCTAGACTTTGATTCAACATTTGGGAAACCAATATCTATTTTTGAAAAATGTATACTTTAGTTGTGGCCTGCATTGCTAAATCAACTTTAAAAGTTGATTATTTCCTAGATTGGACTTTGAGGAATATTCATTAAAAGTTGTTATGCATTTCCCTGCCATGAAGTTTGATCAACTGGTTGTCTCTAATAATTTCCCTTTCAACATAGTAGGCATACAACCAACATTTAATAGTTTGTTTCATTCAAGTAATCAAGAGACCAAACCATGTTGCAACTCAAGAAGGTATGCTTCTCCTTCTCTTCTTTTCAGTAAATCACAGAAAGAACTGCCCATTTGGGAGTCGGATACAAAGGCACACATAATGCTAATAGTCATAAATTATAGCTAGAATTATAACTAGATATTTGGCTTTTTCACTCTTCATAGTTTGATTATTGAGTCAATCCATTTACTGGTAGCTATAGTGTGTTGCCCAAATGGATTTTCCAAAGCTTTTTTTATTGCAACATACCTACAATATACAAAATTCCTTGCAATATTTGGATGCTATCAATATTGAGAGCAGCATATTCAAATGTATGTTGGGTCAATTTACTACGTAAACTAACACAAGTATTTAATTATCAATCCGGGTTTGTAAAACTTGGAAGCATGTCCAAAATATATGGATTTCAACTATAGTCAATTTAAAAGATTAATTATTGAATGTGAAGGAAATGGACATTAAAAATATAAAACTTAACTAAATAATTTCTAATTCAATATGTAATAAGCAGAAGAAGAGGCTCCTAACTTAGGAGAACCAGGTTAACCTTCTCTACAATATCACTTCATGAACAGAAATAAAAAAATACTAATGAACAATAGCTTAAGATGCATAAAATAATAATAGAAGAGGCTCCTAACTAAGGAGGTCCTTGTTGTCAATCTTTATAAATTCATTCATCATTAATGCCATTGTATGAAAACTAGAAATTTAGAAAATCACTTTAAACAAAAGCAAGGAAGATGAATTCTAGTTTCTATTCTCTAATCAGATAGAAGGAGAGTTTAACTTAAACACTAGTTTGACCCTTCATATGCAGATTAGAATTTAGATTAAGATTCATCGGCAAACATAATATATTATCATACATCTAATTAACCGATTTAAACATGAAGCAAAACTAGTTTATGAAATTTCAACTAAATTAACCAGAAAGTGCACTTAGCTCGGTATGGGGGCCCTCCACCCTTGCCTCGCACACTGAAATTACTTCTCAGCTACTGGAATTTATTCAACTCTCATGCATAAGACAATGATAAATTCTGTCTTCAATTAACTTCAGAAAATAAGAATCTCAAAGTCTCAAGTTTTTCCTACTACTTTCCTCTCCTCTTGGAGAGAGAGAACTCATATTTATACATATGAATTGCTTTGAAAAAGAGATAAGAAACTCATAAGCCAAGACTCCTTTTCTTAGGCTTAATTCCAAGTTACAAACATGATCCTCTAGTCTTTACAAATCTTTGGATGAGATGTCTATCTCAATGATCTTTATATAAATAAGCAGATAGTTATCTAATTATCTCTTGGTCCTTAAAATCCTCTTAAATCTGGATGAGAGTCATGATCCTTCTCTTGACCAGACTTGAACAATTATCTGTCAAATCTCTTTGAAATGTTCTACATCACAGTGTCTACAGTTTGAGACATATAAATACTCATAGAAATTTTTTTGTGCCAATAACAAATTTTCTCAAAATGCATGAAAATAAAAAAATTGGAAAATAATGAGGGAGACCCATATTTAACATGGAGATAGTATGATAAATAGTGTTACACCATTTTTTTGGTCATCTAACTCATTATCATTAGATGAACCCAAGTACACCATGCAAGACCAATTTTACCCTAAGTAAAATTGTTTTCACCATGTCAAATAACATTTGTTCATATTTCCTAGTCATATTTAACCCAAAACAAGGAAATTAATTAGATAAACCTTTATTTATCTTATTATTTTCTAGGAATAATTATTTAAATCTTATTTAGATAATATTCCTTGTTAAATATGACCAAATCACCCACAAATAATTAAATAAATCAGTATTTATTTGATTATCTTTCAACCACTTCCTTAAAAAGATAAATAAATCATTTATTTATTTATTTTTGACAAATAAAGGGATTTGACCCAAGTCAAATACTTATTCCCTCCAACAAATATAATAAAATGTTCCATAAAAGGTGGATCTAGATTTGGTTAACATTATTTTAATCATGCACCAAGATCTAGAATGACCCAATATTTTGTTATAAATAGGAGGGTTTTCCCCATTCATTAGTCACCTTCATTAGATCACATTTTGATCTACCTCACAGTGTATCTTCATTTTGCCTTGTGAGCTCCCATTGAGTTCTATGTTTGTCTAGGTTTTCTACCACAATAAGAGAGAGGAATTTTAGATCTGAAACACTGAGGACTTTCAAGAACCCATCCCATTGAGGAGAACTAGAAAACACCTTTCTTGTTTTCCTCTCAGGTGCCCCATTCTTTAATATAATATAAAACATTCTTTTAAACACATTGTTCTTGTCTTGTGTATTGGATGCATGGAGCCATATTGTATTTTATCTGCTTAATGTCTTTTATGCTTAGATCTGGATTTGTGCAGTATTATTTGGATCATCTAATTGCAGATTTAAAGATGTTTGGCAGCCATAATCGATGTTAGGGTTATTTTTTATGTGTAGCTAAAGTGATCTTTTACGACGAAAGATTCATACTAACAAATAGTGAATGGAGAAATATATTATGGATAAATGTGAGGAATAACGAAAGGAAAAGAGGGTGAAAATACGACATTTTGGAGGCCCAACATTCCCCCCAACTGAACTTGTTGCATGTCCTCATTCCATGATGTGAAGTTTGTCAGTAGCAGCTGATAGTTCTTATGGTTGGTTCTTGTGTGACAACCATGAATATGAAAAATGTTGGTTCTTTTGTTAGCAACATTAATTTTCTTTACTTTATTTGCTACAATAATATTTTAAGCATACATGCTTTGGAAACGATAAGCTATCATGAAAGCCTTTTTCTTCATGTTTGTACATCATGCCAGTATATACTTTCATGTTTTTGAATCAAGTGTAACAAAGTGTAATTGGAAGAGACTTGTTGGTCAATGGTAAAGAAGATGAAATCATGAGATGATAATGACTATAGCTTCCCCCCACTGAAGATATGTTATGTTTATAAAAATGAGATAGGAAATGGCACATGGTGAGGGAATTTTCCAAATCCATTCATTTCTAGCAATTAAGGAATTATATGATTAAAAATTAGAGAAAAATGTACCTCCACTTACCCAAAAGGTTGATGATCTATGCAATAGGAATGTGGTTGATGTTGTTGCTGGATCACGTATCAGAAGAGGGAGTATGAGAGTGGAACTACGGTAATCTCATATGGCTGAAAACACTGCTGCAACTGTTGATGGAGTCATGAAAAATATATAGTCTTCAACTGGTACAAATCCGGATGGTACAATTCTAACCATGCGAATATATGTGTTTTTGTCGAGAATGAATATAAGACATTGGATTACTGACCATTAATGAATGTCGTTAACCAATGTGAGACAAACTCACCATTAATGTCAATAAATGCTAAGGTACCCAAGTACATCTTGCGAAGTGCGAACAAATAATATGATGTCGAGCTACTTGCAAAATCCAACGATCAAGGGACATTGATGTATTCCCATGACTGTCAATGAGAGAACTTGTCATTAGGGCATACAAGGCTCAAGGTACTAATGAGGAATCTAGTCTCTATCCCAGATAAGGCACTGAGGTCGATGGGGTAAGATTTGTTGAAAGGTGGGCCTTAAGGAATCCCACATCAATCAACAGGAGCCTGTACAAAATGATTGGTAGGACTATAGATGAAAAATATTGCAGTAGAAACAGGTTTTTAGGAAAATGATAGCAAGGCAATGTAGTCATGGAAAAATGAGCTGTTTGGTTTTATTTATGAGGAAAAAGATGAGCTAGAAAAGAATATATGCGACTCAGAAAGGTAGGCAAGTATGAAGTCATAATGAAAGGTAGACTTTAATACGGATCACTGATAAGAATAGGAGGAGAAGAGTAATTGAACATCTCATGGCACAATGGTGTTTTTGCTTTTGTTTTTTGTTTTTCAAAATGTCTGTGTGACAGACATGTGCGATAAAAAGTTTAGCTTCTTCTAGCTTTCACTGTTGCATGCTTTATTGTGATTTCTGAAATCACTTATGCGTGAAATTAGATCATCTTCAAACCTGAAAAAGCTTAGCACTATTCCTGCATAAAAACTATGAAATTTTTTGAAAAACATAAAATGCAGGAATGTTGATGTATATTTCTTATTTGTTTTATTTGCGTAAAATTTCCTTTGAAGTGACTCGAAAAATTGTTTTCAAGAGTTTTATGAAATGTCCATTTGCGAAATGTTTTTTTTTACTTGCTTTTGTTATTTATTTATTTTTTAATTATTTTAATTATTTTATTTTATTTACTTATTTTATTTTTAATGGTGTTAACACAATCTAGAATTTAATTCATTATTATTATTATTATTATTTATTTAAAAACAAAAATTATTATCAAATATGAGACACATTTTTTATTTTTATTTTATTTTATTATTTTCATATATATATATATATATATATATATATATATATATATATATATATATATAATTGTTTTGATTTTTTTTTTAACAAAGAAAATTATTATCAGATATGAAACATATTTTTTTACCTTAAAGCCCTAGAGCATAAATTAAAGAGGATTGAAATTTTTTTAACAAAGAAAATTATTATCAAATATGAAACATATTTTTTGAACTTATGGCTCTAGTGCATAAATTAAAGAGGATCACATTGCAGCATTAAAAAGCCAAATCATGCATTCACAATCGAACCTGAAGATAAGGAGTAACAGATGCTTCAAAGCCATTGTTGTTGAATAGGATTTTCCTGCATGAATATTTTTTCCAGGGGATCCATCCACAAGGTTCTTTCTGGATTCATCCCAGATAAGGATTCCCCTCCTCAGTCTCAGTGCAGGTTGCAATTCTGGATGTGTATGACCATGTTTCAGATGGACAGAGGATCACTAAGTCATCTACACATCAAAGGAGATAGAATTATGTCAGGAGAATAAAATATTGCTATACAGGACATCTAAACCGGAGTCTACTTTGTACAAGCCTCTCAATACAATATTTTTTAGATGATGAAGACTCCGGAAATGAAGAATGCAAAGAACTCAAAGCTCTGAGGACGTTTGATATTGGGATGATCCTGCATCTCAGAATGCAAAGAACTCAATCATCCCGTGAGCATCCATTCTCGTTGTGCTCTGTCCGCTTGGTAGCTTCAGTCAGCTTCAAAGCTTCCTCCAAGAAGTTGTAATATGATGCGATCCAATTATGCCATTAATATGCCTTTGCAATTTCTACTTATTTTTTTTTATATTCAAACACATCGTTTTGCCCAGAATCCAGATTTGTTCAACAAAAATATCGAAGGCCGAAGCCGAAAGTGGAATCATTGCGTACAACCATTGGGACAAGTTATCCAAATCCTCGGTGACCTCGTTCGAATTTATGTTCTTTTCGTTCAATTATGTAATGGATCGTAGTTTTTCATGCATTCATATTTGTGTTTGGTTTTGTATTTTATGCATTTGTTTTATTATATGGCGTGGGCTTTGTTTTTATTGTTTAGTCTTTGTTTATTGTTTTATTTGTTTTTGTTATTATTCAATGTTTTTTTTTTTTAATATTTGTTTTGATTTTTTTTTCAATTGTTTTGTTTTATTTGGTGTTTTTATTTTTGTTTAAATTATTTTTATTTTTTTTAAATGATTTCCTTTAATGTGGCTCTTATTGCACCACCGAATACTACCAAGTTTGGTTTTATTTGTTGATCCTATTTTATTCTATTTTGAAAAAAAAGAAAAAAAAAATCTCTGAAGTATAAGAGAATTTTCAATGCATCCATTTGCGTAACAAGATCATAAGTAAAATCATATCCATGTTTAAAAAATATTGTTTAATGAATGTTTCGGCATGAAAAATTATTTGATCATAAAGATTTGATGCTAAGGATTATTGAAAAATGGAGTGGTGTTGTGACCTAATAATTAGTTGAAACCAAGTTTTAAGATGATCTTTGTTTGCTTGGCTCTCTTTAGTTGTCATATCACAAAGTTCTTCGTGTAGCACTTGTTCAAAATATTGAATGCAAAAGGGATCTTGTGATATACATTCTAGAAATTCTTCAGTTTTGGGTTCTAATGTTTGATCTTCATCTCATGTGATCCATGACTCATTCACCTCCTTACAAAGATAACTAGAAGAAGATTCTAAGTTTCTTCTTGTGGATCCTCTTCATGGATGCTTTATTCCTCTTCTAACTTTTGAAATGAAGATTAATCCCTAGTGATCACTCTAAATTGTGGACAAGGATTTCAGAAGATCCTTGTGGTGGCATACCCTCCTCTAAATGGCTTCTTTAACATCATGTTTTTTAGATCTTGTTTTGCAAATGGATTTTGTAGTTATCTAGTTTTTTTTAATGGTTGGGGATTTTGTTTTGTGAATCTACCTTTATAATTTCTATGTCTAAACATGAATAACCATAATGAAAAGTGTTTTTTGTTTTTTTTGTTTTTCTAAGCAATCTTCGCCATATTGAAGTATGCTTCCCTCGCAACGACGCCAAATTGTTGGGTCAATTTACTAGGTAAACTAACACAAGTATTTAATTATCAATCCGAGTTTGTAAAACTGGAAGCATGTCCAAAATATATAGATTTCAACTAAAGTGAATTTTAGTAAATGAATTATTGAATTTGAAGGAAATGCATATTACAAATATAAAACTTAACGAAATAATTTCTAATTCAATATGTAATAAGTTGAAGAAGAGGCTCCAAACTTAGGAGAATTGGGTTGACCTTCCCTACAATACCACTTCATGAATAGAAATAAAAAATACTAATGAACAATAGCTTAAGATGCATAAAAGAATAATAGAAGAGGCTCCTAACTGAGGATGTCCTTGTTGTCCTTATTTATAAATTCATTCATCATTAATGCCATTGTATGAAAATTGGAAATTCAGAAAATCACTTTAAACAAAAGCAAGGAATATGGATTCTAGTTTCTATTCTCTGATCAGATAGAAGGAGAGTTTAACTTAAACACTAGTTTGGCCATTCATATTCAGATTATAATTTAGATTAAGATTCATCAACAAACATAATATACCATAATACATATAATTAGTTGATTTAAACATGAAGCAAAACTAGTTTATGAAATTTCAACTAAATCAACCAAAAAGTGCACTTAGCTCAGTGTGGGGGACCTCCACCCTTGCCTCGCACACTGAAAGTGCTTCTCAGCTACTAGAACTCATTCAACTCCCACACATAAGAAAATGATAAATTATTTCTTCAATTAACTTCAGAAAATAAGAATCTCAAAGTCTCAAGTTTTTCCTACTACTTTCCTCTCTTGTTGGAGAGAGATCACTCCTATTTATACATATGAGTTGCTTTGAAAAAGAGATAAGCAACTCATAAATACAACTCCACTTTTCTTTCAACCAATTTCCAAAATTACAAAATATTATCCCTATAAATATTTACAAAAATCTTGGATGAGATATCCATATCCTCATGATCTTCTCCTTAAAATGAGCTTGAATGATTATCTCCTAAAATCTCTTTGATCCCTTCAAATCCTCACACAAATATTGGATGAGATATACATGATATTATCCTAGAAATGAGCTTGAATAATTATCTCCTCAAATCTCTTTGAAATATTCCTACACATTACAAGACTCACAAAACTTTTGAGACATATATGAAAATATACTAATTTTCTAATACTTAACCACAAATTTTCTAGAAATGCAAGAAAATAAATAAATGGAAAATAATGAGGGAGAACCATATTTAACATGGAGGTTATATGATAAATAGTGAATGGAGAAATATATTATGGATAAATGTGAGGAATAAAGAAAGGAAAATAGGGCGAAAATATGAAATTTTGGAGGCCCAACAATGTATTGCAAAAATTATACCACATCTAATGCTATACTATATAATCTAGACTCTGCATAGACCTAAAGAAGTCCACCCTATTATAGAAAAAGGGCATATATGCGTAGACATGTGGATGCATCGATAACTCAAAGCACAAATCAAAATCTATATCCTTAACCAAGGAACTGATGAAGAAATTGTTGCCTTTGATCTACCTCTGGTTAGCTGAAAGCACAAATCCAAATTTATTTGGGAATCAGGTTTGGTGTGGAGTTTTTCTTTCATATTTCCAGTACCTTCTTCAACAATGTTAGCGGTGTTCTTCTTCTTGAATTTTGGGCATAAAAAATCACTTAGTGTAGCATCAAAATTATTATCATGATTTGAGACATCATCTTGTTGAACCTTTAGTTAAACTGAGAGGGGGGGGGGGGTGAATCAGTTTAACACATTCATGGACTTTTGAAACTTTTCATTAAAAATTATTTACACCTTCATTTCATGTTCAACTTAACATGTGAGTAATCTTAGAATGTGAGTAACAAGTATTAATATAATGTAACAACAGACTTAATATGAGAGCATCAAGTATTAAGCAGATGAGATAAACCATATCAACAAATACACATCATGCACAGAGACACCAGATATAAGTGGAAACCCATAAAGAGAGAAAACCACATCTTATTATTGTTGTGATGCAAAGGCAAGCTCCAACTCCCTCTCACCACTGAATTTTAGTAGGCACCAACCTACAGGAGACTCCTACCTCAATTCTACAAGCTACAACTTGCAAGGAAGCTCCAACTCACATCAATTTTCTGCAGGCACCAACCTACGGGAGGCTCCAACCTCAGTCAGCTACAACTGACATTTTATCAAGCTACAAATTGATGTGGAAGCACCAACTCCCATCTATTTTCTGCAAGCTACAACCTACAAGAGGCTCCTACCTCAGTCAGCTACAACTGACATCTATTAAGCTACAACTTGATAGGGAAGCTCCAACTTCCTTACTCTTTCAAAAGAAAAACACTTGCTGATTTACCTTGGATATCAGCTCTGTTATGTACCATCTTCTCTGTTGTTCATCAATTCTCATATCTGCCCTGTATCATCTCTGCATCTTCTCAGATTCTCTATCAGCTTCTCCTTCTTCTCTGCTCAACTCCTCCTTCTTCTCTGCCTCACTGCTTCATTTCTGCATTCTCTTCACTCACTCTCTAACCTCAATATGTATATCAATGAGATATCATTTATAGAGTTCCCTTCTTGAATATTTTTATTCTACAGAGAATTTGGAGTGAACAACCACGACTATTCGGCTTCTGCCTTTTCATTCCTTTGTCCAACTCATAAAAAATATACCAGTATTTACAAATTACAATATTTTAGTGGGATTTTATTTTCCTCTGGAGACTTGCCAATGCATCACAAACAATGTAAAAGTCAATTAAAACATTTACATTTACAATTTTAGTTACATAGAGACAATTTTACTCAGCCCATTTTCTGGCTTATAGCTTTGCTGGCTTTGTCTTTTCTGCAGTTGTCAGGTAACTGTTCTGCCTTCTTCTGCTCACTGTCTTCTGCACATTTTCCAGTTTTATGTGCTTATTCACCTGTCCAATTCATTCCTGTACATATTCATGTTCACCTAACATTCATTTTTGCACGCTCTCCTCTTCATTGCAGTTGTGTAACCGCTGCATATATATAACTGTCTTTTAATATAACTGTTGATTTTAAATCTGGGAAAAATTGAATTAATGCAGAAACTTCATTTTTCCATGGTTATAAAACCATACATATAAATTCATTCATATTTCAATCTTTACAATATTTCATACGGGACCATATATATCAGGACCCACATATTCCAAAGTCTTCAAAGTGAAAACGCCTTTTGAATAGTTTTTACTACAGAACCTTTGGTTTAATCAACTCTCAGCATCTTCAAAACTGTGGTTAAACCATAATAAAAATCCCAACTTATAATATTTCAGATTAATATTCGAATATTCTGGCCAAGCCATTACATAGAAGTCTCTGCATATACTCGGTTTTTATAATTTGACTCCAATGGTCAATAAGTTATATTTAACTCTGCTTTATGAAGGCGTCAATGAATATCTCAACTTTGGAATAACACTCAAAGTGATGGCCCACTCGCTCTTCGTCATAATTTATATTTAATTTAAACAAACCTTGGTTAAGAACCCAGTTCTTAACATAACTATACTTGACTATAGCCTACTATTGATTAGGCCTCACGCATATGCAAATACTTTAATAACCTCACCATATCAGCATATTTCGTATCCGGGCCCACACATTACATCAACCATTCATATGCGCCTTATCATATAATATATATACCAATCATATCACAACGCTCCGTATTATAAAGTGAACCATGCAACATATATCAACCCCAACCTTTTTGAACTTTGAATTGAATAACTCAACGGCATTAAAACGAATGTTCGAGCCCACATTCAGATAACGTACCTTGGTGTTATGTCGCCCTTTTCATCTGACGACGGAGAGCACGCCGCCTTGCCCTGTGTGATCCGATGAATATCGCTTGGCTTAGATGCACGAATGATAATGCGCGATGAGAGTGGTTTCTCCAGATCGCTTGAGGCCACGTGTCAGGCAGTCAATGGAATTGCTCCAAATTCTTGAATACCGCTCACCCTACGAAGGTGGTGCGATTAAAACCAGAAATTCGCCTTTACTGTTCACTCTGCTCGTGGTTCCTCTCCTTCGCTCAAGGTTCCACTTCCCCTGCTCGATCACTGTAAATCGACTTCTTTGTATCATAATTCTTCATGACGACTTCCGTAAGTTAGTGCGGTGGACCGATCTCTTGGTATCGATTCAACACTGTAGGGACTTCATTCAGTCAGTATATCCGATGCATAATTAAATATACCTAATTCCTCATATACTGTGACATTTCTTGCACTCTTCATCAACAGATTAACCCAGCATTTTATTTATTGAGGCTTGACACTAGTTCGATGTCGATTCAAGTGGGTCGAATTATTAATTTTCCATGTGCAGTCTTCGTAACAGGGATCACATACTAAATCAAGCTTCATCATTGGAATGCAGAAAGAATCAATATAATTCCTCCATAATATATAACACAAGGAATTCACACCAGATTCCCTTTGTGCCCTTAAATTCGTTCTGCCTTCGAACCTTCAGACTCTTGAAACCCATATTCAGTTTTGCCATAATAACGAAGACCCCACCTGGGTCTTGAGTCCCAGAAATTTACGCATCATAATACATAACAGAGTTTATAATTTCGTTCAAATTGCCTTATTCAATACCCAATTCGAAACAGGATCAATCAATCTCATATATTCATCAACGCTCAGGAATTCCAGTTGTCAATACCTGTTTCCTTTTTGCCACAGAACCTCGAATGTTCCTTCTATAATATGTTCCCACACTCAGAACCAGTTTCTCAAATCAAATACCTCTGCTCCTTGACTGATGTTGCTCCTTGCTCCTGGAGCTCCTCTGCTACCTCTCCAGATCTCCAATCAACTGGCCCTTCTAAAACTGCCTCTGCTTCATGTCTCATGCTCTCTTTGCCTTGTTGTTGTTTCAAGTGCTCTTCCTTTGCCATCAATGTCAACATTTCCAACACATATTCCACGTTGTCTCTTTGATTTGGTTCTCTAATGTTCTGAAGGAGGTTTATTAGATTTTCGTTAAGGATTTCCAGTGTCCCTGTCCTTTTTAACAGCAAGGATGCTTTCAAAATCACATGTGTCATGCTAATCTCTTTTTCCTTTCTATGATGCAGCAAGCTCTTCATCACACTTAGGATATTCAGTTGGAAAGTCTCGGTGGTTCCCTCACTTCTTGTGTTCCACTTTTTATAATTGCTTTAGTAATGTCAAAAAAGTCTAGCAGGTTATAATCAATAAAATAACAAGTTTGTGTTTTTCAGACTGACGAAACTCAAAGATATGAACTCTCAAGATAGAGGAAAAATATCGAGAGATATCATGGTAGCAAAGAAAATCTCCAGCTGTAGATTTATGCTTGATAACTTTTTCCATATGAAATTTTTTAAACCTAAAGTAATCTTTTAAATTATATTTAAAATTAAGTAATGTTTTGCCAAGTTTTATTCAAATGGTGGCTAATTTTCTGCAGATTTATTAGTTGTGACCGCTTCAATATGTGATGTCTATAATTTCGCTTATAACTGTGAGGTTGTGTACAATTTTCAAATTTGAAAATGGTTTCTTGTTTTAACATAACAATATAAATGTATTTTAATTTTTGAGATGAATCAAATTTTGAGAAGCTGAAAATATTTTCTCAAATTTTATGTTTCTTTATTTGTCTCAAATTATGACTCTTTCCCTTATTCTTCATCATCATGGAGAAAAAATAAACAACAAATATTGGATACATGTATATTGTGGCTTCTTTCAATGCTAGATCATAAGCCAATTCGAGAACCTGCTAGAAAAAAATGATAGCTCACAACCCAATCCAAGACGTTGCTTGTAAAAAAAAATTTAGTCCTTTGATTAGTTGGGCTACCATAAAATTTCTCTATATCTAATTCTGAACAACATTGTTGCAATGAATATATCTATCAACCTTTACGCCAACCTCTAGTTACATTTTCATTCTAGGATTAATATAAGAGATCTATTAGTAGGTAGTGAATTTATGGTCAGCAATTTTTCTATATATTCTCTTGTTAGCTCAAACACCTCACCCCTTAAAGAATTTCCATCTCTAAAATAGTTAGAATTACCAATTTATACCTCCAACAACAAAGTAATTACTAGTCTATAGTCATCTTTGAAGAATTGATCAAAATCCATCAATCTAGTTCCATTTCCATGTGAATCATAACTATCATAGAAGGGAGAATCCTTAAAATAAACCACCTATGATTTGGGATGACTACATGTCAAATACCATTCAACAAATTCAAAAAAATTTCTATCTTTACTTGAAGATATCCCCAATATTTTTGGTTTTCATATCACTATTTTTTTTGGATAGAAAGCATGATAATATGGTCTAAAACGAAGATGAGTTTGAACCACACAAGCACTCTACATATGAAGATGGGTTTAACACACAAGCACTCTACATTTTCATTTAAAAAATGTTTAAATCCTCAATAATCTAATTTCCAAAAAAACTATATTCGTGTCCTCGGCATTTCAACCACAATATTAAATAATATTGTGGGGATGCACTTGTTGCAGATATGTGGCAATTATTTACTTCAAGATATCCCATATCTTCTTGGTTTTCAGGTCATTATTTTGTTTGGATAAAAAGCATGAGAATATGGTAATGGGTTTACCCACAAGCACTCTACATATTCATTTGAAGTCTATGTTTATACTTTTCTATTACACACCACATATCTCCAAAATTACTTTTCGATTACACGTCATACACCTCATAGGTGTCCCCTATCACCTCACCAACCATAATGGCTAGGATGTGTTGTTACTCATTTTAATTGGCAGTAAACTATTATAAAAATTATAAAACTTTTAGCTTAATGTAGGGACAGTCCTATTATTTTTGGAAACCATGTACATGTCATTTCTCCCATAAACTAAGGCATTTTCAATAAATGTTCATTTAATATTATATTGATTATTATTTTTTTAGGGATAAAAAATCCCACTAAAAATGGTTGAAAAATGGACATTATGCATAGATGTTTCTTGTTATCCCAATCCAGGGAAAACAATGTTTACACATGTGCTATGGAATATTGTGACGAAAAAAGTCATCCAAAGGAAAATGAATATACCTGGAAAAACAACAAACAATGAGGCATATTATATTCCATTGATAGAAGGATTGGGAATGACTAGGGAGTATGGATCCAATGGAATTGTAGTTTTCATCAATTCTGAACTTATGTGCAGCCAAATGCAAGGCATGTACCAAGTTAAGAAGGAGAAGCTAAAACAAGAGTTGCATGGAAAAGCAAACAATATTGTCGGACAATTTCAATCATTTAGTATAAGACATTGTGCAGATGTTAATAGGATGTCTGGTGATCTATTGTATGGGGCAATGCCAATTCAAGATTTTGTGTCAAATATGAATTAGTGTTAAGGCGCTGCTCTCCATCAAAATTTATTGATGGAAATTGTGAGATATCTTTGATATGTGTGTGTTTTTTAGCTATAAATGTGTCTTTTTCAATGACCATGTGTTTTTTTCAATTATATACCAAGTACGCTCCCACTATGCAAGAACAACTTGGTGAACTTAATGTTTTAGAAAATTTTGTATTTAATTTTCAAAATGTGCACCCACTATGTAAGCACAACTTGGTGAATTTCATGTTTTAGAAAATTTTGTATTTAATTTTCAAAATGTGCACGACTTTAACAATTTTTTGTTTAAATAGTCAAGTGAGTTTTACACATCAATTTGTGCTTCAAGTTTTTTGTTTTACATTTGTGTTAAAGTTGTGCTCCAACATTTGCGTAAATTACATCATTTTTTTGAATTCTTTTGAATTTTTTTAAATAGTAATTTTAAAAATAATTTTAAATGCATGAGGTAACTTTTTAAACATCATGTATCTATGTATTTGTAGATATCCATATATATCATGGATGATAATTTTCCACATGCTTCTTCGAGGTTTTAAACATCATGTGTATCTATGTATATGTAGATATCCATATATATATATATATATATATATATATATATATATATATATATAATGGAGGATGATCATTCGCCACGTGTCAAAGGTAAAAAAAATTCAGTGTCACGAGCTTGGAAACTTTGCTACAAAGTGTCTGCACAAGAATATCATCAATAAGTCCTCAAGAGGAGCGACAGGTGAAGCACTTGATTCATAGATCGAGTTGGAATTCACTCTCATCGCATGCATGGTGTCATCGGTGATGGGTTTTGTGTGGTACTTGGATAGTGGAGCTTCATTCTATATGACCGACAACAAAGAATTCTTCAGTAACTTGGAGGTGAAGGATCTCCAGATGCACATCGAGATGGGAGATGACGAGAGGTATAGTGCTACATACATAGGTACAATTAACTTTTATAGGGAGTCTATTGATCCTCTCACATTAAAAGATGACATGTATGTTCCTGGTTTAAAGAAGAATTTGGTTTATGTTTCTATGTTGGAAGACTGTGGCTATCATGTTATATTTAGCAAAGGAAAGGTGTTTCTTCATCACAAAGCCACAAGACATGTGAAGAAGATTGGGGTTCGAGTAAATAACCTCTACAAATTGGATGTAGAAGATTGTGTTGCCTTGAGCACAAAAGCAAAGAAGGTGGAGAGCCAAGACATCAGTGAGTTATGACACAGAATATTGGGCCATCTACACTGTGTTTCCTTGAATATCATGCAATATATTTCTACAGGACTTACCAAGGGTGCACTTTAGCAACGAGATACATGAAAAGGATGTACATTAGGGAAGTACACTAAAGCCACCTTTCACGATAAGGAAAGCCGAGCAATGGAGATCCTTAAGGGAGTTCACTCAGATGTGTGTAGACTGTTCTCGACAACCTCCACATTAAAACACAAGTATTATGTGATTTTTGTAGATGATTTTTCAGACAAGTATTGGATTTTCTTCATGGAGAGGAAAGATCAGATGTTCTCAAAGTTTTTTGAGTTCAAATGTGGGGAATATGTCTCAAATGAATTCAATAACTTATGTGCTTTATAAGGAATTCAACAGGAATTGATAGCACCTCATAACCCATAGCAGAATGGGGTTGCAGAAAGGAAGAACATAAATATTGTGCGAGCAACATGAGCGATGTTGCATGATCAGGGCCTACCACTGCATCTATGGTAGGAAGCATACAACACAGTAGTATTGGTGAAAAACAAAAGTCTTCATCAGATACTTGGGATAAGTATACTAGAGGAATATTTTTCAGGAAAGAGACCATATGTGGCGTATTTTAAAAATTTTGGTTCATCTTTTTATTTCCATGTGACCAAATATGCCAAGAAGAAGCTAGAGCCAACAACTGAGTTGGGAATATTTGTGGGTACATTGATACACCTCACAACTATTGGGTGTACTTGCTAGCACACATGATGATAATAGTCAAAAGAGAAGTGAAATTCAATGAAGAGAAGGCCATGTGAATTTCACTTGAGAGGGAGCTTCAGTTGCATGTAGTTGAGGAGTTCTTAGCTCCAAAAGAAGAACCTCAAGATGTGGAGCAACCACAAGAAGAGAAACATAGAGTGGAAGCACCCACTTATGTAGAGACATCCTGACACGGAAGGAAGTGCACCAGAGAGGCTAATATGTTGGTGCTTGATGTTAGATAGAATGTGGGAGCACCCACATCACAGCTCAGGCAGAGAAGGTCCCCAGAGCGGTACACTGGCTACATGCCTCTTATGAGCGAGAGTGTAGATATAGAGCCATCCTTTTTTAAGGAAGAAGTGCAAAAACCAATTTAGGTTGATTCCATGGTTGAGGGGTATGAATCCAATACCATAAACAATGGATGGGAAGTTGTCCTGAGACCATAGGGGAAGTCAATTGTAGGATCTAGGTGGATATTTTAAGTGAAGCAGACAACATATGGGAGTGTGGAGAAACACAAGGCCATATTTGTGGTCTAGGGCTTCTCTCAAGTGGAGGGGATTGATTATGATGAGACCTTTGCGCCAGTGGCAAGTTACTCATCAATTAGATCCATCCTTGCACTTTCAGTGCATATGGGATGAAATATACATCATATGGATGTAAAGAAAACATTCCTCAATGGAGTGATTGAGGAATAGGTGTACATTGAGCAACCAAATGGTTTTGAGACCTTCTACAAAGAGTTTCATGTGTGTAGATTCAAGAGAGCATTGTATGGGCTGAAAAAAACACCTCGTGCTTGGTACACAAGGATCGAAAAATACTTCATTGGGTTGGGCTTGACTAAGAGTGAAGCAGATGTGAACCTTTACCATATTGTGGTAGAAGGTAAAATTTTGATCATTGTACTTTATGTTGATGATTTGATACTGACAGGTGATGAGAAACTCTTTAAGTATTACAAAGAGGATATTGCAAGATAATTTGAGATGAAGGACATGGGGCTCTTGCATTGTAAACTAGGATTGGAAATTTCACAAAGAGACGGGGAGCTATTTGTATCTCAGGGAAATTAGGTGAACACGATTCTATGGAAGTTCCACATGGACGGAAGAAAACCCATGGAGACTCTTCTAGCAGGAAACTAGAGGAAGGAGGATAATGATTCAGGCTATGTAGTAGATTCTATCATATAAAGGAATATTGTGGGTTCACTCATGTGTTTGGTGAACACATGACTAGACATATGCTATGCAGTTAACTAGCTTAGTCAAGCTATGGTTAATACTACCAAGATCTTTTAGAAGGCAGGAAAGTGTGTGTTGAGGTACCTCAAAGGTACTACAAATTTTGGGCTATGGTATAGGAAAAAATAGGGAGTGAAGCTTCAAGGATTCACAGATGCAGATTGGGTAGGGATTCCATCCGCCAGGAAGATCACATCAGTGGGCATCTTCAGCATTGGATCAACAAAAATTTCCTAGTACAACAGGGAACATAGATCGGTTGCACTCAGTTCAGTATAGGTAGAGTACATGGCGACCAGTAAGCCAACATGTGAGGCCATCTGGATGAGGAAGATACTTGTTCGTTTGTTTGGTCGATAGATGGATATGTTAGTGATTTATTTTGATAACTAGAGTTGCATCAAACTCTCAGTTAATCATGTTTTTCATGAGAGGTCCAAGCATCCTGATATCCAGTATCACCATCTCAAAGATTGTGTACAGAGGCGGATTATGTCATTAGAGTAAATTCCCATGGAGGAGAAGGATGCATACATCTTGATGAAGGCATTTTCAAGACGAAAATTTAAGTTCCACAGAGGTAGGATCGGGGTAGCAAATAATCCCTTTCTTGTTGAGAGGGAGTGTTGATATTGGAGACAAGAAGAGGATTCTAATTTAATTTTCCCTTAATTAAATTACAAGGAAATTTTAATTCCACATCACATTACAGCTTGTACAAGTTAACTAAGTTGGGAAAACTTAGTTAGTTCAGTCAATTCGAGTTGGGGGTCAAACTAAAGGTATGTAGAGTTCACTCTAAGTTTTTAGGGGCTCCAGTTGTAGTTTATTTTGAGTTGTAATTGTTTAACTTAATTATTTGACTTAAAATCAGTTTAACTAGTTCTAACTGATGGATGATATAGTGAGAGATCCAGTGAAATAAATCTGATCTAATTCACATGGAATGATCAATCAGAAAACTAATAATTCACTCTAAATAGGTGTTGAGTGTCAGTTCTAAGGACGACTTAGTTGATATTAGAGTTAAAGGGATGTAGACTATCAGTTGCATAGTTAAAAAATTGTGTAGGTCATGCATGAGGTTATTAGGATGCCTCAGATGTATTGTGAAATCGATTAATTGAAATTTCCTAATTAATAGGGGCTCAATTACCTCGGGAATGCATGAGAAATGATGATCATACAAGGGCAATGAATTGGTTAAGTATCGGACCAAACTTGCTCAGATCAGAGTGAGATAGTCAGAGATGGTGTAGATAGCTTTCAAGCCTGAGAGAAGCATTGTATTGTTTCATATTCTTGACTTAATGAAATATAGAGATAGTAGAGATTTTAGTTGAGGTTTTCCCCATATACATATTTTTGTTGTGTGATTGAAATTATTTATGTTTCTTGTTCATGTGATTGTGCAATTGTAATTGGTTTTCGTAATTTGTAGAAGAGATTCAAGTATTTTTTTTTAGCATATTACATGATCAGTTGAATCTATGCGGATTTTTTACAATGGAAAGTGGGAAAAAATAAATGAAGAAAAGAGTAAATTAATTTTATCTCTCTGGTGAGTTTTTATTGAGCTTGGATACCAGGATCTATTGTTTTTCACATATGCTTTTTAACATCTACAATATGTAATTTTTTTCATTATGAATAAAATTGTGATTTTTCCTTGGCGAAAAAAAAGGTTCAAGTATGAACAAAGATCGCTCTAATTGATGTGTGACATGAAAAAAAATCAACAATGAATTTTTGAGGAATACATGGATTTATTTGCTCAATAACAAATCTAATTTCTTTGACAAATTTAAAGAGTTTAAGGCTTTTGTGGAAAATTAGACATGGAATAAAATTAATGTGTCAAGGATGGATAATGGTGGAGAATTCTATGTGAATGAATTCAATGAAATTTGTTAGAATTCCGGCATAGCGAGGAAAAAACCTACTCCATACACACCTCGATAGAATGAAGTTGCAGAAAGTATGAATAGGATAGTGATGGAAAAACTAAGGAACATGCTCATAGGTGTTTGGATAGGACATGAATTTTTGGTATATGTGGTGGATATTGCATGTTACATAGTAAATCAATCACCCTCATCAATGTTGGATGAGAAGACTCCACATCAGGTATGGATTGGTAAGAAACCATTTCTTAAACATATTAGGGTATTTGGTTGTGACAATTATGTACATGTTCCAAAGGAAAATATGAGTAATTTGGATAATAATGTTGAAAAGTGTATCTTTGTCAGATATAAATATGGTCTAAAAGGTTACAAGATTTGGAAACTAGAAACTAAAAAGGTTGTGTATAATCAAGATGTGGTATTTAGAGAAATCAAATATGTTGCCAAAAAAAAGTCACTACCAAGGGAAAAAGAACACAAAAAAAGAGAGTTTGAATTGAAGGATTATGAATCAAATTATACAAAATACAATGAATAATAAGAAGATGAACCCCATGATCTAGTATTGAGGAGAACCGTTTGAGAAAGGAGGCAACCATACATGTATACTCCACCTAATTTCTGATCCAATTTAGTTTTCATATTATTGATGTTGATCCTATAATTGTTATGGAGGCAGTGGATTTAGATGATTTCAGACTTTAGCAAAAGTTCATGGTTGAAGAAATGGCAACCTTAGAAAAGAATGTGGCTTGGGATCTAGTTGAGTTGTAGGGTAGAAGAAATTCCATTAAAAAAAATGGGTGTTTAAGAGAAGTTGAATGCAAAATTAAAAGTGGAGAAATAAAAACCTCGGTTAGTAACATAAGGTTATTTATAGGTAGATGGAATTGACTTTGGTGAGATTTTTTCTTCTATTTCCAAGACAACTTCTCTTAGATTTCACTTATCTGTTGTTGTTGTTTTTAAATTTTAAGTAGATCATATGGACATAAAGAAATAATTCCTACATGGGGATATAGAAGAATAAATCTACAAGAAGAAGCCAAAAGTATTTGTAGTGAAGGGAAAGAAAGAGTTAGTATGTAGGCTAAAAAATTATTTATATGGGTTAAAGCAATCACCAAGGATGTAGTATAAAAAAATTGATACTTATATATTGGTACTTAGCTTCACAAGGAGAAAATAATATCATTGTGTGTATTTCAAATTAGTTGGTGATTATCTTATTTAATTGGTATTTCATGTGGATGATATGTCACTGATTAGAAATGATAAGGAATTCATTCAGGATGTGAAAGCTCATTTGTCTTTTAAATTTGACATGAAGGATCTTGATGCCGCAAAATTCTATTTGAGAATGGAAATTAAAAGAGATTAGGTTGTTGTAAACATAATCCTGTGGGGTTATATGAATCTGAACTATTCACTTGAGAGGAAGGCGAAAAGCCTAAAGTGAATGCCAACAATCATAGAAGTCTAAGAGACCTCTTGGAATACGAAACCAAGGGCCACACATACTGTACTAATGTGTATCATATGAATGATAAAAGTATCGAGCATGCTTATCTTAATCTATTGTTTAGTTTCATGAGTGAGTTTGACATGGTATCATTTCTTTATAAGAGTCTATGGTTCTTAGTCACATAAATAGATATGGTAGTTTCAAACAACATTTTAGTGAGTTTGCATCAACCATTTTCTTAGTAATGAAGTTGGTCAACCCAGAGGAGATATTAGAAGAGAAACCAATTAGGTAAGAATGATTGGAATTATCCATGTTGGGTTAGAAGAATGCATTGAAGCAATACTATATTGATCTCCAAACACATTGGAAGCCTATGGGCCTACCTCAATGAAATGATTTTCATCCTACCTCCTTTAACTTTGGAATCCATCAAGCTAATTTAACTTGACATTGCCATTGTTGCAGAGCTCGCCCATTATCTTGTTAATAGAAGTTGTCTATGAGTGCATGCAGGAAACTTGTGAGGGGCTTGCTCCATGGTGAGCTCGATGAGAAAATAAATAAGGTTATAAGTAAAACATGAAAAAAATGGATAAAATGCATATTCAAAATTGAAGGATATCTCTGAATTCAAAGCTAACAACATTCTTACCAAGAATACCAATGTCAACATATTTTATTACAAAATTACTATTGAAAAACAAGGAAATAATGGGAATATTACCAAGGGTTTCTTCTCTTACAGGTTGATATTAAGTCCCTGGATTAGTAAGAATCAAAAGATGAGGCTCAAAAATTGATTTCTGAAGCTTATCTGTAAATGATTTAGGCATATGCCTATGCTTGTCAGTGATTTCATGAGCTCTAGCAAATTTGGAAAATTTTACAATTTCTCGCTAATCAAATGGCATTGTAGATTGTATAATTTTATCTTAAGGGTTCTCTATTGCAACAATTACTCTTACAAATATTTGCATTTTTTCCCAATTCTTACGCAAGTTGATGATAAATATGGCATTTGAGTGTCTCTTGGAAATGTGGCATTCCATAAAAAAATCATAGTTTTTAATGTCGATATGAACATCTTCTGCAAACATCATTTGAATGTATGCTTCTCTTTGTGATAAAGCCCCTTGGTACCCATTTTTTCTCTAGAATAGTAAAAATTAAGCTATGTAATATATCTACCAACAAAATCTATCTTTGTATGGATGATACTCTTCTACCATTGTAATGAAGTTTGTATGAAATTTTTTTTCTAATAAATTCTTATTACATGTAAGATTTTCTCAGTCATTTTTCTACCCACAAGTCCCAGGTTTAGCTCAGAAACATATTTGCATATTTTCCATTCCGAGCCCGTAAGTCTAATGCATTTTCTTGAGATTTATTTCCTTTTTTCTTTGTAGTGATCATTTCTTTGTCCATGGTTCTTTTCCATATCCACATCCCAGAATTTCTACTATGTATGTTTCTCCTATTGTCTCTCTGTAGTCTGAAACCCTGACAATTTTCCACCTCGTTTGTAGCCTTTCCTCTACTAGTGCATTAGGCCCTTTTCTAGGTGATATTTTGAAACCCTTGCATAATAGAAAAGTGTGTTTATGGGGTTCCATGTGAATTGAGGATTGAGTATGGAAGGCCCAAGTTTTTCCATTGAGAAGGATCAACTACGAGTGGCCTACACTTGACCAACTTCACAACTGGTCATTACAAGCCAACATTTCATCTAGGTATGTATTAATTTTGGGTGAATGTGGAAATTTTATGTGTGCATCCCATCTATGGCCCTGTGCAGTCAAATGTTTCTCTGGTCAAAGCTACATTGATAAACGAGGCAATGCCTTCCACTTATGGAAGAGAGAATAATCGTTATCATTTCATGGAAAGAGACGAGTTTGAATGCAAACCCAAAAAATTCATCCAAAATTAGCACTCCTTGTTGGTGTTGACTATTTAGTGCATTTAAATGTCAAGCAAGTGCTAGAATTTAATCTTGATAAGCTCTATAATACCTCTACCTTCTTTTGAATGCATGTCCTAATCACTTGAGGATCTGGTATCCTTGAAGCTACATTACTAGAGACATAACTGGAGCCATGGTTTCCATCAGAAAATCTTAGAAACATACTAGAATGAATTAGATTCTTGAGAAATAAAGCTAAGCCTAGTTTCTCAAACAAAGGAAAAAATATTTCTAAGTCAAAAGAAAGTATTATTTTTTCAATTTTCTTGTGCATTTACCATAATTACATTTGGAATTTTAGTTTTTTGTTTGGTATGAAATTGAGCTAATTATTTCTCTTGCACATATGTAGTGGCACATGGACTAGTCAACGTGTGACCCAATTTCATTTGTGTCTTTTTTATTGTAGTTCACTCCCATCCTTAGCCCTGGTTTTTGTAACTAGAAACCTATTCTCACTTCTGTTATTGCTCTAATTCTCAAGTCAACACTCTATAGATTAAAAAATATTATTTAGTATTCCTTTACATTCTTGGTTGGAAACCATGGAATTAATCGTACTTGGCTTGATTTTATGTTCTCATTTGTGAGTTTGGTTTTGAATTTGTTACTGTTTGTGGTTTCTACCAAAATTCTCTAGTGAAAGGAGAGACTTTTGAGCCAATTGTGTGCAATTCCTATGCTAAAATTCCAAGTTATTATTTGATGGTTGAGTCTTCCATAATCTAAGAAACAATGTTTGTTCATCAGGCATTCCAGAGTTGGAAGATAAGTCAAACTTAATTTTCCTGTAAAGAATTCAAATTTGAATAAATATTCAGTTGAAGTCAGTCCCATGGACCAGCTTGTACTTTTTTGAAAATAATTTTTATCATTTAAATTTGCGTTGTAAACATGTACATTTTCAATTGAAGTAGACACCTTTCATTTTTTCAGATTCATTTGTTGTGAAATGCCTCAAATTGGTGAAGTATTAGAGTTATTGAATACTCTGATACTCTCTACTATTGACAATACAATCAAAAAAAAAAAAAAAAAAAACCACTCTAATAGATGTTTGAACTTTTATACAACATGAACAAGACAATATCAAGTTTCTTCAGCTCAAGTCACAACTCCAACAAGATGAATTACAACAAAAGAGTCAACATTCTGAATTGTTTGTTGTTAAAAACATTTCTCCTTTTTAGTTTGATAAATGATCTTATAAGCAACCAAAACATGAACAAAATTTAGGAGCATATTCCCATGAAGATGAAAAGTTTATACTTGCGCTTCCCAATCCCAACATCAGAGCTTGGGAATAAGTCATTAAAATCAAGCACACGATTGGTCTCGAATATGAAAGGAAGTGCCCTTTCAAATTATGAAATATTACAAAGCAATCCAATTTCATAGTTTTGAGTTTCTTCATGACATATCATCTTCATTTTCTCCACTTCCACAACCATTTTAGATTATAAAATGCCAACATTATGATTGATTTTGCCACACAAAAGATCAATTCTTTAATCTTCACCCTTGCGAGCATTGTGGAAAACATTCTCATCATTCAGAGAGATGTTCCAAACATAAGACTCCTGCAAGATAAAAAATTCACCTTTGATGGAACGTGTCTTGGAAATGTTCTTCAACAACTTATAAGATATATTAGGCATACCACATATTTCATTCTCGAATATTAACATGTATTGTAGTGGAGAGATCTTGATCTTCTCACCTTGTATCTAACAAGGGGGGGAATTGATAGCCAACTAGTAACTTTGAAGTTATATCAAGTGAGCTTGATCCATAGCTTAAACTAGAGCCTAGAGCTAGAGTAAGATATGTAATAAGAGAAAAAATCATTTTCCGTGACCATGATTTGGATGATGGCGAACCTTAAATGACCACTCATAGAAGACTTTGAATTCTGCTATCCATTTCATCTTTAAACCATAATAAGGGAGAAATTCCACTTCTTAGAAGAATTTAGCTTCTATCTATTGGGGTCATATAATATAGAGATAAAAGTGTGTTTTCCTGACTATTCATTTTTGGGGTATGCTTGCAATATGTAGCCTATGAATTCACCAAGTATCATATTCTAAGCATTTTGTTGTGTACAAAGGGTCAAAATAGTCAAAGACATTGTAAATATGTGTGTCATAAAAGATTCGGTTAACCCTAATTCAAATTTTTAAAGTCAAAAAAGTCCATGAGGGGTCATAATTTGAAGTTTGAGATTATGGAGGGAATGGGTCATTATGAAAGTTAAAGGGGCCATGTCATGAGTGATTTGCTCATCATAAGTCAGTTGTGGGGGTCATGTCAGTCATGTCAATCAGTTTAGGGTTAGTTATGAGTTAATCAGTGTCATGTCCTACTCATGATTGTAAAATTACCCTCTCATGTCACTTCCATTCATAATTCAAAACAATTATCATGATAAAAATAGGTTTTCAATGGCATAAAATTCAAATTTTATTTGAAAACTCTCCCATTCTATTTGAAGAAAGGTGTGAAAGCTAATATGGATGGTTTGAAGAAAGGCGTTGAAGCTAATATGGATGGTTTGAAGAAAGGCATGGAAGCGAAGATGGATCGTTTGAAGAATGGCATGGAAGCTAAGATGGATGGTTTGAAGAAAGGCGTGGAAGCTAAGATGGATGGTTTGAAGAAAGGCATGGAATCTAAGATGGATGGTTTGAAGAATGGCGTGGAAGCTAAGATGGATGGCTTGGAAGCTAATATGGATGGCATGGAAGCTAAGATTGATGGTATATAATATTTGAAGAAATGCATTGAAGGTTTGAAGGAAGGTTTGGCAAAGTTGCTACAAGAAAATCTTCCTAATGGAGAAAAGGTAGGTGAGGAAACTCATGATGAGAACAAAATAAATGTTAATCATGATTTGATAGACTCTAATGTTGGATTTAAGACCCACCATATTCCAAATATAGATATGAGGAAGTTTGATTGCAAGGATCTGATAACTTGGATACTACAAATGGAGTAATACTTTGAGCTCCATAATACGAAAAACACACAAAAGGCATGCATTGCAACTTTATATTTAGAAAAAAATCAGTTTTTATGGTATCGATCACTTTGTTCTCGTAAACCACTTGTCACTTGGTCAATTTTTATAGAGGAAATGATAGCACATTATGAGGATACAAAGAGAAACACCTTCTTTAGCCAATTGATAAATCTCAAACAAAAGGGTTCAATGATGGAGCACATTGAGGACTTCCAAAAATTGAATATAAGGGTAAATAATATTCCAGAGGAACATAGGATTGATGTATTCATAGGGACTCTAAAGGATAACATCCAAAACCTGATACATTGGAGAAGGCATTCAGGTTGGCAAGAAACATTGAAAGAAAAATTATGGTGACAAGGAAACCTACCACTCGAAACTATAAGGATGGAAGTGTTGCTACTCATATACTTCCACAACCTACAAGGTTGAAACCAAAACAATTGGAATAAAAAAGAGAAAAATGGCTTTGCTATAGTTGTGATAGAAAATACACTAAAGGTCATAAGTGTGCTGATAAGAAATTATTTTACGTAGATTGTGAAGATGAGGAAGAAAATGAACAAGAAACTTCAAAAGAAGAGGATATACACCAGGAACCAACCCTAGAGAAGAAGAAATGAATTCGACCATATCTTGTAACACATTGGCAGGAATTACCACTCCTCAAACTCTGAAGATAGAAGGACATATCAAGAAGAAAAAATTAATAATGCTTATTGATTTGGGTAGTACCCATAATTTTATTCATTGTAAGGTAGCCAAGGAATTGAATTTCTTCCTATACCCAGCGCTAGAGTGTCATGTGATGGTGGAAAA
Source organism: Pinus albicaulis (assembly GCA_034641835.2). Taxonomy (NCBI): domain Eukaryota; kingdom Viridiplantae; phylum Streptophyta; class Pinopsida; order Pinales; family Pinaceae; genus Pinus; species Pinus albicaulis. Next base: position 445,815,242 of record CM076582.1, on the reverse strand, counting down.
GGGAGGAACTATAAATTTCTCTGGAAAGTGCCATAATATCAAGCTAAACATGGGGGAATATGCATTGAATATTCCAATGCTTTCCATTCCAATGGGTGGTGATGATGTTGTACTAGGAGTACAATGGTTGCAATCTTTGGGGACGGTAGCTTTTATTTTTCAAGAAATTTTCTTGAAATTTTTTTCGGAAGGAAAGGAAGTTGAATTACGAGGTATCACAAGAAAGCTAGGAAAGATAATAAGCTATAATTTCATGACAAATATTCTAAATAAAGAACAATGTGGCGTCATTGCACAATTATGCTCAGTAGAAGTTCCAACATCAAAATCATTTATTTCTCCAGATCTCCAAAAATTCTTGGACAATCATTCCAAGGTGTTTGAAACTCACAAAGGACTCCCACCTATTCGTGATCATGATCATGGTATTCATTTGGTTCCAGGAAGTGTTCCTCCAAACATCAGGCCTTACAGATATCCTTATGTACAAAAGAGAAAAATTGAACGTATGATTTCAGAAATGCTAGAGGTTGGTATAATTCAACCTAGTCAAATTTCTTTCTCTTCTCGAGTAGTATTGGTGAAAAATAAGGATGGATCATGGCACAAGTGTCCAAGTTATAGGGAGCTCAATAATCTCACTATTAAAGATAAATTTACCCTTCCTGTGATTGATGAATTATTGGATGAATTACATGGAGAAATTTATTTCACCAAGTTGGATCTCCATTCAGCATATCATCAAAGTAGAATGAATACTAAAGACATTCTGAAAATATGTTGGCAGGGTGCTTAAACTATTGGAGGAGAAACAATTATGTGCAAAAACCTCCAAATGTTTCTTTGGAGTACAAGAGGTGGAATATTTGGGTCATATTATATCTCAGGAGGGTGTTAAGGTAGACCCTAACAAAATTAAAGCCATTAAGGAATGGAAAGTCCCCACAACCATAGAGAATCTGCGAGGATTTCTCGGGTTAACAGGGTATTATCGCAAGTTTGTTAAGAATTATGGGAAAATAGCAGCACCTCTAACAACATTATTGAAGAAATATGCATTTTCATGGACTCCTAAAGAAACTAATGCCTTTGAACATCTTAAAGAGGAAATGTGCCAAGCACATGTCTTAACTACACCAGACTTCACAAATTTTTTTACTGTGGAATGTGATGCCTCAGGAAATGGAATTGGTGTTTTTTAAATGCAATAAGGAAGACCCATTGCTTTTGAAAGTCGTCCAATCAAAGGAAATTATTTACATAAATCTATTTATGAGAAGGATATGTTGTGTAATATTCCCAAATGGGAAAAGCAGGAATATAGTGCAAAACACTAGAACAATAGTGCTTAACATCATATAAAAATAAGAGGCCAATATGGAGACCTTTCATTCATTATAACAGCAGCAAAATATGCATAATAAATGGGCCATAATATGTAAAATAAGATAGAATAAGCCTCCAATGGACAAAACCCTCTAAAGAGGTGTTGCTACTATATATCAAAATGTCGGAAGATTGCTACAACGTTGTTTTAAAGGAATTGCTACAGAAAATGGCTACAGAAAATATGATGGGCTGATATATGCCACAAAATATAGATATATTACATACTAGGCACTATACAACCTCCAATGAAGAACCCCACAAGGGTTTTCAACAATACACCATATACAAGATGGGAATCTAGGTCCTAGGGCTGAAGATCCAATGCAAAATATAGATCTGGAAAGTGTGGCTGATCTGATATAAAAAATAATGTAGCCTCATCCAATATAATCTTTAGATCAAGGGCTGATCCCTTCTCTAGAAAACCTCCTCTCCAAATGGTGTGCCAAAACCACCCTACAACTCCTCCCTCAAAATAACACAGTTCTAGAAAGAAATTGCGTTGTAGGGGAAAATAAACCAATGGTCTAATTTCAAGATATGGAAATAAGCACAAGGGCCTTCCTTACTATCATCCCAATGGAAATGAACCCTTATCCACTGAAAATAAGTACTGAAGTGACCCAAAGGTGGTCTCCATTGCTGCAACCTGCAAAACAACTCAACCCTCAACAGGATCTGCGTTGTAGATGTAAGATGAAGCTTTGGCCAAATGCTTGATAGTGGAAGTGAAGTAAAAGAATCCTCCAAGGGCTTCTCAATGGAAGAGGTGGGATTCCCGATCAGGAACACCCAATGCTAAACAACACAACAATCTCATCTAAACAGCTAGAGAAAACTATATGTCTAAACAGACCATATATTCAGAAATATCAAATACAAAAACATACTGAATATGGCTGCCATCCTCTTCCTTTTATAAGATGTGAGCTTCCCAACCCTAAGCCCCATTCATTTATGACCCTACTTCCATGCAAGGTGTCTCCATCTAGAACTGCGTTGTCCTTCATTGATTGCCACTCCTCCATGACAATGTTGTTGATTTGGTCAAAGTTGACCCAGTCAAGATGTTCCAGCCCCTTTTCACACCTAAGGGTGCTCAATTAAGCTACCAATATGTTTTCCTTTTACATTGGCATTGATTTATTCATTATTAAGGAGACTTATGGGCCTCCATTGTCCTCTTATTCATAAAACAAAGTAGCAAAAAAAAATTAATATTCCAACTAGCTCATGTCTAATTGGGAAAATTACAATCCTCCCTTCCCAAATGTTGCTTGTCCTCAAGAAAATGACAAGGTGAGTGCTGCAACTCATCTCCTCCACCATTGGTGACACTATCATGTGATAATATTCCCTCATAATCTAAGTTTCTCCCAATCCATTCCTCCATGAAATGCTCCACCAAAGTTCTCATGAGATGCAATTGATTCATCCCACAAGGAAGAAATAGATCCAATGAAACAAACATGGTTTGCCCAATGTTCTCCCTGAAACATGTAGCATAATGAACATGGAGAATCTCTCTCCCATAGGGCACATACATTCCTCCCATACTCCCTCCAATCATTCCCATAAAAATAATAAGTACATCATCAATGTATGGGATTAAAACTAAGCACATACAAACATAAATATGAAAATATGGAGGTGGGTCATAGTCCCACATGTGGAACCAGTGCAATAAATCTCCTGACTGCATCAGATAGTGATATGGTAAGTGGTTTCCCCACCACCTACTTTCTGCCCAAGTCTTCTCATAATGGCTGAAAATGTGAGATATGTTTGGTGCATTTGGAGTGCACCCACAATGATACAACATCTCCCTATATCCTCCAAGGGAGTGGCCATGTTTAGAAATTTTTATGCCCCAAAGTTGGCCATGAAGTTTATATGGAAGAATGCTCCTCCTTGGAGCTATGGCCTGCATATACATGGTAAAGGAATGAAAATATTCACCAAATAAAACATTATGTACATAAGCATGTTCTTCACCAAAAATTTTGCTCATACAAATGGAGTGGTCCATAGATAGATCCCCTCTCATTCCAAAAGAGGAAAGAGGTGGTTGTGATAACTCCTTCATCGATTCATGTATCTCTCCCATCTCCACATGGTTCATGCATCTTTGAAATTTCTGATATAGTTTCTCTTCACAGCCTTCCCAAGTGTAGCTCTCCATGATAGTCTTGTAGACCCTCATGGAATAAGTATGGCTGAAAAGGAATTCTTCATGAGCTCTTTGTAGCAACTTCTCCTTGAGCTTGGAGGCTCTAGCTAAGAATATCATACCATGATAATAGATGACTTCATCTTGGATTGAATAGCCCTCTTCATGTAGCTAGTCATCAAGTATCATGCATGTAAAAATATCCTTGGAATAATCCACCAACAGTTGGGATTTCCAATATGGATCAATATTCCATAGTGACAACACTGATGCTCTATCACAAAGAACATCTGTCATATGGATGCCCTTCTCCTTGACATCTCCCATGCCAAAGGTATATGTTGGAAGTTTTCTATCCTTCCCATGCTTCTCCTCCCACAGTGCAGAATCTGAAATGAGAGTGGGTAATGATGATGTTGGGAGAATATCTCCCTCCTCCTTGAGTCTACCCAAGACTCTTAGCGCTATATCTTGGCCTTCTAATGCTCCCATTCCTTCAAGATCTATGAATGGTGCATCATGATGTGAGATATATCTCACCAAATCTGGATCAGGTGGCCTCCCAGGTGGTTTGCCACAATATAGTGATGTCTCATGGACCAATTGCATATGCATAATAGATAGGACAATCATGTCCCTACTTCCACTGCGCAAATCCAACTCTGTCTCTTGTGTGGAAGTTTCATGATATTTGGGTACCACTCTTAATGATGCAAGAGTCCCTCTAATTGGAGGAATTTCTCCATCCTTACCTCCTGGTGGTGGTGGATCGTCTCTTGCTATTCTAGCGTTGTGACCCCTCTCTTGTTCTTCTTCTTCCTCCTCCTCATCATCTGAGAAGACCTCTATGTAGTGTGCCTTTCCTACTGCACATTTGTGTCTAGGTGCCCAAGATTATTGGCACGTGAAGCAAAGCTTCCTTCTCCTCAAATCTCTTCAGACATCATCATCAAGAAGTTTTTTATTTTGGCTCTCCTTTGAAAGAGGAGCCTTCTCATCTTTTCCCTTTGATAGAAAGGAGGGCTTGTGCTGAAATGTTTCCTTTTCTTTTGGCAAGGCATCTTGAAGATCTCTAGCCCTTTCAATGGCATCTTGAAGGGTAGTGGGCTTGGTAGACTTAACCAACCCATGAAGAGGTTCATCTAACCCATCAATGAACATATAGACCCTTCTTGCGGCAGATAAATCAGGAACCATAAAAAAAAGTTTTAAAAATTTAGAAATATAAGTTTCTGGATTACTTCATTGTTTAAGCTTTGAAAGCCCCATGAATGGTGCTTCAGGATCTCTTTTATCAAACCTCTCCACCAACCTCCTTGTGAACTCTAAATATGTAGTCACATTGGCATGACCCAATGTAGACAAGGCATGGAACCACCAATCATGTGCTCCACTCTCAAGGTGCAACGCTACTATCTTAATGGCCTCCATCTCTGGAACTTTGTTCAACTGGAATTAGATGTCAAAATTCTCTACCCATGATTTGGTAGTGCATTTAGATGACCCATCAAAGTTGGGTAAGAAAAATATGCCCATAGTGCAGTGTAGATCATGATTCTAAATGAATCCTCCACCTCTATTATGATGCCTGGGTCTCCTATTGTCCTTGATTTGACATAATTCTTGAAAACTCAAGTGGTCCTTGAATCTCTGAATTTGAGACTCATACTCCATGAAATAGTCTTCAAGGGATTCTTGTTCTTGAAACCCTTCATTTCCCATTGCCAATAATGTAGGCATTATAGAGCATTGGGAAACTTGTTGTTGTTGCACTGGTTGATCACTCCAGTGATGAGAAATACTCGAGCCTTCACCATGTTGAAATCCTTTACGGTATTCCTTGTATATATCCATCCTCATCTCCTTTATTTCTCTAGCAATGTCTTGCATAGCTTTGAGAAGAATCTTAGGAAACTCCTCTTCATCTTCTCCTCCAAATAAAGGGGTTTTACCCTTGTCTTCGTTGTCATTTGTATAATCAAACTTCCAGTGTCTTATTCTTTGATACCTTTTCTCTCTATCAGTAAGAGGACCTCCTTATTCAAATGACATATTGGCTTTTCAAGATGCACAAGTTGTGCCAAGATTATGCTCTGATACCACTGTAATATTCCCAAATGGGAAAAACAGGAATATAGTACAAAATGCTGGAACAATAGTGTTAAACATCATATAAGAGTAAGAGGCCAATATGGAGACTTTTCATTCATTATGAAAACAACAAAATATGCATAATAAATGGGCCATACTATGTACAATAAGATAGAACAAGCCTCCAATGGACAAAACCCTCTAAAGAGGTGTTGCTACTATATATCAAAATGCCGGAAGACTGCTACAACGCTATTTTAAAGGAACTGCTACAGAAAATGGTTACACAAAAAATCATGCGCTGATATATGCCACAAAAGATATATCTATTACATATCTACGAACTATACAACCTCCAATGAAGAACCCCACAAGGTTTTTCAGCAATACAACATATACAAGATGGGAATCTAAGCCCTAGGGCTGAAGATCCACTACAAAATATAGATCTAGAAAGTGTGGCTGATCTGATATGACAAATAATGAAACCTCCTACAATAGAATCTCTAGATCAAGGGCTGATCCCTTCTCTAGAAAACCTCCTCTCCAAATGGTGTGCGAAAACCACCCTACAACTCCTCCCTCAAAATAACGCAGATCTGGAAAGAAAATGTGTTGTAGGAGGAAATAAATCAATGGACTGATGCCAAGATATGGAAATAAGCACAAGGGCCTTCCTTACTGTCCTCCCAATGGAAAAGAACCCTTCTCCAGTGAAAATAAGTACTGAAGTGACCCAAAGATGGTCTCCATTGCTGCAACCTGCAAAACAACTCAACCCTCAACAGGATCTGCATTGTAGATGTAAGATGAAGCTTTGGCCAAATGCCTGATAGTGGAAGTGAAGTAAAATACTCCTCCAATAGCTTCTTAATGGAAGAGGCGGGATTCCCGATCAGGAACACTCAGTGTTAAAGAACGCAGCAATCTCAGCTAAACAACTAGAGAAAGTTGTATGTCTAAACAGACCATATATTCAGAAATATCAAATACAAAACCATACTGAATATGGCTGCCATCCTCTTCCTTTTATAAGATGTGAGCTTCCAAACCCTAAGCCCCATTCATTTATGACCCTACTTCCATGCAAGGTGTTTCCATCTAAAACTGTGTTGTCCTTCATTGATTGCCACTCCTCCATGACAACGTTGTTGATTTGGTCAAAGTTGACCTAGTCAAGATGTTCCAGCCCCTTTTCACACCTAAAGGTGCTCAATTAAGCTGCTAATATGTTTTCCATTTACATTGGCATTGATTTATTCATTATAAAGGAGACTTATGGACCTCCATTGTCCTTTTATTCATAAAACAAAGCAGCAAAACAAAAATTAATATTCCAACTAGCTCATGGCTAATTTGGAATATTACATGTTGGCAATACTACATGTACTAAAGAAATGGTGACCTTACCTAATGGGAAGATAATTCAACGTAAAAAATTATCATTATAGTCTTAAATACTTTTTGGAACAAAGACTATCTTCAGAAGAGCAGAAAAAATGGGTTGCGAAGATGTTTTGTTATGACTTTGAAATCATCTACAAAAAATGGAAGCTAAATGTTGTTGCACATGCACTCTCAAGAAAGAATGAGGATGTGGAAGCATTTCTTTGTGCCATTTCTAATATCCAACCAGATTGGATAACCGAAGCAAGGGAGGAATGGAAGAATGAAGAAGAAGTATGGACACATTCAAAAGTTGTAGCAAGATCCTAGTACATTTGATACATTTAGTTGGAAAAATGATTCCTTATGGTACAAAGATCGCGTACATCTTTGTAAGAATTCCCAACTTAAACAAAATATTATTTTGGAATTACACACCTCTCCCTTAGGAGGACACTCAAGATTTTTAAAAGTTTACCACAGGGTGAAGAAACAATTTTTTTTGGATGACCTTAAATATGATATTCAAAAGTTTGTGGCGGAATTTTTGGTTTTCTAGCAAAATAAAGTTGAGACAGTTAAGACCCTGGGTCTGCTACAACCTTTATCCATTCCAAATCAACGTTGGGAGGAAGTTTCAATGGATTTTATCATAGGTTTACCTAATTCCAAAGGAAAGAGTGTCATCATGGTGGTAGTTGATAGGCTTACGAAGTATGCACACTTTTGTGCATTATCTCATCCATTTAAAGTGAGTACAGTTGCTACTACATTTATGGAAACAATTCAAAAGCTACATGGAAAACCAAAGATCATTGTAAGTGATAGAGATCCCATTTTCACTGGAAATTTTTTGACGGGATTATTTTCTTATTTGGGTACTCAACTAGCTCATAACTCATCTTATCATCCTCAGTTCGATGGGAAAATTGAGATAGTGAACAAATTTTTGGAAGGATATATTCGTTGCTTTGTATCTAATAAACAAACATAATGGGTCAATTGGTTACCTATGGCTGAATGGAGGTATAACACTTCCTTCCACATGCAGAAAAAATGAAAATTCGTTCAAGCAGTGGAATATCACATTGAGCATCAACAAAAAGTTCTCCAACTCTTAAATGATAACCTAAATTTGGCATAGAATCGAATGAAACAATATGCAAATCAACACTGCAACGAAAGAAGTTTTGATGTAGGCAACTGGGTATTTTTATGGCTACAACCATACAAATAAATGTCCCTCAAGCAAGCTAAGAAGGAAAATAAATTATCGCCAAAGTACTATGGTCCTCACAAGGTGTTGCAAAACATTGGTACTATGGAATAAAAATTGGAGCTTCCTACATCTTCCCGAGTGCACCCAATTTTCCATGTTTCATGCTCAAAAAAGTTTATCTGTGACAAAATTCTGGTTCAAAAAATATTTCCAGAACTTGATGAGGAAGGAAAAATCATATTGGAACATGAAGTAGTCATGGAAACAAGAACTCGACAACTACGAAATCGATCAATTTCAGAGTATCTCATGAAGTGGAAGAAATTACCCACTAAAGATTCCACATGGGAGGATGATAATTTTATTCAGAAGCATCCAAAACTACTCAAGCATTGAGGAAAACACCCTTTTTGAGTAGAGGGGCATGTTAGGGCCTTATATTACTAGTGTAGTCCCTTATTATTTTTAGTGTATCCCCCATATTGTTATTGTTGTACCCTTGTAGTCCCCATATTTTTATTATTGTGCCCTTACATTATTATTGTTAGGTCAGCTAGGATTATATTGTGGCCCCATGGACTCATATATATAGAAAGGAGGCTTTTTCATTTTTGTCATCCAAAAATTGTTCATTTATGTAATGTAAAGGAGGTTTTCCCCTCGAAGTAGCTGATTTCTAAGGAGTTGATCTCTCTTTTCTTCTATTTTGGGAGTTGGTTTCATAACATATTCTCCCCCATATGTGTTTCATTCTCATCACTGGAGCAGTGTCAAAGTGTAAGAAAGTTTCAAACAACTGAGAAGAAGGTTCAAATCTTGTGGGAAACAAGCACTGCGCAACTTCTGTACACGAAGGTCGAAGTGTTTTCGGGTTTCCGGGTAAGGTTTTCTCCTTTTCTGTTTAAAATTTTATGTTTCATGAGCTCCGTATAACACCCCCAAACCAATCTCAGCATCATAAATAGTGTCAGGATATCATAACCTTGGAACTACATTCATTTCTGCTACGCACACGCTACCCAAGCTTATGTATTTTGTGTTTGTGCATGTAGTGTTGTATTCAGGTGTTTTATTGGTTGGTGCATATTTTAAATATCATTCTTTAAAAATAAAATTAATCACCTGTTGTTTTGTTTGCATTTGGTCCATTCATTCCAAACCCTCGATCGTGGTGCTACACATATGCTACGTAAAATATCATTTTTTAACCGAGACCTTGTTTTCCATTTTCCTTTGCATAAATTGTCTTGGGGAGGGGGGGGGGGGCGGGTGGTTGAATCTTGCACAATCAAGATGGAGATGTGGTATGTTATGAACCCCAAAATATCTATTTATCCAATGCAGACACAACCATTCGGGTAGATTTGGAACAGATAGGCCTCATTGCTTTTTGTGAGAAGGTTCAAGCCACAAGTTTTCATTTTGAACTCATTAGACTCTTTGCATTAATTTCAAGGGTAATGAAGTAAATATGGACCATATTGAGTTCAATCTTTCAGAGGAAACCATATCACAAGCAACAGATATACCCTTGACAGGAGAAAACTTTTTTAAGGGCATGGAATTGAACGTGTCACATTACAAATACTTCCTCAAACCTCAATATGAAAATAAATTTGAGCCTACATTTCCAAGTAGCTACATGTTAGATCATTACAACAAGCTTATTAATGTCATACAAAGGCGCTTCACTTATGAGGGGAACTTCAACAAGGCATATCAATATCACATAAGGCTCCTGATGCATTTGAAATGAAAAGAGAAGTCTAAATTTGCCTCATTATTTGTTTAAGAGCTTGAGTAAGAAGGCAGACCAGATCCCATCAAAGGTAGAAAATCATGTGCCCAATTTATTCCACTTTTCCTTATTTAAATTGTTAGTTTTGAAAGAGCTTGAGAAGAGGAACAAGACTTGGGATAATTTCTTCGAAAGTTTCGAGCCTTTTGGTTCACTCTGATCGTACAAAGACAGAAAGGGGCACTCCTTATGTGGAAACATATGAAGTTTCACCAGTAGCAAAGCAATCAATTAATAAGCATATGATGAAAGAGAGAACATCAAATAAGAAGAAATGCAAGAGAATGAAGTTTGCACATGAGGAAGAGAAAGTGACTCACAAACCAAGAACCAAATCTATAGCAAAGAAGATAATTGAGGAGCCTACTCCTAAAAAGGCACATGAGGAAGAGAGAGTGACTCACAAACCAAGAACCAGATCTGCAGCAAAGAAGATAATTGAAGAGCCTACTCCTAAAGAGATCATAGAGCCATCAAAATATGTACCAGAGGAGTTTGAAGTGGGTGACAAAGATGTTGAAATGGAGGACAAATATTTGAGAATCGTGGAGTTAAAATACCAACTTGACAAAGATCATCTCATGGTGGCATATTTGCAGCAGCAAAATAGAGAACTTAGTCATCAAGCATCCCAAGGAATTTTCCAACCCAATGAAGGAGAACCATCAAGGAAAACATCATTGTACATGTTGTAAAAGGAAAAGGTAAACAAATTATTGATGTTGAAGAGATTGTAGAGAAAACTGAACAAAAAATGAATCCTATAACAAGGTCATAAGCTAGAAGAGAAGAATAGATGAAGGACACTCTTCGACGAGGACAAAAGGCAGTATTTGATGAGTAGAAGGAATATGAGAAATTATTGGAACAACTTGAAGGTGTTCAAAAATAGGTAGATCAACTTGCATAGAAAGATAAAAGGTACAAGATAAATTTATTTAGGTAGGTACAGGTTATTTTACCCACTCTTAAAAAGGCTAAGCACAAGCTAAAGTAGACTTTGCCTCTGCATAGGCAAGTGAAAATTTTGTATGTACAAAATTTGGTATTAAAGAGAAGACTTAGATTGGTTAAGAAGCAGCTCATGAGGCCAAGGGATCTGGAAGAAAGAGAAGGAGGAGTGCACTTGATGTTCTGGCTAAAGTTGCCCCAAAATTAATTTTGCAATAGAAGAAAAGTTATCAGTTTTTGTTCTTAGAAATTTTTCTCATGTGCCCTGTTTAGAAAAGTTTTTGTTGAAACTGCACTTGTGCAGCAAGGTCCTGCTATGAAAGTTGCATACTCCCACATTTTGATGAATTGATGGAATATTTTTTGTTTTGAATGATTGATAAGATGTAATAAGGATTTAATATGCATTAAGAGTGGCCCTCCTCAATTTTGAAGTAGAAAAGCCATCATCAACCCGAAATGTTGGACTTGTTGTGAATGAGCTACACAAATGGAAATCAACCATATCAAATATCTGCATGAGATGGAAAGACTACTTTAGAGGTTCTACACCATTACACCATCATTTCAAGCATTCCCATCTACTATGTTTTTCCAAGAAGGATCTGCCACCATGTCAAGCTTGGAGGTATGCTACACTCTGCTATGCAAGTGAACGATCAACTAGTCTCTTTGCAAATTCAAATTTTTGAGCTTCTAGAAGAATTTGGAGTAGTTAGATAGGTGTCTAGTAGCATTAAATCATGTAATTTTGTTTGTTAAGAAAATATTCCTTTTATTTAGTGTTTTTAAAATGTATTGGTTGATAGTGAAACTTCTCTTATTTTTTAGCTAAGTAAGGAAGGATGCATTGTATCTAGCTTAGTATGACTCCTATGAAGAAAATTCGACCACCTAGAGTGGTAATTCGAATTCTAGATGTATATAATAATGAAAAACATGAAAAAATGGGTTCTCATTAGTGTGGAAAGCAATCTAGTCTACATTTTCGGAAATTTGTCATTTTCCCAAGTGAATAGAAGAAAGAAGGGTGTAGTTTTGACAAAGATTCTTGTGTCTGTACTTATTGGTATGTGTGTTTCCTTATGATTTGGTTATGTGTTTCCTTTTGATTTATTTATAATATATATTTTCATGGTGCAAGCATTCCTCATGCTCAATTTGAAAGGAAATATTTTCATAATTCACTTAGTGCTTTGATTTAAATCAGCTAATCATATGTATTATCTTTTTCCTCTATGGAAATATGAATTCATCAATGTTTTGATGCTTAATTTTTCTTCTTTCCTAATGCTCCAGTCACCCATTCATTGCAATGAAATTTTATTTGATATCAATAAGTCTTCCTATCTCGCCTCTGTTAGAATTTCATCATATCCCTTATTCACTTGGACCTAAAGCAATGATATGATCTAGAGTAGCTTTATTTCCTGCACTTACACTTAGAAATCAAACCTTAAACTACCCTTTTGATCAATATATCCAACCTAAGACCTAGATAATATTATTCATTTAGTTGATTGACAGCAGAACACAGTGAGAGAGCCATCTCCAAGGCTAGTGGGGCTGGACCCTAGCGAAAAATAGGTTTGTGGCTACCTCTAAAATTTCTCTCGTCAGCCTAGAGAAATTTACAGAGGGTTAACACTATCTAGATTCAAAAATTTTCAATGGAATTCTTTGATCTAAGTTCCAAAGTTGGTGGCTCGCCTTAAACCATCATCGATAGAAGACTTTGTAATGAATAAAATAATTTAAATAGTGATTAACTAGTTAATTAGTAATTAGGTTGAAAGGCCATGTCTGATAAGACATGACCTTTTGTGAAGAGGCACTTGTGTAGGTATATAATCAGGCCTCATTTGTAACATTCAACATCTCATTCATTATACCTTTCATATAATAATATTTGTATCCTCATGGATATCTTTTTATTCCAAGAATTCTGGAGTATTTAGCTTGAGAAGGAACTTTGTTCGCTTCATTTGGTATCAAAGCAGTTCTATCTTCTGGAAGCTCCTCGTTGCACAGACCATGCTCTCCGATCCAGGTCCTTGACTGTCAAATTCGTTAACATTGTTGCCGTTGAAGCGTTTCGCTACCAGTCTTGGAGTTTCTCCATTTTCACTAGTAGGCCTTTGGCCAGAATTAAAAATTTGAAGAAATTTCACCAGTAGGCCTTTTGCCAAAATTAAAAATTTGAAGAAAAAAAGGGGAAATTTTTGAAAAAAAGAAGAAGTAAAAGCTATATATATATAAGTAAGAAAAAGAAAAAAGAAAAAAATAGATATATATAAAGTAGTACATATACGTACATACCAAGACAATTTAAAAATAAAAAGGAAAAAGAAAGAAGGAAGAGTAGATACCGTTATTTTGATTATTCTTTAAGTGGTTTACAAGCTCGTGGTTTTAGATGCCCATGGTATTTGCAAGGTAAAATAAGAAAAAAAAGGAAAAAAAATCTATGTGTGAATGGTAAGTTTACTTTTACGTGGAGAACATTAACTGAGTCAAATACACATGGACATATATTTTATAGGTGAATAGCCACTTCACTAGGGTTGTAACTTTTCAAAAAAAAAGAGTTAAAAAAAATCAATTGTTAAAAATATATATATATATATATATACACATTATAAATAAAAATAAATAAATATATATATATATATACACATTATAAATAAAAATAAATAAATAAGACTAGAATTTACATAGTCAAAGAACTTATCACTAAAGGAAGACTTTATTTAAGTTTATATAAAGGAAGTAATTTTCAAAAAAAAAACGAAAGGAAAAATATTATTAAGGATTTCTTAAAATATTAAGGAATCATTATTAAAGCTGGAAGGTAAATAAAATGAAAGAGAGGTTATTAAAGGTTTAAGTATTGGAAAAGTGGAAAAGGAGATAAATCATTATATTCTAAATATTTTATTTAAAAATGGAATATATACATATATAAAAGAATTTGAGTCTCTTTTAAAAGAGAATATTAGTGAAGGATTCATTACCAAAGATTAAAGGAATAATAGTAAAGGATATTGGAAAGAATAATTAAGCTTGAGGGTTTATTAAAGGGAAATAATAATATTTTATTATAAATATTGGGAAGGGTCACCCTTAAAAACTCCGAAGTTATCTGACAAAATGGCATCCAAAACAAAACTAAAAGAGGGAAGATTTCCTAAAAATTATTGTATGTGTGTCGATGCGCTAATTGAAATTAAAGTGTCACTTGCGAGAAAAGAGGTTCCCATATCTATCGATTTTACTCGAAAGAATAATTATGTTAGTACTGGATGTGCTAACCAATTAGTGATCCTTGAATCAAATATAACTGAAGCAAATTCATTTAACGCAAATGATAAACAATACAACATAGAGAATTTACACCTAAGTATTGGGGAGTATTCCTTTGTCTCACAATTCACCATTAAAACGTTATTTTCCAATAATAGTGATATAGTTTTGGTTTCGCTCTGGATGGAGTCACTAGGGTCATTCATCCTTAATACTAAAAAGAAGTTTTTGACATTTCCTTACAAAAAGAAAAACATAACGTTACAAGATGTCACGGTGAAGCTGAATTCACTAACACCGGAAGACATATTAGATATCACAAGAGTATTTCTTCCATAAAGTAAAAAAACAATACAATATTTGCAAAGAGAAATTGATGAAATCACAACTAACAAGAATGAAGAAGTTGCTCGCCTCAAGGACCACAACAATAAATTACTAATGAAAATTAAGAAGCTGAAGAAAGACAAGAAGTCGTTGGAAAACAAGGTGCAACAACTCGTCGAAAATGAAGCATCAAAATCTCCAAATATTGAAGTTCAAGTTGAAGAAAAAACGAACATTTATACAGTAAATGTCACAACTCAAGAAGAAGATAAGCAAGTTGCAAAAGAAAAAAACTTATATGCCGGACGAACGAAGAACATTATACGTGAAGATTCTGTAACCATCCCCATAGCATCCTTGCCAGGCGAAAATCAAAGAGGTTAAACCAAAACAGTTCCCTATCGACATCCAAATCATTGGAGCAGACAACTCAACCAAGCTGTGTATTTAGAACAGAAACAAGTTGATATTCTGAAGAATACTAACGAATCATCACAAGTTTCCAGTCATCGTAAGATTCCACAGAAGATTGATTTAGGATGGTCCGATCCATTCCCAGTGCGACAATTTTTTTTTGTCACTTAGAGGATCATATCTACTTGTACCGACAAGGATAACTGCCCCGAGACGAGAAGATGTTTGTAGCATGAAAAGAAATCGAGGCCTTTCATCAACAAGCTTTGAGGACAAAGCTTTTTGAGGGGAAGGCAATGTAATGAATAAAATAATGTAAATAGTGATTAATTAGTTAATTAGTAATTAGGTTGAAAGGCCATGTCTGATAAGACATGACCTTTCGTGAAGAGGCACCTGCGTAGGTATATAAGCATGCCTCATTTGTAACATTCAATCATCTATCTCATATCTTTTATAATATAATATTTGTATCCTCATGGATATCTTTGTATTCCAAGTCTTTTGGAGTATTTAGCTTGAGAAGGAACTTTGCTTGCTTCAGAATTTGGCTTCTACTACTTCATTCGGTTTGTGGTCTTCCTTAAATGACCATTTTAGAGAGCACATATATCCATTGGATGTTATACACCTTTGAATTTTAGCTCCCTTCTTGGACTCATATACACCCCTTCATATTAATGGGGGGAATGTTGGAAACATAATCCTTTGGGGTTATGTGAATCTAACCTATTCACTTGAGAGGAAGTCGAAAAGCTTGAAGAAAGCACCAACAGTCATAGAAGTCCAAGATACATCTTGAAATATGAATCCAAGGGTCACACAAATTGTATCGATGTGTATCATATGAATGAGAAAATAATCTCATGCTTATCTTAATATATTGTCTAGTTCATGAGTGACTTTGACACGGGTAAACATGAAACTCTAGTTAAATTAGAGGAAATATGTCAAGACCATATTGCAGAGGTTTAATATACATAAATGTAAATAATTAATCGTCCCTATTTCTATAGGTGAAAATTTATCTGTAGATATGTGTCCCAAGACACAGGGAGAGAAATAAGATGTGTCTTTGATTCCATATACCAATGCAGTTGGTACTTTGAAGTATGAAATGGCTTATACTATATTAGACATTGAAAATGTAGTGGAATTTTTGAGTAGGTATATGTCAAAACTAGAGAAGGAGCATTGGGAAATTAAAAATACATTTGTTTAGGTATTTTTGTGGCATTATTGGTTGTAGATTGTGCTACCAAGGGAGACTAGGATTGGATAGAGTGCTGAGCATACATGGCTTTGTTGATGTAGACAAGGCTAGAGATATAGATCACAAAATATATACAAGTGGGTATGTGTTTAGCCTATTTGGAGGAGAAATCAGTTGGTTGAGTAAGAGACAATCTATAGTGGCATTCTTAATGATATAATCTAAGTACATGGGATCCACATATGCACTAAATGAATTAATATGGTTACCAACATTGTGTTTAGGTATTGGGTTGGTATGACAAACTTTAAGGATAGATTGTGATCGTTAGAGTGTAATATTCTTAGCGAAGAATCCAAATTATCATTCTAAGATAAAGCATACTGATGTTCAATATCAATTTCTAAGAGACATGGTCAAAGATAAGGTGTTGCAAGTGAAGGTGGACACCTTGAATAATGTTATAGAATCATTAAAAAATTCTATGAAAAATCAGAAGTTTTCTTGGTGTAGAAAAATAATGGATATTGTTTCCCTAGATAATTGATCAAGAAATCATGTGGCCCCTAGTATGTGAAGAAAACAAGTGGGAGAATGTTGGGTATGCATTATATTTTGCATGATTAGCCCCATGTGATTTGTTACATTGGGCACTATGGGAAGGTCACAAGGGAGAGCCCCAACTACTAGGGGATAATATCCCCCGTATAGAGGTCCAAAGGGCCCCAAACATCAGGGGAATTTTGAGGTCTAAAATGGGCCTCCTAAGGAAATTATAAAATAATAGTGGAAACAATAAAATAAGATTTGATGACATCATCAAATTTTAGAGGGAAAAAGGAAAAAACTATTATTTCAACTCATATTTTAAAATTATCTCCCAAATTTTTTATTCAAATTTCGAGCAGGAGTACTCGTTGGATGCAAAATTTAATTCCTCATCCAAGGAGTACCCATGTTGCATACTTCTGATGGGTCCTGCTACACGAAAAATGAGAAATACATGAAAAGCATGATTGTAATCACGTTTTTTATGTATTTCTCATTTTTCGTGTAGCAGGGTCCACCGAAAGTATGCAACATAGGTACTCCTTGGATGAGGAATTAAATTTTGCATCCAATGAGTACTCTCGCTCGAAATTTGAGTAAAAAAATTGGGAGATAAGTTAAAAAAGTAGTTTTATTATTTTATTATCTTTAAATCTTTTTACCCTTTTACATTAAAAAAATGGTGAATCATCCCCCATGGTTGACATTATCATCTTGAATCCTATTGGTTTTTATCAAGTTTATTTCTGTTGTACATTTTTCTTAGGAGGCCCATTTTAGACCTCAAAATTCCCCTAATGGGAGCCCTCAAGTAAAAATTAGACTATAGATTTTTAGCAAGATTTTTTTTCAATACTTTTCGTATTATGGGAGTTTCATGGCACACGGTTTTGTGGTCCATGGTAATGCAATTCGAATTAAGGAACTAAAGTTGTATTCTAATCTAGGATTAACGGATTAGGGGGTTTATATTATATTGTAACATTATAAAGACATAATATGTTGAAATATTTTTCTTGTTTTCTTGGTTTTTCGTTTCTAGGGTAAAATCTATATGTTAAATGTGTGTGTGTGTGCGTGTGTGCATACCTTTGCATATTTTTTATTTTTATTAAGAATTTGTTTGTGGTATTTAATTGTACATGGTTTAAACCTATGCTAATCAATAAAAAATTTATCATTCCTTCCAATAAAGAAAGTGTTGGCCTCCATTTCTTTTAGGAGACAGGGGAGAATTTGTTGGCATATATTGTTGAGAAATACTATGAGCTCGATGTAATAATTTACCTTGCTTAGCAGTAATATAGGAAGTAGTGGATCCTTGACAAGTCTAGAGAGTCTTCATGCCAAAATATTGATCCAAAACAAGAGGAAGATGAAATTTTGGAACAATATGTGTAGGGTGTTTGATCAACATCTCTATGTTCTATGTTGATTCATGATAGATGTTGGCAACCTCATGGTGTTGGGTGTGGAGCTTGATTACTTCCTTATTTAGATGTATCGCCGCGTTGGACCCCTATTCTTAACAGGCTAACAATGCCACATGTCGTTTAATCGCTGCCAAGGGAGGGGCAAAGCTAAAAACATATGTAAAATTGCCTCGTAAAAATATGTAATTTCATAGTCAATCTGGGTCGTTCATTAGGCGGATGATCTGACGGTAGAAGTTATGTTTAATTTAGTTTTTTTTTTCTTAGAATGCAACCCCTCATTTTGTATGAAGGTATTGTATTGCGGCTGTGTATGGTATGTGTATTATGAGCGAGAAACAAAAAGGGGGACTGTGAGAGAGAGTAGAGGATATTACAATGGATCTGTTGTAGGTTGTGTCTCTTCATATTGTTGGATAATATAAAGGAAAAATTGGTTGTTCAAGGTGGACGTAGCCCAAATTAGGTGAACTGTGTATATCTATGTCTCTCTTGTTTTATATTTTTTTCATGTTTTTGTTTCCGCATATTTTATGTGTTCCATTTCTCTGTAATATATAATTTTCTAATGCATGGATCCTTAACTAAGTTAGTAAATCATGATAGAAAATTTTGAGAAATTAGACAAAATATTAGGTGATGAATAATGTAAAACTTGGTTGTGAACCAAAGAAAATAGGCTACCAATTCTAAATTTCCAAGGAAGGAAATTGTTGATCTGAATGGGAATAATAGTGTTTTTTGTGCTAATATCCAATTTATAATATAAACAAAGTTCTTGAGGATTATGAGGTAAATTGCAAGTTTTTCATGAGTTTTAATGTGTTTTAATGTGAATTTATTGAGAAAATTAACATAAATAAAACACTGAACAACAACATCTAACATACATGAACATCACCATAAACAGTAACACAATAGCACATGATTAAGGAGTTCATCCCACCTGGGCTACGTTTTCTTGGTCCAACTTCCAATGGCTTGGCCCTCTTCTATTGTGCTCAAAAGTGTGATTACATGTGTTTACAATGCTCAAACAACTATGAAACCTATTCCATCAACTCCAGAATACCAAAAAATTCTTATCACTATAAGGAAAATACCCTCTAGCGGAGGTTATAAAGGAGGTTTTTAGTATTATAAAATTGGCCAAAATTGTCAAAAATATATTTTCTACAACATCCATTTTTGGTAACGGAGGTTTTGGCAGAGCTTTTAACGGAATTTCAACACAACTGAAAAAACTGGCCGGTCGGAGGTTATTACGGATATTTTTTTCAACGGTGTGCTACTAAGGTGTTAACGCATCGATGCGTGTCATCTAGTAGACGGTCAACCCGGGATGGTCAAAGGTGGATGCACTGGGCCATAAAGGTATAAAACCACATTGGGCACATTGTAGGTGACACAAGGCATGGGGCCATTCTAATTGGTATTGGGATTGGTGTGGTGCCCATAGGTCGTATCAATGCACCAGTACGTAGTCTTATAGAAACACATCAGTGCGCATTATCAGACAAACATTGATTGTTCTAATTCGTATTGGTATTTATGCAGTGTCCATAGGTCGTACAAACGCACTAGTGCGTAGTCTCACATAAACGCACTGGAGCGCAGTATCGCACAAACACAATGAGAGATAGAATTGGTATTGGTATTTGTGTGGTGCCCATAGGTCGTAGAAATACACTAGTGCGTTGTATCATACAAATGCACCGATGTATAGTAACTCACACGCACCGATGTTCATTTTGTTTTTTTTAGAAACATCGATTTGTGACAATGCAATTATTGTGATTTTTTAAAAATCATTATTCATCAAAAGTCGACACATCTTATAACAATATTCATATTAATTAAATTTTTATTAATGCATTTGAATGTGAGGTTTGGATTAATTTGTTATATCATATCATAAGTATTATGATATTTTTAAATTCATTATTCATCAAAAGACGACACATATCTTATAACAGTATTCATATCAATTAAATTTTTATTAGTGCATTTGAATATGATGTTTGGATTAATTTTTTATATCATATCATCAAATTTCACCTCTCTTCATTATAATATTTAATCATCCATAAATTTAATTAATGGTTTTACATTTCATAGCAACATTGGAGAACACAATAGAATAAATTAAAACATATTTTATTATTATTATTATTATAGGACAACCTTTGTCATACAAAATGGGATTGTTATTGGTATCCCTTTGTCTTTCAATTGGGACACTATGTCCATTACATTAAACAAAATGTATGATTTCACAGGCAATTATTTGAAAAAATACAACGCCTTGCTTTGATATCCAAACATAATGATCATCATTCTTTGCTTGAATTGTTGTCACTACTCGAGCTACTTCCATGACTTGGGTTATTTTCAG
The DNA here is from genome assembly GCA_034641835.2 of Pinus albicaulis. NCBI lineage: Eukaryota > Viridiplantae > Streptophyta > Pinopsida > Pinales > Pinaceae > Pinus > Pinus albicaulis. Next base: position 445,794,604 of record CM076582.1, on the reverse strand, counting down.
GAATGTTTTGTTCACGGTGTTGATTATTTTCTTCTTCTTCACCTTCCATTTACAAAAATAAAAATAAATTGTAATGAGTGTATATACATTGGTGAGGATAATGAAAATTTCAATATTAAATAATATACATCAATGTAAATCTAAAAGAAATGACGTACCATAGGAACATTTGACTCGTGAACTATACACATTCTTTCAAAATCATTTACTATGCCATCTTTCAAGGTTTCATCTGTTGTCGCAGTTCCATACTTTGTTTCCTACAAGCTTTATACCCCATAAAAAATCATATATTTAATATAAAATATTTTTTTGTTTTATTAATTATAGACGGAGCTAAGTAAAACAAGATCGATAGATGCTTACGAATTCCACAATTAATTTCTGAAATGCCAACATATACTCACAACCCATATTTAACCCAATGTCAATCAATTCGTCTGATGGTTCTTCTTTGTATGTTAGTAGTTGTTTGAAGACATTCAATGATGATTTTTGTAAAACAACTTAGAATATACTAAAATGAAATCTAGTTAATTTGTTGTAAGTAAGTAACAATTACTCACAAACTTAGATAACAACCCTTTTCTTCCTTGTCATCATGTTTTATGTGTTGAATGGATTCCATTTTCTTTTCTTTTTTGCAAGAAAATACTTGAAAATTAATATTTAATACTAAATTTTTTATTTATTGTACTTGATGATTGAAAAATTCAATGATTACATATTACATTTGAAGCATGTTGTTGTTGAGATGGCTCCTCCTGCAATGCAATTTTTTCCATTTCTTTGACCATCTCCTTGTACACCTTTTTGGACTTTCCTACTAGCATATTTCTGATATCAGCTCATTCATCTTTTGAGATTTTCATAATCTTCCTAAAAATGTAACATGACAATAAACTATTTAATTTTTATATTGATATATGAAAAGTAAATATAACAAAAGTGATATTTATATATGATATTTATAAAGAATTATAGAAAAATATTTAAAGGAATATTACTTTTTCATTCCTTGTTTTTTGTTGTTGTACGTTTTTTCTATTAAAATTCTGACATGTTTCATTGACCAATTCTCTGGAAACTCTTCCTGTAGTTTAGATAAAATTTGGTTCTTGGAATCATTGGATTGATATTTGTATTGTAAGTGGAAAGAACGTCTATAAATTCGTTCCACTAGATCCCTCAAACTTTTGTAAAAGTTTTCCCCCTTTCATTAACCTCCAACACCACTCCAGATGAGCTAAGGAGCAATTTTTTTCATTTGCATGTTCTATTTTTTTCTTATAACAACATTCCTTTGCAGATTTGTTGGTCCCTGTAGAACATTAAACAGATGTGAATTAATATATTGTTTGAAACATGTTATCTAATAATTTTAAGTATATTATTAATGAAAATTAAAAAAAGAAACTCATACTGGATCGATAGTATTTTTTCATTCACTTGATTCATCCTTTTGAAATTTTTCCATCAAGATTTTATGCTCTTCTGGTCTTAAGTATGGTGCTCTCTGTCAACTAGGAGACCTGGTGTGTTATATGTTACATGGTGCACCAATTAACACAAAATAAAAAATTATTTTTTCCAAATAGTACATGAGCGGTGCGCTATAATGAAATAGCGCATCGGTGCCCTATTTTACATATGGCTAAGGATTAGACGTATATATATATATATATATATATATATATATATATATATATATATATATATATATATATATATATATATATATATATATCAAAAAGTATGTGCGCGGTACATTGGGTTAACCCACCGCACCAATGTGGTAGGTTACGCAGGGCGCACCGATTAAAAAAAATATGTCTTTTAAAAATTCACGCAAGGGCCAACATGGATTATGATCTGATTATGCAAGTCATCCCATGGGTTAGATGTCATAGACCTATATATATATATCAACACAAACCCTATAAATCTAAAATGAAAATCCCTAATTCTGAAATCACAAAAACAGGAAGAAGCAAGGGCAGAAACAAAATGAATGAAGGGTTTAGGGTAAAAGTGGATTTTTTTTGTTTTTTGTTTCTGAAAATGAACAAAAAATTGAAATTTTTTACTTACTGCATAAAAAATACTAAAGAAAAATGTAAAAAAAACAATAAAATTTAATAAGGAGATTATTTTAAATTCTATGCTACATGGTTTGAATCACCAGAGGTTTCGAATTCTGGTTGTCTGAATAGTTATGTTCGAAAGTATTTCACTGCTCCACAGTGCTCTCATGTTCTCTTGATCTAGGTATGTCTCGTGCAAATCTCTGGTTGAAATTTTTTGCAAAAGTAGTGAAATAATGAAAAGTGTTTAGTATTTAAAGAATTGCATTATGAAATTAGATTTTCAAAAATATTTTGCTGCCCATTTTCAATTTTACCACTTTTTTTTCGCTTTAAAAAAAAAAAGGTTGCATTTTTCTTATTTGCGGCTTTTCGTCACCGGTGCATCAATTAATAACATCGCACTAGTGCATCAATTAATAACACGACACCGGTGCACAATAACTAAAACCACAACGGTGCAATTATCTGTACATAAGCACCGTAACAATAAGTCCATTTTTAAGGCTCTGAAATTACTTTTAGGTGTTTGCACTAAAATTTATTGTTGATTTTTCTCAAATGCAGGGAGAAAATATCATAATTGTATCGAATGGACAATTCTTCAAAATATAGCTCATTCCATAATATTTCTCGAAGTTATTCTAGATTTATTATTTTACGATTATTCACAATTTTACAAATTTACAAATTTAAAAAATTATTAAAATTTTAAATTTTACAAATATTTTGCATACAATTACAATTACAATTAAAATTAGAATTAGAGTTATAATTTTACAATTTCACATACAATTACAATTACAATTTTAGAATTTTACATACAATTACAATTACAGTTAAAATTTTACAATTACAATAATTTCACAGTAATACAATTAAAATTTTACAAATATTTTACATACAATTAGAATTAGAATTACAATTAAAATTTTACAATTTCACGTACAATTATAATTACAATTACAATTTTAGAATTTTACATAGAATTTACAATTACAATTATAATTTTATAATTTTACATATATACCATTACAATTAAAATTTTAGAATTTTACATACAATTACAATTTTACAATTTTACATATATACAATTAGAATTAAAATTACAATTACAATCATTTCACAATAAATTAAATATTACAATTACAATTACAATTTTACAAATATTTTACATACAATTAGAATTAGAATTAGAATTTAATTTTTTTACATATATACAGTTACAAATACAAATACAATTTTACATACAAATAAAATTAAAATTTCGATTACAATCATGACATAATATTTAATAAATATCATGATCATTTAATATTAAATTAAATAAACATCAGGATCATGGTAACCGTCGTACAAACATCATATTCGACTAAAAAACACATTCAAATTTGCTAACATCATCTAATCATCATGATCATGATCATCTAACAAAACACAATTAGCATTGTATAACATCATCACAACACAAGCATCAAATATACATCTCATGTCAAATAACTACTATCACATACACATCTATCTGCAAGCTGCACATTAAATGAACATATCTAACATGACCTAACAATATACACATCATGATGATCACCAACATGTAAATTAAGTACAACTGCAACATGAACATAAAATACATGAACCATCTCTCTCTCTCTCTCTCTCTCTCTCTATATCTATATATATATATATATATAATGTCAAAAATATACAATTGTAATATAAATTTCAAATATCAATTGGTGGTACATCATCAATAGTAGTACTAGTTGAGGCTTGCTCAGTCAATGGTGCAGCCTCGACAAGCTCAGATACATGTCAATCATCACGTGCTTTTTGCTCTAGTGGTGCCCCATGCTGATCAGGATCAACTGTCGGTTTCTCATCATGATGACTCAACATGGTCAATGGTCCAGCTTGCTCATGATCCTGAGTACTGTTGGATGCTACAGGCTGCTGACTCGACATGGCCGATGGTCCAACTTACTCTCCATCATGACTGTTGGTCGATGCTAGAGGTTGTTGATCGTCTGTGGCGCAAGGTGAATGATGATCAATCCCATTATCTTGATCATCAGATGATGTGTCACTGCTCGTGGATTGTCGATGTACTGCGTCTTGACCACGCCTATGCCAAAAGGCCCTCCTCAACCACGTAACTAAGCTTGTAGCTCCTACGACATGTCGTACCAGGGTGAACATGTCACGCGAAATGCCTCTCCGTAGCTATACCAACCTAGCATCGACTAGTATATCTCTCATAGTGGAGGGCCTGACTCCCACCTCCACAAACAATGCACAGAGTTGGTCGCCCAAATCCATCCTCAATCTACTGTCAAGCCTACGCCTAGCAAAAGGCGGTACTGGCGCACCATGGGGAGCAGGTCTGTCTGCATCGACCTGATCCTCGGCATCTGCCATATCCTAATCGTCATCAAGATCTACACCTAGATCATTTGGTGGTGTTGGAATCCCATCGCCATCAAATGACCCACTGTCTGCAAAATATATATAAGTACACAACAATAATTAGATAATGTCATTAAATAGTTTAATAAAAACAAGTTAAAGAACATGTTAGAATAAATTTAAATAAAAAAATAATATTACCTCTATCATCTGGCGGCTCATCATCTATGAAGAGGATGTTGGCACACCCTCGCCAATCCAAACCAGCATATGGACAGGGGACCATAACGAAGGGATGCTCATCAACACTGGCTAGGACCTCCAGTGCATCATGCGATATCCTCGCAGAAAACTCAAACTCGCCCCTCTTGGGCATCATCTATCCCCACATCTGCATTTGTACATGCAACATCGGCCTACGAGGCTGCCGAACAAAAGTATACCTTGTCTCCGGAAACCTCTCAAAAAATAAACAAAATAGCTTTGAAAAAAAAGGAAAGTTCACCTTCCCTTGTGCATGAGCACGACATCTATCTAAAGTTGTACAAAACTGCCAAAAAAAAAATGGCAGACCACCTCACAAGTCGTGGCTCCTATACTAAATAATTAACATAAAATAGAAGTGGGCAACTAATGTGTTTCCCGTCACTAGTGTTGTGTGAAATGGTCAAAATTAGTAGTGAGAGCCACCTCACCTCCTCTCCACCAAATGAAGCAATACGTAACTGACCTCCCAAGACTTGAAAATCTGAAGGAGATAGTATATCCGCGCTAATGTATCTCTGGGAGTACACCAACTGACTCCCTACTGCATAGCAACTGCGACCTCTAGGAATGAGGGAAAATCCACCCCTCTCCTTGATAGGCCAGTAATGAAATATATGTCCTCCTCAGTGGGTGCGTACCACTGGTTAAGACCAACCCGAAAAGCCTGTAGGTGGGCATTCCACATGTAGATAAGATGTCGCAAAAACACACCATGGTCCTTTAGGGATGTAGCCTCCTCATAGAACTTGAGGAGGCCTACCTGCCTTAAGATCCCCTGGGTAGTTGATGTAATAGGGTGAGGGTACACATCTCTCTCTCCCTCTCTCGTGCCTCCCACAAGCGAACCATGTTATACTAGTCCGCCTGTTGTTGTTGTTTTTGTTCCCTTTCTTCTCTCCTTTCACATCGCTGAATGATTGACATATTAAATATATTTTTTTATTAAATGAGACATGTATTTAGGAATATATATATATAATTTTTTTTTGAAAAAAAAAAAAAAAACAATGGCACCACAAATAAGATAAACTATATACTCTTATATCTTTTTTTTTTAATAAAAATTTTATAAAAAATAAAAATGGTAGTACCCCGGCATCCGCAGGCAGCCAATTACAAATTTTCGGCACACAACCCTCCCCCGAAGGGTTCGTTACAAGGTAAATACGTTGCGCGGAACAGACACACCATTGACTACGTGCCCGTATTTATAAGGCACATACATTCAAACTATACGCCCTGGGGCGTATAGTTTAGGAAGCACACCACCCTCTTGAAATCACTACATAGTCAATGGTGCAGTTGTTTACCCGATCGCACTGTTGACCATGTCAAATTGTTAGAATACTGTGCGCTGAAAAAATTACCTGCCCCAGGGTGGATATTTACGTCAATGCACCGCATTACCACAATTCGACATGGTCAACGGTGTGGCCCGGTAACCAACTGCACCGCACTTTTTTTTAATTTTAAAAAATCACGGTGCACCTTTTTGGTAGCGCCCTGGAACCAGTGTGGATACCGTTAGCATTGATCATGGTGTGGCTTACAAATTTACATGCAACACCGCGCATCGGTGCGAACCAAACGGCTTGAGCGAACCACGCGGGATTTTTTTATTATTTTTAAACAAGGTGAATTTTAAGCTATTTTTCAAAACTAATCCTCTAAAAGGTTTAATTATGGAAAAACAAGAAAAATACTTGTACATTTGGCCATCGAGGAGGCATATTGGCTTTAGAATTTGCAAAACTAAATTTGCCCACTGTTTTGGAAAATTCAAAACGGAGATGGTGGGCAATGCACAACAATAATGTGTGCAATGGGAGCACCAATGGCAGGGCGGCTCACAAAAGGTAAAGTTGCACAGGTGCTTGAGAGCTCTAGAGCACTAAAAAGTGAAAAATGTGGATTTTTAGCCGTAATTTTTTTTTTATCTAACCCTGTTCCGGTGCGCGGGTTTTATAGGCGCATCGGTGCGGTTTCTTAAAACTGCACCAGATTGTTTCAGTTTTGGCGCGGGGTTTTACGACGCATCAGTGTCGAATATTTGTAAAGCACCGATGCGCTACAATAATAAGGTGCACCGAGCGGTTTTGTAACGAGTGCACGATGTCCTGGTGTGCCAATGTTTTGTGCGCACTAGTGATTTCTCTAGTTGAATGCATTGGTGCAGTTTAGGATGATAAATGCACCAGAAGAAAAACATCCATAAAAACCTCCACCCACCAACCTACTCTAGTAACCTCCGCTACAAATGAATGTCTGGGGTATTTTTATAAGGGGTTCCTCAAAAACATCCGCTAGAGGGTCTTTTCTTGGCAGTGTGTGTAGCCTCTTTCTGCCTTGAATTTGGTCAAAAACTGACTTAGTTATGACTTCCACAAGTTTTCGTACTATTCGCTCCACATTTTCCCCAAAATTTGGCACCATCCTACAAAACCGACCAGAATTCAGTTAACTGAGCACTAATTGCACCAAAATCTAGGCAAAATTATCGGAGCATTAATTTAGCCACCAAGGCCTTAACTTTGAATTTTGTGGCCACATGGGGCCACATGGGACTGAAGGTCAATTTCTTTACTTCCGCACCCACCCAATCTGCTAATGGCCATCAAACCTCGGCGGTGGAGGTAGTCCCATGCGCGGTCAGTATAAATGCTGGTAGTTCCAGCTCTGGTGGTTATGATAAATCATTGTCTTCGCTTCCTTGGTCACATGGCATATCTCCATCATGGTTATGGTTTATAGTAGCAGTTAGGTTAGGGCGTGGGGCTAGCCTCCCGCCCATGGTATCGCCCCTAGGCAGTGACCAGGGCTGGGGCTAGACCCTGCCCTCCACCCCCATTTACGCAAAAAGCATAGCATAGTATCCATTGGCTACCATAGTTTAATAAGAATCAATGTGATGGTGTATTGGTAAGACTTTTCCGTGGTTTGGTAGAGGTCGCGAGTTTGACCCCTGGCGCCTTTGCTTGGCCTCCCACATAAATTTTGGTGGCCTTGGGGCTTCCACGTGGCAGCCCCTCGCTGGGACACATGGAAACCTGTGAATGGCCATCATGAAACCCAATCAAAATTTATCATTTCAAACCAACACAAACGTGCCACTTGGCACAATACCATATGCCAAAGGAAAACCATTGACCAAGTCAACTTGCACACTCACCCTGCCACATTGGCATGCCCAATCAGCTGTACAGACTGCTGATTGGGTTGTCCTGCAGTTTTTTTTTAATTTCTTGTTTGACAAAGTGGATAGAACGCATTTATGGGAGCATACGATGTTGTGTTTCCGTGAAACGAGTTGTGCCAGATTTAGAAGGACGAGATCTACGTAGTCATTCAGGTTCCACACCATTCCAACAACTTTCATTTTTTAGCATAATTTTGAGCACCTGATCACTCCTCTCCACTGGAAGCTTTTGGGTCCCAAAATATATTTTATTGCTGAACATGTGGATGAGGGTACAACCCCCTCACCCTTTGAGTCTCAATCCATTTAAATTTTCCCGAATTCAACATTTTGAACTTTTCTAAAACTGATCTTTTTCCTTCATTTTGGAGACTCTATCTTACTGTTGGATATACCATCTTGCTACAATTTCCTAGAATTTGTAGAACAACAAAATTTCCTTGAATAAACAAATATGTTCCCACCTCAGTCGTCAATAAAAGGAAACTTGAATAACTTGGAAACTTTCACACCTCGAACATTGTCGACATGACGATTTTTAGCTTGTCTTGCCTTGTACTTGCGTCGAATTTTGACCAAGTTTTTTTGCCATTCCCATGTACCATTTTGAATCCCAAAATAATTACTTGTGGAAACTATGCCTTCTTTTTCATCTTGCTTTGGCACTTGTTCTTTTATTCTTTCACCATTCATCATCGACATCTTGTTCCCATCACTATTCAAAAATTATGTGGATTGTTGCAAATCTTTCAAATCTTGTTTACCTCTTTTCAAAGGCAACATGTTAGAGCCCTGAAACATCTTATTACGACCATTAGCAACTTCAATGAAAAATTCTTGTTCATTTGATGCATCCTCTTGAAAGTTCTCATTCAAAACATCACTATGCCTAAACATTAATAAAGCCAAATTTTGACTTGCATTCACTATTCCCTTCATTTATCACTTCCCCCCTATCAAAAAGATAAGGACTTCCCAAAACAATATGTGAAATCTCAAGCGGAACTACATGAAGTTCAACTTCATCAAGAAAATTTGAATTGATTGCAAACCTTAGGATGCACTTCCTTGTTACATGCAAGTTTGCATTCTTACATATCCAACCTAAAGGATAAGGTATTGGATATGCAACAATTTCTAGATTTAACCTCTTAACTAAGTCTTCAGAAATCAAATTGGCTTAAGAACCACTATCAAATAGTGTGTCTATTTTGGTATGCTTTGAAACAACTCTAATATGAAAGAGTTCAATTATTGTATCTTCATATTGAGTTACATTAGAATAAATTGAATAAATAGTGCTTGCTAAGTTCTTACCTTTAAAACCCATTATTGTAATCTTGGTTTCATCTCCTGAATCTGAAGCTAAGTCATGTTCAATGATTGCAATTTTTTTCTCCTTCTCTTTGGTTTTAAGTTTGTTGGGCTTCAACTTTGGATGGTGTTCATAACAATGGTTTTCATGATTTCCATTTTTCAAAAAATGTTTACATGTGAGTTTATCTTTCTCTATTTGAATAGAACCATTTTTCTTTCCTTGTCCATTAAACTTACCCTTTCCTTTACCTTCATATTCAAGGAAACTGTCACTTTTCTCATTTGCACTATGTTTCCCTCTTGCTTCTAGATGTGTGGCTTGAACATAAACTTCATCTAATTTTGTGGGATTGAACATGAGAATAATATTTCTAAGCTAGCTGTGAAAACCCCCAATATATATTAACAAAATGTCTTGAGAAAATAAATTGACACCGAAAGCTAGTGCTCTTCTCCTAAACTCTTGTGTATAATTTAGAACACTTTGTCCCTTTAGTTGTCTAAAATTCTGCGAGTCCATTATGGCTTTCTATATATATGTTATAGGGTAAAATTTCCTTCTAATTGCAGTAAGGAAATCAAGCCAAGAGATTGAGACCTTACCATGGTTTTTCATCTCTTCTTGTGTCTTGGCTTCCTACCATACTAGTGTTACACCCTCCAATCTCAAGGAAGCTAGCTGAATCTTTGTATCATCATATCGAAGGTTTTGAATTTTTTAGTAGACCTCCAGTTGACGAACCCAATTTTAAATCTTCTCTGCATTCACTCCACCATTATTCATAGGCAGCTGAAATTTAATATCAAGTTTTAACAATGGTTGTTTACCAACTCCTTTTGAGGTATGATGATGAGGATGAGTAAGGGTTGTACTAGTGGAAGAGGATAAAGATGAAGGTGAAGAAGGTGGTGAGGATGATGGTGGAGTAGATGGTGGATTATCACTATTTACATTACCTCCTCCTCCTGGAGAACCCTATCCTCTTGGAGGTCTGGAGTTTTCACCCTACAACCTTGTGTTCCTCTCTTCATAGAGGAATTTCACCATCTTTGTCATGTCAAAGAAAGCCTTCTCATCCTCTGTCATGTTATCATTCCCCCCTTCATGAGACATTATTACTAAAGACTTAGGTACAAAAGGAGGTGAATATTTTGGTGGATATTGTGGCAACTATGCCCTCCTTCTCCTTTCTCCAACTAGAGAACCTACACCCACAAGCTTTTCTTCTCCTCTCTTGCGCTTCAATCTTGTAAGAATTTAAACACTTGCAAAACAATTAAATCCTCCTTGCACAAGTAAACCTGGTGCTCTAATACCAAATTGATCTGAATGGGAATATGAGTGTTTGTTTTGTTAAGATCCAATTCAGAATATAAACAAAGCGCTTGAGGATTATGAGGTAAATTGCAAAAATTTCATGAGTTTTTATGTGTTTTAATGTGAATTTATTAAGAAAATTAACATAAATAAAACACTGAACAACAACATGTAACAGACAAGAACATCACATAAATAGTAACACAATAGCACATGATGAAGATGTTCACCCCGCCTGGTATATGTCTCCTTGGTCTAGCTTCCAATGGCTTAACGCTCTTCTATTATGATCAAAAGTGTGATTACACGTGTTTACAATGCTCAAACAGCTCTGAACCCTGTTCCATCAGCTCCAGAACGCCCAAAAATTCTTGTGTATCCTGTTTCTGTCTCGAATTTGGTAAAAAATTGACTTAATTATGACTTCCAAAAGTTTATGCAGTATTCGCTCCACATTTTCCCCAAAATCCAACACCATCCTATAGATCCACCCAGAATTTAGTAAACTGAGCACCAATTCCACCAAACTATGGGCGAAATTATCAGAGCGTTAATTTAGCCACCAAGGCCTTAACTCCAAATTTTGTGGCCAAATGGGGCTGCATCGGACCAGGGTTCCAGTTCTTAACTCCCGCCCCCTCCCAATCTGCTAACGACCATAAAACATGCTCGGTTAGTATATATGCTAGTAGTTCTAGCTTTGGCATTTACAATAAACCGTGGTCTTCGCTTCCTCGGTCACATGGAATATCTCCATCGGCAGCCACGCGCCGGGCATATATGGGGGCTTACAAGAGGCACCACCACAGTCCGGGGGCGCACTCCCCATAAAAATTGTTTGAAGGCGGACCCCATCCATGCAGCGACCACCTGCCTAGCATGAGTTTGCACATGGTTTCGAAACACAAGCGGCTCCGGTATTGTGTAGATCTCGTCGAAGAAACGTACGGCTACAAGTTCAATCCAAGGTTAATGGATTGGGGTTTATGTATGCTTCAGCATGTATATATATGTGTTGTAACACTAAAAGGAATATAATGAAAAATCAAGCTGGTCGTCCCGATTTGGGAACTAGGGGAAAATCTCCGTGTTTATCTATTTTATGATTTATGCTCTTGCTATTGTTTATTTTCTTCGTTATAAATATCTGTGTAGATAATTTATGTTCGTGGTTAAAACCTCACAAAGACAATACCACATCACAGAGGAATACCATTGGAACAAGCTCAGCTCATGTCACTGACATGTAGGCATGCCCGCTTGGGCCGTACGTACCATCGACCGGGTTGGTTCCGTATTTTTCTTTTTTTAAATTACATGTTTGACAAAGTGGACATAACTGTAGTTTCTAGGAGCACAAGAGCCATGTTTCAATGCATTGCGTTCAAATTTAGAAAGATGAGATCTACATAGTCATTTAGGTTCCACACCATTATGAAAACTTTAATTTAGGTTCCACACCATTAATTTTGAGCACCTGATTACTTGTAATGGGTGAGAAACGTGTAAGTTCATGGATTTTCCTCTTAAGTTGGTGTCTTGAGGAAACTTAGACCAATGAGAGAATAAAACAAACAATCAAGGAGGGGCTACACAAGAGTTCTCTAAAACTATTAAATGAAGCTCATATTGTATATAATGAATAGAGTGATGATGTGTATAGGGTTTTCAAACAAAATTTAAAGAACACTTCTTGATTCTAGGATCAACTTGATGTGGCAGTCAAGTGTAGATATGAAATATGGAAATATTTTTTAATTCATTATATTGGACTTTTTTATCATACTAATAAATCTGGTCAAAAAATAGAACACAACAATCCATATCGGTCACATCACAAGTGACTTTATCCACAAATTTAAGAGCAAAGGAAAATGAGATAGTGCATGTGTGTGTGATTCAAGAAGAGAAACCATTTTCCTTCCATACAAGTGCATGAGGATGAGGATGAGGTTCCACCATCAAATTCAATTTATCATTTATGGATTTGGCAATCAAATTATCTTGTGAGTTGTTGTTGAGCATTTAAGTAGTAGAGAAATCATGGGAGGGACATGTATGTGTGATAAACAAATTATTTTAGGTTTTTGATGGAGTATAGTATTGCAGCGAAGTGACTTTATTGACTCCCATCAACTCTTTATAATTCATTTATTCAAGAAAATATCAATTGGAGCATCATTTTCCTCCTCATTAGGAGACTATACAATCCAATTTTTCTTGTTCAATTTGAAACATATGGACTAATCATGTCCTTGTTTCTTACAATACTGACAAACTTAGCAGAAGGAGAGAAAAAAAAAATTTCTAAAAAAAGATGATGACCTTGTAGTAGCATGAGGTGCATGCTTTGAAGGTATAAATATGGAAATGCTAGAGGAGAATGAATGATATTGAATGCGGCGTTGATATAAGAAAATTTTCTTTAGGAAATCTTGCTTCATTATATGCGACACCAAGTTTTGAGTTTAGCGATCTCCATTTACTTCAATTTTAGATAAAAATCCTCTTGCAATATACATTTAAACATAAGGATTGAGAAGAATCAATAATCGGTTAAAATAGTGGATATACTCTTGCATAGACATGTCAATGATAAGGATTGCCTTTTTTTTTAAGTTAAATTTCAAACTACAAATGCAATCTAATTGAAAAAACCTACCATGACATCATGGTTGTGTGCCATCCAATGCTTTAATCCTCCAAGGTAATGATATGTCAATGTACCTTTCTTAATACTTTCTTACTTCAATAAATGTATTGAAGTATTGAATATACTATGACCTTAAGTATGTGATGGAGATCACTATACCAGGTGATGGAGTTGACATCATATCTCTAGATTTATGACCCATCGATTTCTATTAAAAATTAGTAATTAAAGGAGGCTTTGTTTTGGAAAAGAGACACATATTAGTCTCTTGTTTGACATCCAATGATGGGCCAAGAAAACAAGTCAATTAGAACTAGGGAAAATCAATGAAGTATATCATTTGGTAGAATGTTGGATAGAAAAATATATAGGTCTTATAACAACCTAGAAAATTTCACTTGTCCATAGGTTTATTGAAAGAGGAGGACTATGTGTTGGTAGATATGGAGGAGAGGAAGATTATGAATTTGTAGGTTGAGCATGCAAGTTGAAGACACAAGTTAAGGGCATATCTGGCTCATATATTATTTATGGTCACTCTTAAATCATTGTGAATGTTATTTCTTGGGTGTCGGGGTTTGAAAAATAATGGGTAAGCAATCTCTAGAGTGTTGAATCATCCAATACACATTATCCCAACAATTAATAACATAGAGATGTTTCACCAATCTACTAAGTAGAGATAATCATTGGAGGCCTACTTAATCCACAACATCAATATGATATTGCATGTGTAATATAAGAGGAAAACCACAATGTGGCTATGGTGATTTTTGGATCAGAGGTTCATGATCCAAAAAAATAAAACCCAAACTTGAAATAATTTGGGAAACAAAAGCAAGAGTTGGTCCCAAAGCCAAAGTTGGATTGGAAAGCTCTGATACCATGACGTGAGAAATCCTGCTCATGGGTAGAGTTCAACACCATAGTTCAATGTATGAATATCTGAATGAATTTTCATTAAGAAAATCCATGCTTACATGGATTTACATCAACAAAACTACCTGATGAATTGTATATGTGTTTTCCTATTCTTTGGGTTCAAACGTAATCAAACCCAAACTTGAAATAATTTGGGAAACAAAAGAAATAGTTGGTCCGGAAGTCAAATTTGGATTGGAAAGCTCTGGTATCAATGATGTGAGAGATCCCACTCATGAGTAGAGTTCAACACAATAGTTCAATGTATGAATCTCCGAATGAATTTTCATTAAGAAAATGCACACTTACATGGATTTACATCAACAAAACTTCCCGATGATTTGTATAAGTGTTTTCCTATTGTTTGGGTTCACTCAAACCAAAAAATAAATTAATTATCAACCCATAGTCATATATGATCTTGTGAGGAACTTAATGTAGTATACATAGAAAGAGTAATTCATTCTAATCAAACCCACTAGCATGCAATCTAGTCTACTTAGCATATGAAGATATAAGCAATTTCAATCACACATCTATATCAAAACATAACACTACAAGGAAAATACCCTCTAGCGGATGTTTTTGAGGAACCCCTTATAAAATAGCCCATACATCTGCATGTATAGGAGGTTACTAGAGGAGGTTGGCAGGTGGAGGTTTTTGCGGATGTTTTTTTTTTTGGTGCGTTTCTCATCCTAAACCGCCCTAGTGCATTCCACTAGAGAAAGCACCAGTGCGTACTAAAAATTGGCATACCAAGACACCGTGCGCTCGGTACAAACCTACCTGGTGCAACTCATTACTGTAGTGCACTGGTGCTCTACATAGATTCAACACCGGTGAGTCCCAAAACCCCGCACCAAAACTAAAATAGACAGGTGCAGTTTGAAGAAACCACCCGGTGCGCCTTGAAAATATGCGCACTAGAACAGGGTTAAATAAAAAAAAATTACAGCCAAAAATTCTCATTTTTCACTTTTCAGTGCTCTAGAGCTCTCAAGCACCAGTGAAAATTTACCTTGTGTGAGGTGCCCTGCCATTGGTGCTCCCATTGCACGCATTGCTACTATCCATTGCCCACCATCTCCATTTCGAATTTTGCAAAATGGTGGGAAAATTTATTTTTTCAAATTCTATAGCCAATGTGCCTCCTCGATGGCCAAATGTACAGGTATTTTACTTGCTTTTCCATAATTAAACATTTTAGCGGACTATTTTTCTAAAATAACTTAAAATTCACCTTACTTAAAAAAAATTCTCGCGCGATGCGCTCGAGCCGTTTGGCTCGCACCAGTTTACGATGCTACCTTTAAATTTACAAGTTGCACCGCAACCAGTGCTAACGGTATTCGCACTGGTTCTGGGGCAGTACCAAAAAGACACACCGTGCTTTTTTAAAATTAAAAAAAAAAAAAAAAAAAAAAAAAGAGGTGCGGTCGGTTACCCGGCTGCACTGTTGACCATGTCGAAGTGCGAGAATGTGGTGCGTTGATGAAAATATGCGCCCCGGGGCAGGTATTTTTTTCAATGCACCACTCTCCCGAATTAGACATAGTCAACAGTGTGTTCATGTAAACGACCACACCATTGACTATGTAGTGATGTCAGGAGGGTGGTGCGCTTCCTAAACTATACACCCTGGGGCGTATAGCTTGGTCAGTGCACCACCCTCCCAATACTGGTATAGAGTCAACGGTGCGGTCAATTATACCACCACACCGTTGACCATGTAACGATGACAGGATGGCAGTGCGCTGACGAAACTATCCACCCCGAGTCGAGTAGTTTCATGAGGGCACCACCCTCCCGAATCTGTTCATAGTCAACGGTGCGATTGGTTAAACGACCCCACCGTTGACCACTAGCTAATATTTAGCGGTGTGTTTAGTCAACACATCGCTTGAGATAGGATAGGTCATGACTTGCGGTGCACTGCAAATTTCCAGGTGGACCACGTCTGGTGCGCAATAAAAACAAACACACCATTACTGGTGCATGCCTGTTTTTTGTGGCGCATCGACTATTTTTTTTCAAAATATATATATATATATTCCTAAATACATGTCTCATTTAATAAAAAAATGGTATTTAATATGTGAATCATTCAGTGATGTCAAAGGAGAGAAGAGAGGGAACAACAACAACAATAGGCTGACTAGTATAATGTGGTTCGCCTGTGGGAGGCACAAGAGAGGGAGAGAGATATGTACCCTCGCCCTATTACAGCAGCCACCTAGGCACTCCTAAGGTAGATAGGCCTCCTCAAGTTCTATGAGGAGGCTACATCCCTGAAGGGCCATGGTGGGTTATTGCGACAGCTTATCCACAGGTGGAATGCCCACCGACAGGCTTTTCGAGTTGGTCCTAACTAGTGGTATGCGCCCACTGAGGAGGACATCTATTTCATTACTGGCCTATCAAGGAGAGGGGTGGATTTTTCCTCGTTCCCATATGTCCCCGTTGGCTATGCAGCAGGGAGTTAGTTTATGTACTCCCAGAGATACATTAGCGCGGATATAGTGTATTCTACAGATTTTTAGGTCTCTAGTGGTCAGTTACGTATTGTTTCATTTTGTGGAGAGGAGGTGAGGTGCCTCTCACTACTGATTTCGACCATTGCACACCATACCAATGATCGGTAATGCATTAGTTTCTCGCTTCTATTTTATGTTGATTCTATATTACACGCACCACGACTTGTGAGGTGGTATGCCATTTTTTTACGGCAATTTTGTACAACTTTAGATAGATGTCGTGCTCAGGCACAAGGGAGGGTGAACTTTCCTTTTGCTTCAAAGCTATTTTGTTTATTTTTTGAGAGGTTTCTAGATATGAGGCCTACTTTTGTTCGGCATCCTTGTAGGTCGATGTTTCATGTACGGATGCAGATGCGGGGACAGATGATGCCTAAGAGGGACGAGTCAGAGTTTTCCGTGAGGATATCGCATGATGCAATGGAGTTGTTAGCCAATGTTGATGAGCATCCCTTCTTTCTGGTCTCCTATCTGTATGCTGGTTTGGATTAGCGAGGGTGTGCCAACATCCTCTTCACAAATGATGAGCTGCTAGATGATATAGGTAATATTACTATTTTATTTAAATTTATTCTAACATGTTCTTTAACTTGTTTTTGTTAAACTGTTTAATGAAATTTTATAATTATTGTTGTGTAATTATATATATTTTGTAGAAATTAGGTCATTTGATGGCGATGAGATGCCACCGCCACCAATTGATCCAGGTGTAGATACTAATGACGATCAGGAGATGGCAGATGTCGAGGATCAGGCCAGTGCAGACAGATCTGCTCCTCATGTTGCACAGGTACCGGCTGGTGTGAGGCGTAGGCCTGACACTAGATTTAGGATGGAGTTGGGTGACCAACTCTGTGGACTGCTTGTGGAGGGGGGATTCAGGTCGGCCACTATGAGAGAGATACAAGACGATGCTAGGCTGATAGAGATGTGGAGAGGCTTGCCACGTGAAATGTTGACCCTAATGCGGCATGTCGTAGGAGCTACCATCTTAGTGGCGCGGTTGAGGAGAGCCCTTCGACGTAGGCGTGGTCGAGACGCAGTACGTCAACAGTCGAGTAGCGACGCATCATCTGATGATCACGATCATGGGAGTGATCATCGTTCACCTCGCGTCGCAAATGAGCAGCTTGCAGCATCGACCAGCAGTCATGATCATGAGCAGGCTGGACCATCCACGTCGAGTCATCATGAGCAGCCGGTAGTTGATCCTCGTCAACATGAGGCACCACCAGATCAGCAGGCACATTATGATCGACATCTATCTGAGCTTTTCGAGGCTGCGCCGTTGACTGAGCAGGCCTCGACCTGTACTACTATTGATGATGTACCACTAGCTGATATTTGACAATATATATATATATATATATATGGTCCATGTATTTTATGTTCATATTGCAATTGTACTTAATTTACATGTCGGTGATCATCATGATGTGTATATTGTTAGGTCATGTTAGATATGTTCATTTAATGTGCAACTTGCACATAGATGTGTATGTAATAGCGGTTATTTGACATGAGATGTATATTTGATGTTTGTGTTGTGATGATGTTATACAATGCTTGTGTTTTGTTAGATGATCATGATCACGATGATTAGATGATGTTAGGGAATTTGAATGTGTTTTTTAGTCGAATATGATGTTTGTACGATGGTTATCATGAACGTGATGTTTATTTTTAATATTAAATCATGATATTTATTAAATATTATGTCGTAATTGAAATTTTAATTTTAATTATATGTAAAATTGTAAAATTGTAATTGTAATTGTAATTTTAATTATATATAAAATTGTAATTGTATGTAAAATATTTGTAAATTTTAATTGTAATTGTAATATTTAATTTATTGTGAAATGATTGTAATTATAATTTAAATTGTAATTGTATATATGTAAAATTGTAAAATTGTAATTCTAATTCTAATTGTATGTAAAATTGTAAAATTGTAATTGTAATTGTATGTGAAATTATAAAATTGTAATTGTAATTATAATTGTAATTTTAATTTTAATTGTAATCGTATGTAAAATATTTGTAAAATTTTAATTGTATTAATGTGAAATGATTGTAATTGTAATTGTAATTGTATGTAAAATTGTAAAATTGTAATTGTAATTGTAAATTTTATGTAAAATTGTAAAATTGTAATTGTAATTGTATGTAGAATTCTAAAATTGTAATTGTAATTGTATGTAAAATTGTAAAATTGTAATTGTATTTCTAATTCCAATTCTAATTTTAATTGTATGTAAAATATTGTAAAATTTTAATTGTATTAATGTGAAATGATTGTAATTGTATGTAAAATTCTAAAATTGTAATTGTAATTTTAATTGTAATTATATGTAAAATTGTAATTGTAATTGTAATTGTATGTAAAATATTTGTAAAATTTTAATTGTATTAATGTGAAATGATTTTATTAAAAAATTTAAATTTGTAAATTTGTAAAATTGTAAATAATTGTAAAATAATAAATCTAGAATAATATGAATTTTTATAACATAATAAATTTTAGAAAATAATGCAAATAAATTCATGTACTTTAGAATTATCATTATCTTATAATTATCTTACATACCAAACAAAATAACTTTATACAGGACGCTATTGTTTTTGAGATCAACATAATTACAAATTATCAAGTGAAATATTGATTTTAACATTAACACAATGCAAATTACCAATTAATTCAAAATGTATATTATAATGTTTCGAAAAAAGGAGTCTTATAAGTTATAATGTAATTAAGTCCTCTTCTTTATAAAAATCCATATTAAAAAGTATAAATGATGAAATAACACACGTACCATATCACTCGGTTCTCATAATCACCCTCGTTATCTTCTAGCTCGCTTGGCATGATAACACTATTGTTTTCAAAAATATGTTTTGATATAGGGTCATGTCTCAATAAAAACCACCAATCCCTATCCAACACATATGGGTAAAAAAACACCTGGTTGTAGAGTTTGGGGAAAACATAGGGCTCCTTAGCTTCATCCCACATCTTTCTAGAGTTGATACATATCAGCCTAATATCACAATCTTTGTTTACATTATTCCGATCAAAGGTGTCCCACCACTTGCACCTAAAAATAACACATTGGAAAGAAGAGAAATCTACTTCAATGATCTCTTGTATTTTTTCGACGTAACCTAACATCCCTCGTACTAGGTTTTGATCATGGTGGCTAGATCGACTAGATTGATCAAACTTAATTTCCACTCCACAGTCTTGTGTCATGTGCCCATCGTCGACATTTTATGTGCAAAAATGGTGTCCAAATGCCCACATAGATGGAAAAAATGCAACTATAAAAAGGTTAAAAAATCATAGTGTCATGTGTCTTATAATAACCCAACAGTTAAAATATGAAATATAGATGTAATTACATTTGAAAAGTGCATTATTAAGTTTCAAATGTACATATAAATTAAATATATTATTGCCGAGTTGGTGCACCCAATCCCTATGTTTAGTGCATCCTCTTCAGCACGTGGGTAACGACCGATTGGACCGTATTTCTCTCTGACTTGGTCAGCAACCCAACTATTGGGACATATTTTTGGCATGTTTTCTTTTAAATTATCGAGATAAGGAACACTTCTACCTTTCAACTATCTAAATTCTTTCCTGTCACTATCCCATTTCATCCTTTTTTGTTCGTACAATGCGACCCACAGTTGTGTCGCTTCGAAATTGTAGAGAATGAATTTATTGAATGCTTCAATTTTTGCATTCACCGATGAAATCAAAACAACATTATGTACTTCATAGAGATCAAAATATACATTATATCGAAGTTCAACATGAATATTTACTTTGTGTAAATTTGAAAAATTATAAGTCGCTTACTCTTTATCAAGCACTTTTTTCCATTTGTTTGGAGCAACTCCCCTTCTCTCTTGTCTTCATCCCTTTCATCGTCTCAAATCACTGCACCTAGTCTGTTGTCGATATGCTTGATGTACTCACTGGCATAATAGAAATACTCATACAATATGTACCCCTCTGCCATAGAGCCCTCAAGTTTTTCCCGTTGTCGAACAAAACCTTTCAATTTCTTCATGTACCTCTCTCAGAAGAACATCCTACGACAAGAAACCACCCCAACTAATTCAACCTCATCTACTAGATGGATTAGAAGATTAACCTACAAGTCCATTAAACTCATCTGCAGTTCCTTCTCAAACATACAAACAATCTCAACTATCTCTTGACGCAACCGTGGAATGCTAGCCACATGAATATCCTTTGACGTGATCAAACGTACAAATGCAGATAATTTAGATATGGCACGTCCTAGATCTTAGGGGAATTCATGTTTCACACACCCATGCACGAAAAAAGGATAATGACACCACAAAGTTATAAACACGTGCAATAATACACAAAATTAGTTATGTTTTATGATCCCTGCATCGGATAAAATTTATTAATATAAAAAATAATAAAATCATGATTTTGACTTTATACGTACTCTTATAAGATTCAAATGGTCATGTGATTTCAACCCCGAAAAATGGTCATCCATGGTGAAGCAAAGCCGTAGTGAAGACCCATATGAAGATGGCACCCTCACACCCATTATAGATTCCTTTGCCAAAGAAAGATCATCTTTTTTTAAAATCCATGGGACATCACCTTCTTTGAAATACCATGAATTAGAGGGACCAGTGCATGCCTCTGATCCTGTAATTTCTAATCGTCTTGGCCAATAGTTCTTTTTAGTTTTTGAAGTAATAAGATATTTCCTAACAACCAATGTATCACTTTATTTCGATGATATGTGCCTCCATAAAGAATATGATTTTTTTAAAATGTATGCATGGGATCTAATAAGTGGGTAATCTTAAGATGCTCCCAATATGGAAGGTTATAAAAGATAGATTTCCTTTTCATCCCAATGGGAAATTTCTCAACATAGGTCTCAAAGAATTATGGATGATCGAACATAGGCTCCCCATTTTAATCGAATATTTCTATGAAATCCTTCTCCTTCTCTCTCTCATATGCTCTAATCCATTCAGCTGGTGTCATTATTGGAGGCCTTTGGGTTCTCTCTCGTTTACCATTGAAAGCGAATGCTACTCTTCTGTAAGGGTGTTCTTCGGGGAGGAATACCCTGGAGCAATCATACACTGTCTTTCGTAGGTCATTGGACCATCTAGCTTTCAGAGAAGGTCCACAACATTTACATCCAAAATACCCTTTTGTTACAAGACCTGCGAGATTATTGTATACAATTTATATGCATGACATGTTAAAGAATATCATGAAGATTAGAACAATTACAACGAATTAAATAACTAATATGCGAAAGAATATTGTTACGTATATAAAAAAATCAATAAACATGTAATTTACCAGAGCAAACTCCTAATCCTGGATAATCATGTGTCGTGTAAGCACATATGCCATACAATGCAAAACTCCTTTCTGTTGTGATGGGTCTTGATACATCGTATGCATTTATCCCATCCCATAATTCCTTCAATTCATCTACCAATGGTTGTAAGTAGACATCCATATTCTTCACTTGTCTTCTACCAGGGACTATGAAAGCCAACATAAGATGTTCATTCTTCACGAACAACCATGGGGGGATATTGTTATTGATCACTACTATAGGCCAAACATAATACTTGGTGTTCTGGAGGGAATATGAGTTGATGCCATCCATGGCTATGCTGAGTCGTAGAATTCATACTTCATCTTTGAATTTTTTGGGCCATGTATCCTCTATATGCTTCATGGCTATTGAATCTCTTGGGATTCACATAATTCCCAACTCACTTCTCTGTGAGGCATGTCATCCCTGCAACATATCTAATTCTTTAGAACGAAAGAGCCTTTGAATCCTTGGGATTATAGGCATGTGCCTCAATATCTTAAAAGGAGGACCAAATGGTTTACCCTTATTTTTTTATTTATCATACTTTTCATGCCCACATTTCAGACATATCTCTTTGTCTGCATATTCTCCTCTATATAGAATACAATCATTTGGACATGCATGATGTGATATGTACTCAACACCCAGCATTTTCAACAAATTATTTGCCTCTTCGCAGCTACCGAGAAATACATTATCACTCGGAAGAACCTTATATTTGAATAACATGTAGTTGGTGATCATGGACAATATTAAATGTACACTAATGTCGATATAATTATTAACGTTCATAAAATTGACCATTTGTAATGTTAATTGTGTGATTATATTTCTCAAAATTATATAAGGGTGGACTTTATGGTAACTTACCTCAAAATTTCCAAGAAACATGCATTCAACAAGCCAAAATTTGCTTTCAAGTTGTATAGTAACATCGTTGTCCCCAACTGGGTAGACTTTGACTGATGGCCAGGTCTAAAGAGAGGGGTGGTGGAAGCAAATTTAAGGATTTCGAAAAAGGTGTCAGTAATATGAGCATCATCCCCTAGCTGATCATCATTTTGGAATGCATCTAACAACATTATCTTCATGGCAGTCATATCCATTAAGTAATAATCCATGCCAACCTCTATTTGGTTGCATCCATTGCCATCTTGTGAAGAACTACTATTGTTGTATTCATTCCTAATTGGTGAATCTGGACATAGTGGGAATTGAATCGGTGGTTGATTCAACCATTCTTGGTATCGTTCCTCTCTGATTTTTTCTCTTAATTTGGCGTTCTCTCGATTTGACATTATTGTGGGGTACAACAGAAGATGGTAGGTAGGTTGCTCATCATCACTAGAATCCTAATAATTTCAAAAAATATATTTGAACATGATTAGTACAAAAACTATGATATCAATTAGTAAGAACGTTGACAATGCATAATTAATTGGTTTGACGTTGAAATAATTACATTAATATACCAAACAATTATTATTACCATCATTGTCTCGGGATTGTGGCTAGAAGATGCAATATTGTTACAATTGGTAGGGTGAAGCGCCTATCCATTTTCATCTACCAAATGCGCCTTGCGGTATGCTGCTCCTAATAAGAGCTTCCGACGTTTTGGAGACGTTTGATTATTTTGTGCATCTGAACTCGATTCTAAATCTGCATGAACCTGAAAATTTGTATACATTATAAATTTCATTAAGCTCATTGACATGGATAAAAAACATAAATTCATTTAGATAATGAAAATATAAATAAAATCTAAAGTAAATATTACGTCTCGAGATGGATAGGGAGAACTCTGCGATGGACTTTGAAAAATATTATGGAACGAGCTAGATTTTGAAGAATTGTCCATTCGATATAATTATGATATTTTCTCCCTGCATTTAAGCAAAATCAACAATAAATTTTTGTGTACACACCTAAAAGTAATTTTGGTGCCTTAAAAATAGACTCATTGTTATCGGTGCTAATGTATAGATAACCGCACATGTGCATTTTAGTTAATGAGCACCGGTGCCGTGTTATTAACTAATGCACCAGTGTAGTGTTATTAATTGACACACCAGTGACGAATAGCCACAAATAAAAAAGCTTAACTTTATTTTTTTAAGTTAAAAAAAAAAAACAGTAAATTGAAAAATGGGCGGAAAAATATTTTCTAAAATCTAATTTCATAAAATAATTCTGTAAATACTAAACACTTTTCATTATTTCACTATTTTTGCAAAACATTTTAGCCAGAAATTTGCACAAGACATACCTGGAGCAAGAGAGCACGAGAGCACTGTGGAGCAGCGAAATACTTTCGAACAACACTATTCAGACAATTAGAATTCCAAACCTCTGGTGATTCAAACCCTGTAGCATAGAATTTCAAATGATCTCGTAATTAAATTTTATTGTTTTTTTACATTTTCTGCAGTATTTTTTACGCAGTAAGTAACAAATTTTAAATTTACTATTCATTTTCAGGAAAAAATAATAATAAAATAAAATAACTATATATATATATTTTAAAAAAAAAAAAAAAAAAAAAAAATCCATTTTACCCTAAACCATTCATTCTTTTTTTTCTTTTCTGCCCTTGTTTCTTCATGTTTCTGTGATTTCAAAATTAGGGCTTTTCATTTTAGATTTATAGGGTTTGTATTGCTATATATAGACATCTAGCCCACAGGATGACTTGCATAGTCGAATCTCATTCCATGACGGCCCTTGTGTGAATTTTCAAAAAACTATTTTTTTTAATCGGTGCGTTGTCTTATCACAGCGCATCGTGCACGTACTATTTGATAAACAAATTTAAAAACAGATTTTGTAAAATTCGTGTGCCATTTGTAAATTAGGGCATCGGTGCATTATTTCATTATAACGCATTGCGCAAGTACTGTTTGGAAAAAACAATTTTTTTATTTTATGTGTTAATCGGTGCACCATTTAACATATAACACATTGGGTCTCCTTGTTGACAGAGAGCACCATACAGTGGTCCCATGTTTTCTTGGTGCGTTTATAAGAATAGGCCGCACTACCCCCTCCACGACACCATATGCTACAAAAATAACATTATAGGATTTTTATTAATTTATCTATGTTAATCGGTGCACTGGTTAACATATAATGCACCGGTGCTCCTTGTTGACATAGAGCACAGTACAGTGTTTTATACTATTTTTGCGGTCTGTTTATAAGAATACTACGCACCGACGTCGGTGCATACAACATTAAAGGCGCACTGGTTTCTTGATATATATTTTTTTACCTGAAAAGTTGATGATTTATTTATAAAATATATTAATGAATGATATGGTATAGGTTTCATATTGATAAAGAAATGGCTAGCAAGAGATCAAGTAACAAAAATACTAATAACACATCAAGACAAGCAAAAAAGGCAAGTTCTTTGTAAATTGTTTACAAAAAATATTATTTTTTAACTATATGTAAGTTTAACTAATATGTATTTTTTAACGTGTATCATGCAGAGCCACAAAATGACGAAGCTCGATAAGATTATTTATGATCTAGGACCAGAAGAGCGTAAAATCTTGATGGAAAAATTGCAAAAGGATGAATCGGGTGAATGAAAAAATACTATCGATCCAATATGAGTTTCCTTTTTTAATTTTAATTAATATTACACTTAAAATTATTAGATAACGTGTTTCAAACAATCTATTAATTCACATATGTTTAATGTTCTACAGGGACCAACAACTCATAAAAGGAATGTTGTTCTAAGAAAAGGAAAAAAATAAAACATGCAAATGAAAATGAATTGCTCCTTAGCTCATCGGGAGTGGTGCTGGAGGTTAACAAAAGGGGGGGGGGGGGGGATTTCACAAAATTTTGAGGGATCTAGTGGAATGAATTTATAGATGTTCTTTCCACTTACAATACAAAAATCAGTCCAATGATTTCAAGAACCAAATTTTATCTAAACTACAAGAAGAGTTTCCAGAGAATTGGTCAATGAGACATGTCAGAATTTTAATAGAAAAAACGTACAACAACAAAAAAGAAGGAATGAAAAAGTAATATTCCTTTAAATATTTTTTCTAGAATTATTTATAAATTTCACTTTTGTTATATTTACTTTTCATATAGCAATATAAAAAATAAATATTTTATCCTCATGTTACAATTTTAGGAAGAATATGAAAATCTAAAAAGATGAATGAGCTGATATCATAAATATGCCAGTAGGAATGTCCAAAAAGGTGTACAAGGAAATGGTCAAAGAAATGGACATAATTCCATCGCACGAGGAGCCATATCAACAACAACATGCTTCAAATGTAATATGTAATCATTGAATTTTTCGATTAGGTAAAATAAATAAACAATTTAGCATTAAATATTAATTTTCAAGTATTTTCTTGCAGAAAAGAAAAGAAAATGGAACCCATTCAGCACATAAAACAGGACGAGAAGGAAGAAAATGGTTGATATCTAATTTTTTGAGTAATTGTTACTTCCTTATAACAACTTAACTAGATTTAATTTTTGTATATTTTAAGTTGTTTTACAACAATCATCATTGAATGTCTTCAAATAGGTGCTAACATACAAAGAAGAACAAATAGACGAATTGATTGACATTGGGTTAAATATGGGTTGTGAGTATATTTTGGCATATCATAAATTAATCATGGAATTTGTAAGCATCTATCGATCTTGTTTTAATTAGCTCCGTCTATAATTAATAGAACAAAAAAATATTTTATATTAAATATATGATTTATTATGGGGTATAAAACTTGCAGGAAACAAAGTATGGAACTGCGCCAACAGATGGAATCTTGAAAGATGGCATGAAATTTGGTTTTGAAAGAATGTTTATAGTTCATGAGTCAATTGTTTTTATGGTACGTCATTTCTTTTCAATTTACATTGATGTATATTATTTAATATTGCAATTTTCATTATTCTCACCAATGCATATACACTCATTACAGTTTATTGTTATGTTTGAAGATGGAAGGTGAAGAAGAAGAAAACAATCAACACTGTGTACAAAACATTCCTCAAAATAGCCCAAGTCATGGAAGTAGCTCTAGCAGTGACAATAGTTCAAGCGAAGAATGATGATCATTATGTTTGGATACAAAGCAAGGTGTTGTATTTTTTGAAATATTTGTCTGTGAAATTAGACATTTTGTTTAATGTAATAGACATAGTGTCCCAATTGAAAGACAAAGGGATACCAATAATTGTCCCATTTTGTATGAAAAATAGTATCTTATTCATATATATACAATAAAATATGTTTTAATTTATTCTATTGCGTTCTCCATTGTCGCTGTGAAATGTAACACCAATAATTAAATATATGGATGATTAAATATTATAATGAAGAGATGTGAAATCTGATGATATGATATAACAAATTAATCCAAATATCACATTCAAATGCACTAATAAAAATTTAATTGATATGAATAATGTTATAAGATATGTGTTGTCTTTTGATGAATAATGATTTTAAAAAAATCACAATAATTATGATATGAGATAGCAAATTAATCCAAACATCACATTTAAATGCACTAATAAAAATTTAATTGACATGAATACTATTATAAGATATGTGTTGCCTTTTGATGAATAATGAATTTTTAAAAATCACAATAATTGCACTGTCACAGGTTAATGTTTCTAAAAAATACAAAATGAACACCAGTGTGTGTCAGTTACTATACACCAGTGTGTTTGCATGATAAAGCGCACTGATGTGTTTCTATGACCTATGGGAACCGTACAAATACCAATACCAATTATAACTCTCGGTGTGTTTGTGTGATACTGCGCACCGGTGCGTTTATGTGAGATTTATCACTAGTGCGTTTCTACGACCTATGGCCACTGCAAAAATACCAATACAAATTAGAAGAATCGATGCATTTGTGTGATACTACGCACTGGTGTGTTTCTATAATACTACGAACCAGTGTGTCGATACGACCTATGGGCACCGCGCAATTCCCAATACCAATTAGAACGGCCTAGTGTGTTGTATCACCTACAGTGCACCTGGTGTGGATTTAAACCTTTACGGGCCGGTGCATCCCTAGGAATCCTTTTTTTTTTTTTTCATCCGGTGCTTCGCAGGTTTGCAGGACTAGTGTGCTTACTCTAAAATGTGCTAGAAAACAATGTTTGTACCGGAAAAAGATGTTCAACTTTGATCCTAAAAAAATCTGCAAGTACATTCAGAATTACGACTGTCTGCATTGGGTCTATTTTTCCAGGAGCAGGAAGAAGGTGATCAACTATGCGATTCTATGGTATGAGGTCCTTCATCCCACATTTACCATATATGGATAAGTACCATTAAGATATATTTATCCATATATGGGTGTAGAAGAAGAAATAGTAAAAAAGAAAAGGTCAGATGAATAATGCACCGATGAGAAAAACATCTGTAATAACCTCTATCCACCTAGTTTTTTTAGTTGTGTTGAAATTCCATAGAATCTCCGTAAAAACCTCCGTTACCGAAAATTAATGTTGTAGAAAATGTTTTTTTGACAATTTTGGCCAATTTTATAACACTAAAAACCTCTGTTATAACCTCCGCTAGAGATTCTTTTCCTTCTAGTATAAGGAAAAGGGAGTCAATAATGTCTAGATCCCTAGCTTGGTTGATGGAACCTCACAATATGGATCCTTTGGGAACTATCCCCATAATTCCACCACTCAACTCAGTTTACCATACAAATCAAGAACAAGGTGATTCCATAACAAAACCTATAAAAATCTTAAAACATAAACTGGCAAATAGAAAATGAAAAAAATTGATGACATAAAGTAATTAACTCACATCAACATAAAAATAACTCACGAGTGTGTACAAGTACCAAAATCACAAGAATTCACCTTGAGTGGACCCCCTTAAGGTTCAATATGTGTATGTATGTATGTATAAAAGAAGGGGACTTTCCAACTGTTGAATTTTGTAGCTCTGGCCAGTCTTCATAATGTATCATTTGTACTTGTAATGATGTAATACATATTATATTTGTAAAATAAAATATTTATTTGATTTTATATTTGAAATATTTATTATGAAGGGAATGTTCTTCATGGCCCTTGCAAAGAAAAAATTGAATTTTTAAACTCGCATATTTTCCTCCAAAAGAGACCAAGTCGACCCTCCAAGAGACAAGTCGCCCTACCCATGAGAGATAACCCTTTGCATGGTTAGAAGAATATAAATAAGTCTACTAATATAGCTCCAAGGAAACACTTTGGATCATCAAGAATATATATATATATTGTGTGAATAAGACAAGGAGTAAAAGTACGAAGATCAAAAGGAAGATACTCGCTCTAGCAATCAAAGGAGGTTGAGTTTAGGACAATTTTTTAGACATAAATTTTTGTGGTATAGTGTGGATTCTATGTGGCTTAGTGTGAAGTTTTTAGGTACAAAAGGTATGTGTAATCATATAAATTTGAGGCTGAAATAGAGGGTGAGTTTCAACCCTCTTGAGACCTTGTTTTATGTGGTATATCTCTATGGCATAGTGCACATTCTAAGGCAAAGTTACAGGATATTTTCTGCCCACTTTGAGACCTTGCTGAAAAAATTTCGTGGACTGAATTGTAGAGGGCTGACTTGGTCTTTGGTGGTTGATGATATTGTTGGTTAGTTGAGTTTTATGTATCTCTTGTTGTATTTATTCTCTAAGGAAAAGTTTGGTTGGGTTTTTCCCCATTATGGTTTTTTCCAGGGTAAAATATTCTTGTCTCTTTGGGCATTGTGATCTCTATTTCTCTAGTTCTTTATGTGGTTGAATTTATAAATATATAACTTCTTAATGATGTCTTGAAAGAGATAATAATCATCTACATCATTAGAAGTAATTATTAAGTTTCAGAAATAAGTACTTGCATCTATTGTACTGGAAAAATCAACACTAACTTTATTAATGGATCGTCATGGCCCCTGAAAACTGGATTATAATTCGAAACAAACATATGGACTTTAAAAAAAACTAAAGTTCTAATTGGATCTATAACCCAAGTGGTTTTAATGGCCATCCATCAGTTCAATATTTGGTCGACCAAGTTATTAAACTCCTCTACGTCAATTGGTAGATTCAACGTCAATTTAAAACTCATGAGCTTCTTCTGATTTTTAATGACTTTGAAAGTATCACATGGTTATGCATCCATGACATACCTTGAACTAGTGCTTGGCTTGATCTATAGTTGTTCCAAGTGACATTAAATTCTCATGTAAAATGATATTTTTTAGCTTCTCTATAATGCAACCTAGGAAAAAAGTAGGATAGCATAAGGAATTGCTTTGCATAGAAGGGGATCCCCTTATTTGGCTTTTGTACGCTAAAGAGGAAAGAAATATGGTGAGTTGGATTTGATGTCAGATTGAATAGAATGAAAATTTTTGGAATTGGAAAATGTTAGGTTTAAACCAACCATAACAGAAACCATCCTTTTGGACCTATATCCCTAGCTTGGGAGTGGCATGTTGTAGAAAGATTAAGTGTAATGGAGCCTATGGTTGGTTGTAACATTTATTGTTTGCAACTAGTTGGTGTTATATTTTCATAAAGACAAGTTTTCTTGTCCATTGTTTTCATTTATTGAGTTAATGTTGTGTAAACTATGGATTTAAATGTTGTTATGTTGTATGAGTATTATACATCTATAATTGTGAATGTTTTAATGACAATTCCATAATCTTGTTTGCTATATTACATAATTACTTTATAAAAAATGGGACATAGAAGAATATGATAACAAGGCATGAAAATTTAATTTGGTTGAAGAATTTTTAAGTATTCCAGTATCCCAATAGTGTATAAATATGGTTGGGTACATTACATTAATTCTATTCCATATATTTACAAGTTCTTCTCTTGATGCAAAGATAGATTTCTAAAGTTCCTCATCTTTGTCCT
This sequence comes from Pinus albicaulis, assembly GCA_034641835.2. NCBI lineage: Eukaryota > Viridiplantae > Streptophyta > Pinopsida > Pinales > Pinaceae > Pinus > Pinus albicaulis. Next base: position 445,763,561 of record CM076582.1, on the reverse strand, counting down.
TTTTGCAATCCATTAATTCGTTCTTCATTTATTTCTAGCTTAAAGTTTCCACATGAATCCCCTCTCATCCTCCACACTTGGAGATTGATTAAAAATACTTGTCACTAAAATTGGTTACCAACAAAGAGTGTTGAAGTCTTTTACAAGGCATAAAGCATACTTGTACTATTTCTCACTACGTAGTGTTTGTAATTATACTTTAATAATAAACTAATTTGAAAATTAGGTTGGATGATACATTCCCTTATCACCAAGTTGTTTCAAGAAAATTTTGAAGGTGTTACTTGAGGTATCCATGTAAATGTGAAATGGTTTTTCTGTTATGCCCCCATTTTTATTTTCCTTTATAGTACCACTAGGGTGGATTTCTAGGGCACATGATGGCCAGGTCATGGGAGCAGGTTTATATCATCAGGGGTTCTGGGGGAGTTTTGAGGATTTTTTATGGGATGTGATGGCACTTGTTTGGAGTATTCATCTACACAAATTGCCTTTCATTTTATTGCATTCCAACAACTTTTGGAAAAAAAGGTTATTATTAAGCCTAACTTAATTACTTTTGCTTGAGGTGGAATTCAGAGATAAATATTTGATGGAATACGTTAGTATAATAGTTTTTTGAAACCAAAATGAGAACATATGCAAGATGGGATGTTGAGAAGTGACTTCTAGTGGTTGGAGAGAATATGGTGAGATATTTACCATTTTACCTTATTAAAAATGGCTTTAAATAGTCATTTAATTAAGTAAAAATAATTAATTGGAGGGAAAATGCCAAAAAGTGACTTAAAATTCACTTAAGATAAAGTTTTTGGAGAATATTCTAGAATAATAATAAAATGTGATGCTTCTAGAGGCTTGGAGATCTATCCATCAGATATATACAAGAGGAGGAGGAGATCGTTTTGGAGATATCTTGGAGTTGAGTATTTGTTTCTTGTGGAGAGGTTTGGAGGATCGAGAGTTCCCAACTTCAATTGTAGCCCCAAGACGAAAACCCTTAGGTGATGCAGTGAAAGTGGGTGAGAACCCTTCTCTCCCCTTCGCGAATTCATTCAGAATTCACATGAGTGCTTATTCGTTGCAATTTTGTTTTGAGAGGACATATCCAGTGTTGTTTGAGACATATTTAGAGGTTAGATCTAGTTTGATGACACATGACCTCTTGGTCATGTGTCATGAATTTCTTAATCCTCCAGGATCCCAAACTTTAGTTTGTAATTTTTCATCTAATTCATTATTTTGTTACTCCACTTCTTCAACTATTGTTGCCTTTGTCTCTCCAAGTTTCCAAACCTTCAATTGCAACCTTCCTTTGATTTGGTTGATGTATACTTGAGTAGTCAAATGTACCATATTTCTAACTACCTTCTTCCTTCTACAATATCTCTGTCAGGTCACTCTCTTCATCAACATCCAAATCACATTAATTTATTAATCCAAATTTATTCTCAGGCTACTAAAATCTTCTGCTATCAACTTACATTTTTTGCATTCTCTCTTCCTCCATACTACTATTGTATGTCACTATGATATGCTACTCTAAACCAACTTGAAGTACGCTTGCATCCTCTATGCAGTCACTTGTATCTATTGCTATCCATTCCTCTAAATACCTCATCTCCTCCTCAAAATCCTTAAACACTAAATTTGATTGTTTTACATGAGGTTTAATGTGATCTTTAGGAAATATATTGGCTTCTATTTCTTTAATTATCTATTCATGTTGATTTTCAATTTCTATGCCTCCATTCACAAAAAATTATTAATTTCATAAATATGAGATTCTTGGATCTCATCCACTGCTACATCATCTTCTTCACCAAGGACTGGTCCTTGTTCTATTTCACAATAGTGCACTTTCTCTGCCTCGTAATCAACTTCTTTGATTTCCCCTTATTTCAACTAGGTTCTTATCATGTGCCTCATCTTCTTCTGCATATTTCTTCTTAAAAATCCCATTGGTATTTAACATCTTGTTGTGGCACCTCCATAAGCACATTCAACTGTGCGTTCATCTCAATCACCTCTTTCTCAAATTATGCATCCTTCATCTTCCTCTTTATGTCATTTTCCATGACATATTCTTTCTTTATGGTGTGGCTTCTACTTGAACCTTTGATATGACCCTATTTGGTCATAATTCTATTTATCTTTGTGAGATTCTCCATACTCAACAATGAACTGCAACCAAACCTCTCCTTTGTAGCAAGTCTCCTCTTCTTGCTACTCAATTCCTCATCAAGATTTCTTCACTAGCTTGAGATTTTGTTATTTTCTTTGGTTCTCTCCTTAGAACCTTCTTGAGCACTCCTCTTCTCCTTTGGTTGTTGCACTTGGTTTACTTATTTTGAGAACTTCTATTTGTTCCCTTCTTCCTCTACTACACATTTCTTCTACCATAATTGTTTCTTCACTTGTTCTCTTTGTCACAGCTTCCAAGTTGTGATCCAATATCACTCTCCTTTATATGCTACCTGTAAACATCAATTCCTTTGAACAAATAAATTCAAAAATATAAAGATCATTTTACCTATTTCACTATCGCAATTCTCACAATGTTCTTTTGCTAATGTTTATATAAACAAATATCCTTTCTTCCAATCTCAGAGAGCATAATCATCTTTGGCTCTATTCTCTGAAGAGCTAATCAACTCTAATACCACTTGATGTAGGAAAATTCACCTCTTCCTGCAAATTCTGACTCTCTAATTATGGGATGTATATGCAATACTGACCTCAAGGTGCCCACACACCTTTAACCACTTTTTGATATTGTTCTTTGTTCTTTCAATAAAAAAAACACAAAAAATCTATGCACCCTCACTTGTGATATTTAAATCTCATATCATTTAATTTCAAACATATATACAAGATTTAAAACTCTGCTTTATTCCAGATTACACATGAAATTGGAATTCTTCATTAACGCATACACACAAAGACAATTTGTGAACATAATGAAAATTCATTTCATTAATAAAATCATGTACATACAATTACATAACAATTATAGAAGTATTCATTCCTCTCTTGGCCTGATCTCACATTCATTCTGGCCATTAGTTCTAATTTCCTGTAGGCATACAATAAAGAGAACTAAGAAATGCAATGTCTTTTATAAATCCTAAAATCACTCCATAAATCACTCCATAAAGTAGATTTTCCTAAATCCATAAAGCACTCCATAAACATACTTTTCTAAATTCTAAAATCACTCAATCTATCCCTAGAATCTATCATGCTTTTCAAGATAGAGTTTCTTTTGCCTTATGGACAAAATATCACCTATCCATAGTTTTTCTAAAACTATGACTTGTATAGTTCTAAAAATCATAAAATATCTCAACTCAAAAAACACAATTTATTAACATCCAAGAATATAAATTCTTCTAAAAAATAAAGACCCATTTTAGAAGCTTTTTCACATTGAAGACTTAATGGCTTGGAAGCTCTAATGCTCCTGCATAGTAAAGTTATCCATATTATAATTTAATTTTTTTTGTATGGAAAATGTTGTGACCCGCCCATATACCATTGCATGACCAACCCTTTTAAGTATATTTCAATCAATTCCTTATCTCAAGGTTCAATTAAAAAACTCAAATAGGAGTGAAATCAATTTTATTCAATTTTAAAAAATATCTTGTACACAACAAATAAGTTTTATTCAAATTTATTTATTTTGAGGTCATCTACAAAAGCTTAGTCATAACATAATATAAGTACCATATTACTATGATGCAAGTCACTTTGATACTTAAAATGAACTAAAATATATCATGTATCAATTTAATATTGAGCATGGAAAGAATTATAAATATGCTTCATATTAGCTTGTAGAAAGTGTCTTTAAGTGCAATCAACATGTATGTTATTACAATTAAATTTTAAAAATAAATTATTTGAATTCTAAACCCATCCATATTATAATAAAAAATCTATATATGGAAATTTTTTTGATCCACTCATATACCATTCCATGGTCAACTTTTTTAAGTATTTCAATCAATTTCTTATCTCAAGGTTCAATTAAAAAACACAAATAGGATTGAAATCAGTTTTATTGAATTTTAAAATATGTCAAGTTTAAACAACAAATCATTTTTATTCAATACTATTTCTTTTGAGATTATCTACAAGAGCTTAGTCATAACATGATATAAGTCAATCATATTGGAATTTAATATAAGTCAAAAAAACAATATATGATAACATTTCTATAATTTATATAATGTTATCAACTTTCCTAAACTTACTTAGCTATCCAAGTATTTCAATCAATTCCTTATGATTGAAATAAGTGTTATTCTATTTTATTAAGTTGAGTTATCTGAGATTAGTCATATATATATATATATATATATATATATATATATATATATATATATATATATTCGATTTGTTGCACTTTTTTCAATCCAATAGAAGCATGTGTGTAACTCTTTCCATGATTTATATCAAACTGACACATGTCATTTATTAATAACATAAAAAAACTATTGTTGTTTATAACCTAGATCTAGTTGAATTTCCATTTTAAGTAAAATAATATCATATCAACTTGGTTAAATTAGTAATAATTTAAATTTTGTATCTTTCTTAATTCCAATTCTATGGGGTTCAAATAAGGATCCTATGCTTAAAAACAAAATCTCCTTGAAGTTAGGAAAAAAATAATTTTACAAAGGCTCGATCAAGCTCAATAACTTGATCGAGCCACTAGTTAACCACGTAAATGGCTCGATCGAGGGTTTCTAAAACCCTCGATAGAGCTATTTAAATATATAATTTAGGCGCTCGATAAAACATTTTAAGTGCCTGATCATGCTTCTGAGGTCCTAAAAACGACAATTGTAGCACCCTTTCTGTAGATTTCTCTACAACGCCATTTTGTACCCTAGTGGACTTAGGGAAAAATTTGTCCTTAAGTGGCAGAGTTGATCATGTTGGATTCATGAATGAATCCTCTATTTAATGTCATATGAATTTGACATTTTCGAATTCATATGATATTTTTCATCTAATTTATTTTAAACATAATGCTTGAATTTTTTGGACGATTTCAAAAAGGAGGAATAAAAAATCAATAATGTAATATATATATATTACACATTTTGGACTAATTTATGCTATGTGAATCCCCGATGGGGGTGCCATAAATTACAAAAATATGGTGGAGAAGGCGACAACGGAGCCTATTCAACCTCCACGTGCACCCTCACCCCATGTTAATGCGAAGTGATATTGAGGGTCAACATGGGACATTGCTTTGCGAGGAGACAAATATTAAACCTCGCATCCAGAGCTTGCTTGGTAACTGTTGGTCATGGTGGGAGATGGTTTTGGGTTGTAGTGAGGAGAGGGTCACACAACTCCTGCATGCCTCACCGAGGTCTAGGCCTTGGGGGAGAGGTGGAGAAGCTAATAGAAGTTGTGCATTCTGGTGGGTGGTGGCAACGTTGGCCGACCCTTGGGATCCTGGAACGCTCAGGGAGAATGAAACAATTTTCATTATAGTTGGTCCTCTTCATCTTCTTGGTGTGGTGCTGGTGAGAGGGGAGGTGCCAGAGCTTGGAAGCCTTGGAAATTTTCCAATGAATTTCCTTCTCTCAGCTCGTGTGGGTTTGGAAATTCGGGAGGGTGGCGTCTGGATCTGGACTGACGTGGAATTGCAACAAGCCCTCTGGTGCTTTGGGTTCTTGAGAGAAGTTGTTGTTGTGGAGGGCACAACCAACAAGTGTATGCTTGTTGAGGGAATCAACAGGGTTGTATTCAGACATTTCATGGTGGTTCAGTGGCATCAAGCTAGATACTTCTCGCATCACTCCTCTTGGGCTTGGGGAGATGATTCTGGTCATAGTGGATGTTCGTTTGATACCCATTTACCTTTGTTTCAGTGGGAGGTAATTCTTTTGGGAGTTGAGACTAGAGGTTGGGGTTCGTTGGGTAGTCGCGCCATAGAGGGAGGCCCCGTCATGGGGGTGGAAATTAGTGGGACGCCGAGTAGCTAACTTAGGATAGTTGAGATTCTTCAAATTTGTTTGGCAGTCGCGAGACATAGGAGGTCAAAGCAAGCTCTTCAGTTCATCTGGTTGCACCAGCTACGATGGAGTCTGCGGAACATCCAAGTGAATATGGACGTCCTCGGGGAACATAGCTATGATGATCATAACGAGCTAGTTTCTTTCATCAACGACATTCAGTTCAGCCAGAGTGAAATCATGGAACAACTAGACAACTTGCAACACCAACACAGGTGCACCAGTGACCACCTTAGCAGCTCTCCCTATAATTCCTCCCAATGCCCCTCCTTAAAATTATGGTCATTTTTGTGTTTCAAATTTGTTTTACTAAATGTATGCCATGACTTCTAGGCCATATGAGAATAATGCATGGATCCAGTGGCTCATGTTATCCTCCAAGTCCCAATCTCAACAAGTCTGGTCGGACTGAGAGAAAGGGGCATGTCGAGAAGAATTTTGTACTTTGCACTTTGATGATAATCTAATGATTTAACTCTGAATGACAAAAAAATTAAAAATATTGCACATGAAATTGGAATTCTTCATTAACGCATACACACAAAGACAATTTGTGAACATAATGAAAATTCATTTCATTAATAAAATCATGTACATACAATTACATAACAATTGCAGAAGTATTCATTCCTCTCTTGGCCTGATCTCACATTCATGTTGGCCATTAGTTCTAATTTCCCGTAGGCATAGAACAAAGAGAACTAAGAAATGCAATGTCTTTTCTAAATCCTAAAAGCACTCCTTAAATCACCCATAAATCACTCCATAAAGTAGATTTTCCTAAATCCATAAAGCACTCCATAAACATACTTTTCTAAATTCTAAAATCACTCAATCTATCCCTAGAATCTATCATGCTTTTCAAGATAGAGTTTATTTTGCCTTATGGACAAAATATCACCTATCCATAGTTTTTCTAAAACTATGACTTGTATAGTTCTAAAAATCATAAAATATCTCAACTCAAAAAACACAATTTATTAACATCCAAGAATATAAATTCTTCTAAAAAATAAAGACCCATTTTAGAAGATTTTTCACATTGAAGACTTAATGGCTTGGAAGCTCTAATGCTCCTGCATAGTAAAGTTATCCATATTATAATTTATTTATTTTTGTATGGAAAATTTTCTGACCTGCCCATATACCATTGCATGACCAACCCTTTTAAGTATATTTCAATCAGTTTCTTATCTCAAGGTTCAATTAAAAAACTCAAATAGGAGTGAAATCAATTTTATTCAATTTTAAAAGATATCTTGTACACAACAAATAAGTTTTATTCAAATTTATTTTTTTTGAGGTCATCTACAAGAGCTTAGTTATAACATAATATAAGTACAATATTACTATGATGCAAGTCAATTTGATACTTAAAATGAACTAAAATATATCATGTATCAATTTAATATTGAGCATGGAAAGAATTATAAATATGCTTCGTATTAGCTTGTAGAAAGTGTCTTTAAGTGCAATCAACATGTATGTTATTACAATTGAATTTTAAAAATAAATTATTTGAATTCTAAAGCCATCCATATTATAATAAAAAATCTATGTATGGAAATTTTTTTGATCCACTCATACACCATTGCATGGTCAACTTTTTTAAGTATTTCAATCAATTTCTTATCTCAAGGTTCAATTAAAAAACACAAATAGGATTGAAATAAGTTTTATTCAATTTTAAAATATGTCAAGTTTAAACAACAAATCATTTTTATTCAATACTATTTCTTTTGAGATTATCTACAAGAGTTTAGTCATAACATGATATAAGTCAATCATATTGGAATTTAATATAAGTCAAAAAAACAATATATGATAACATTTCTATAATTTTATATAATGTTATCAACTTTCCTAAACTTACTTAGCTATCCAAGTATTTCAATCAATTCCTTATGATTGAAATAAGTTTTATTCTATTTTATTTCTTTCAAGGTTATCTACAAGAGATTAGTCATATATATATATTCTATTTGTTGCACTTTTTTCATGTGTAACTCTTTCCATGATTTATATCAAACTGACACGTGTCATTTATTAATAACATAAAAAACTATTGTTGTTTATAGCCTAGATCTAGTTGAATTTCCATTTTAAGTAAAATAATATCATGTCAACTTGGTTAAATTAGTAATAAATTAAATTGTTTATCTCTCTTAATTCCAAATCTATGGGGTTCAAATAAGGATCCTATGCTTAAAAATAAAACCTCCTTGAAGTTTGGAAAAAAATAATTTTACAAAGGCTCGATCAAGCTCAATAACTTAATCGAGCCACTGGTTAACCACATAAATGGCTCAATCGAGGGTTTCTTAAACCTTCGATAGAGCTGTTTAAATTTATAATTTAGGCACTCGATAAAACATTTTAAGTGCCTAATCGTGCTTCTAAGGTCCTAAAAACGACAATTGTAGCACCCTTTCTGTAGATTTCTCTACAACACCATTTTGTACCCTAGCGGACATATGGAAAAAATTGTCCTTAAGTAGCAGAGTTTATCATGTTGGATTCATGAATGAATCCTCTATTTGATGTCATATGAATTTGACATTTTCGAATTCATATGATATTTTTCATCTAATTTATTTTAAACATAATGCTTGAATTTTTTGGACGATTTCAAAAAGGAGGAATAAAAAATCAATAATGTAATATACACACACACATATATATTACACATTTTGGACTAATTTATGCTACGTGAATCCCCAATGGGGGTGCCATAAATTACAAAAATATGGTGGAGAAGGCGACGACGGAGCCTATTCAGCCTCCACGTGCGCCCTCACCCCATGGTAATGCGATGTGATATTGAGGGTCAACATGGGACGTTGCTTCGCGAGGAGACGAATATTAAACCTCACATCCAAAGCTCGCTTGGTAACTGTTGGTCACGGTGGGAGATGGTTTTGGGTTGTAGTGAGGAGAGGGTCACACAACTCCTGCATGCCTCACCGAGGTCTAGGCGGTGGAAATGTTGATCGGCCCTTGGGATCCTGGAACGCTCAAGGAGAATGAAGCACTTTTCATTATAGTTGGTCCTCTTCATCTTCGTGGTGTGGTGCTGGTGAGAGGGGAGGTGCCAAAGCTTGGAAGCCTTGGAAAAATTCCAATGAATTTCCTTCTCTCGGCTTGTGTGGGTTTGGAAATTCGGGAGGGTGGTGTCTGGATCTGGACTAACGTGGAATTGCAACAAGGCCTCTGGTGCTTTGGGTTCTTGAGAGAAGTTGTTGTTGTGGAGGGCACAACCAACCAGTGTATGCATGTTGAGGGAATCAACGTGTTAAGTCCCTATATTAATAGTGTAGTCCCTTATTATGTTAGTGTAGCCCCCCTTATTGTTATTGTTGTACCCTTGTAACCCCCATTTTGTTATTATTGTGCCCTTAAATTATTATTGTTAGGTCGGCTAGGATTACATTGTGGCCCACTAGGATTACATTATGGCCCCATGGACTCCTATATATAGAAAGGAGGTTTTTTGAATTGTATCATCCAAGAATTTTTCATTTATGTAATGTATTGGAGGTTTCCCCCTCGAAGTGGCTCATTTCTAAGGCATTGATATCTCTTTTCTTCTCTTTTTGGAGCTGGTTACACAACATTTGGTATCAGAGCTCTGGATTCTAGGGTTTCGCTGCTCCAAACAGGTCATCGTGGAATTTTTGCTATAACTTTTTTTCTACGAAGTTTCAGAAGCTGAAATTTTCAGGGTACGAAGCTGAAATCCTGAGGAAGATTTTCTAAAAATTTCAGAGCTTGGTTCGCAATATTTTTTGAGATATCATCTGTGGAAGTTAGGTCTTTTTTCAGGCTCCTAAACAGGTCATCATGGCATTTTCGCTATAACTTTTTTTCTACGAAGGTTAAGAATCTAAAATTTATATGGTGCGAAGCTAAAATCCTGAGGAAATTCGTCAAAAAATTTCAGAGCTTGTTTCGCAATATTTTTGGAAATATGATCTGTGGAAGGTAGTGCTTTTTCAGGCTCCTGAATTTCATCTCAAAGAGGTGATCGTGGGAAAAGTTCAATAACTCTCTCTCTGGGGATCGGATTGGAGTGCCGTAAAAAGTGGTCGCAAGTACACGGACTGTAGTTTCTTGGCTATCAATTTCAGAGACAAAGGATGAAACAGTGACACGTGGCAAGTCGTACAAATTCTCTCTACTGAACCAGTCCATAATTAGGTCATTGTGGGAGATTGGACACAACTTTGTCTTGGAGAATCCAAATCAGGTCAGACCTATGGCATTCAAAAGAGAATTAAGAGGGCTACTTCAGTGCTTAATTTCAGATATAGAAGAGCCGCAATCACAGAGATAATACAATTTCAATATCGAGCTCCTCAAAAGCAAGTAAAATGTGTGTATTTTTTTCTGAATTGCATAAGTCTTGTTTGAAGAATCAAGTTGAATTGATTGCAAGGGCATATTGTAGAATAGATATCAGTATTGGATTATAAAATGGTCCCAAAAAATAATTCCATACCCATTAATCCCTCAAAAAGCTATACTATGACGCATGAAGAGGAAGAGTTGCAGTATGAGATATCAAAATTACGGTACCAAGTGCAACAAGTTTCAATCTTACGAAGAGCAATTGAAGATGAAATAGATGGTTTAGAAAGTAGAAATGGAGGCTAAGTTGGATGGTTTGAAGGATCAAATAATAGCAAATATGGATGATAAATTAGTGGAAGATCACATCGAGCATCAACAACAAGTTCTCCAACTCTCAAAGGATAACCTAACTTTGGTGCAGAATCTAATGAAACAACAGGAATATCAATATCACATCGAAAGAAGTTCTGAAGCGGTCACAAAAAAAAGAAATCGACAAGTACGATCAATTTCAGAGTATCTCAGCAAGTGGAAGAACTTTCCTGTAGAAGATTCCACATGGGAGGATGAGAATTTTATACAGAAGCATCAAGAAATAATCAAGCGTTGAGGACAACACTTGTTTGAAGGAGAGGGGCATGTTAAGTCCCCATATTAATAGTGTAGTCCCTTATTATGTTAGTGTAGCCCCACTTATTGTTATTGTTGTACCCCTGTAACCCCCATATTGTTATTATTGTGCCCTTACATTATTATTGTTAGGTCAGCTAGGATTACATTATGGCCCCACTAGGATTATATTGTGGCCCCATGGAATCCTATATATAGAAGGAGGTTTTGTTCATTTGTATCATCCAAGAATTGTTCATTTATGTAATTTATTGGAGGTTGCCCCCTCGAAGTGGCTCATTTCTAAGGCGTTGATATATCTTTTCTTCTCTTTTTGGAGCTGGTTACACAACACAACGGGGTTGTAGTTAGACATTTCAGGTGGTTCAGTGGCATCAAGCTAGATACTTCTCACATCACTCCTCTTGGGCTTGGGGAGATGATTCTAGTCACAGTGGGTGTTAGTTTTATCCCCATTTACCTTTGTTTCAGTGGGAGGTAATTCTCTTGGAATTTGAGACTAGAGGTTGGGGTTCGTTGGGAAGTCGCGCCATAGAATGAGGCCCCGTCATGGGGGTGGAAATTAGTGGGACGCCGAGTAGCTAACTCAGGATAGTTGAGATTCTTCAAATTCGTTTGGCAGTCGCAAGACATAGGAGGTCGATGCAAGCTCTTCGGTTCATGTGGTTGCACCAGCTATGATGGAGTCTGTGGAACATCCAAGTGAATATGGACGTCCTCGGGGAACATAGGTATGATGATCATAACGAGCTAGTTTCTTTCATCAAAGACATTCAGTTCAGCCAGAGTGAAATCATGGAACAACTAGACAACTTGCGACGCCAACACAGGCGCACCAATGACCACCTAAGCAGCTCTCCCTATAATTCCTCCCAACGCCCCTGCTTAAAATGATGGTCATTTTTGTGTTTCAAATTTGTTTTACTAAATGTATGCCACAGGTTCTAGGCCATATGAGAATAATGCATGGATCCAACGGCTCATGTTATCCTCCAAGTCCCAATCTCAACAAGTCTAGTCGGAGTCAGAGAAAGGGGCATGTCGAGAATAATTTTGTACTTTTCACTTTGATGATAATCTAATTATTTAACTCTGAATGACAAAAAAATTAAAAATTGCATGAACATACACATACCTCTTAAAATGTGTGAAATTTTGCAAGGACAAGCATTTCATTTAATCAAAAATTGATAGAGTATACGAAACTAATTTTTTTTGAAAAATATATCATTATAAAAACAACAGAATTCTCCACAAATTGTCTTTTTACTCTGAATTAAATTTTACAATGCTTATAAGAATTTTGGGGTCTTTAATTCGATAAAAGAGAAAAAATTTGAAATTTAATCGCCACATTTGGCCCAAAAGTGTACCCCGTCTTTATGCATTCACCCTAGTTGGAGCAAGTACAACCATTCAAACCATTCGCCTAATGTATAATTTCGAATGAAAACCCAATGCAAATTGAGTTGGAATTCCTTCCCAAAATATCCTCTCCTGTATAATGTGTGTGTTCTCTGTAGTTTTCACAATGTAGCTTGTTCTTGTCTATTTGTGAAGGATTCACCTTCAACACTAGTTTTGTTGCCATTGATACTTGAGTATGGGACTGTAAAAATATTAAAGGATGGGTTGAACCCTCTGTTAGACTCATATACCAATAGGTGTCATATTTCATGATTGACTTGATGAACTATGCAATATGTTCATAACCTTTTCTTGTTGCAAAGGTTTTCCATATTCTCAAAAAATCAAAAAATCAAAAAAAATTAAAAAATGTAAAGAGGGTATACCCTAAAAGAAAAGTCAAAGGGTGAAAAAATTAGAATGGCCAAAAAAGTGAAAAAAAATGAACCCAACCAAAAGAAAGGCCAAGGAAAGTGTGCAAGTCTAAATGCCACTACTTTTTGCTCTGATGTAATAAAATTGTGTGCAACTTGTATTTTATGCCACAATTCATGAATAGTCAAACAGTTTAAGCTTGGCTAGTTCATCTTTCAATTTCATTTTTTAGAGATAGAGAATAAAATCTGACCAAATTGTTTAATCTTGGTAGATAAGTAGATAGGTAGAGTAAATAAAAGGAGCTCAACAGTTTAATCTGAGCCCTTAGATGTAATAAGGTTAGAACTAGATAGATTTTCATATGTAAAAGAAAAAATTTGATGAGGGTTTGCCAGTCTAAGTGCACCCTAATAAAGAAGAAAAAATGGTAGGGTAAAGTAGGTAGGGTAGGTAGATGATGTTTTTGAATTACATGTGATGAATGATGGCTTTAGATGGTTAAAATTTTAGCTTTCATCACAAGTGCAAAGGCAGACAATACATTGGAAGGATTGCAAGTAAGGCAAAGTTAAATTATTAACTTCCCTTTTCATTTTTCCTAAACATTTCACTAATTTCCCATAAGTACTAAGGCATTTGAAGATTAAAGGGGCTCAAGCCATTTCCTTGACTTTTGGAGGGACCGGACCCTCGACCCGATAATTGGAAAAACCTAAGTACTTAAAATCATTTCATCATCACATTCATTCACCTCTAAAAATCTTTTCCTAAAGTAAAATCCCATTTTACTTAGGAAAATCATGCAATATTCCATAAAAACCTTTTTTTTCATGCAAGCATAAGTTAAATACATTATTCTAATGTTTTATACTTAGCGCTTTAGCTCATTTGTCATATTAATTTCTAATTTATTATTTAAATCCCTATGAAAATAGCCTTCTCCTATTATATATAACTCCTTCTTTATAAAATACCCAAAAACCCATTTATTATAATTTTAGTCAAAGTATTTTATCCCCACATGTTTAAATAAAAACCCCCATTATACTCCCTTTGACTAAAATATATCTTTATATTATTCCCGCCCCTATGGTAAGCAAATCGCTTTGGTTTGATTACCATATAATAAAAAATATATCAAAAATATTTTAAACATATTTTATATGTGTTTAAAACAATAATAACCCGAAGTTTAGTTTAAACCAAACTTCAAAATAAACCATCCCTTGCGTATTTTTCTTCCCCGACCCTCTGTCATACAAAGGGATTGATTAACCCTCCAGGTTAATTAATAACATGTCCCGCCAATAAAAACGCCCCCGATGAGATTAATTAACAAATAATCATGTTGGACCCGCCTTGTTAAATTCCCGTCATTTCCACGTCCCGAAGACCGTCCGATTGACTGATCCAAGATCTACGGCTATTATTAATATCGCTAGCCATCCGCATCTGAACGATAACGCGCGATGGCCAAGCGGTTTTATGAACAGTGCTCCGCCACGCGTCAGTCATCGTATGGAATCGCTGCCATTCCGCCCAAAACCACTCTTCCCCAAAAGCAGTGCGATAGAAACCGTTTACCGCCTTCCCCCCATGACTCATCCGCCGTACATGCTGACGTCATCAATCAAAACCCGCCAACCTTTTGACTTTGCGAATGAAACAAACGAATATGTGTCGTTTTCATTATCCTATGCATGTACCAGTGTCCTGGGCAACCAATTTCGAGTTTAACTGTTAAAGTCTTCCGACCGTAACTTTGCTGAAGAGAATTGCAGATGAACACTCCAGAGTTCTTCCGCCTTAACCAGTACCTGTTTAAAACACTATTCATTCCCGGAAAACAGGTATTTACCCTAAAAGCCCACTGAACTCTGTAAGAATCATGGTTTTCGTTTTCTTCCACTGAAGCAGGGTTAAAAATTGATTATTAGTTTATTCTTCAACTCCCAGAATTGCAATTGCATCCCCAAAACCTGTAATTTTGTACGTTTTTTCATCAAAAACTGAATTTCCATTTCTGAATCCACAAGAACCAGAAATGGAAGTTCCTGTAGCTCTGAATGTCGTGCCCCTCAATGCCCCTCACAGGGACTTGGATTATTTTCCTTTAGCCAATATGGATTTTCAAATTAAAGACCTGCTTCTCAGTGAGAATCCTCTTCGAATTTTTTGCCGCTGCAGAGACAATTATTTAAATGGTTCTGAAATCTTTGAACTTTGGGAATCCAATCTTCCCATGTACCTTCTCCCCTCAGTCCACATTTTTCCTGAGTTAATCCATTACTGCCATGAAAATTATGATCCCGACCAACGAGCATTTTTATCCCCAAGTCAAATGTCCTTTTCCCAATAACTGCTTAGTCCATAAATGAAATGCTACAATTCCAACCTGGTCAAGCCCTCACTCCCCTGTCCATGGCTGAATTACTTGAGAAATCTACCAATTTATCCCATGAAGAGTTAAACCGCCTATGCCAAACCTTCATGTTACCAGAGCATCAGCCTAAAAGCCCTCCCCCTTATGGTTATACTTTTTTTTACTGATGTGGGCAGACTTATTCTGAACATGATATATTCTATAATGGACTTCAATACTAGTGAGTATGTTGATCAATTAACTCTAGTATTGTTATCTATTTTTACCCCTGGACAGCCTCCTGCTGTCAAGTACGATTTTGCATCTTATATTGCTGACAAAATCCATGATCAGTTGATGAGATTAGGGAATGAGAGAGTGTTCAAGTATTATTCTGTCATATATCACCTCATGATTTACTTTCAATCAGAGAGTTTCCCTTTTTATGTTAAGAAACTTGATGCCAAAGGGAATCCTAGGTCAGTCATTTTTTGGTCTGCCATTACTCACAATTCCCCTGATTCTCCTTATTCCTATAATGAGTTTGTTGACCTTTTTGTACATCCTGCAACCACCTTGTTGAGAGGAGTCTCTCCTCCTAGGGTAAGTAATGACATCAAGAAAATCCTTCAGCTCTCAAAGCAGTACAAGATAGGTGACTGGTACCTATATCAAAACCACACGGAGATTAGAATATATGGGTGTGAGTTATGCACATTCAAATTGCCAAAATATGTCTCAATGAGACTCTTTGCATTAGAGTATTTTAGGCAGATGATTAATTCAGATATAGTTCATTTCTACAATGCAAAGAAAAAGGCTCAACTCAGGATCAAGAACCAATTAGGTCACTTTATTTGTAACTCTAGGGAAGCTGGAAAGGAAGCAGAAAGAATTTTAGAAGACTATCTCAGACTACAAAAGAGTTTCTACTGGGTGCCTTATGATCCAAACAACTTTATATATGATAGAAGAATGAAAAATAAACTATCACCATGCATCCATCAAAGAATCCCAGAAATAGAACAATATGCCAATATGGATGAATGGGTGGAAGGAACATTGGTTGAAAAAGATAGTGAGCAGGTCAATGTTGAAAATCTGATGAAAGATCTTGAAAAGATACTTGACCTAGACTCTTTTGGATAGGTGCAGATACCAGGTATTGGTCCTTCTTCTGCAGATACTTCTCAACAAAAGATACAGGAGATTAGTACAGTGGCAATAGAAGCTAAAGGAAAATAAAAGGAGCCTGATATACAAGTAATTGAAAAATTCATAATGACAGAGCAACCAGAGACTTTTAAAGAACAGGGTCAAGTACAAATTCCTCCTACTCAGGTCAATGATCCAGAAATTTCAATTTTACAAACTCCTCTGAATGTAGAAAAGGGAAAAAAGAGAGAGGTTGAATCAGCTACTCCTATTGGTGGCTCCTCTGAACAGTAAGGTGTTAAAAGACAGAAATTAAATCCTCTTCCAGAAATTGAATCAGTTCAGGAAATCCCTGATAGCCAGGGAAGAGAAGACAGTCAGCAAACAGGTACAGGTAGTGGGACGTCCACTAATTTTCAAAGAAAGGAACTACAGAGGCAACAAAGTGCAGAGATATCTTCTTTCAAACCTTCAGTAAAAGATGCCTGGGACATCAAAAGAACATTCATCAATATAAAGACCAGGAACGATCCACTTAGACTTCAAGTGTACAACCAATATTTGAAGATGGCTCCAAAAAATCAAGAAAGATTGATGTCAGCCTATGACATCCAACAGGGTAAGATGTTAATGAGCCACTTCAAGCCCAAGGTGCAGCAGCCTCAGACAGCTGTAGATTACAGTAGGACTAATTTTGAAGTCTTAGCAAAGGATATCCATCCTTTAGATCAAATTGCGCTACACAAGAAAACAAGTGAGATGATTTATTCTACTCTGACGGATAAATCAATGATGGCCCATAAGTTGCAGGATTCTTTGGATAACACTAATACACAGTTGCAGCCTGAAAAAGCCTCCTCCCAGGCTAAGGATAATATAATCAAAACTTTGGAGGAAATAATTATTGGTTTGGGTCATAATCCTAAAGATGTGAAAGGTATTGAAGCTTTGATCAAGAGAAAAGATGATGATATTGCAGCTCTGAGAAAGCAACTGAAGTTACCAGCCTCAAGACATCCACAGACTGCAGAAATCATCAAGCAAAATTCTGAGGAAGAACTAATGGATTTTCTATTAAAATTGAATGAGCAACTTAATGCAATTGAAAAAGAGCTTGAGAATGCATTTAAAGATAAGCAGGCAAATATTCCAGTATCTACAGCAGGAGTAGTGACAGGTACAACAATAATAGGTCAGCCAGCAGAATTGTCACAGGGCAACACTGCAAATTTGAACACTGATAAATTAACAAAATCAATGGAAGAAATGAAACTTCAGGTCATAGAGCTCCACAGAACAAAGGAACAATTGGCCACTCTAGAACACAAATATGATCTTTCAAAAATGAGTGTTGCTGATAAAACAAAAGAAGTGAACAAATTAGAAAAAATAGTGAAAGCATTGGAAAAGGATCTAACATTGGAGAAGCTTTTAAGGGAAATAAATGAAATTCTTTGGGACAACATCATCCAATCAATAAAGGATGTCTGGCCCTCAATTCAAATAATGCAGGAACAAAATGATTTAGTCAAATTGGCTATAGAAGACGTCCTAGTAGCAAAGGAAGAATTGGGAAACAGGCCTGATGAAGCCAATGAACTCATCCATTTTCTAAATACTTAGACCAAGCAGCAACTTGAAGAATTTGGCATTCAAGACAGGACAGGCACAATTTTGGAAATAAAGAGAGTTTTTACCAAAAGAACTCTGATGCAGAATTTGGAACGAAGATGCTCGGACATGCAAGAAGAAATCGGTGCCTTCAGAAAAATATTGACATTTTGTTGAACAAAGGATTGCCCAGTCCTTTCATTTCAGAGGATAAATTGATGGACCTGGAAAGTTATGTTGAAAAATTGGACAAGTATGCTGACACTCAAGCCAATGCCTCAACTAGTTCATCAACAGCAGCATTGCCTACAGGAAAATATCTTCACAATAGACTAGAAAACTTGTTTTATCTTGAGCATGAAGTAAAGAATTTGTTCCTTGCTCAACCTAATTTCTCTAAGTATACAGAGACTGATGAAACTCTCAGAAAGCTGCAAAGGACCAGGATTTCGGAAGATAAATGGTGGGAAGAACTGTTAGAACTTTTGTAAAAATTATTCTTACCTGAATTTTGATTATGTACTACAGTAAGTCATGGAAAGAAGGATAAAAAGATGAATAAAGGTCAAAGTGTATTAGATCAGTCAAAGAGTATCAGTTAAACGGACCAGCCAGCACAGAGTTACTGAAAAGGACAGCAATGAGCCAAAGCATAGAGCCTGCCTCCAGCACATTCTCAAAAGAAGGAAACAGCACAACATCAGTTATCATTCTTTCTTATCTACGAGACCATCTGTCTCTATTTTATTGTAATTTACTTATGAGTCATCCTAGATAATATCTCAAGTTGTTATGAGATATTTTTTGTAACTTTTTGTATAAATACTCCCTCAATCGGAATATTGAGGGTGGATTTTTTTTAGACTCTGTTGTAACATTGACTATTTGGAATAAAGTGCTATCGGAGAAATTTGTTGTGGCTAAGCTGGATGATGAATTGAAGCGAAAGAATTTTTACAGGATTCATGTGTCAGACTTCGGATCAATAAGTCATCTTTCTCTTGTGTTTTAAAGTCTTTATATCTGTTTATTATATCACTGTGTTTCATTTCTAAATGATCAATGAAAAGGAGTAAATCATAAAGTACTTAAGTGTAACCTAATTTTAATCATTGTTATTATAATTGTTTTCTTCTAAAATGGTTTTAAACAGTGAATTCTTAATTGCTCTTATTTTACTAGTTTAAGCATTTTGATTATTTAATAAAGAATACTTAATTGTTCTTTGTTAATAATCACTCAATTTTCCCTCTTATAAATTTGTTGAAAGATTCTTAATTGCCTTTCCTCCATTTATATTCCATTCCATTCACTTTAAGATTTATAATTGTTCTCTGTTTGATTATCTTGCCCTGTAAGACCATCTTTTGTCTAGAAACTTAATCCAATGAAGCCATCTTTTTTACTCCATAGCCCAATGGCCTAAACTACTCAATCTTGCCCTCAGCTATCGAGTTCCACCACCCAAATTCAAACAAAACCCCTGAACTTTCATAACTAGCCTAATATTTTTAAAAACAAAGCTAAATTATACAGAGAGAGCCCTCTCTGGGTACAGATTGGCTAGATTCTATACCTAAAAGATTGGTTTGTGGTTACCTCGGACTATTTCTTTTGAACCTGGAGAAATTACTGAGTGATAACATAGTGGCGACTCCACTAGTCAGCCAGGCCTTTTTAGACTCACCTTGGTATGCTGATATAGTTTATGTTTTGTTAAACCTGCAAGCTCCTCCAAGGTTATCCAGAACAAAGCGAAGGTTTTTGAAAATGACAACCTTAAAGTATTGTATTTTAGATCATGTTCTCTTTTGGAAGAATCATGATGGTATTCTATTAAATTTTTTATTAAAAGATGAAGCTGACAAGGCTCTCGATGAATTCCATGCAGGAGACTGTGGTGGACATCTCTACTGGAAATCAACAGCAGATAAAATCCTAAGGGTTGGATTTTACTAGCCAACCTTGTTTTCTGATGTAAAGAAATTCGTAACTGCTTGCCATAAATGTCAAATCTTTGAAGGCAAGAAAAAATTATTGCCTTTACCCTTGAAACCAGTTTCCATCGAAAAACCCTTCCAACAATGGGGCCTGGATTTCATTGGAGAAATCCACCCTCCTTCTGCCCAACACAGATGGATCCTCACTGCCACAGATTATTTTACTAAATGGATTGAAGCAATCCCATCCAGACAAGCCAATGACTCTGTAATCATAGGATTCTTAGAAACCAATATACTATCAACATTTGGCTGTCCTGAAAAAATTATAACTGATAATGCTGCTGCTTTCAAATCAAAAAAGATGATAACTTTCTGTAATAAGTATCATATCACTTTAAGCCATTCAACAGCCTATTACCCTCAGGGTAATGGACTGGCCAAATCTTCCAACAAAAGTCTCATTAATATCATTAAGAAAATGTTGGAAGAAAAGAAGAAAAATTGGCATAAGAAACTTATTAATGCACTGTGGGCAGACAGACTCACCACCAAAAAATCAATTGGGACCAGTCCTTATGAGTTAGTTTATGGTATTGAGGCTGTATTTCCATCGTCTTTAGGAGTTCCTGTGATGAAGTTACTTCAAGAAGCTCAAGTTGAAACAAATGATATTCAGAGAAGAATTAATCAAACAATCAATTTGCAGCAAACCAGAGAATAAATTTACCAAAGATCCCAAGTATTGCAGGAGAAACTAAAGAAAATCTTTGACAAAAGGACCAAGGCAGAGGATTTCCAATTGGAAGATAAAGTTTTGAGATGGGATTCCAGAAGAGAGGATAAAGGAAAACATGGGAAGTTCGACTTCTTATGGAAGGGACCTTACATCATTCATGCTTTACAAGGAAATAATACCTATTTTCTGAAAAACTTGGATGGAACAGAGACTGAAGAAGGACCAGTAAATGGTCGAATGTTAAAGCATTACTTTGATCCTGTTTATTAGGATATTTTTATTTTTTGACATGTACATACTATATCCTTTGTAATGTATCAGTTTTGATTGGATGGTAACTTGCTGGAGTTGAAGCCCAAAGAGAAGGCCCTAAGCTTCAGAAGTTTCACTATCATACATACAATAAAGCAACAAAAAGAAGAAGATTTCATGGTTCAATTAAAGGCATTTTGAGGCATCTGACCTGCTGTTCTTGACTTTTCACCAGGAAAAGCCATCCCCAAGTGGAGCCAGTGTTAGACTCCTATACCAATAGGTGTAATATTTCATGATTGACTTGATGAACTATGCAATATGTTCATAACCTTTTCTTATTGCAAAGGTTTTCCATATTCTCAAACAATCAAAAAATCAAAAAAATTTAAAAAATGTAAAGAGGGTATACCCTAAAAGAAAAATCAAAGGGTGAAAAAATTAGAATGGCCAAAAAAGTGAAAAAAAAATGAACCCCACCAAAAGAAAGGCCAAGGAAAGTGTGCAAGTCTAAATGCCACTACTTTTTGCTCTGATGTAATAAAATTGTGTGCAGCTTGTATTTTATGCCACAATTCATGAATAGTCAAACAGTTTAAGCTTGGCTAGTTCATCTTTCAATTTCATGTTTTAGAGATAGAGAATAAAATCTGACCAAACTATTTAATCTTGGTAGATAAGTAGATAGGTAGAGTAAATAAAAGGAGCTTAACAGTTTAATCTGAGCCCTTGGATGTAATAAGGTTAGAACTAGATAGATTTTCATATGTAAAAGAAAAAGTTGATGAGGGTTTGCCAGTCTAAGTGCACCCTAATAAAGAAGAAAAAATAGTAGGGTAAAGTAGGTAGGGTAGGTAGATGATATTGCTGAATTACATGTGATGAATGATGGCTTTAGATGGTTAAAATTTTAACTTTCATCACAAGTGCAAAGGCAGACAATACATTGGAAAGATTGCAAGTAAGGCAAAGTTAAATTATTAACTTCCCTTCTCATTTTTCCTAAACATTTCACTAATTTCCCCTAAGTACTAAGGCATTTGAAGATTAAAGGGGCTCAAGGCATTTCCTTGACTTTTGGAGGGACCGGACCCTCGGCCCAATAATTGGAAAAACCTAAGTACTTAAAATCATTTCATCATCACATTCATTCACCTCTAAAAATCTTTTCCTAAAGTAAAATCCCATTTTACTTAGGAAAATCATGCAATATTCCATGAAAATCTTTTTTTTCATACAAGCATAAGTTAAATACATTATTCTAATGTTTTATACTTAGCGCTTTAGCTCATTTGTCATATTAATTTCTAATTTACTATTTAAATCCCTATGAAAATAGCCTTCTCCTATTATATATAACTCCTTCTTTATGAAATACCCAAAAACCCATTTATTATAATTTTAGTCAAAGTATTTTATCCCCACATGCTTAAATAAAAACACCCATTATACTCCCTTTGAGTAAAATATATCTTTATATTATTCCCGCCCCTATGTTAAGTAAATCGCTTTGGTTTAAATACCATATAATAAAAAATATATCAAAAATATTTTAAACATATTTTATATGTGTTTAAAACAATAATAACCCGAAGTTTAGTTTAAACCAAACTTCAAAATAAACCATCCCTTGCGTATTTTTCTTCCCCGACCCTCTGTCGTACAAAGGGATTGATTAACCCTCCAGGTTAATTAATAACCTGTCCCGCCAATAAAAACGCCCCCGATGAGATTAATTAACAAATAATCACGTTGGACCCGCCTTGTTAAATTCCCGTCATTTCCATGTCTCGAAGACCGTCTAATTGACTAATCCAAGATCTACAGCTATTATCAATATCGCTAGCCATCCGCATCCGAACGATAACGCCCGATGGCCAAGCAGTTTTATGAACAGTGCTTCACCACGCGTCAGTCATCGTATGGAATCGCTGCCATTCCGCCCAAAACCACTCTTCCCCAAAAGCGGTGCGATAGAAACCGTTTACCGCCTTCCCCCCGTGACTCATCTGCCGTACATGCTGACATCATCAATCAAAACTCACCGACCTTTTGACTTTGCGACTGAAACAAACGAATCTGTGTCGTTTTCATTATCCTATGTGTGTACTAGTGTCCCAGGCAACCAATTTCGAATTTAACTGTTAAAGTCTGCTAACCGTTACTTTGCTGAAGAGAATTGCAGACGAACACTCCAGAGTTCTTTCGCCTTAACCAGTACCTGCTTAAAACACTATTCATTCCCGGAAAATAGGTATTTACCCTAAAATCCCACTGAACTTTGTAAGAATCATGGTGTTCGTTTTCTTCCACTGAAGCAGGGTTAAAAATTTATTATTAGTTTATTCTTCAACTCCCAGAATTGCAATTGCATCCCCAAAACCTGTAATTTTGCCCGTTTTTCATCAGAAACCGAATTTCCATTTCTGAATCCACAAGAACCAGAAATGGAAGTTCATGTAGCTCTAAATGTCGTGCCCCTCAATGCCCCTCACAGGGACTTGGATTATTTTCCTTTAGCCGATATGGATTTTCAAATTAAAGACCTGCTTCTCAGTGAGAATCCTTTTCGAATTTTTTACCGCTGCAGAGACAATTATTTGAATGGTTCTGACATCTTTGGACTTTGGGAATCCAATCTTCCCATGTACCTTCTCCCCTCAGTCCACATTTTTCCTGAGTTAATCCATTACTGCCATGCAAATTATGATCTCGACCAACGAGCATTTTTATCCCCAAGTCAAAATGTCATTTTCCCAATAACTGCTCAGTCCATAAATGAAATGCTACAATTCCAACCTAGTCAAGCCCTCACTCCCCTGTCCATGGCTGAATTACTTGAGAAATCTACCAATTTATCCCATGAAGAGTTAAACCACCTATGTCAAACCTTCATGTTACCAGAGCATCAGCCTAAAAGCCCTCCCCCTTATGGTTATACTTTTTTTACTGATGTGGGCAGACTTATTCTGAACATGATATCTTCTATAATGGGCTTCAATACTAGTGAGTATGTTGATCAATTAACCCTAGTATTGTTATCTATTTTTACCCCTAGACAGCCTCCTGCTGTCAAGTACGATTTTGCATCTTATATTGCTGACAAAATCCATGATTAGTTCATGAGATTAGGGAATGAGAGAGTATTCAAGTATTCTTCTGTCATATATCACCTCATGATTTACTTTCAATCAGAGAGTTTCCATTTTTATGTTAAGAAACTTTATGCCAAAGGGAATCCTAGGTCAGTCATTTTTTGGTCTGCCATTACTCACAATTCCCCTGATTCTCCTTATTCCTATAATGAGTTTGTTGACATTTTTGTACATCCTACAACCACCTTGTTGACGGGAGTCTCTCCTCCTAGGGTAAATAATGACATCAAGAAAATCCTTCAACTCTCAAAGCAGTACAAGATAGGTGACTGGTACCTATATCAAAACCACACGGAGATCAGAATATATGGGTGTGAGTTATGCCCATTCAAATTGTCAAAATATGTCCCAATGAGACTCTTTGCATTAGAGTATTTTAGGCAAATGATTAATTCAGATATAGTTCATTTCTGCAATGCAAAGAAAAAGGCTCAACTCAGGATCAAGAACCAATTAGGTCCCTTTATTTGTAACTCTAGGGAAGCTGGAAAGAAAGCTGAAAGAATTTTAGAAGACTATCTCAGACTACAAAAGAGTTTCTACTGGGTGCCTTATGATCCAAACAACTGTATCTGTGATAGAAGAATGAAAAATAAACTATCACCATACATCCATCAAAGAATCCCATAAATAGAACAATATGCCAATATGGATGAATGGGTGGAAGGAACATTGGTTGAAAAAGATAGTGAGCAGGTCAATGTTGAAAATGTGATGAAAGATCTTGAAAAGATACTTGACCTAGACTCTTTTGGACAGGTGCATATACCAGGTATTGGTCCTTCTTCAGCAGGGACTTCTCAACAAAAGATACAGGAGATTAGTACAGTGGCAGTAGAATCTAAAGGAAAAGAAAAGGAGCCTGATATACAAGTAATTGAAAAATTCACAATGACAGAGCAACCAGAGACTTCTAAAGAACAGGGTCAAGTACAAATTCCTCCTACTCAGGTCAATGATCTAGAAATTTCAATTTTACAAACTCCTCTGAATGTAGAAAAGGGAAAAAAGAGAGAGGTTGAATCAGCTACTCCTATTGGTGGCTCCTCTGAACAGCGAGGTGTTAAAAGGCAGAAATTAACTCCTCTTCCAGAAATTGAATCAGTTCAGGAAATCCATGATAGCCAGGGAAGAGAAGACAGTCAGAAAACAGGTACAGGTAGTGGGACGTCCATTAATTTTCAAAGAAAGGAACTACAAAGGCAACATAGTGTAGAGATATCTTCTTTCAAACCTCCAGTAAAAGATGCCTGGGACATCAAAAGAACATTCATCAATATAAAGACCAGGAACGATCCACTTAGACTTCAAGTGTACAACCAATATTTGAAGATGGCTCTGAAAAATCAAGAAAGATTGATGTCAGCCTATGACATCCAACAGGGTAAGATGTTAATGAGCCACTTCAAGCCCATGGTGTAGCAGCCTCAGACAGCTACAAATTACATTATGACTAATTTTGAAGTCTTAGCAAAGGATATCGATCCTTTAGATCAAATTGAGCTACACAAGAAAACAGGTGAGATGATTTATTCTACTCTGAAGGATAAATCAATGATGGCCCATAAGTTGCAGGATTCTTTGGATAACACTAATACACAGTTGCAGCTTGAAAAAGCCTCCTCCCAGGCTAAGGATAATAGAATCAAAACTTTGGAGGAAATAATTATTGGTTTGGGTCATAATCCTAAAGATGTGAAAGGTATTGAAGATTTGATCAAGAGAAAAGATGATGATATTGCAGCTCTGAGAAAGCAACTGAAGTTACCAGCCTCAAGACATCCACAGACTGCAGAAATCATCAAGCAAAATTCTGAGGAAGAACTAATGGATTTGCTCTTAAAATTGAATGAGCTACTTAATGCAACTGAAAAAGAGCTTGAGAATGCATTGAAAGATAAGCAAGCAAATATTCCAGTATTACAGCAGGAGTAGTGATAGGTACAGCAACAAAAGGTCAACCAGCAGAATTGTCACAGGGCAACACTGCAAATTTGAACACTGGTGAATTAACAAAATCAATGGAAGAAATGAAACTTCAGGTCATAGAGCTCCACAGAACAAAGGAACAATTGGCCACTCTAGAACACAAATATGATCTTTCAAAAATGAGTGTTGCTGATAAAACAAAAGAAGTGAACAAATTAGAAAAAACAGTCAAAGCATTGGAAAATGATCTCACATTGGAGAAGCCTTTAAGGGAAATAAATTAAATTCTTTGGGACAACATCATCCAATCAATAAAGGATGTCTGGCCCTCAATTCAAATAATGCAGGAACAAAATGATTTAGTCAAATTGGCTATAGAAGAAGTCCTAGCAGCAAGGGAAGAATTGGGAAACAGGCTTGATGAAGCCAATGAACTCATCCATTTTCTAAATATTCAGACCAAGCAGCAACTTGAAGAATTTGGCATTCAAGACAGGACAGGCACAATTTTGGAAATAAAGAGAGTTTTTACCAAAAGAACTCTGATGCAGAATTTGGAACGAATATGCTCGGACATGCAAGAAGAAATCACTGCCTTCAAAAAAAGATTTGACATTTTGTTGAATAAAGGATTGCCCAATCCTTTCATTTCAGAGGATAAATTGATGGACCTGGAAAGTTATGTTGAAAAATTGGACAAGTATGCTGACACTCAAGCCAATGCCTCAACTAGTTCATCAACATCAGCATTGCCCACAGGAAAAGATCTTCATAATAGACTAGAAAATTTGTTTTATCTTGAGCATGAAGTAAAGCATTTGTTCCCTTCTCAACCTACTTTCTTTAGGTATATAGAGACTAATGAAACTCTCATAAAGCTGCAAAGGACCAGGATTCCGGAAGATAAATGGTGGCAAGAAATGTTAGAACTTTTATAAAAATTATTCTTACCTGAATTTTGATTATGTACTACAGTAAGTTATGGAAAGAAGGATAAAAAGATGAATAAAGGTCAAAGTGTATCAGAGCAGTCAAAGAGTATCAGTTAAACGGACCAGCCAGCACAGAGTTACTGAAAAGGACAACAATGAGCCAAAGCATATGGCCTGCCTCCAGCACATTCTCAAAAGAAGGAAACAGCACAACATCAGTTATCATTCTTTCTTATCTACGAGACCATCTGTCTCTATTTTATTGTAATTTACTTATGAGTCATCCTAGATAATATCTCAAGTTGTTATGAGATATTTTTTGTAACTTTTTGTATAAATACTCCCTCAATCGGAATATTGAGGGTGGATTTTTTTTAGACTCTGGTGTAACATTGACTATTTGGAATAAAGTGCTATCGGAGAAATTTTTTGTGGCTAAGTTGGATGATGAATTGAAGCGAAAGACTTTTTACAAGATTCATGTGTCAGACTACGGATCAATAAGTCATCTTTCTCTTGTGTTTTAAAGTCTTTATATCTGTTTATTAGATCACTATGTTTCATTTCTAAACGATCAATGAAAAGGAGTAAATCAGAAAGTACTTAAGTGTAATCTGATTTTAATCATTGTTATTCTAATTGTTTTCTTCTAAACTGGTTTTAAACAGTGAATTCTTAATTGCTCCTGTTTTACTAGTTTAAGCATTTTGATTATTTAATAAAGAATACTTAATTGCTCTTTGTTAATAGTCACTCAATTTTCCCTCTTATAAATTTGTTGAAAGATTCTTAATTTCCTTTCCTCCATTTATATTCCGTTCCATTCACTTTAAGATTTATAATTGTTCTCTGTTTGATTATCTTGCCTTGTAAGACCATCTTTTGTCTAGAAACTTAATCCAGTGAAGCCATCTTTTTTACTCCATAGCCCAATGGCCTAAACTACTCAATCTTGCCCTCAACTATCGAATTCCACCACCCAAATTCAAACAAAACCCCTGAACTTTCATAACTAACCTAATATCTTAAAAAATAAAGCTAAATTATACAGAGAGAGCCCTCTCTGGGTACAGATTGGCTAGATTCTATACCTAAAATATTGGTTTGTGGTTACCTCGGACTATTTCTTTTGAACCTGGAGAAATTACTGAGTGATAACACCCTCAAAAAGAAAAGCATGAGAAGAGAATATACAAATTCAAAGGATGCTAATTTATGCTCATGGATGATTATTAACCTGCAAGTTAAAATATGTCTGAGAAGATGCTCATGAATGCGAAAATACTCCCTATTAATGCTTCCAATCAAATAAAAGTGAATACTGCACATGGAAACTTGCAAATAAGAACAAGATACTCATCTAAATCTAGGGAAAACTTACGAACAAGATAACCAAGATTTTATGATATGAGGAAAGAAAATAAGGAGCCATCGTTGTTGGACCTGGCCAATTGTTCTGATGTTATCATTTCTATGTTTCAAATTATACAATATTAAGTAACCACTCAATGAGAAATGGGTCTTTGAATAATTCCTCTATTCAACCATTATTGGTCAATAGAATAAATTCGATTATTTAAGTGGTTATGAGTTATTGATAAATGGATAATAGTTTTGTATTATCACTATAAATGTTGGCTTTCACTTGTTCGACTATCCTATGCTCTTATTTATATTATAATATTAATTTTGATTGACGACACAAGGATGGATGATTTCCTAGTTGATGGAGCCTTGATGATGAGTATGAATGCATGCAAAAAGTATGTTATTAGATTTTAAAAAAAATAAATAAATAAATAAATAAATAAAATAAAATTGTTTGACCTAGAATCCCATTTGTAATTAGGGATGGAGTGAGCATGCTGATGAATCCTTCAGGGGTCACATCTTTGGAAAAGGTGTTAATGATTTTAGATATCAGATGATTTCATGTGTTGTAGTTTGGACATACTGGTCAAACTGACATATGTACAAGACATGCTTTTGAACAAATTCCCAAAAGAATGAGTATGCTTGTCTCTAAAGGTTTTACACTTTCAGTACAATGATTTACCATGAGCTTTTAAACAAAGGGGAGACCTTTGAGATTGTGTTTCTCTCATGTGTCAACATTTTTTAAATGTCGGGAAAATTATATTTTAAAAAAAAAATGTCAACTTCATGTGTTTTAATTAATATTCAATTTACAACATATATAAATGTAAAATTTAATTTAATGTAAAATATAAAATATAATGTAATATATAATGTAATCCACCATTCTATCTTACTCTGAAGTTCACCCTCTCTCGGCGATGAAGCCATTCCTCCACTACATCTACTTCCCAGATGCCTTCTTTTTCTAAAAAACTTATTAATAACACGTAAATAAAATTCGCTTACTATTAATTCTTAATGTTATTACTCTATAATAATACATTAAATATTGAATAACGACTATATTTTTAATTCAAAAATTTCCAACTTCTCAAAAAATAAGATAACGATATTACACCTATAAATAATTTTTAGATTTTATTCATATTTATTTGAAAATACTACTAGCCTAGATATCTCTTAACCTCGAATCTAGCAAGTGCCGATAAGGATCAAATATTTTGAGATGCAAACCTTTCCTCAAGCTTGCACTAAAAAAAAAATTTCGTGTCGAAATATTTGATCGCTCTCATTGCTTGATAGATATGGGGTTAAAATAGATTTGTACTAGTTATAAAGCATTGAACAAAATTATGCATGCTTGCCATGGTTGGTTTTTCCATTTGGAGAAAAAAATGCAAAGAAATTGTTTTCCTAAATTGGAATTTGTGGTACCCCATCGTTGATTATTTTAGGTATGGACGAGAAAGCACTAGACATTAATGAATTGGCCTTACATGAGAATATGGAATCTAAGCTTACCCAATCACAAAAGAGTTGTTGGATTTGGATGGTGTGAAAGGTCACCTACGTCAAGTCTACCTAGAGTTTACTTTTATTTAGTAGGGCATGTTAATAATAATCAACTAAACTTGATTGGGTTGCTAGTAAGTGCTAGTAAGTGCTTTGGTGAGTTTTTTTTTCACTAGTAAGTGTCGACTCGACTCACGGGAGTAAAGAACCACCACAATAATTTTAATATGTTTTGGTGGTCAAATTGGAAGATCAAGAAGAGAACCTACTACATCCTAGAATATCAATATGAATGGTGCAACATAGTGCTCATACGAAGCCAAAGAATTTGAATACGGTGAAGCCTACGAAGTAGAGCTTGAATTAGGAATCAAGATATTAGATGGTGTGTTGGATTATGCCTATATTCACAAACAATATTTTTGTTTGAAACAAACAAAAGAAGAGAAAAATTGTGAACATTTAATACATCTCATAATTATGGGGTTGATACCAATAGATTCAACCCCATAATGATATAATTTTATGGTGCTTGCAGAATTGATATAAAGTGTCAAAGATTATCAAACGCTTTTGATTATGTTTGGGTATGCTGCAATAACCATGAATCTCAAACAATCCTAAAATGCTACAAGGGAAGATGTTCACCATAAAAATTTGTGTGGAATGCTTACAACAATAGAGGACGCAAAAAGGTTGACAATAACTTATGTGACTTCAGTAAAATTGATCGACTGTTGGAAAAAATAATAGATGGAACTAACTTAGACTTGAAGGTAATATTGTCCGACTAAAGAAACTTATAGATAAATTCCATTTTATTATTTCAATAAATTTTACAAAGTTTAGAGTTAATTTTTACAAATACATATAGAGATATGATATGTAATAGAGTCATGATTAGAAAGTGACTTACATGAAGGCTTTCTATTGAGTCTAAAATTTTGAATTAGATGTTGATTGAGTGGTTTAGTCAAAGTCTCTATAATCTAAATCAATTTCTATTTGATAAAATTTGCTCCTTGCTAACACTTGTAGATATCTAGTTGATGTTTCTTGTAAAAATATCAGTGCTAGCAAATATTAGTTGTGTATTAGTCGAGTAAAATGTTTCCTTAAACAAAAACAATATAATAACTAAAAAATCCTTGTTCATAACAATAGAAAACATATAGCGGCTGTAGATAAGTAGAAAAAATTATCATAACATCCGAGATGAGTAATAAAAACTCTTTGAAAGAAGCACTTGTAGCAGGTGACAAGTGAAGAAAATAATCAAGAATGAGACTAACCAAGTTGAACACACACACATGAATTGAATGGACAAGATGATGAAAAAAATTGAAATATAAGAGTAGAAGAGCAGTTCTTTTGGTTGTGACCTTTGAAACTAGAAAGTGGATAAATATTGGGTTGTTTGAGGAATGAGCTCCACCATAGGGTGTTTGTAGATGTGAGATGATCACAAGATGAGTCAAGCACCACTATGTATACATGATGGTTTATTAATAGAATCAAGAGTACCTTTTTTGTAAAGTATAATAAGGGCACTCGATAGACTCACAAATTGCACAAGCACCTACTATATTAAAGGAAAAAGCTAAAATGTAAACATGTCATAGTTGTGTTTCTGCAAAGTTGCTCAGGACAAGAAAGGAACATAGAGTGGGGGAGATGTTGAGTGGCCTCTTAGGCCTATGTATATATCATCAAATTTAGTATAATGAAACCCATGTAATAAATGGTAAATGCATAAAGTAAATATAAATGAGTGATCAGTCGGAGTAGGTACAACCACTTCAACCATTCCCCTGATGTATAAATGCACATGAAGAATTAATGTAAAGACGGTTGTAATTCCTTCTTAATATCTCTTCTTATGTATTATGTGTGCGTTATTGCTCGTTTTCATGATGTAGCCCATTCTTGTCTTCTTGTGAAGGCTCTTCCTTCAATAAGATCACAAGTACATGATAACGACTACTTTATTAAGGTTTACCATCAATTCTTCCTTTCAGAATGCATGCCATAATAATATCTTCAAAGGTTATAGAAATAGAAAAAAATTGAATGTTAAGGGATACTCTAGTCACCTTCCACTTGAGAAAAATAAATCTTGGATTAGAAATGTAATATTCAAACATCTAAACTATTTAACTAGTCATCTAGGTAGGCCAGTAATGACTTCGGGATTAACCCTATATATATCTCCATAATAATTAGGGAAAAGAATTCCAAAGAATTTCATAATCCAAAAGGAATTATTTGAAAGGCACATAGTCCCCATTTAGTTGTAAATGTTGTAAGAAAACACTCCATCTCCCTTATCGACACTTGATTCCAACTACAGTACTTGTTGAGGAAGGAATAAACTTCCCTTCTTGTGATATCTTCTAAAATTTATTTGTTAAATGGTGTTGGAAAAGGGTATTTGATTATTACATGGTTGACATTGTGAAAATACATATTAATTGTGATCATTTTATTCTTCTTATTAGCCACAACATTCAATGAGAATTAATGCCTTTCTTCTATTAAGTAAGTAAGTTTGTGTTGATTCCTAGAAATGTCATGGTAAAAAATATGAGAAACTTCCTAATTAAGGTCCCAAAATAGACCTACAATCGTTTGGAATTGAAATATTCATGGTTACGTGGGCTCATTGCCACTAACGAGATTTATCCTTAATCAGAGACGTCCTGAAATAATTTCTAAACCCTAAATATAATTCTAATTTATTTGTTAAAAAAAATAAGCTAATGTATTCTATGTTAGTCTATCCAAACAACATAATTTAGTGGAGTGTGAATTACAAATAATGGTTTTCTAAAACGGGAAATAGGTCATCAATTTCAAGCAGTCTTTAAAAGAAACAACAATGAATAAAACATCCAAATAAGTATTTAAATGAAAAATTACTCACTACAATATTCACATAGTAACTGTTATTCACTAATTTAACTATGAATCAATATAATAATATATATATGATGATTAACAATAGTGAAAAAATATATATAATCTTATACACATCAAAAATATGTTGTAATAGTAAATAATTGTGAGTTTCCAAATTATTCTAGAAATAATTGCATGAATAACAATACGATACACATCTCCAGCAACAAAAGATTAAAATCGCTAATGAGCTCTTAATTTCTTAAAAATTAAGTCTTGACATTAGTGCACAAGGCTCTTTTCCAAAAAAATGTGAACCATTCTCTAATAAATGTGGGTTGCATAAATACATTTTTGAAATAACTAAATCAATTTTTTTCTCCTACTTTTGCTAAAGAAATAAATTAGAAGATAAATGTTTTTTTTGTGTGAGGAAAATCTTGGCAGATCAATCCAAAGGGATCACATCCAACTAACCAAATTATTAGAGCCCAGCCCTAAGGGCATTGAGGATCATTAGCCTCATTACCTCCCAATATCATGTTAATTTAGCAATAGGAACTCAACCAATTAAGCTAACCCTCGAGGCTAAGATACATGTTTTTCTAATTAAAGAAAGAATGTTAAATGACTTTAGAGATTTCCTCATGTTCTTTTGATTTAGTTTTGTCCATATCTTTCACATATTGCCTCAACTCAGAAAGCGCATGCATGATTTGTGAGATTAAATGTGGGGGTGAAGTATCTATATTAATGTCACAATCATAAACTTTATCGTCCCCATTAATCAACTCTCCTCGCAACCTGGATGAAATATTCTTGACAACCTTGGTGTATCTTTGTGGATGTACTAATAATTGACCGACAAATTGTATCGTGAATCTATCAACCTTTCTAATTTCATTTTATATGTCTTTCCTTTTATTGTGTACATCAAATATACACAAATCCCATATGATCATGAGTATGAATGCATGCAAGAACTATGTTATTAGATAATAATAAAAAATGGTGTGACCTGGAAGCCCATTTGTAATTAGGGGTGGAGTGAGCATGCTGATGAATCCTTCAGGGGTCACATCTTTGGAAAAGGTGTTAGTGATTGTAGATATCAGATGAGTTCATGTGTTGTAGTTTTGACATACTGGTCAAACTGACACATGTCAAAGACATGCTTTTGAAAAAATTCCCAAAAGAATGAATATGCTTGTACCTAAAGGACCTACTCTTTGAGTACAACGATTTACCATGAGAATTTAAACAAAGGGGAGGCCTTTGAGATTGTGTTTCTCTCATGTGATGATGAGAACAAAGTCTCTAGTGATTATTTCACCTAGAGGTATGAGAGATATGTAGGTTTAATGTAAGTATGCCAACATTTTTTAAATGTCGAGAAAAATATATTTAAAAAAAACGTCAACTTCATGTGTTTTAATTAATATTCAAATTAAAACATATATAAATAAAATATAATGTGATATAAAATATAAAATATAATTAAAATGTAATGTAAATATAATGTAATCCACCATTCTATCTTAATCTGAAGTTCACCCTCTCTTAACGATGAAGCCATTCCTCCACTACATCTACTTCCTGGATGCCTTCTTTTTCTAAAAAACTTATTAATAACATGTAAATAAAATTTGCTTATTATTAATTCTTAATGTTATTACTCTATAATAATATATTAAATATTCAACAATGATTGTATTTTTAATTCAAAAATTTCCAACTTCTCAAAAAATAAGAAAAAGATATTATACCTATAAATAATTTTTAGATTTTATTCATGATCTATTTGAAAATAATGCTAGCCTAGATATTTCTTAACCTCAAATCTATCAAGTGTCAATAGGGATCAAATATTTAAAGGTGCAAACCTTTCCTCAAGTTTGCACTAAAAAAAAGGTTTTCATCTCGAAAGATTTGATCCCTCTCATTATTTGATAGATATGAGGTTAAAATATATCTATACTAGTTATAAAGCATTCAACAACATTATGCATGCTTGCCATGGTTGGTTTTGCCATTAGGAGAAAAAAATGAAAATAAATTATTTTCCTAATTTGGAATTTGTGGTACCCCATCGTTTACTATTTTAGGTGTGGACAAGAAAGCACTAGACATTAATGAATCGACCTTATATGAGAATATGGAATCTAAGCTTACCCAATCACAAAAGAGTTGTTGGATTTGGATGGTGTGAAAGGTCACCTACGTCAAGTCTACCTAGAGTTTACTTTTATTTAGTAGGGCATGCTAATAATAATCAACTAAACTTGATTGGGTTGCTAGTAAGTGTTTTGGTGAGTTTTTTTTTTCACTAGTAAGTGTCAACTCGTCTCCCGGGAGTAAAGAACCACCATAATACTTTTAATATGTTTTGTTGGTAAAATTGGCAGAGCAAGCATAGAACCTACTACACGTTTGAATATCAATATGAATGGCACAACATAATGCTCATATGAAACCAAATAATTTGAATATGGTGAAGCCTACGAAGGAGAGCTTGAATTAGGAATCAATATATTAGATGGTTTGTTGGATTATGGATATATTCACAAACAAGAATTTTGTTTGAAACAAAAAAATAGGAAAAAAAAGATTGTGAACATTTAATACATCTCATAATCATGGGGTTGATACCAATAGATTCAAGCCCATAATTATATAATTTGATGGTGCTTGCAGAATTTATATAAAGTGTCAAAGATTATCAAATCCTTTTGATTATGTTTGGGTATTTCACAATAACCACAAAGATCAAACAATACTAAAAGGCTACAAGGGAAGACGATCGCCATAATTTTTTTTTTTGGAATGCTTACAACAATAGAGGACGCAAAAAGGTTGACAATAACTTATGCGACTTTAGTAAAATTGATCGACTGTTGGAAAAACTAATAGATGGAACTAACTTAGACTTGTAGGCAATACTGTCTGACTAAAGAAACTTATAGAGAAATTCCATTTTATTATTTCAAGAAATTTCACTAAGTTTAGAGTTAATTTTTACAAATAAATATAGAGATATCAATAGATTCATGTTTAGAAAGTGACTTACATGAAGGCTTTCTATTGAGTCTAAAATAGTGAATTAGATGTTGATTGAGTGGTTTAGTCAATGTCTCTATAATCTAAATCAATTTCTAATTGATAAAATTTGCTCCTTGCTAACACTTGTAGATATAACGCTGATGTATGTTGTAAAAATATCAGTGCTAGCAAATATCAGTTGTGTATTAGTCAGGTTAAATGTGTCCTTCAACAAAAACAATAGAAAAAGCTAAAAAATCCATGTTCATAACAATAGAAAACATATAGCAGCAATAGATACGTAGAAAAAGTTATCATAACATCCGAGATGAGTAGTAAAAACTCTTTGAAAGAATCACTTGTAGTAGGTGGTGAGTGAAGAAAATAGTTAAGAATGAGACTAACCAAGTTGAACACACACACATGAATTGAATGGAAAAGATGATGAAAACAATTTAACTATAAGAGTAGAATAGCAGTTCTTTGGGTTGTGACCTTTGAAACCAAAAAGGGGATATATGTTGGGTTGGTTGAGGAATGAGCTCCACCATAGGGTGTTTGTAGATGTGATATGAGCACAAGATGAGTCGAGCACCACTATGTAGACATGATGGTATAGAAAGAGTGTCAAGAGTACTTTCTTGGGCAAGTATAATAAGGGCACTCGATAGACTCACAAATTTCACAAGCACCTACTAGATTAAAGGAAAAGGATAAAATGTAAACAAGTCATAGTTGTGTTTCTGGAACTTTTCTCATGACAAGCAAGGAACTGAGGGTGGGGGAGATGTTGAGGGGCCTCTTAGGCCTATGTATCTGTCATCATATTTAGTATAAGGAAACCCATGTAATAAATGGCCATAAAGTAAATATAAATGATCAGTGATCAGTTGGAGTAGGTACAACCACTTCAACCATTCCCCTGATGTCTAAATGCACATGAAGACTTAATGTAAAGATGGTTTGAATTCCTTCTTAATATCTCTTCTTATGTATTATGTGTTTTTTATTGCTATTTTTCACGATGTAGTTGATTCTTTATTTCTTGCGAAGGCTCTTCCTTCAACGAGATCACAAGTACATGATAATGACAATGTTATTAAGGTTTACCATCAATTCTTCCTTTCAGAATGCATGCCATAATAATATCTTCAAAGGTTGTAGAAATAGAAAAAAAATTCAAGGTTAATGGATACTCTAGTCACCTTCCACTTGATCAAAATAAATCTTGGATTAGAAATGTAATGTTCAAACATCTAAACTATTTAACTAGTCATCTAGAAGGCCAGTAATGACTTCGGGATTAACCCTATATATATCTCCATAATCATTTGGGAGAAGAATTACAAAGCATTGGATAATCCAAAAGGAATTCTTTGACAGACACATAGTCCCCATTTAGTTGTAAATGTTGTAAGCAGACACTCCATCTCCCTTATCGACACCTGATTGCAACTACACTACTTGTTGAGGAAGAAATATACTTCCCTTCTTGTGATATCTTCTAAAATTTATTTGGTAAATGGCGTTGGAAAAGGGTCTTTGATTATTTCATGGTTGATATTGTGAAAAGACATATTAATTATGATTTTTCTATTATTCTTATTAGACACCATATTCAACAAGAATTAATGGCTTTCTTCTATTAAGTAAGTGAGTTTGTGTTGATTCCTGGAAATGTCATGGTCAACAATATGAGAAAATTCCTAATCAAGGTCCCAAAATAGACCTATACTCATTTGGAATGGAAATACTCATGGGTACATGAGCTTATTTCCACTAACGAGATTTCTCCTTAATCAGAGACGTCCTGAAATCAATTCTAAACCCTAAATATAATTATATTTTATTTGTAAAAAACAAATAAGCTAATGTATTCTTTGTTATTCTATCCAAAGACCATAATATAATGGATTGTGAATTACAAAGAATGTTTTTTCTAAAAATGGAAATGCAGTCTTTAAAAGAAACAACAATGAATAAAACATCCAAACAAGTATTTAAATAAAAAATTACTCACTACAACATTCACACAATAATGGTTATTCACAAGTTTAACTATGAATCAATATAATAAGATAGATATCATGATTAGATATAGTGAAAAAAATATACAAGCTTATACACATCAAAAATATGTTGAAATAGTAAATAAACGTGACACATAAATAATTGTGACTTTTTCCAAATTATTCCAGAAATAATTGCATGATTAACACTACCATACACATATCCAGCAACAAAAGATCAAAATCACCAATGAGCTCTTAATTTCTTAAAAATTAAGTCTTGACATTAGTGCACAAGGTTATTTTCCAAAAAAATGTGTACCATTCTCTAATAAAATTGGGTTCCATAAATACATTTTTGAAATAACTAAATCAATTTTTTTCTCCTACTTTGCTAAAGAAATAAATTACATGATAAATGTTTTTTTTGTGTGTGAGGAAAATCTTGGCAAATCGACCCAAAGGGATCACATCCGACTAACCAAATTATTAGAGCCCAACCCTGAGGGCATTCATGATCATTAGCCTCGTTACCTCCCAATGTCGAGTTAATTGATCAATAGGAACTCAACAATTAAGCTAACCCTCGAGGCTAAGATACATGTTTTTCTAATTAAAGAAAGAACATTAAATGACTTCATAAATGTCCTCATGTTCTTTTGATTTAGTTTTGTCCATATCTTTCACGTATTGCCTCCATTCAGAAAGCGCATGCATGATTTTTGAGATTAAATGTGGGGGTGAAGTATCTATATTAATGTCACAATTATAAAATTTACCATCCACATTAATCAACTCTCCTCGCAACTTGGATGAAACATTCTTAACAACTTTGGTGTATCTTTGTGGATGTACTAGTAATTGACCGAAAAATTGTATCGTGAATCTACCAACCTTTCTAATTTAATTTTATATGTCTTTCCTTTGATTGTGTACATCAAATATACGCAAATGCCATATGATTTCTTCTCCCAGAAACTGAGCACCATACATGTCAAACTGGATAATCAAATCCATGGAATTGTCTTAAAGACCAGAGCATCAAAAACTAAAATTTGGGAACATTTGAGTTTCTACCCCCAGTTGTCTAAAGCAATTTGAGTTTTCCACTTATCAGTTTCAAAAATCCTGGGAAGATAATGAGTGATTGTTTTGTGTCTTGACTACCAAGACGTCAACCTTTTTAATTCACTCTATACTTGAACAAATTGTAATCGTTTATTGGAAATACAAAGGGAAAAACCTTTTAGATTTTTATGATAAACTTGAAATTGATTCAATAACGTTTGTTAACAAGTATTAGTCCAGTAAATGAAAATAAAATTCCAGTGCTTGTTGAGTCTCGTTAACTCGTTCAATGTTAAATAGGAGTATCATGAAATTCTTTCAAACCCTAGTCACAACATATATCAAAAGGTTTCTAATAGTAAATGCCTATTAAAATTATGTGGGACAGAGGACTAATATGATTTAATGGCATGCAACTCTTTTCTATTAAAATCTCTATATCATTCCCTTTTCAAAACACCATTAATCATAATGGAAATCGAAACCTAGAGCAAATCAACAAGATAAAATCCTTTTCAAAATATACAAATAGTGTGTTATAATCAAGATCCTTATCCACACAAACAAATAGACGCTCTCTCTAGCTTGGATCTATCACTTATGACTTAAATATTTCCATAGCTGAGTATTAAAATAAACACCAATGAAAGAGTTATGCAAATGGTAGCGAAAACAGAGTGTAAACTTCAGACACACAAGGTTATTACATCTTCACAATAAATCACAATAGTTGACACGCCAAAATATGAAATATTCACTCAACTTAGTAGATTAACAAACCACACACATAAATGGTGGGCCCAACCAACCATCTCACACCCTTTGTGATCTACTTAGATTACATAGCCGATATGAGCATTAGAAACATAATAAAATAAGAAAAGAACCTGACATCCAAAACCTTTCTATTGATTCAAAGAAGTCTATTACATCAGGAAAAAATGCTTAGATCTAGTTGATGAGAGGGTATTAAACCCTAAAACTTAATCCAACAAGATTAGGGTGTGGAATGGTGTGTTGTCCCCCCCTGCTTGAAGCCATAACTCTGGCTTTTATGCACTTCACAATACAAATTTGGATTTAGGCTAGCTAATCCATTACAACAAGGTAAAAAATAAAATCCCAACTATTTTCAATCTATGGATACCCAGTATAACC
The DNA here is from genome assembly GCA_034641835.2 of Pinus albicaulis. Taxonomy (NCBI): domain Eukaryota; kingdom Viridiplantae; phylum Streptophyta; class Pinopsida; order Pinales; family Pinaceae; genus Pinus; species Pinus albicaulis. Next base: position 445,723,613 of record CM076582.1, on the reverse strand, counting down.
ATAATATAATCAAGAAAATACAAATTTGATATATTATTTTACTTTTTTTGCAAATCTGGGCATGATCCTAGTCTTATGGAAAAATTGTGTTTTTTTTTTCTCAAAAATTGCTCAAAGAACCCTTCATATCTCCCAAACCATGGTGAACTTTGGAAAACAACCCTAACAGTACGCAATTTCCTATATTGGGAACAAAATCCATGTTTCAAAATTTTGAGATTCGCCCTCATATGCCTCCAAATAGAGGAGAAACTTAATAGTTTGAAAACTTTGTGAATTTTAGGGTTGATTTATCAATTTTCTTCTATAAACTCGCACGTGTGACCTAGGTGCATTTTGACTCATGTGGAAGCACCAAAAAATTGTTTTGAATATAAAACAAGTCTGTTTTCCTAAAAAAGTGCATCGATATGTCAAACCCCCAAATAAGTGTAAGAACTTGTAATAGATCTGACCTGCAAATAGAATAAAATATGAAAATATGCCCAAGCCATATGCTTGGATCATACAAGTACTCCTTAAGGATAATAAATACATGGGCGATAATGAATAAATACACGGACCATACAACTACTCCTTAAGGAAGGAGATCAATCCACAAGCCATATGCTAGTTAATACAATAATCCTTGACATCCTCAATGGAGAGTCTCTAGCCTCTATATAAGCTTCATACATACAATACCATGGGTCATACATATAATACCATGGGCTTATCATATTATTTTGTAACTACTTGTGGTCCTTTGCATAATGTGGGTTAACCACTTTATTTATTAATTATGGCCCATGTATTTATTATCCTTACATTACATTATTTCCTTGGGTTCCTTCCTTTGTACCCCATATGATCCCCCCTAGGAATACCCCATATTAGCCCCCCTAGGTATACTACACATAACCTTTATGACACCCCCACCTCCTAACCTTTATAACTTCATAAACAATTAAACATCCCTAGCCCCACTAACCCTTATGGACCTCAACATCCAACATCTAACCTCTATGACTCCAATGACCCTATACCCCTAACCTACTAAGTTATAAATACCAAATCACTAACCTTTATAACTCGGTAACTATAATCAATAGGTGTAATTGATATATATATATATATATAACCCCTAACCTAGTCATTATAATTTTTTGAAAAGATCATGGTTATATATAGTTGTTCATCATCAAAGCTACCCCTAACTAAACATTAACACCTTATCCATAACCTTTACCACACCCCACCTTCTAACCTTTATAGCTTCATAAAAAATTAAACATCCTTGGCCCCACTAACCCTTATGGACCTCAACAACCAACATCTAACCTATGTGACTCTAGTGGCCCCAAACCCCGAACCTACTAAGTTTTAAATACCACATCGTTATCCTCTATAACTTGGTAATTATAATCAATAGCTCTCTCTCTCTCTCTCTCTCTCTCTATATATATATATATATATATATATATATATATATATATGTGTGTGTGTGTGTGTGTGTGTGTGTGTGTGTGTGTGTAGGAACTAATGATGGATGTGAATGCCCCCACTAACTAACCCACCTCTCCCCTCGAGGTTACTCATCTGTATGTTGAGGAGGAGCTTGCAGCGTTACTGCAAGCGTTATCTAAGGGTCACTTCTAGTTTAAGTGCAACCTTAACCTTAAAAAACAACCTTACCTTAAGTCATTGACTAAAGAATTTGACCTAAAGCCTTAGCTAAATACTGTTGTAATTATATACAGTGACATGTGGTTTAACGGTAAATTTTGCTGGGTGAAACCCACGAGATGGAGGTTCAAATCTCATTGAGTATATGGCCTGTTGTGTCTTGGCTAGAAGAGTAGGCGACCCCATAGTGGACGTCTCGGCTCCTGTTGAGGCATAAGTTAATTGCTATTGTGTGACTTGCAGGTTGTTGCACTTAGCCTAGGTTTATAGTGGCAGCCAGTAGGATTTGATCCTGGGCCTTGTTCAGGATAACTCTCACCAGTTACCGATTACCCTAGATGCTAAAATAAAAAATAAAAAAAAATATTGTTGTAATTATGCATTTTGTAGACTGTCAAAATGATCGGATTTTATTAGCAAATTTGTAGTAAAACTTCGAAAACAAACTAAAACTGCTTTCGGAGAATCGTTTGATGGGTTTGTCTAATTGGTAGAAGACTAACATCTCCAAAACTGAATTCCCTCACCTATGGATAGATGTTCAAGCAAGTGAGGGAGAACTAGCATTCCATTGGCACAAAAACACGTCGTAGCGCCACTTTCCACCCTTCATCGATCATGAGGTGGGTGATGCACCGTGACATCGTCGGAAAGCCTCCTTAATGACTCCTTTATTTAAAAGGTAAGTCTTATTTATCCTCCTCGATTAATAACTCAGTCTTCGACTGACTCCTTGATTTATAAGGTCAAGCCAAAGGCGATGGTTAAGGCGATATTCGATCAAAAAAACTTACAGTTCAGATGCCCGATGTGGTCCAATATATATATATATATATATATATATATATATATATATATATATATATCTATATTCATAAGAATAAGAAAATCTCATGAGGAAACTCTAGGAACTTCCTTGCATTTCGTAGATGATAACCAATTTAACTAGTTGGCATTGACCAAGCCCCTTGATCTAGTAAGAAAATTGATAGAGGCATATAATAGAGGCAACCAAATTGGAGGATTGACACTAGAACCTCTGACATAAAGCTCAAATCGCTTAACCACACCATTTAGCTCACATGGATATATTGAAAATGAATATATATTAAATATTTATTTATTCATTTTTCAATTGGTTACAACTTCCACTACCAAAATAATTAGAGAGGATTGTGGGGGACCAATGCACTTGAAGGAAATGGACTAACCTCCTTGACATACCCCATATAAAAATGTGGCATCTTTACGACAAGCCATGCTTAAAGTTGGAATTATTTGTAACACCCTAATCCCACATCTACCCAAGTAACCGGCCAACTGGGTAAACATGTGACGAGAGGATACTATGATCATATTCAACCTCCTAGGTGACCTTAAGGAAGTCGAATTGACAGAAACACATCATACATACCATCCACAATGGCAACAAGGCTCCCAAGAACCATCCCAACTACTCAAGTAACTAGCCCCTAGGTCCCACTAAGTTTTTAACCTACTTAAACCTCAAGCGCTCCCACTATATAGGAATGGATGTGTCTAGGAAGCTCTGGACGCTCCCATGACATAGGAATGCAGGTGTTTAGGGACTAAATTTTCCATATATGTGCCTGCATCTACGAGATTTAAGGAATTTTTTCAGACCCAAAGCCCAGGCCACTATCCAAAACTCAATGACAAGTTCATAAATGAAATAAAACAATGAAACAATGATGCATTTGCAAAAACCGTGACAAAGCATACACTGGACCCCTACTAGCCTTGACAGGAATTTCGTCAAACATATGACAAATATGTAATCTACAGGTGTAAACAATAGATCTGAGCATATGGGTCTCATACTTATCTGAAAACCGTTAAAAGCATTGTTGCTACATCAGATTAACTACATTAAAGTCTATTTAGGCATAGATACATTTTTCATTCAATTAGGAATCAAAACATGATGAGATCCATACTTCATCACCATCATAAAACTCAATCATAACTAGCATATAAGCAACATAAATGACAAGCACATAACAACCATATAATCCATTTAATATTAAGTATATTTACCCATTAATACAAGGGAAAGAGAGATCTTATTGCCATAAACAAAATGCAACCAAGTATGGGACTTCCATGTTCCATCTGACCATAAACATGGCTAAGCCAAATCTCTCTTCATCCAGTCATCCACGTGCCATATTCCAAGCATGAATGTGGGATCTCATAAACCAAATCCATCAAAACCAAACCAGGGCTTCCAAAGGCCAAACCACCTCAACCCTCAACCAATGATTCCACCTCATGGTCGGACATCACAATCATCACCAGATTGGTCTCTACCCAAGTTTTCCAAGGCTCCAGAGAATTTTTTCCAACCAAGGTTCCAGGACTAGTAACTCAACACTAGTCGTTTTTGGGCTCCAGAGCATTTTTCCAACCAAGGCTCTAAGACTAGTAACTCAACCCACCTAGGGATCTAGAGTGTTTGTACAACCAAGGATCCATTACTAGTAACTCCACCTAAGAGTTGTTTGTCAGGATCCAGAGTTTTTTTCCAACCAAGGCTCCAATAACTAATAACTTAACCCACAACTAAAGGAATCATGAGAACCAACCAGAAAACAAACAATGAAAATGAACCCACAACACCATGGCTATCCAAGAAATGGAACGGCTAGGAAAATCCACTATCAATTCAGACAATCCTCCAGGCCAATGACATATCATGACCAAGAAACCATATGCATACACCATGCATGCCAAAACTAGTGAGGAAAACATACATGCAACTCGGTACCAACAATCAAAACTCGTTGTAGTTGTTGATCATGATGTCCTCTTGCACTTTCCCACAATCCCTTTGCCTTCTTGCTCCAAATCTCCAAGTATGCCACACCCTCCAAGAATTCTCCAAGAAAAATCTAAGTATCCAAGAGTATGAGAGAGAGAGAGAGAGAGAATAATGAGAGCTCCAAAACTGCACTGAACAAAAGCCATGAACTGATCCTCTTAAGCCTTTTTATTAATGAGGCCTCTATTTTCTTCATTTTCCATATTTTTTTTTTCATTTTCCTCCTCACATGCAACATGTGACATTTCACCTCCCTTTTCTCCTATTTTCCATTATTTTCATAATTAATGCCAATAAATACCACTTTCCCTTTCCAAAGCCTTATTCATTGCCTTTTCCAATTTCCGTAGCCATAATAAACCATATGAACACCCACACTAGGATGTTTTGCCCAACATTCAGCTTGGAATACATGTCCCATGACCTTGGTTATTATTTTTCATTTATTAAATTTTATTAAATCGAATATTCACCAGGTTTGTTACATAACCCACCCCCTTGGGGGAACACCGTCCTCGGTGTTCAACAACATCTACAATCAACAAGACTGTTGCAAGAAAAACATACTTCCCATGGAGTTTTATAACTTAGCTCGTTGCAGTATTTACAATGTTCAACCTGTTGAGAAGCAACCAACATTCCAACATACATCATAATGACATGACACCCATATTGCTTATTGGAGACTTGTAACATATCTCATGGTGGTATTTACATCCATACACATATTTACATACACCAAAACATCATACCAACATGTACCAAAATATTCTCTCAACCAGTGAATAAGGATGGATACATGGCCCGCATCTGATCCACCATCTCCCATGTAGCTTCATCGGGCCCAAAGTGCTTCCATTGCACTTTAACCTACTCGGTTGCTCGATTATGGAGCATGAGATTTTTTATTTTAAAAAATGCACTGGGGTTCCGCTGGAAATATCCTTTTGGATCCACCTATGATGCGGATGAGTCAATAACATGATCAATATCCTTAACATATTTCTTAAGCAATGACACATGGAAAAAATCATGGACTTTCACTGTCCAAGGCAGTGCAAGTCGATAGGATACATGACCAATCCTCTCAATAATCCTTAAAGGTCCACGAAACTGGGGCTCCATCTTGGCACATGATCCAATCCACAAGGAGATATTCTTGGGCTTGATGCACAAGTACACCTATTCCCCAACCCGAAACTCTCTAAACAACTTGTTCCAATCTACATAACTCTTCTGCCTATCCCGCGTTGCTTTCAAATTCTGCTTGATTACCTGCATTTCTTATTCCATCTCTGCCAACATGTCTGGTCCAATCAATACCCTATTAATCGGATCACTCCAACTGATGGGAGTATTGAAATTTCACCCATACAATGCCTCAAATGGACTCATCCTCAAGGATTCATAATACCCATTTTTGTAAGTAAACTATACCAGTGGAAGATAATCTTCCCACTTCCGTTGCCAATGTGTCACATACATCCTCAACATGTCCTCCAATATCCTATTGACCCTCTCTGTGTTTCCATCTGTCTACGGATGATAAGTTGTATTGAAGACCAAATTTGTGCCCAAACCTGCAAACAACTCCTTCCAAAACTTGGAAGTGAACTTCGCATCCATGTCTGACACAATATCCTTTGGAACACCATGCAATATGATGTACTACATCACTTGTTAAAAATGTAGACTTCACTAGAATGAAGTGTGATACCCTATTCAACCTGTCCACAACAACCATGATGGAGTCATCTTGTCTCACTGTCCTCAGAAAACCTGTAATAAAATCCACGGAAATGACCTCCCATTTTCATTATGGTATCATAATCGACTGTAGAAGTCCACTTGGGTTCTTACACTCTGCCTTAACCTGCCGACAATCCAAATACCTAGCCACAAACTCTATTACGTCTCTCTTCAAGTTTGGCCAATAATAAAACTTCTTCGCTTTCTTCAGTGTCTTCTGATAGCTCGGGTGTCCTGAATATGGTTCGCATGAAACTCTCTCAAGATCACCTTCTTGAGCTCACTGCTATCTGGCACATATATCATGTCTCTAAACCTAACCAAGCCATCTGTCATGAGATGATAATCCACATCCTATACTCCTACACATGTATGTGTACATGTACTCTGTTGCAACCTGTGCACAATCTCCATATACCTATCATCATGTTTACCTGCCTGCAAAATTATATCATGTAAATCTGTCCCATAGGAGCTCATAGTTGCTATGTGATTTACCTATAACTGCCTACTAAGAGCATCTGTGTTAGAAAATTATATATTACAGAGCAATGCAAAACATAAAATATGCGGAAACACAAACACAAAAAACATGTAAAACCAGAGAGACACATATATATGTGGTTCACCCAGTTTGGGCTACGTCCACCCCGAACAACCAGTCCTTCCTTTCTATTACCTAGCAAAATGAAGAGACAAAACCTACAACAGATCCACTGTAATATCATATGTTCTCTCTCACAGTCTCCCTATATGTTTCTCACTCTGAGAATACACATACAATACACAGCCGCAATACAATACCCTCATACAAAACGAAGGGTTGCCTTCTAGGGCGAAAAACCCTAAATTAAACATAACTTCTACGGTCAGATCATCCACCTAATGAATGGCCTAGATTGACTATAAATTACAATAATTTTACAAGGAAAATTTACATTTTTTTTTAGCTTCGGGGGCACTGCCCCCGAAACCCCTCGCCAAGGGGGGGCTCCATAAAGTCGCAGTTTCCCCCCCTGGACCCCCTAGGCAACGTACAATTACGAGCGACATTTCTGCCCCGTTAAGAACAGGGGTCCAATGCTGTGATACAAAATAAAGAAGATAATCAAGCTCCACACCCAACAACCTGCAACCCTGTTCTCTTTACCTTTGATGTACTAGATCTCAAAGTCAAACTCATTGACCATGGCCAACCATCTAGCTTGTCTAGTGCTCGATTCGGCTTATCAAATAGATACCTCAATCCACTGTGATCACTCATCAGTACAAACTGTATGCCTAGAAGATAGTGCCTCCACATATTCAATGCATGTATGATCACCGCCAACTCAAGATCATGCGTCAGACATGTCTGCTCGTGCTCATTTAGTTTCCGTGACTCATAACATACTACCTGTCCTTCCTGCATAAGGACTCCACCAAGTCCTCTCTTGCAATAATTTGTACATACTACAAACTCTTTATTTGGATCTGTGATCTTTAACATTGGAGCACGTGTCAACAACTTCTTAAGTTGCTCAAAACTGGCCTCACACTCCTCTGTCTATTCAAACTTCTTACCTTTCCTCTGCAATGATGTAATAGGACAAGCAATCTGTGAGAAGTTCTCGATGAACCTCCTGTAATAACCTGCCAATCCCATGAAGGACCTCACCTTATCCACATTCCTAGGAGCTACCCACTCTATGATGGCCCTTATCTTTTTAGGATCTACTGCGTTTCCCTCCTTAGAAACAACATGTCCCAAGTAATGTACCCCTGTTTGAAATACACTGCAATTTCTAAGCTTAACATATAACTAATGATCTCTTATCATTCTCAACACTGCTGCTAAATGTTCGGCATGCTCATCCTCATTCTTATAATATACCAATATGTCATCATTGAATACAATAATGAACTTGTCCAGACGAGGACACACCACACTATTCATCAAGCACATAAATGTAGTTGGAGTATTAGTCAAACCAAAAGGAACTACAACAAACTACTAATTCCCATAACTGGTCCTAAAGGTTGTCTTGTGAATGCCATCCTCTTTGATGCGTACCTGATGGTATCCTGATCTCAAGTCGATCTTAGAGAACATTGCTGCTCCTTTCAACTGATCAAACAAGTCATCAATCCTTAGCAACATATATCTATTCTTGATGGTCACTTTGTTCAACTGCTTGTAGTTAATGCAAAATCTAAGAGTACCATCTTTCTTCTTCACAAAAAATACTGGTGTGCCCCATGGTGATACACTTGGCCTAATGTATCACTTTTCTAACATCTCTTTTAGTTACAACTTTAACTCTACGAATTCAGGTGTGCTCATCCTGTAAGATGCTTTTGATGCTGAAGCTACCCCTAGTACCAACTCAATAGAAAATTATACTTCCCTGTGAGGTGGAAACTCTGAAATGTCTGTGGGAAATACATCCTGAAATTTTCGTAGAACTGGGTACCTGCTCAAAACATCTGCATCCTCAACATCCTTTCCTCTGTCACTAGAAATATGCACTACAAACAACACACACTCTTTCCTGCGACTGTGCTTGGCCTGCATAGTTGTCACCATTATTACTGATGTTGCTTTCTTCTTACCCTATAAGACTCTTGGTTCCCCATTGTCATCCAAGAATTCAATGGCCTTGTCATAAAAATCAACCTTGGTCCTGTGAATATATATATCCAATCCATATCCAATATCATATTGTATGATCTTAATGAAAATATGTTCAACTGTGTTGTCGTAGACATACATTCAACTCAAATGCACAAGCTCTTACCCAATGATGAACTCTTTTCTTTGTACCTGTAGCCAATTGCACTAACCAATACTCTGCATGCACTTCTCTATTCAAACCACACTTATCCACCAGGTCAAGACTAACATAAATATAATTATATCTAGGTTCAATCAAAATAGAAACAAATTGATCATAAAGCTTACCTTCCATATCAATGATATATGCCTGATAGTCTACCTGCCTGTTTTCCAGTGCTTCATAGATATTGTGAATACTATGTCCAACATCTCCAATTGTTTGTGCCTCCTGCGCAGTATAGATCTATGGCCTACCACCTTGATGTTGTGGACAATCTTTCCTATGATGATCTCCTCTACAAGTCCAACACCGCACGGGCTACCTGTTTTGACTCTTGTCCTACTCCTCAAACTGAAGTCTCTGTCCTCTGAAAAATGTATTAAACTTCTTATGTGGTGCAACATTCTCTTTGTTACCTGTCTCCTGAGGTTTTACTCACTTCTTGTACCATTTTTGTTTGTTTTTATATTACCTTTCCAATTTGGTTTAATCTCAGATATGCACTTCAATTGCTCATAAAAATGCTTTAGTTTATGGATGGCCTCCTCTAATGATCTAGGCTCATCAAACTTAATCTTGTCCCTAAATGCTATCAACATCCCACTGATGAATCTCTAAATCTTGGCCTTCTCCTCCTTGAGGTAAGGCACATATCTCAATAAATCCAAGAACTTTCTAGTATACTCATCATTTGTCATGGAACCCATCTTCAGCTCATAAAACTCTTTTTCCCTATCACCGTAGTATCTCTCTGATAGATACTTCTTCCAGAATAGCCTCTCAAACTCACTCCAAGTTAGCTCCTCCTCATAAATCTTTGTGATGTTCTTCACATATTCTCACCAAATATATTTTCTACCTTTGAGGCTGAATGTAGCTATTCTGGATTTCATATTTTCTGAGTAATCATGCAACTTGAAAATTTCTTCATACCAAGTAACCATGCCTCTACACCATGTGGTTTCTTCATCTCTCAGTCAAGTGTAGGTGGTTTTGCCTTATTAAACTCATCTGAAAAATAACCCTTGTCACTTCTCCTTCAAGGATGATAATGATGATGATCATGATGTCTGTCAAAACCAAAACTAGAATGATACATGTGTTTGTCACCTCTCCTATCTAGAGTGTCCAGGAACCTTCCATCTCCAATTTTTGCATCTCTATCCGACCTGTGACCACTAGGAGACCTACTTCCATATGCTCCATTGGTCCCATCCTCCTGTCCATAGGTTATCCGATGTGGTCTATGTTTCTGCAAATCTGGAAAACTTTGAAGGATGTCTACGTTAACCTCTACTTGCTTTTCTTGTTGCTACATGAGTCTTTCATTATCTTCCTTACAACTCTTTATTTATTCCTTTAAACTTCTCAATGTGTCTTCCAAGTCAGAAGAGTGCCCAACACCATGTTTCTCATCTGATTCATAGGGAGAATCTTTGTAGTCTACCATCTTGTTATTCATATTTGATTTCTTTGTTGTAATGCATACTATGTTAGCTAAACCAAATCACAATAAAGCAATGTACCTTAGCATAATTCGGGGAGCATATCTCATCTGAAACATCAACCAATCAACGTAATACATGTATATATATAACCATTTTATCATATAGACATATAAAACGTAGGCGTATCAACATGTAAACGCCATTGTAGTTAGAGTCCAGTCATCAATGCATGAGCACATTACTACACATACCACGACCACATGCATGACAACATCCACCATACCAATTCACATGGAAAATATCTAAGCATCGATACAAACAACAGACAAGCATAAACATAGACAATACACAAGCATAAACAACATGTAATCAAGCATAAACAAACAATACATGTGACAACATGTAACAACACGTAACCAAACATACATAGACAATACGTATAAGCACTTGACATGCATAAAAAACACATAACCAGTCATATACTCATGACAACACAATGTACAACAACACCATTAGCCTACACATGGTGGCATCACTGCAACCATGAGCAACATTGTGCAAATACAACAAGCACATACACCATAGGTATGAGAAACACATATGCAACCAATAGAAATGTGTGACCAACACGCTGCCCATCCAGTCCAAGGGGTGAACCATGCTCTCATACCACTCTATAACACCCTCATCCCACATCTACCCAAGTAACCGACCAACCGGGGTAAACATGTAATGAGAGGCTACTATGATCAGATTCAACCTCCTAGGTGACCTTAAGGAAGTGGAATCAACATAAACACATCATACAGACCTTCCACATCGACAACAAGACTCCTAGTAACCATCCCAACCACTCAGGTAGCTAGCCCCTGGGTCCAACTGAGTTTTTAACCCACTTAACCCCGGGAAGCTCCCACAATATAGGCATGGGTTTGTCTGGGAGGCTCTGGATGCTCCCATTACATAGGCATGCATGCGTCCAGGGACTAAATTGTATAGACCTGTGTCTGCGTTTGTGATATTTAAGGCACTTTTTCAGGCCTACAACCCATGCCACTACCTAGAACTCAATGACAAGTTCAGAAATGAAATAAAACAATGAAACAATTATGTATTTGCAAAAACCATGATAAAGCCTAGAATGGTCCCCTACTAGCCATGATAGGCATTTCGTTAAACATATCACAAATATGTAATCTACCGGTGTAAACAACAGATCTGACCATAAGGGTCTCATACTTATCTGAAAATCGCTAAGAAGCATTGTTGCTACATCACATTAACTGCATTAAAGTCTATTTAGGCATAGATACATTGTTCATTCCATTACGAATAAAAAAATGATGAGACCATACTTCATCACCATCATAAAACTCAATCATAAATAACATATAAGAAACAAAAATGACACACACATAACAACCATATAAGCCATAGAATAACAAGTATATTTACCCATCAATACAAGTGAAAAAGAGTTTTTATTGCCATAATAAAAATGCAACCAAGTCTGAGACTTCCACGTTCCACCTGACCATAGACATAGCTGAGCCAAATCTCTCTTCATCCAGTCACCCCCGTGCCATATTCCAAGCATGAATGTCAGATATCATAAACCAAGTCCATCAAAACCAAACCAAGGCTTCCAGAGGCCAAATCACCTCAACCCTCAACCAATGATTCCACCTCACGGTTGGACATCACAACCATCACCAGATTAGTCTCTACCCAAGTTGTCTAGGGCTCTAAAGCGTTTGTTCCAACCAAGGCTCCAGGAATAGTAACTCAACCCCAATTGTTTCTATGCTCTAGAGCGTTTGTCCAACCAAGGCACTAGGACTAGTAACTCAACCCACCTAGGGCTCCAGAGCGTTTGTCCAACTAAGGCTCTAGGACTAGTAACTAAACCCAATAGTTTTTCGTCGGGCCCCAGAGCATTTGTCCAACCAAGGCTCTAGGAACTAATAACTCAACCCACAACTAAAGGAATCATGAGAACCAACCAGAAAACAAACAATGAAAATGAACCCACAACACCATGCCTATCTAGGAAATGGTAAGGCTAGGCAAATCCATTGTCAATCCAAGCAATCCTCCAAGACAATGATAGATCGTGACCAAGAAACCACATGCATACACCATGCATGCCAAAACTAGAGAGGAAAACATACATGCAACTCGGTACCTACAATCAAAACCCATTGTAGTTGCTGATCCCGATGTCCTCTTGCGTTTTCTTGCTCCAAATCTCCAAGTATGCTACACCCTCCAAGTGTGCTCCAATAAAATTCTAAGTATCCAAGAGCATGAGAGAGAGAGAGAGAGAATAATGAGAGCTCCAAATTGCATTTAACAAAAGCCATGAACTAATCCTCATAAGCCTTTTTATTAATAAGGCCTCTATTTTCTTCATTTTCCTCCTCACATGTAACTCGTGACCTTTCACCTCCATTTTCTCCTATTTTCCATTATTTTCATAAATAAATGCCAATAAATGCCACTTTTCCTTTCCAAAGCCTTAATCATTTCCTTTGCCAATTTCTGTAGCCATAATAAACCATATGAACACTCACACTGGGATTTTTTGTCCAACATTTAGCTTGGAATACATGTCCCATGACCTTGGTTATTATTTTGTCTTTATTAACTTTTATTACATGGAATTTTCACCAAGGCTGTTACATTATTGACAAATGAATTGTTGATTCTTGAACCTTGCACAAAATTGGAATGATCAATAAGCATATAACACAAAAGTAATAAATATTATAGACATTGAGATATATACACTCTAATTAGAGTATCATAATAATAAACATTATATATGATGGAATATATAGCACCATCCTAGATCTATCTTAACTCCAGATTTATCAAGTATCAAGAAGGATCAAATCTCTCAAGGCGCAAACCTTTCCCCATGTTTTGCACTCAAAAAATATGTTTGCACCTCAAGAAATTTGATCTCTCTAAGTGCCTAATAGATCTAGAGTTATGATGAATCAAGGCTGGTTTTAAAATACCTCGAAAATATATCTACATAAAATAATCTATATATTTAGATAAAACATTAATTACCTAATCATCTAAATATAAACAATGTACTTATATTTAAAAATAACATTATTTCCCATCTAAACTTTATATATGAGCTAAAAGAAAATGTCTAATTACTTTCCTTCAAGGCAATAACCAAAATGCTATTAACACATTCTCATTACTAACTCCAATTCTAAAAGTCTATGTAGAGTATACACATGGAGGAGAAAATGAAAGAGGAGAAGGAAAATAAAAAGGTAGGTTTTTGCTGCAAGTTATCCATCCCACATTCCAAGAATTTTGATTTGTTTTATTGTATTTTTTGTTTTTTATTTTATATATATATATATATATATATATTATTTAATTATTATATCAAGTATTAATTATTATTTTTATTTTAAATAATGAGTCAACATAGCATTACATTATATTATTGTAATATTAGGTTGCAGAAAAAGTGATAAATTGAAATATATATCACTCTAGATTCATCTTAACTCTGGACCTACTAAGCACATAGATCAAATTTATTGAGATGCAAATTTGATCTCTCTTTGTGCTTGGTAGATCATAGTTAAGATGGATCTAGGCTGGTTTAATTTCCCCCTTTAAATAAACTATATTCTGGATGAATACCATGCGTTCTCAATACAATGGTTCAATACCATAGATCATTTTTAATTTTATTATTATTTTATTTTGACCAAGTTAAAATGTTTATAATTATTTTTATTTTAGCATAATGTTATTTTTATTTTATTTTGACCAAGTAAAAATGTTTACATGACTTTACAACATCTACAACATCTCTATCACACTAATACCTCTAGTACTAACACCTCTTGACCGATTATTAAATTTGAAGTATTTTCAAATTCAACAAAAATGAAATGATATTTTAACTTCCATGAGACAAAAAATAATCTATGGGACCATAAGTTCTTTGCTTTTGGCCTTTTGTAATTCAATCATTTTCTTATTCAAATTGATGATGAGCTTGCCCAACCCTCTAACAATCTCCTCACTGAAAAAAAAACATGAATGCTAATATATTCCCATTATTTTCTCTAATATTTTGAAAGCATTATATTCTAAAATAAATATTATTTTGATTCACTATCCCAACCAATACACTAAAACAAAATTAAGTGCTTTAAATATCCTATAAAGTATAAAAATTGATTCCTAAAAATTGCGAGCGTAAAATAGTAATCAATATCAATATATTTACACTCCGTGCCAGGTGCCATTTGCCAATGTAAGAAAGTCCCACAAATTTCCCTACAAAATTTACATTGACAAAACTACCAGGTGCGTAACATTTCAATGCTACATAAACTTGGATGTATATCGACTGTCAATATACTTTACCAATGAATTCAACCTCAGACCAGACAAGTTTACAACGTGCCAATGCCAATCCCTCTACTATAGAGAAATTCGGGAGCATGATGGTTAAATATATATCGATGGGAGTGCTTTGAGGCTCGATTAAAGATTTCTAAGTGGATTATCATCGATGAAGGATCACCCAATAGAGTGGCAGGAGCTACCTTGAATTTCATCAATAATTTAATGAAGGATTGCCCAATAGAGTGCCTGGAGTTACCTTGAATTTCATCAATAATATAATGAAGGATTATCAATAATTTGCTTCCGGAGGAGAATTGTGAATATCATGGATGGAGTACGCTTTGTATTTTTCAAATTTGATTTCTCAACCAATATGCATTAACGATAATTGCCCAAAAATGAAGATGTTGCCCGATAAATTGAGAATCGTTCCTGTTCTGAGAATGTCGGCATGCACAATTTTTACAAACCAGACCAATTCTGTTCATTATAATCTTAATATTTCCACAAGGTATTACAGTTTTTGTTGGGATATAGAGGATAATAAGAAACCCATGCGCAGTGGCAGGCGATTGAAGGAGGCGCTTGAAATTTTATGCAAAGAAAGCCGACTGAAGGAGGCTGTTGACCTATTACCCATTTTTCGGCAGCGTGGAATGCGTATCGATCCCACCACCTATGGCAACCTCTTGAAAACCTGCATCAGGATGAAAGCTTTGGAAGAGGGAAAGAGGGTTCACACCCATATGATACAATCGGAGTTCCAGCCGGGGGTGTTTCTGAGCAATCGTTTGGTTGATTTGTATGTCAAGTGTAAGAGTTTGGATACTGCACGCGAACTGTTTGATAAAATGCCTGAAAGGGATTCCTGTTCATGGAATACAATGATTGCTGGATATGCCAAGTTTGGGAATCTAGATGAAGCGCGCAAACTGTTTGACAAAATGCCCGAACGAGGACCTGTATCATGGACAGCTATCATTGCAGGATATGTTCAGAATGGTCATGGTAGGGAGGCTCTGGACTTGTTCAGCGAAATGCAAGGGGCAGGTGTTGAATCGGATCAGGTTACTTGTGCCAGCGTTCTCAGTGCTTGTGCAAGTTTGGCAGCTTTGCTAGACGGTAAGAAAGTTCATACCGACTTAATTAGAACTGGATTTTACTCAGATGTCTATGTGATCAATGCTCTTCTTGACATGTATGTTAAATGTGGGTGCATGGATGATGCTCAGCAGGTGTTTGATGAGATGCTTGAGCGAGATGGTATTTCATGGAATGTGATGATAGCTGGATGTGCACGGCACGGGTATTCTCAAGAGGCCTTAAATTTCTTTTTGCAAATGCAGCAGGCAGGCATGAAACCAACACCTTTTACGTTTGCAAGCACTCTTAGTGCCTGTGCCAGTCTATCTGAACTTGGAAAAGGCAAACAGATCCATCTCCACATCATTAGAGATGAAGTTAATTCAAACATTATTTTAGGAAATGCTCTTATTGACATGTACGCCAAAAGTGGGTGTCTAGAGGATGCACTCAAAGTTTTTGACAAAATGCCAGAACGAGATGTGGTCTCATGGAATGCATTGATTGCAGGCAACGCACGCCATGGCCAAGGTGATGGAGCTTTAAAACTCTTTTCAGAGATGAGATGTCTTGGCCTAAAGCCCACCCAGTGCACGCTTGCCAGTTTACTTAGTGCTTGTGCCTCGGTAGCAAATCTGGGCACGGGCAAGCAGATACATGCTCACAACATTCAAACGGGATTTGAGTCAAATGTCTTTGCAGGGAGTGCCCTTCTTGACATGTATGCTAAATGTGGGAGCATAGATGACGCACGCCGTGCTTTTGACAGCATCCTTGATAGAAATGCAGTTTCATGGACTTCAATGATCATTGGATATGCTCAGAATGGATGTGGGGAGGAAGCTCTCCAAATATATGAACAAATGCTGCTCGTTGGTATGAAGCCTGACAACATCACCTTTGTTGGCGTTTTAACTGCGTGTAGCCATGCTGGTCTAGTGGATGAAGGACGCTATTATTTTGATTCAATGAGCCAAGATCATTCCATCACCCCAACAGTAGACCACTATACCTGCATGATTGATCTTTTTGGCCGTGCAGGGCTCTTAGATGAGG
This sequence comes from Pinus albicaulis, assembly GCA_034641835.2. Lineage (NCBI taxonomy): Eukaryota > Viridiplantae > Streptophyta > Pinopsida > Pinales > Pinaceae > Pinus > Pinus albicaulis. The sequence continues at coordinate 445,706,559 of CM076582.1, read as the reverse complement.
TGGAGCATTTTATTAACAACATGCCGTTTGAACCGGATGCTTTTATGTGGGGATCTGTGCTCGGTGCTTGCAGAAGCCATGGTAATTTAAAGCTAGCAAAACTAGCAGCAGAACGCCATTTTGAGTTGGAACCAGACAATGCTGCACCTTATGTGCTGCTTTCAAATATTTATGCTTCAAATGGTAAGTGGGAAGATGTGGCAGAGGTCAGAAAAATAATGAGTGGTAAGCTTGTTAAAAAGAAGCCAGGTTACAGCTGGATTGAAGTCAAGAACAGTGTACATACATTTACAGCAGAAGATGGATCACATCCACAAACTGGAGAGATTTATGCAATGTTGGAAAAGCTAACTGAACAAATGAAGAAGGAAGGTTATGTACCTGATACCAGCTTTGTGCTTCTTGATGTGGCCGAGGAGCAAAAAGAACACCTTCTTCGCCACCATAGTGAGAAACTTGCTCTGGCATTTGGTCTTATCAATGCACCTCCTGGAGCACCAATCAGAATTGTCAAGAATCTTCGTGTATGTGGAGACTGCCATACTGCCATGAAGTTCATATCTAAGATTGTTGAGCGAGAAATTATTTTAAGAGATGCCATTCGATTCCATCATTTCAAAGGAGGATTGTGTTCATGCCGGGATTATTGGTAACACTAAACAAAGCAATTGACAGACTTCAACTTATTTTCATCCACTAATTCCAATATATTTGTGTTGAATGCGATGCTTCCAGAGAGACAACTTGCTTCACTCTCAAATGAAAAGCCAAATGAAGCGAAGAAAAAGTATTCTTCCAATAGCCTGTAACCTTATGCCATTGTATAGGCTTTATAGCATTCGAGACACTACCTTCTACCTAAGGAATTTATTTTGCCAACTGATCATCCAGCTCTTAAATATGTAAATTCCAAAGTAACGTTGTCTCATAAGCATTCCAAGTGGGCATCATATTTGCAGAGTTACTCCTTTATAGTTCAACACAAGAGTGACAAGCCGATTGAAGTTATTGATGACTGGAGTAAGAGATGTCACTAGCGTGTAACAATGAAGAATGATAGTGTTGGATTTGAGTCCATGAAGAAGGCATTGAGACTAATGACTTCTTTGGCAAAGTTATTGAGCATCTTAGAAATCCCATGGATGAATTTGAAAATTATTTCAATTATTATTTGATATTTGGATGGATCCTTTTTTGTGGCAAGTAGCTATGCATTCATTTGCAGAATCTATGAGAGAGAAGTTCGTTTGTGAATTATGTGCTGGAGGATTTGGTGAGCATTTTGGATAAGTTAAGACCTTGAGTATGGTTGAAGAGTTATTCTTTTGTTGCCGCATGTGTAGATTGGTGGACAAGTATGTGTTCACTTGCTGAATATAATAAAGTACAAAAGGGGGTTCACAAAATATCAAATTGTTATTTTCATTACCAATACTAGATAAACCTTGGGAGACATTCCTCTACACTTCTTGTTGAGGTTGCCTCAAACATGGATACATAATTTTTCAATTTTTTGTTATTGTTGATAGGCTTTAAAAATGACCCATTTTATTTTTTGCAAAAAGACAAATGAGGTTGGATTATTTTTTGTTGGAAGTAATGCTTCCATGTGTATGATGTGATCTACAAGTTGTCATTGTGAGTCCCGAGGTGTCAATCTAGAAGTTGTTCCCTATGTCTGAGTTGAAGTTGTGTCATTTCTAAGTCATAGATCCACTTTCTTAGGATCTAGATTCGTCGAAGTATGTAATCTATGTCCTATATATTTGTAACTGTTGTGATGAATAAAGATATCAAGTGATTTGTGTGTGTCATAATGTACTCTCTCTATTTTTCTAACATGGTATCAGAGCTAGTACTGGCTTGACTCCCTCAAGGGAGGGCCAAAAATATGTGAGGGATCCGGAGTGTTTTTTTTTTTTTGTTGGTTCTATAGATGTGTGAGGGTTTATTTTAGTGTGTGAAATTGTTTGTGATCGTGTGTGTGTAGATCTGTTTGTTGTTTGCAGCTTCTTCAAGCATCGTCGGATCCTTCCGTCACCTTGCTATCTGTAAAGTTTTGTTTGTGCTTATCTGCACGGAACCCGCAAAGGAGTTAAATTCATGCCTGGATGATTTTGTCAAAATTGTGTGCACCAGGGTTGCGGGGAAGTTTCACCCCCCCTCGTTCCCGTTTCCGAAACGCGCTCCGTGCGGGAGCGTTTTGGAAACGTTCGGAAACGCGCTCCCGAAAACGCTTCCTGAGGGGAGCGTTTTCGGGAGCGCGTTTCCGAATCTGTTAAAACGCTCCCTGCCTTTTCGGGAGCGTTTCCGGAAACACTCGAGAGCGAACGCTCCCTGAGCGCTTCTGGCGTTTAAAAAACGCTTTGGGAGTGTTTTTTAAACGCCGGAAGCGGTCGAGGAGCGTTCGCTCCCGAACGCTCCCCGGAACAGAAACGCTTCTCGCCGGGCAGAAATTTTTTTCAATGAAAAATTCGTTTTGTTTATGGGGGGGGGGTCATTTTGTTTTTATTGTTTGTTGAGTGAGTGAGAGAGAGCAAGAAGAGCTTGAGGAGAGAACTGGAGAGCTGAGTTGCAGAAGTGACAAGGAGAGCAAGGAGCAAGCTGCAAGGCAACACGAGGATTGCAAGAAGAGGTAGGCCTTCTAATCCAATTTTGTATTTTCTAGGATGAATTTGTAGGTTGTTTAAAAATGAAAACTTGATTTTTTCTTGAATGTTGCATTTTATTGGGTTTAAAACTTAAAAAATGAATTGTTTTTTTTCCTATGTTGCATTTCCTATTCCCATTTGGCATTTCTCCATTTGTTTTGCAGGCTAGAAACTTGAAACTTGAAACATCATGGCTATATGGCTAGGGATTTTCCTCATGTTGGTTCCTTTCTTTGTAATAATGGTGTTGGAGAGTAGTAGAAGAAAGAGGCAAATTAGAGAAGAGGAGGATGAAGAGGAGGGTTATGGTGGATTTGAAGAAAATCCTGAAGAGGAGGAGGATTATGTTGAGGAGGAAGTGGGGAGTGGAGAACACGAGGACACAGATTCCCCAACTAAACAAGACCAAACTCAGACACCTTTGTGGAAATATGTTCAGAAACAGGGAGGGAAAGGTGGTGGAACCACTAAATTTATTTGCCCCCATTGCAATAAACAATACCATGGTTCATACACCCGTGCGAGAAGGCACCTTTGTGGAAAAATGCCAGGGGATGGAGATAAAAATATTGTAATCAAAATTTGTACTAGTGTGTCAGCAACACAGAGAGAGAAATATAGGAAGGAAGAGGAGGCTGCCCTACAGAGATCATCTAAAAGATCTAGGGGTTTCATTGATTCTTATTCAGGCCCAACACGTCATGGACAAACAGGTTCAACTTCCACCCATGCCAGTGGTTTTGGAGGCAGTGGCACACCTGGATTAAGGCATAGAACCATATCCGATTTCCTAGACGAAGGGTGTAGGAATGATGTGGATTCAAAAGTTTACCGGTTTCTATATGCATGTGGGGTGCCATTCAATGTTCTTCGCTCACCTTATTGGCATGAAATGGTTTCCGCCATTAATGATGCCCCCAAAGGATACAAAAGCCCTGGGTATGACAAGGCCAGAACCGTGGGTCTTGATCATGAAAAAACTAAAATAAACCATTCTTTGGCTAGAATGACAAGTTCGTGGAATGAGCATGGGTTGTCCATTGTCTCTGATGGATGGACCAATGTAAAAGGAAAACCATTGATAAGTGTTTTGGCTGTGTCGGTTAGTGGTGCAATCTTCCTGGCAGCATATGATTATTCAGACAAATTCAAAACTGGCATTAACATTGCAGAACCATTACTTGATATAATTGAAAACACTGGGCCATACAATGTCATATAGGTCATCACTGATAATGCTGCTAACTGTAAGGCAGCAGGAGCAATTATTGAGGATAAATACCCCAACATTTTTTGGTCTGGGTGTTTGGTTCACACAATGAACCTTTTGATGCATGATATCATCAAAATCAAACAACCTCAATTCAAATGGCTTGGTGATTTGTACAAGAGAGGTAAAAAAATGATAAAATTTATTACAAATCATAGCAATACCCATGGGCTTTTCCGTACTCACTCCAAATTGGAGTTGTTGAAGATAGCAAAAACTAGATTTGCTAGCTATTACCTCACCTTCAAGCGCCTTTTGAAGGTAAGAGAGTCATTGGTTGCAATGGTATCAAGCCCACACTGGCAGCTATTAAAGGATAGGGCAGCAACAATAGTTGACAGGCAAGGTTTCGAACATGTGGAGGAGACCGCCCTTGACCCTTTGTTTTGGGCACGTGTGAGGGAAATTTTGAATTTTACCAAGCCCATTTATCACATGATTCGGTTTGCAGATACTGATAAACCAGTGATTGGGGAGGTTTATGAGCAGATGGACAACATGTTGGGGCAAATAAAAGATATTGTTAAGGATAATGATCCCAACTTGTATGCTATGATTCATGACTGTGTGTGTGCACGGTGGAATAAACTCAATGTTCCACTACATGCCTTGGCATATATCCTTACGCCAAAATATTACTCTCCATCTTGGTTGGGCCAACTTGCACCTGGAGGTGGGGTTAGGATGAAACCTCACACAGATCTAGAGGTACAAGAGGGGTACATGAAAGCATTAGACAAGTTGGTACCTGACAGGGAGGAGTGTGCTAGATTGTGCCTTGAATTAGGCAAATACTTCAATTGCATTGCTAACTTTGGTTCTTTCCATGCAATGGAAGACAGAGGCAGATTTGATGCTCTCACATGGTGGGAAGCATATGGCAGCATGGGACTTTTGCCAAAGTTGGCCAAAAAAGTTCTCTCACAGGTTGTGAACACTTCTTTTGCAGAGAGGTGTTGGAGCACCTACAGCTTCATACATAATGTGAGAAGAAACAAGATGAATGAAAACCGAGCTGAAAGCTTGGTTTATGTGCATTACAACTTGAGGTTGTTGAGCCATTACTGTGATCGGGCAAATGAGGATCAATCATACAGAGTCTGAGACAACAACCCAGAGGATGATAATTTGGAGGACGGCACGGTACATATGGAAGAATTGGAAGCATAACTTTTTAGGGATGATGATGAAGCATCAGCAGCACCGCCACACACAGGGCCAGTCCCACCATCTACTGGTAGCAGTGCGGGTGCCAGTGCCAGTGCCAGTTCTCGATATCACACTATTTTTCCTTTGCAGATCCAGCCTCCACCTTCTAGTCATGGTCGTGGTACTCCTGAGAGTACTAGAAGACCACCATTTCCTCGTGGCTCGCACAAATTAGACATTTCTCGTGGGCGTGGCAAGGGGCCAGCCAGTAGATAAAATAGATTTGTTGTTTACTAGTATTTTCTATTTGTTGTTGACAGTTGAACAGTTGAAACTTGACTCTTTCATATATTTAATGACAATTGAAGTTTGAAGTTTGAATTTGAAAGGTGAAACTTTGAAGTTGGCATTTATAAGTTTACAAGTCATTATGAATTATGAATATGATGCTTCATGAAAGTTATATGGTGATCAATGAATCAATGATGATAAATGTTATATATTGAAATTTGAAATCAATGAATCAATGATGATAAATGTTAGATATTGAAATTTGAAATCAATGATGATAAATGCTATATATCAATGATGATAAATGTTATATATTGAATTTTGAAAGCTTGAAACCTTCAGATTGATGATTCGCGAGACTCAAGAGTCAATATGTTGTATGCTTCCAACTTGTGGGCGTGGTTGATGAAGATTATAACTTCTAGATGATTGATGTTATATGATTCAATCTATGTTTTTTATGTTTTTTATGTCTAATTCATCATTCTACATGTTTTTGTTGACATATATGCATCAAAATATAAAAAATATAAAAAATATTAATATATATATATATATATATATATATATATATATATATATATATATATATATATATATATATAAACGCTCCCGGAAATGCTCCGGACCGGAAGCTTTTAAAAATGGCGCTCCCGCTCCAGCTCCGCGTTTTCGCTCCCGCTCCCAAGTAACCTTGGTGTGCACTGTCGTATTATAAATTTGCGAAATCATGCCCACGAACTGTACATGTTGTTGCATGGATCTGGACTTGAGATATGGATCTGAGATCTGGTGTGAAGGAGTTTCAAGTGGCCAGTGATATATGTCAAAAGTGTTAAAATTGGAGGCAAATCTCAATTTTTCACTTCTGCGGGGAAGAGATCTCTGCGTCAGATGTTTCTGTTGCAATCTTGTTCCGATCTCAAATTTTGGAGTTTGCATTTTAAACATATTGAGTCTAGTCAACTCAATATGTGAGTATAAGTTTGTTGGAATTGACCACTCTAACAAATGCTTTCATGAAGACGAGAAAACTCCAAGATAAAGATTGAACCAGATGAACAGCTTTTGATTTGTGCTAAGGAGGGACGTGGTGACTTGTCTATGCCTATATGACAACTGATAGTTTGATGATTATTGAGTTTCTAGTTGTGAGATGTCTTTTTCAAGTAGTTTTCAATTTTTTTCAATTTTGGTTATACAAAGTGTTGGTGGTTCTTAAACTGGAAGCCTCGGTGTCCGAAACATCAATTCTTGTGTTAGTAAGGTCAAGTTGTTTGATCAACTTTTGAACATATTCAGTATCCAGACCTCCATCCTAGCAACTGAAGGATAGCCGAACACAAAATATCTATAACAGATGGTGGTTGGTTCATAGGATGGTTGTTGGACATGGAATCCCCTCGAAGAAAGTAGTAGAGAAAGACTTTGCAGATCGAGGAGCGGAGCGCACAACGCAGAGTCCATTTTGAGTCTTAGGGGCTTTGGGGTGGGTCAAAGCCCCTCATTATGTAATGGGATGGGAATATTTTGTGAACGTTGAACTTCACCCATGGTTTTGGACCATAGTATTGTAAATACAAAATCTATATAAGGAGTCTAGATAGAAGTCACAGGGAAAAGAAGAAGAGTCAATGAATGGATGAAATGCAGTTGGATGTAAGACTATTTTGAGTTAGAGTCTATATTGTGGGTTAGAAGAAAGGCTCTTGCAGCTAAGTGCGCGGAGACCTTAGGAAATCTGTCGTTGTGTGCACAGACCCCTGCAGCTGAGTGCGCAGGGTGAAAGTGAATGTATGAGAAAGATCTGGATATTAATGAAAGAACTGTTGGGATAGATCTGAGTTTCTACTAATGTGTTTGCTTTACTCTTTGTTTATGAGTATCTGTGCTGAATAAGGGTTTTGTTTTGTAATTGAATAGCATAGATCTGTTTATGGTTATTTACACTGTTTTATGCATGAATAAGTAAGATCGCGTAGTCTGCTGGTAAGTTCAACAGATGTGTTGAACAACGCTTGTGTTAGTGATAGATCAGATCTGCGAAGCACTGTTAAAGAGGAAAAGCCTTAAATCCACATTCCATTGTCCCTATGGATGCAAAAACCTGGTTCTAGCATCCCCCTATATTGCCTCGAGTGAGACTTCGGTCTGCGCAAGCAGATCGTTGCCGAAATGGCCGGTAATAGTGGGTTTTGCGCAGATCGTTGCCAAAATGGCCGGTAATAGTGGGTTTTGTTGGTGCGCGCAGCCACATTTAAACTTGGGTCTATGCCCCATCAAGCCAACAAATGGTTCTGTTGCCGGGACCGAGGTCTGACTGAGGGATAGTTGGATGTGGAATCTGTCTATGCAAGAGATTGAAGATTGGATAGATCTAAAAGAACGCGAGTTCGTGGTGCAAGAAAACAGGAGTTCGCGCATCTCTACTAAACATTGGTTACAGAAGTATATCTATAAAGATCAGTACGAGATCTTTTTTGCATCATTTGCTAGCGAGCTGTATGAGTGGATATCAAGACTAGCGGCACAAACGGGTTATTTCAATAATAAGCCCATTGTGTGGACCCCAGATCTAATCGAGAAGCTGAAAAAGACTGACAACGAGATCGTGAGGGTTGTTGATTATTGGATCAATAGTATCCTTGGAGGGTTTATCATTGAATTCGCGATCGAGACTTTTGTGTCTTATAGCGAAGCAGAGCGAAAGTTCTTCAAAGGCCCTAGAGGTAAGTACTTGAATTCACTGAAGTTCTGGATTAAAATGCTATTGTGTGAAAAGGGTATATTATGGATGCGCTCAGATTGATGTTCGAAGAAAGAGAACCTAGTGCTACGTGGAGCGGTAAAAGATTCAGAACAAATTGGGGTACTTACGTTGAAACTGAATACAGACTGCTGTTTGGGTCTGAAGAAGGCGAAAGCAACACCGCTACCCCAAGAAGTCTGTCGCTGAGATCTGAAAGTCAGCAAAGCACTGCAGAGATTCCCCAACCTTCCACCCCCATTATCACCCCATCCCATTTCGTTCCTCCACCTCCGCTTTTCACCATGGCCCAACCACCAAAGATGCCTGTGTTCAAGGGATCAAATGATCTTGAACAGTTTTGGTTTGTTGCAGAGGCAATATGGAGTTCGCAAAACATTACAGACGAAAATATGAAGAAAGCGCAGTTGGTTACTGCGCTGCAAGATAGAGCATTGTCTTGGTGCATGAAATATGTTACGACAAATGCAAATGCTACATTGGTTGAGATGAAGGCCGCGCTGAATGCTGAATTCAAGAAACCAAAGTCGTAATCCCAGTGTATCATAGAAATCAAAGAAATTAAGCAGCTGGCTACTGAGACACCAACTGCGCTGCAAGATAGAGCATTGTCCTGGTGCATTAAATATGTTACGACAAATGCAAATGCTACATTAGTTGAGATGAAAACCGCGCTGAATGCTGAATTCAAGAAACCAAAATCGCAATCCCAGTGTATCATAGAAATCAAAGAAATTAAGCAGTTGGCTACTGAGACCGTGTGGTAGGTAGTTCAGAGATTTAAGACACTGTTGAGCCAAATTAGCTTCAAGATCCCGGATGAACAACATAGAGAATGGTTCATTGTTGCGTTGTTTCCTCATCTCAGATTGCCATTATCACAACAAAAAATTGCAACTCAGGTTGAAGCGCTGGAGATCGCGATGAAGCTTGAAGCTTCGCCAGTAGCTGATACAAGCATAGGAGTGCAACAGATTCAAACTCAGTTGGCAATCTTGCATATGGAGCTCTAGGATCTAAAGAAGGGAAAGGAGGTTAGATCTGATATAAGGTCGGAAGTCTGGTGTATCAAGTGCAAAGCAGAGGGTCACTATAAATAGAAATGCCCTATTTATAGAGACTATTTGGGCGCTGGGATGTCGATTCCATTGAAGTCTGGATCGAGTGGTGGGCCAAGTGTAGGTCCCCATGTGTGGTGTAGCATATGCGAAGTTGCAGGCCAACATTCCACGGACTATTGTCACTTGCTGCAAAAGTTTGTCAGATTGCCGAAGCAATTGTTCTGCAATTTCTGTGGTTCGGTGGGACACGATAAACAACATTGTAAGAGGTACGATCTGATGATGCAGAACAGTCCTGGTGCATATCAAATGCAAGTAGAAGGGTGCGAAGCTTCGAGTTCGTCGACTGTGCGAGGAGGTTTCCAAGGCTGACGACATGATCGAGGAGGAGGCGTTGGTCGTGGACGAGGGCTGATCATCTGTTACAATTGCGGACAACCAAAACATTTTTCCAGGGATTGTCAGAATCCTACTGTCGCTTGTAATTATTGTCAAGAATTTGGTCATGAAATTGAAGATTGTCCCATTTTGTTAGCTAAAATGCAGGAGAAGCGCAACCAACAACTGACTTAGAATATACAAATGATGAGGGTTGAACCACGCCAGGGAGATCCCAGCGTTAACATATAATAACGCGCAGTGGTGTGAATACCGAAGGAAACCGCACAGAAGAAAAGAGGACTGTGACGGAGACATGGGTAAGGAAAGCTGAAGATAAGAATGTTGGGTTTAATGTGCAGCACAAGAAAGAGACATTCATGGAAGCAAAAAAGACATTTATGACTCCTAAAGCTTCGACATCAACTGTGCAGAGACAACTATTTCCATTGAAGAATAAGCATGAGGAGAATACTAAAGTAAAGGAAGCTGATCAGCCTATCTTGGCATCCTTCTTGAAGACGTGTATGAAATTACTAAGGGACCAGAAGGTTGTAGAAGGGTTACAGGAGTTATAGATAACTGCGTTGGCAAGGAAAAACTGCAACTGGAACAACGTGCAGTAAATAAAGTATACAAGAACAAGAAAAGAATTGGTCGAGAGATGCAGTTGACTGCGTAGATCAGAGACTATGAGATAGATCAAGTCATTCTGGATCTAGGATCAGATGCCAATGTTCTGCCAAAACAGACATAGGAACAGATGGAAAGGCCTAAGCTGCAATGGTCACCAATTCAACTAAGGATGGCAAATCAACAGAAGATCATTCCCATGGGGCGATTACAGGGAATCCGCGTAGATATTGATGGTGAAGGCGTATTGGTCGACTTCGAAGTTATCGAGATCGTTGATGATAGTAATCCTTACCCTGCGCTGTTGGGATTTGATTGGGCTTACGACATGGATGCTATAATCAACTTGAAGAATAGGCAGATGGTGTTTGAAAAGGATGGTACTCGAGTTGTTGTACCATTAGATCCTTTCGAAGGTGCGCGCTATACAAAGCTGGTCCTGCATGAGTATGGGGATGCTGAGATTGACCAGATATATAAGCTTACTGCGCAAGATGAAGACTAGATTAATCACAATGCGGATGGCAGAATATGTTGGGAGCGCGATAGTTTGTGCGTTTCAGTTTTCGATGAAGAGTTGGAGCATTGGCATAATCATTTGCATGAGGTAACTACTAAGCGCTGTAACCTAAGTCACCAGGTTCGTGTTCGTGTTCGAGTTCGGCGACGTTGAAATTTGAATAAAGTTCGGCACCGAAAATTTTTCCGATAAAGTTCGGCATAAAATTCGACATATAGAAATTTGAAAATATATATATATATATATATATATATATATATATATAAAACAATTTTAAGCATGTTGAAAGATAAATATGATGCACATAAATAAGATGATAGGATTATTGCTCAAACATTTACATCATTTCAATTTTCCACATATAAACCATGAAAGTGAGTGCCAAAATTCCAATAAATAACCAACTTCAATCTTCCATACATAGTAAACAAGGTGAGAAATTCATCATAGACATTAGCAGTAGGCTAGTAGCACTATAAGAACATAAAATTCAACAAAACCATGGGCCATTTCAGATTTCATATATTGAAAACAATCTGATAAAAAAGTATTCAAAATATATAAACTTTAAAGTACTCTGGCAGTTTTAGAATATTGTTCATGCAAAAAGTAAACTAGAAGTCTAAAACGAACACAAGTTTTATTCTTGATGTTCTGGTGGCCCACTTGTGATATCAAAAAGTTCTATATCATCAAGAGCAGTATGGGTTGTGAATCCGCTAGATGCCTCAGCATCAGATTCATCACTCAGTTCCCTGTCAATGTCACTATCATTGTAAAAATCAGCTTCGCCTTCATCCCTTGATGCATTAAGAACAGGATCAATGTATGGAGTAGAGGAATTGGATGACTCTTTTGACACATTTTTCAAAGCCAAGTGCAAGTTACTACGAACATAAACAAGATCTTCTAATCTTCCAAATAACAATCTATTTCGTTTCTTGGAATGAATGTGGTCAAAGGAACTCCAATTCCTTTCACACACTGATGCACTTGATCCCTGACTTAAGATACGAATTGCAAAAGTTTGCAATTTTGGCGCCCCTGGACCATAAAACTCCCACCATACTGCTGGATCACTTCTGCTCCTATCATACTTCGCTGATTGTGTACCAAATAGCCCTTCTTCTAACCTGTATGCCCTCAACTGAGATCTGACCAAACCTGCAATTGTTGGATCTGGATTTAGCTTCTCAATAGCCTGAATAAGTCCATTCATGACTTCTTCATCCCTATGTCTTGATAACCCAAACAATCTGGGGTCCAAATAACATGCTGCTACATGTAATGGACTATGCATCATCTTCCATCTTTGATCAATTACTTCCCATATCTCCTGGTAATCAGCTTCCACATTATTAAAAACACTTGCAATGGCCTCTTTGCAACGATCAATACTTTCATAAACAAAACCCATACAAGGTTTGTCACTATCAACCATGCAGAGCACATTAACAATTGGGCCACATATTTTTAAAACCTTGTCTGCATTTTCTCAAAAGCCATTATTGAACACTATTTGTTCAACATGTTTCCCCTTAGATTTCTTTGAAAGGGGAGATCTTTCCCACTCAGTATTGCAGAAAACAGCTCTTAGGCTTCCTTTTTCCTCAACAACTCTTTTCAAAGTAATATAGAAAGTAGCAAACCTTGTATCACAAGGCCTCAACAACTCTTTAGATGCATTCCTCCTGTATATGCTCAAAGTGAGACGATGGTTGATGATGAAGTTTGCAATTTTTTTGGCTCTTCGTATTGTTTCATTGACCCAAGGAAATTTGGCTAAATCATGCAACATCAAATCCAAATAGTGAGTTGCACAAGGGGTCCAATAAATATGATTATACTTTTCCGTAATCATCCTCCCTGCACCAACACAATTTGATGCATTATCTGTAACAACATGGACCACATTTTCCACCCCAACCTGTTGAATTGCTTCATCCAAAATTTCAAAAATAAATTCTGATGTCTTCACCTGATCCATTGCATTAACTGCCTTCAAGAAAAGTACCCCTCGAGGACTGTAAACAAGCACATTGATCAATGGGCGATGACACAAATCTGACAAACCCTCACTCAAAATTTTGCATCCTGTATGCTTCCAAGACTCTTTTATCTCAGACAATTTTGCTGTGACTCTTTCTTTTGTTTTCTTTAGCAAAGTGGTCCTTAAAGCTTCAGATCCGGGAGGAACATAGCCCTTTCCAAAATCAATGGCCTTTTTAATTAAAATTTTAAAATATGGACTCCTGGCCACATTAAAGGGAATTGCACATGCATAAAAAAAATTCTGCACAAGCATCAACAACTTCCTGTCTCTCCACAGGTTTCCAGAATTGATTTAATGTTTTGGTTCCACTTGTTTTTACAGCAGTAGAACTTGATCCACCAATGGCTGAGATTGAATTAGTGGTGAACGTGTTTGAGGAAGAGATGGCAATCTCCCTCTCAATTCGCTGCCTCTTCTGCTCCCTTTTTTCCTTTTTCGCCTTTGAAGAGGAATAGCTTTTTTCCACTGCGGATTTTTGTTCATCTGAGATCTTAGTGCAGCCCTCAACACCACCTCCACTGCCATTGCTAATACTGAGAAGGTGATCCACAACTCTAGTTAAAGAGCCAGTGAATTGATGCCCACAAATCTCATACACAAGATTTTTCCCATCTTTTCTAACAAAATTCCATGCTACCTGAGTTGATTTTGGGGGTGCCATTGTCCTGACTCCTGATTGCTGAAGTGAACCACAGTGGGTGAAATGTCTGCAATTTTTTTTAAAAATAACATTAGAATTAGTTCTAAATAATTTTGCATTATGAAATTTCTTCTAGACTGTAATTTAATTTTTTTTAATAAACAGACTGACAAATAAAGGACAGATTAAAGCCTGTGTTATTAATATTTTTATGAGGCATTACAGACTACAATAACCCTGAGGGCCTAGCCTATCACAATAGCATTAATCGACACCAATACTTTAGTTTCTGTCAGAGAATAGGAAAAGAAAATGATGCTCTGGTACATGCAAAATGCTTAGATATTGAACCATAATTAATGGTTTCTACCAATATCCTTTCCTGTAAATATTAATAGAGCAGGAAAATTATATAAGCACAATAAGATAGGTTGTGAAGTGTTGTGGGTGAGTTGATATAAAATCATGAGAATTGTACTACTGGCCCTTTACAAAGAGTTTGTAAACAGAGATTTTCTGGTTTACCATGGCATGTGGATTGTGTGTTCGGAGGAGGGCTAGATTGCATAGGCAGCAATTCAAGACTCTTGTTGAGTTTGCCTGTGCTTTTGGGTTATGCATTGTGTTGGTTAGAAAAGGGAAAGCAGTGTGCCTCTGCGGAGATTGTGCCTATGAACATTGATTGAAAAGGATTAATTGGAACTGTAAATCCGTTCTCCCAAGTTCTTGGCTCAGACGTTTGAAGAACACGTGTTTGGCATTGGGGTTTGTGAAGCATGGGATGCCAAAGTGACACACCACTGCACAAGTTATAGAAAATGAGACACTTTGTTACAATTTTTTTGGAAACCAATCCATCCATCAATCGCACTGGGGTCTATCTACCAGTGTTTCAGAGCTCGACATTGGCAAAAACATTGGAAGGGGTCAACAACTTGGGAAATTGGCAGAATCGGAAAAAAAGAGGGGCAAAACTTGGCCTGCATAAACTCAGACCTAGAAGAAATCGGAAAACTCGGCAACCTGAAGGCTGAAAAATGAGAAGAAACTTGGAAAAATCGTGAGAAATTGGAGTTTTGCAACGCTGCCATCTTCTGTCTAGTCTGAGATGTTGTAAGTAATAAATTCTGGCATGGATGTTTCATTAACATGCCAAGTCTAAAGGGATAGATCAAGACGATGTAAATGTATTTTATTTTAATTATTGAAAATGCCAGCAGCTGACTGAGGCAAAGTTGCAAGTTGTAATAGTTAAATTTGAGGGCCGAGTGAACTTACCAACGAGTCAACGACCGTGTACGTGTGAGCCCAGGCCGGCAGTGTGAGGCTGTGAGGCTGTGAGCCTGTGTAGCGGCTAGCCTGTGGCCCGTGGATCTAACTTGCTAAGTGGCTGTGCGCTGTGGACAAAAATAGTGTGAGCCCGTGGAGCTGTAAGCTTGTAACTTGTAAGCCTGTAGCCTGTCACCTGTCTGTTGTGGCGTCTGCGGCCGAGAGTAAGTTTTTCGTGAGCAGGAGGAGCAACAATGCGGCAAACCTATTAGCAAATGCCAAACCTAAACAAACACCATCGAATTTTTGACGAATTTAATAAAAAAAAACGAATTTAATCAAATTTTTTTCAGGTTCATGTTCGGAATGATGTTCGACATGATGTTCGGCTTTGTGTTCGCCGAACACAATCGAACTTGTTCAGCTGCCGATTAAATTCGGAGAATTTCGAATTTTTTCCTTCAGGTTCGCCAAACCCGGTGACTAAGGCTGTAACAGGGTTACCAAATCTCTGCGTTGTGTCCGACCAGAAGTGCGAGACTTGCCTTCTTATGATGAAACGGGGAATGTTGTCTTGTTTCTGGAAGAATTTGAGCAAAAGGTGCGTGAGGAACAGAGATACAAAGGTTTGGACTTCGCAAGTGGGGCACGCATTGAAAAGTTTGGGAGGGTGGAAGGAATTTTGCAAGTTGATAAGGCTTTGGTTTGGTTAGGTCGACACAAAGATCGTTGAGAAGTATGATGGTCAGAAAGATCCTTGCGAGCATTTATCTCGTTGGATTGCAGCTTGGAGTACAGAACCTCAACCAGATTGGGTGCACATGTTCTTTCATTCCTTGGAGATGATACCTCAGCAGTGGTATCTTGAAACATAACTGCACCATGGCACTATGGATTGGGACGAGATGATGGAAGGGTTCTTGTTAACTTATAGCTTCGCTGATGGCTGGGAGTGTATTAATGAGGCTCTTCAAGAAGTTAAGGCAAGAGTATTCCACATTACCAAGGAGCCAAGGATGTTGGTACAGTCTGATTGGGCTGCTCAATTGGAACATGCCCAAGGAAGTTGCAGCCAGTCCGCTTGGAAAGATCCGGTCAACAAGACTGTGTTGGGGGAGGAGACTTGCGAATGCCTATTTGAAGAGGCGCATAGGACTACCAACAGGTCTGCCGAAGGGAGGCTTCCTCGAAGTAGAAGTACTGCGCGACAACACGAAAGCGGGCGCAGCTGGAGTGTACTATGCCAAGGGAGGCAGGACTGCGCCGAAGGGATGAGTCTAGCGAAGTTCGTCCAAAAAGTGACTGTTGGAACAATAACAGTTGATTAGACAACGACTTGGTCATTAAGAGGAGCGGAAAGAACGCATTTATTGGAAATATCTAGCCGGATCTACTTCCAAATCGGCATTTATGCGTATCTAAAGGAGATGATGCGGTTTGAATTCAAAATTCGCTATAAATCAAGGATTCCGCTCCCAATTCAAACAATTTGCGCGCTAAGTTTTAGAAGTGAGAGTTGGTGTCTGCACAATCGCTGAGCAAGCCATTGCATGTCGGAGTACAATTTCGAAGTATTCAGAGAAGCATTGAATGAGGCAGGGCTCAGTCACACAATCCAACTAGGATTAGACTGCACAATGATGGCTACATCGCCAGTAACTGCCACAGGGCCAAGGTCACCCAGGCAACAATCGACTCCGGGCGCAATGTCGTTTGTAAAGCCAAAGAAACCAGTGCTAAGGTCGTCGCCCCGGAAGAAACTCTCGAAGGAACATCAGAGTAAGGGAGCTCAAGATCGACATCAAAAGGCCGCAAAGATTGAATCTGACATAAGAAGTCTCCCCAGAGGAATCAATGTCGAGGAGGTCGAACCTATCTCCAGGTTGCCTCCATACATTTTGCCCTGGAAATCAGAGTCTAAGCAGCTGACGAAGGACCTGGACGTAATAAAATACAAGGTATTTACGCCATTAATTCCGGACGAGGTGTCGGTGGAAGGTGACTTATTGGCCAAGGTGGTCCAATTGCGAATGGAGGACTGGGACTTCAATGATCGTAGTAAATACCCGCAGTTTGAGCCCAGCAGGTATCTGCGCCAACAGACCTTTGAAGGCAGACTAATTTGATTGGAGCCGATGAAATGGGTGAAGGGTATCCAGGACGAAGGGATACTCAACATGCTATATGTACGACACTTCGGGCGAACACTTCGGACGAAGTGCGATTAACACCATTTGTGTGCTCCAACTGCTAGCATTGGTGCACGATGATTGTTTATGGCTAGGGAAGAAGATCCCCATTAATGCAATGCTCATCAGGAGGATTGCGACCCTTTCTTGTCTTGGATTGGACCCTGCGAAACTTTTGTGGGAAAAGATCAGGACAAATAGCTCGCCGACCAGATGAAGCGAGATTATAATCTAACAAAGGAAACCTAGGGTTATTCCATTAACTCCATTTCTAATAGATCTGTGCGCTTTAGCGCACACATTTTAGCCAGGAAGATTATGAGAAAGAATTGCGAAGAGGAGGCTTTGGCGTCGGTCATATCCTTGGCTGCGAAGTGCGCTAAAGGTGTTGTCTATAACTGGGCAGACTATCTATGAAGCGAATTCCTCGCTGATTACAAGGCAGCTCAAGAAGAGGGCAAGCAGTTCCACTACTCATGGCTCTTGCTCCTCATTGCATTGCTGGCTTGGCAGGAGCCCAAAGAATCGCAGTTCAACATCGCAGACCTAAATCTGTACGAGGCTGCCAGGTATGGCTTGTTGTGGCATTCAACGAAGCTGGCTAGGGTAATGGCCAATAAAATTTTCTGGGTGGGATTCGAGATGAACCTGAGGACAGTGATTAACCAAAAGCGCCGGTTATCACCTAGCATTGTTGAATAGTATTGGCACATTGCGGAGTTCAAAGCGGACTTCCACCATATACATATTCAAGCGAAGAAGGACCTCACTGGGGTTTGGTACGAGCTACCGTACCTAGTCGAAGAAGATGTGGAAGCCATCATCAGTCACTAACCGAGCAATTGGTTAACTCCGCTTGCTGAAGGCACAGAGCAGGCAGGAACGAGTGGTGCGAAGCCCACCACAACTAAAGGAAAGGACATGAAAGTCACCTTTGTGACTAGTAAAGATACTGAAGCGGAGTTGCACACAAAGACAGAGACTCTGGAGACGGGAGGGGGGGATGCCCTCGGCGGAGATATCAGCACGAATCCATCTGGCCCCTCCTCCCCCTTCACAACCAAGAGACGACAACTACAGAAGGGCGGTATGAGGAAGAAGGCGAAGTTTGATAAGTTCGTTGGCCTAGAAGCCATGGTCCTTACTGAAGGGGACCTCGACGAAATTGGAGACACCGTGAAGCATGCCACTGAGCACTTCTATGGCAATATTGAAGAACAATATAAGAAGGTGTTGGCAGATGTTCACAAGGGCTTGAAATACTTGTAGGTGCAGACGAGCACTATTTAGGGGAGCGTGAGAGGGTTGCCAGTGAGCGTAGTTCAGCCTTGTGGAGCACAAGTAGGTGCAAGCACAACAACGCATGAATTGGCGCTGACCTCTGATAACCGCACAGTGCCTATCCCTGCAGGTACATTGAGTTTTGACACGGCAAAGTGGCTAAAGCATGTGGCCCACTGGCAGAATACAACGCTGAATCTTGCCGCGCTGCCACTTAAGACTTTGCATGAGTTCCACTAGGGCATTGACGAGGAATTGAAAATCAGAGAACAAAGCACTCTCATGATCATTCAGGATGTTAAGAAGGTAAGGCAAAGCATGGCTGAGGAAAAGCAGATGGTTGTCCAAGAGCGCGAGGCTAAGAGAGCGCAAAGGCAAATGCTGGAGGGAGCTATCTCTAAGGCTTGCAGCGAGCTACCAGAGCTCTAGATTCAGGCTGCAACTACGCTAGAAGAAATAGTGGCAAAGCTTGCCACAACAGTTAAAGACTCTAAAGCCAAAGTCGATGAAGTGCGCATGGAAATGCAAATGAAAATCGGCGAGCTGCAGATGCAATTGCAACCTGCCACTCCGCCAGAAAACCGGGAGCAGCGCGCAACAGAGTTGAAAGCTGCCACAGAACAGATTGAGTCCCGCATACAAGAGTGTGCAAATGTATTTGGAGAAGTTTTGGATGTATGGTTCTCATTGCAAGAGGACCCTCAGGTACAGAAGGTAGAGGTCGAAATGCGCGAGAAGCTTGAACAACTGGATCATATTAAGGTCATTGCAAAGACCTTAGCACCAATGCAACGACTTACCCGTCTCCAAGAGGTTAAATTCTTACAGGAGCAGGTCGATGAGCTACGCAGCAAGGAGTAGCTACTTACAGGCAGAATGAAGCCATGGGAAGCTGAGGCCACTCATCTCTCCCAAAGTGTGGAAAAGAAACTAAAGACTCTGTGCGAGAATCAAAGAGGAATTGAGCAGAAGGTAGCCAAGAAAGTCACAGAAACGTTGCTCAGGGAAGTCAGCGAGTTTGACAAGCATTGCGCCGAAGCAATTCCACCATTGAAGGATGCCTTGAGCGGCATCAAAGCGAAGATCGATGGCGCACCACTTTTGTGACTCGGGACGAGTCACAATTTTGTGTTGGGGGCCTGTTGGACATGGGATGCCCTCGAAGAAAGCAGTAGAGAAAGAGTCTGTAGATCGAGGAGTGAAGCGCGCAACGCAGAGTCCATTTTGAGTCTTAGGGGATTTGGGGTGGGTCAAACGAGTCATAGTTTTGTGTTGGGGGCCTGTTGGACATGGGATCCTCTCGAAGAAAGTAGTAGAGAAAGGCTCCGCAGATCGAGGAGCAGAGCGCGCAATGCGGAGTCCATTTTGAGTCTTAGGGGCTTTGGGGTGGGTCAAAGCCCCTCATTATGTAATGGGATGGGAATATTTTGTGAACGTTGAACTCTACCCATGGTTTTGGACCATGGTATTGTAAATACAAAATCTATATAAGGAGTCTAGATAGTCATAGGGAGAAGAAGAGTCAATGAATGGATGAAATGCATTTGGATGTAAGACTGTTTTTAGTCAGAGTTTGTATTGTGGGTTAGAAGAAAGGCTCCTGCAGTTGAGTGCGCGGAGACCTTAAGAAGTCTGCAGCTGTGTGCGTAGACCCCTGCAACCGAGTGCGCAGGGTGAAAGTGAATGTATGAGAAAGATCTGGATATTAATGAAAGAATTGTTGGGATATATTTTAGTTCCTATTGATGTGTTTGCTTTACTTGTTGTTTATGAGTATCTGTGTTGAATAAGGGTTTTGTTCTGTAATTGAATAGCGTAGATATGTTTATGGTTATTTACACTGTTTTATGCATAAATAAGTAAGATCGCGTAGTTTGCTGGTAAGTTCAATAGATGTGTTGAACAACGCTTGTGTTAGCGCTTGTGTTAGTGATAGATTAGACCTGCGAATCACTGTTAAAGAGGAAAAGCCCTAAATCGACAGTCCATTGTCCCTCTGGATGCAGAAACCTGGTTCTAGCATCCCCCTATATTGCCTCAGGTGAGACTTCGGTCTGCGCAAGCAGATCATTGCCGAAAGGGTCGGTAATAGTGGGTTTTGTTGGTGCGCACAACCACATTTGAACCTAGGTCTAGGCCCCATGAAGCCAACAATGGTTCATTACTTGACAGCTCTTATCGTGGAAGCCCCGACGAGCCGAGGTGTCAATATTGTTTATCTTGCAAAGTTCATCAACGATGGTCAAAGGTGGTTACGCTTTAAATGGAGGTCAAGTGACACCTCGAAGATGTGGTGGTGAAAGAGCAGTGTTTGCGAGATTCTAGAGTGGATGTGAGTGTTGATGAAGACCAGTTTGACAGAGATTCATTTATTGTTGTAATGTGTGTTTCTATATTTGTCATGTAAGCATTAAGGGAGGGTGTTGGAAGTAATACTTACATGTGTATGATGTGATCTACAAGTTGTCATTGTGAGTCCTGACGTGTCAATCTAGAAGTTGTTGTTCCTATGTATGAGTTGTAGTTGTGTCATTTCCGAGTCATAGATCCACTTTCTTAGGATGTAGATTCGTCAAAGCATGTGATCTATGTCCTATATATTTATAACTGTTGTGATGAATAAAGATATCATGTGATTTGTGTGTGTCATAATGTACTCTCTCTATTTTTCTAACATTTTTCAAAGAATCTGTGTGCTTGCATGGAGTGCCCAAAACAATTACAAGTGACAGAGATACTCATTTTCCAAGTCATTTTTGATGGACATTATGGCATAAATTGGACAACAAATTCCAATAGAATTCATTTTATCATCTGTAAACCAATGGGAAAATTGAAGTGGTAAATAGATATTTAGGGAACTGGTTGGTGGGGTATTGTTGAAGAGCACCTAACATGGTGGGATTTAACCTTTCTGCAATGTGAATGAATTTTCCTATAACTATAGTCATAGTGTGAACAAAGCTACATAAAAATCACCCTTCCAAATTGTTCATGGAAAGAATTTGTTGAGCCTTGACCCATTTTTTGGTCAACATATATATTATTGCAAAGTTTTGTGATAAGTCCCTAAACCTGAAGGCTAATCCTAATTAAAAGCAACTACGACCTGAAGCCTTGACTTCAACATTGGTAAATTGTCTTACTGTTTATTTCCTAGATAGGTTACCAAGGGGGCCACTATTTAGTGTGCACTGGAGCAATGAGTATGTATTCGGCAGTCGGCTATGGCAGTCTTGTTTATTATGATGATCTGTTCATGTTTACTTTAGTCTATCTTTGTTTCTCACATGGTGATTATGGTTATAATGATTTCATGTTGATGATGATGCTATGGTTCTGACATGTTCTTTATGGTGATGCTTATGTACAAGTACAACTTCACCCTGATTTGATACACCGGGTACCCGCAAACAGATTTTAAGAATTAATGCATGAGCAACAAAAATATTGCATGGTTGTGTTGAAGTTGGTTTATTGGTTTGTTGGTCTTTGTCTCTGTTTATGCATGGATATTGGG
The DNA here is from genome assembly GCA_034641835.2 of Pinus albicaulis. Lineage (NCBI taxonomy): Eukaryota > Viridiplantae > Streptophyta > Pinopsida > Pinales > Pinaceae > Pinus > Pinus albicaulis. Next base: position 445,684,887 of record CM076582.1, on the reverse strand, counting down.
TACCTGCAAACAAATCGTTAGTTTGAGTTAATGAAATGGTGTGTGTGTAAGCACAAGTGTTCAATGCTAGAGTAATGGTAAAAAGATTCCAAGCTCAAGGCTTATATGATTACAAATTTACAAGCATATACGTATGAAAAGGCTAGGGATCAAGGCCTTCCTCAATAATTAAGTTATTAACCATGTGTCCAACCATGTCAACTGTAAACTTGGCAAATGTTTGTTAGGTGACTTATAGACTTGCGATGAGATCTCATCAAGATTGTGAGTGCACTTAACACTGTGATTGGTGTTATTGGTCTTCCAGCCTCCAGGTAACTTGTATCAAAACTACATTTTCTTTGGTGTACGTACATGCTTAATGCATCGAGCTCACATAGCCCTTAATCTCATTCTGATAGTGTGGAACTTGAGCCCCTTGTTTCAATGCCACTTAACCTAATGCAGCTAGTCATTTCAACTTTGTTCGTTGGAGCTCTGCTTGAGATCAGTTTGGCAATGGAATTTTGAAGCTGAGAGTGCCCTATCATATTTACATGGTTTTGAATGATATTTGAAGGCATCCTGTGCATGGTTCTCATTGGTTGCTTTGAAGCTCTGTTTGTTTGGTTGATTGTGGCCCTACTCTTCTCATTGCATGTGTTCACTTCATTTGTGAGCGAGGGCTGAATTTTTTTGATTAAACCAAAGTTTGGATGAGTTTGTGCAGTTGGTGTTGAAGGTGTTTTGACTTGGGTGTATGCATATGGTATCAACTTGCTAGTGGAGGTCGAACCCACCATGGATTTGGCACCAAACTCAAGCATTGAGGATGAGGTAAGCTCTGAAGCCAGAATGACCTACATTTGATTTCCATCATTTGTGTGCATCGTATTATGTGACTGGCAGCTAGGGTGACTTCTGTGCATTCCCAACCCTTAGTTGCCAAGTCATTTCCTCTGTTTTTTTGGGTATAAGCCCATTTTCATGTATGCTTTGCATGTTATTGTTTTGCAAAAGATTTGGCATGCAGATGCTAAGCTATGATTGACTTCTTGTAATGCTGGTTATGGTTATGAGTGCACGAGTACGACATATCTCTGTTATCCATGGCTTGTATATAAGTGGGTAGGCCATGAGGTTCAAACCCCAAATCCTTGTTTTAGCCATGTTCCTATTCAAATTCGAACAAATGCCTTCATGTCAACTCGTTACTCTTTTGGACTATTGTGCGGAATAATATTAAAGCTCAATGGCTTTTTTGTTTTCATTTTGAATTCCCTCTTCCTACTTTGAACCCCAAAACTCAATATCTGAACTTTGCTGGCAGCATTCTAAGCAAATTTATTTTGATATGTGCATGAATTCGATGGTTTTTACCCATCGATTGATAGCATTGATGTTTGTGTTAGATATTGAATAGCCTTGTTGATTTATTTATATCTCAACAATTATTTTATACACACAAATTATTTACCCAATAAAATCTGAAAACTGCTGGAAAATAAAATCACTGATATTTAACTCTTTAAATTTGCAGCGGAAATAAAATAGGGAAAATCAGTCATACTACAGCAGAAAATTTCTGCCCAAAGCAATCTTCCTTCACTTCATATTACTCAGGAATGCTAGGGCTTAGACCCACAGAGTACCCAGAAAAATTACAGCTGTTGGAAATTGGAAATCAGCCCCTCTAGAAAATCGGCCTCAAGGAAATTTAGCCCTGTTGAAGATTTCGGTCTTGGAAAATCAGCCTCCTTTATGTAATATCCTTAGGAGACTTTTTGCCCTTAGGGTTACACAGTCACAAGATAAATTGTAGTAATTTTTTCAATTTCAGACGGGTATAGAAATCACAACAATATAAATATACAGCAGTTTCATAATATATAATCAGTTTGAACTTGACAACTGCTCCTAGAGCAGTTTCTCCAATATAAAAGACTGACAATTATGTGATTGCAACTACCATCAAAACTCTAATCACAATTCTGACCCAACAACCACTTACAAGACTGTTTACGAAACAGCTTGAACCTGACTTCTATCAACCTTGTTACTCAAGTGATACGCTAACTGGGTTGACTGTCCTGTTGTCGTATTCTACCATATAGTCAACTGCTCCAAGTCTGACTTGATATCACATCCCAACTCATCCTCTGGCGCTTCAGTAGTCGTTCCTCACTCAACACAATCTTTGAGGTATAAGCTGTGACCTCCTTGAACACTCCCACAATTACGGTCACTGGAGTCTTTGTTTAACCTTCCTGCAACTGCAGTCTGTTATAGGATCCTCACCTGATTCCTTCCGCAGCCTCAAATTGTCATAGGAATCCACGCTGCCATTCACTGTCTAATCTTACTTTGCAACAGAGCCAACACCTACCCTGTATTGATCTGTGGCTTCGTGATGTTATTCATTGGTTGGGAAATGAGGGTAAAACCTCGTTCCTCCGCAGTTACGATCACTGGAGTTCTGTTTAATGCTCCGACAGCTATGGGATGTTACAGGGTCCTCGCCTTCGCTTCCGCAGCCTCGAACTGTCACAAGAGCCTACACTGTCGCTACAAATGTCTCACTGTCTAACCTTACTTTCCATCCATGTATGGTTACTCGTAACAGAGCCAGCGCCTACCCCTTAATCAATCCGTGGCTTCGCTGGTTGGGAAGTGAGGGTAGATCCTTGCTCCACGTGAGGTTGACTGCCACACAGGAGACCTACCAGATTTGATGCCGCAGAATACCTTCAACAAAACTTTGCTATTCTTGTGTCTAACTTCCATTGAGAAATCTCAGCCAGAGGATTATTCCGCCTTAGGACTCACAGACCCAATGCTGGCCCAATATGTTGGATAATGGGTTTCCCCCTTTATCCTTGACTATAGCCTATGCGCTTAGATAGGCTACTCCGTTCCCCTTTGGCCAATTAATTGGAAGAGGACATTATAGTCCCCCCTTCCTGACATTGCTTGTCCCCAAGCAATTGCAAGTCTTGGTGCTGCAAAATTTGTCGTTCTATTCAATCTTTATAGTTTCCTTTGCAGCTTCCATAACGAGAATACCAGCACTATTCTTTATTTCTTGCAGCCCAATAACCATAGTGCTGGTTGGGGATGCCACCATGCAATAGTCACTGCTTTCATTCACCCATTTATAGATCAATTCTGGGTCAAGAATACAAATATGTGCTATTCATAAGTGAGGTATGCTTTCAGCCCCACATTTTTAGCCTCCATTTTTCTTGTTCCAACAGTTTCATTATTATTATCTCCTTCATCAACCGTCTGGGGTTCATATTCCTCTTCTTTTGGGATTGAATGATTGTTACTGTTAGAGAAGATTGCCTTTTTCATCTGCTGATTATGATAATCCTTAGGCAGCAACCTTACTACAGCTTCTGTAGTCAAGCATTTCAAATTACTCATATTGATGTTGATCAATTTTATATCAAAAGTGTTAATTTTAGATAACCATGGTATGTTCTATGCTTACTGCAGTTTTACTTCAATCTTTCTTATAAGCCCAATTCAATTTAGCAATCACATAAACATAAAAGTAAAATGCTGATAGAACATAATAATAGATCAACAGAAGACAAGCCAAATAATGTAGATCAGATATTACAATTCTTCTTGTCCAGCAAAGATAGAGAGTGATTTGTGTTATGGCAGTCAACAGGATGCATCAGCAAGCGAAGTCTTTCTCAACATCAAATCAGCTAACCTTCCAAATGTTACACACACCCCTCAAAGACAGCTCCAAAAGTCAACGCAAGTCAACAAAAGAATCCCTCATCCAGATTTCCGGCATCATCTATATTTCCAGCATCCATTTGCGGCATCCATATTTACGGCATCATCCATATTTACACGTGGGAGAGAGAGAAGTCTCTTCTAGGCTGTACGAACCAATTAGATCACGAGAAATGTGTTGATGAGATGATGATGAAATGGACATCATCTCTCTCCAATTTATATCAGTCGGTGAGGGTTTGTGACACATCTATTAGGCTTGTGAGCCTACATTACAAATCTGGCCGACCTTGCACATGTGTGGAAAATATAATCAAAATATATGTTCTGCTCATCCAAACAAGATGATCTTTAGATCAATCTTGCACCTCTCCGAAAGAAGAATCCAACAAAAATATAATCATCATCATATGAGCAGTGCAACCTGGAGTTTGGACTTAGTTGCCCAAAATTAACACTCCCTCTCAACTAGGGAGAACTCCATCTATCCACTTGTGCCATCCAGAGATCAGTGCCATCGTGTACTATCATATATCATCGTGTGTCATCATGCCGTAACTTGCTTTGATGGTTCTTCTTCGCAAATAGAACAAAAAGGAGAGTCACAAAGACATCACGCTATGTTGACCCGAAGTCAACTTAGAGGTTAAAACCTCTCTTGGACTCAAGAAGAGTCTCATACTAACCTGAAGTTAGTTTACTAACCCGAAGTCAGTTTAGAGGTAAGAACCTCATCAAACTTGATCCCAGATCAAGGTGTTGGACATGTGCCATCCTAGACATAGAGAATACGACAATCTCTGATGCGTCCATCGGTCTTGCTATCGGTCTCTATCCACATTTCCTACCTCATTGGGCAAATGAGAGGTACTTCCCATGAGTCTGAAACACCATGGGTAGGATGCGTGCGGGGCATAGATCAAAGAGAGGTGAATCAACTCAATATCATAACGGTGGGGCAAAAGCACAACAAGGTTCGGCAATCCTAGCCCCGTGTGTGCTTATAGCTCCAAGAAGCTATCCCCAAGCCCCCCTGGAGTTCCCAGAGCTCATAGTTCAACTCAAGGAGGACCCTCACAATAGGGTCTTTCCATGATTCCAAGCTTCTCATGGAATGTTAGGAACATGACCTTCCCCAGGGGCTTCGTGAGACTATCTGCGACTTGCTCATCAGTTCATATGTGATCGAGCCTTACAGCGCCTCGGTATACCATGTCTCGGACAAAGTGGTACTTAATATCAATATGTTTGGATCGATCGTGGAACACGAGATTCTCAGAAAGACGAAGCCCACTCTGGTTATCACAAAGGATAACGGTGGTATCTAGCACATGTCCGAACAACTCACTAAAGAGATTTCTCAACCAAACAGCTTCACAACAGGCCATACTCGTTGTAATGTATTCGGCCTCAGCGGTGCTCAAAGCCACCGACTTTTGCTTCCTACCCATCCAAGATATCGAAGCAGAACCCAAGGTGAAGCAACATCCAGATGTGCTCTTGCGATCCACCACACTGCCAGCCCAATTGACATTAGTATATCCATGGAGTCTAAAACTCCTGGCAGTGTATCTCAGCCCATGGTTGATTGTGCCCCGAAGATATCTCAATAGATTCTTGGCACCAATCCAGTGAATGTGATGATGCTCAACCATATGTTGACTCAAAATGTTCACTGCAAAACATACATCCGGACGTGAGTTCACTAAGAACATCAGGGCCTTCACGAGTTGTCGATACTCAGTGGGATTTCCCAACTCGGGCCCAACAACGTTTCAACACAACTTCTTAAAGTTGAGTTCCATCAGTGTCAACACAGACTTACAGTCCACCATACCAAATCTCTCTAGCAGCTTCACGACATATTTTCCTTGAGAAAGGAAAATCTCGCCTGGCCTTTGCCAGACCTCCAAGCCTAGGAAGTAATGCATCAGTCCTAGGTCTTTCATCTCAAATTCGGAAGCTAGCTCCCTCTTACACTAATGAATGAGAGGGTCAGCACCTGTTAGGAAGAGATCGTCCACATAGAGAACTAGAATGAGAGGCCTTTCTCTATCAACCTTAAAATAAAGGTTTGGATCAACATTACTTCAAGTGAAGCCCAAATTCATCAAGTAGCTATCTATCCTCTCATACTAAGCCCTGGGGACTTGCTTCAACCCATAAAGGGCTTTCTTCAACCTGCATACATAGGTGTCTCTATCTTGGACTTTAAACCCCAGAGGTTGCTCCACATAAACCTCTTCCTTTATTGAACCATGCAGAAAGACAATCTTCACATCCATCTGATGGAGACTTCATCCTTGCATTGCAACAAGGGAAATGATAGTTCAAATGGTGGTATAGCAGGCGACAGGTGAAAATATATCATCATAATATATGCCTTCTTTTTTAGAGAGGCCTCGGGTAACAAATCTTGCCTTGTACTTCTCATCACTACCATCAGATCCATGCTTGATCATATAGAGCCATTTTGAGGTGACAACAGATTTGTCCTTCTGTCTCGGGACCACTTCCTAGACATCATTTTTCATAATGGACTCAGATTCTTCATGCATAACATCCTTCCAAACTTAATGCTTTACGACTTCTTCAAATGATCCAGACTCAGATTGTACAATTGTACTCATGGCTGCTAGATACCCTCGGTATATATTCGACTTCTTGCTTTCACGAAATGTCCCCCTTGGGGCAATATGTCTCTCGGCATCTTCGAGAGTATCCCTAAGCCATGAGGGTATTCTCTTATTTGAAGGAGGTGGATCAATAGGATCCATAGGTCCTTCAACATCGGGCATCGGTTCATCCTTCGGTTCTTCCTGCTTCCCTGCTTCTTCATCTTCTTTATCTTCCTTGGAGCTAAGAAGATTTCTTACTTTCTTGAGGGCAACATCTTCATCGAATGTGACATCGTGGTATATCTCCACTTCTCTTTGTCCAGGCACATAGATTCTATATGCCTTTGAAGTTTTACTGTAGCCCACAAACATTCCCTTCTTTCCAGAAGCATCCAACTTGTTTCTCTTTTCTTTCGGCACATGAAAGTAAACAGGACAACCAAAAACTCTAAAATGAGAAACAACGGGTTTCTTACTAGAGAAGACTTCTTCAGGAGTCTTGGAGTCCAGAGCAGAATGTGGGCATCTATTTTGAAAGTACACAATAGTGTTCGCAGCTTCTCCCCATAGAAACTTCGAAAGACCTTGGTCACATAACATGGCGTGGGCAGCTTCCACAATGGTCCTGTTCTTTCTTTCAGCAACACCATTTTGCTTAAGAGTATACACAGTTGTGGTCTCCCTCTTAATGCCAGCTTCACTGCAAAAGTCATTGAATTCATTTGACTCATACTCAGACCCATTGTCGGTCCTCAAAACTTTGATTCTCTTCTCGGTCCTTCTTCTTCAAGAAATATATCCAGGTCTTGCAGGAGAAGTCATCTGTAAAAGTCATGTAATAGGAACATCCTCCCAAGGATGTCACGGGCAGCATACCAGATAAATCACAATGTATCAACTGCAAGATATCAGTTGTCTTTGTGACACTTGAGGGGAATGGTCCCCTTGTATGCTTCCCTTCGGCACAACCGTGATATATACCTTCATGATCATCTTTAAATTCGAGCATCCCTGTCACCACCTTCCTTGCTTTGGGAAGGGCTTTATAATGAAGGTGTGCAAACCTCTGGTGCCATAACTTTGTTTGAAGAGTTGTATCACATGACATAGCCCCCAGTGGACTTCCTCCAACCTGGTAGAGTGTATCAACTCTAAAACCAATAGTAAGAGCTTCTTTGAAGGTCTTCTTCCAAATGCGTACCTTTCCATCAACGAATGCCACCGTGAACCCTTTGTCTTCCATTTGCCGAAATAGACACAAGGTTCTTTTTCAAATCAGGAACGTACAACACATCTTGTAAACAAATAACTTGACCTTGAGATAGATGAAAGGTCACAGTCCCTGTCTCTTTCACAGGATATGTGGCATTATCTCCAAGGATAATTTCTAAATTAGTATCCTTCTTAATCAAATCAGAGAGGGCTTCTTTATAACCAGTGAGGTGCCTTGAAGCACCACTATCAATCAACCAGACATCCAGGGTGTCGAGAGGAGATGCAACAAAGAGGGCAGATACAAGAATATATTCATGTTTCTTATTATCAACAATATTAAACTCATCGTACTTGAAATTTCTTGACCTCTTGAAAGGTTGACCATTTCCACTACGAACAAAGGGAGCCTTCCTTTTTCCTTTGAACCTGTTGTTCCTTTGATTGCCATTCCCCTTGAAGTTGTTGTTGTCATCATCCCTGGGAGAGTCCCTTCTAAGGGCACTCTCTTACATAGTGACCAGACTTGTTACAAGTATAACATCTTCCCTCCCTTCCTTTGGGCCTCTCTCTACCATGGTTTTGATTTCTTGAGCCACCATGGTTCTTCTTTTTTGCATGAGCGGCGAAGGCAGTAGGGTCAACTCTATTTCCATTAGAGGGATGATCTCTCTCCATCATTCTTATCTCCTCTTGAGTGCATCTAGTCAGCAATTCATCAAAATCAGGAATCATATTATTATTAAGAATCGTAGTATTAAATACATACTAGTTTCGGGGAAGTCCTCCAAGAGCAATGAGGACGACCTCTCAATTAGCTACTTCTTCTCCTATGGCAAGGAGATCATCCCTGATTTATGTGAGCCTCATAAAATATGTTGGAGGCTCATGAATCTTCCCCTACACATAGTCCATGACATCTTGATCTTCTAATGTCAAATCCAAGGACATCTTCCATGCATGATAATCAGACTTGTCAGTCAATTTATCATCAGACCATTGGTCCTTGACAAGACTTCTTCTTCGATGATTTCTTTTCACACTATCTTGGGCTTTGTCTTCACCTCAGCTCTGATTCCATATTAATTTTAGATAACCATGGTATGTTCTATGCTTAATGCAGTTTTACTTCAACCTTTCTTATAGGCCCAATTCAATTTAGCAATCACATAAACATGAAAGTAAAATGTTGATAGAACATAATAATAGACCAACAGAAGACAAGCCAAATAATGTAGATTAGATTTTACAATTCTTCTTGTCCAACAAAGATAGAGAGTGATGTCTGTTACGGCAGTCAATAGGATGCATCAGCCATCAAAGTCTTTCTCAACATCAGATCAGCCAACCTTCCAAGTGTCACACACACCCCTCAAAGACAGATCCAAAAGTCAATACAAGTCAACAAAAGAATCCCTTATCCAGATTTCCGGCATCCATTTCCGGCATCATCCATATTTCTGGCATCCATATTTCCGACATCATCCATATTTACACGTGGGAGAGAGAGAAGCATCTTATAGGTTGTACGAACCAATCAGATCATGAGGAATGTGTGTGATGAGATGATGATGAAATGGACATCATCTCTCTCCAATTTATATCAGTTAGTGAGGGTGTGTGACACATATATTAGGCTTGTGAACATACATTACAAATCTGGCCGACCTTGCACGTGTGGAAAATAAAATCAAAATATATGTTCTTCTCATCCAAACAAGATGATCTTTAGATCAATCTTGCACCTTTCCGAAAGAGGAATCCAACAAAAATATAATCATCATCATATGAGCAGTGCAACCTAGAGTTTGGACCTAGTTGCCTAAAATTAACAAGAAGGGACTATATAATCAACACCTTGCCTTGGTTTATTAGTTTCTAGGACATTCTGATGAACATATGTTTTAAAAATTGTTCCTACACTTCAGTCCCTATTGTTTAGTCATATTTCTAGTCCCCTGGCTTGCCTGTCTTACATGCAATTTTGTCAGAGTCCTTTCATGTTTAACTGCCTGGAAAAAGTCATAAAATTTAAGTAATGTGTGGCTATTGACTTCCATCTTTGGCATGTGACTTATGTCATGCAGATGATGCATAGGGCTCAACATGAACACTACATTATGTTGTCTGAGTGAAACTGACAATTGGTTCCCCACACAACCATCCATAAGCGTCCTTATGGGCACAACATCTCTAATATTCATAACATTTATGGCAGAATTACAGTTTGTTGACAAATTGACCAAGGGTCCAGGAAACTGCTCATTAATGGCGATAACATTTGTTAGAAAATCACTGAACTTCCTATTGCAATACCTTTTTCCACACTCTTTAAGACATTTCTGACAACCAACATGTCTTGTGATGACCGCTATGAACTTCAGGAAAAATTTCTTTTGCAATCTTCTTTCCTTTATAGTCCTTAACGGTCTCCAACCCACTTCTACAAAATGCCTACTTCACATTCACTGTTGTGCAATCCTTGAATTGAAGGCAAGACTCCAACGTGACTTCAACTGACTTGTCATGTGCGGTTGTAAGGAACCTTTCCTTGAGTTTAGATTCAGGGGAAAAATATATCTAGTCTTCATAGTAGATGATCTTGTCTTCTAGCCTATACCTGTCATCTTGAATGAGACCGTCCATCAATTTGCTGGAATTTTTTCTTTTGGAGTACTTGACTAAGAGATGGGCTCTACATTTTTTCATGAGTGTGCATATGCCAAATCCAACGTTCTTCTTGCATTCCAACTCGCAGTCATGTATGACGCTACTTGATCACCAGGCGTTTTTCGTCATACAAATTGCTATGCAAGTTACCTCTTCAGGCTTATGTATGACCTCAATTTGCTTAGTTGTTACAACTCGGGGGCCACCATTTTTCATGCCTCTTAATACTACCTTGCTGTGATTTGAGTCTTGGAATTCCATTTCCATCACTTGGTAGTTCATCACGAATCTTCCTATCGAGTACAACCATTGTACACCTAGCACCACACTGGTATCTTCCAGTTCTATCACATAAAAATAATCAGTGAATGTATAATTACCCAATGTACGCTCAAACGTGGAACCGCCTTTGTGCATGTCATGTTATACCCATTAGCTTCCCTCACATCGAAACCTTCAAATTCCTTTGTAGGGATGCCTCTCCTTACCACCACGACTGCATCAATGAAGTTGCACGTCGCTCCACCATCAACCAATGCTATGATTCGTTGTCCTTGTACGATACCCTTAATCTTGAAGGTGTAATATTTAGGAACTCTAGAGAGAGAGGAGATAGTACATCCTTCAATTCTTGGATGTGGCTTCTCATCTCCCTTGGTCTATTCCAGGGGTGGTTCTTTTCCAAAAATGCTAGGCTCCTTGCTTGGTGTGGGTGTTGTATCATCGTCATTGTTGCCATCGGGCACTACTTCAATGTAGTGAATCTTTCCCTTTCCCAAACATCAATGACCAAGTTCCCATGGCTACTTGCAAGTGACACAACGTTTCTTCCTTCTTAACTTGTTGAAAATTGGTGCAGTTATGGGGCAAATTTCCCCATAGGAACCCAAAGACCCCAAAGGAAGCCCACCTTGCCCTAAGGGAGAATTTATATTGGATAAAATAAAATATTTTTATTGATGTATTCTTGGCACTCCTCCTTAATGTTACAACTTTACTTGGGCACGCCATCATCTAAAATAATTCATATTAATATATTATGTGGTAAATAATAATTTGTTGACGCACATCTTCAAGTCGGCTAGGTTTGTAAAATCCCTTTGGAGGGCTAGTCATTGCATCAAGGAAAGGTATAAATAAAGGTGGATAAGACCTCATTTGGGATCATCAAGAGAGAAGCATATCTTATGTGCCATCTTCCCATTTGAAGAATGAGTCAACCTCAGATTGAGTCGCAGGACCAAACAAGGGACGAACACTTTGCTTTTATGAGGCTCGAATTACTTATCTCGGTGACTGTGCCTCACTATTTCAGTAGCTTAATTTTTGTATCTAAGGGTTGCTCTAAGTTTTTGTAGCTCACATAATTTCGATGACTCGTATTGTTTGTTGTGGCTCGCTTTGTTTCTTTGTGGCATCATCGTTGTACACTATCATTTTTCTTATAGTGGCATCACATCTCTCACGAGTGTCACCACATCTCTTTAGTTGGCTCGCATCCTCACACAATGTTTTCATGACACTGTGGCACATATTGTTCTTTATGATTCATATGTGATTTTTTTGGCACACACTTTGTCCATATCTTTCATATGATAGCTCGTAGTGGCTCATTCTATGCTCCAGAGGCTCGCACATATACTTTATAACCATTGCACCACTCGATTATCTCTATGACATCACATCATGCAATGACTCACTTTATATCTCTGTGATATTATAGTGTCTCGATACAATGACTAAGGCTCTCACAGTAAAGCTCTCACATTACAATGACCAAGGCTCTTGTGGTGAAGCTCTCGTCTTACTGTGACTAAAGGCTCTTGCATTTACAGTAAATATCTCATTACAATGCTCACATTCCATACCTTGTGGCTTACATTAACTCTCATACATCTCCGTGACATTGTATTATATTTCAAGGATCATTATCTATTGTGGATCGATATATTGTGGTTTATTATGGCTCGAAGATTTACAGTGGCTAGCAACATTACAATGGTTCACAATGGCTCACAACATACAGTGGCTTGCATCGATGGCTCGCTTCTCTTTACAATAGCTCACGTTGTTCTATATGTGACTTGCATATGATTTCCATGACTCGATCTATGGCTGATATTGTTATGCAGGGGTTTGCATTGTATATTAAAGGTTTGTGTTATATGACTATGATTTGGAGACATGAAAACAATGATTGTGACATGACAGAGTGACCTTTGATATACTTGTGATAGTATATGACAGGGTGTCTTTTGATATGGAATGGAGGTGACCTAGATATGTAATAGTCATCTATATGAAGGTGAGTTGGAGAATATGACAGTGATATATGGCTCATCTTTATGATGACTATATGATAATGATGACATAGTCTTTATGATAGCTACAATGAAGTATGATGTGCTCTATGGCAAGGGAAATGATATATACTGTGTGCAATGACTGTGTGATATGCCTGCTACTGGATTGTCCTAATACGACTAATGTGTTGGATTTTGAAAGTCTAACACTCCAACTTTGGTGAGCAGCTCTACGCTCATGTGGGATGGATCAATCTCTCACAACAACTAGCTCTAAATGTCCTCTTTCTATATATCTAACAGAAACCCTAATGAAATTCAATTTCTCTCAGAGCTACTAATTAAGTACAAAAATTACCAATGTCATAGATGTGGGTTTAGCAATGAAGGTTGACAAACATAAAAAATCCAATGCAAGATTTGTCAATTATTGCTCATCATATCCTTACTAGCTACCAAATGCTTCACTATGTCGTGGACAAATTACTACTTTAAATACCTAGTAGTACTGTGAAAGTTCCAAGATCTAGATTTGGAATCCCTACTGCAACAAGTTGAACTACCTATCCTACTTGAAAATATGATTTAAAAAGTGATTTAAAGATTACTTCTTAAATATTGAAGCAGTTACTGAAGCAACCTTCACCCATTAAAATATTTGTGAAAACAAAAATCTAAGCAAGAAAAATAACACACATACAAGACACCGTTATTTTTGGACAAACATCCCCGGAAAAACCCAATGTGGGAAAACCAGTGTAGCATATCTGAGCATTTTATTATCAAACAACAGTTAAACTGGATACATCTCTGATTGTCTCACCGGACAAATCAGTTACAAAGAATACTGATAGAGAAAGAAATCAGTGAGTATACCTGACTCTGCAAGTCTCGGTTGATTCAGTAGTTGAAATGACGAAACCCCAACTCCCTATGTGCAATAGCTGCATAGATCTGCGTGGGTTCAGATATGGAATTGCGTCACCCCTTCTACGTGATCTTTCACCCCTTCCGGAAAATCGATCCAGCCCTCTCGGCTCAGATCTGGATTTCCCCAGCTGAAATCAGACATTCTATTGAAGAATTGCACTGCTTCTATGTGGCCCTGTGTCACCCCTTCTGTGTGTTGCGTCACTAACTCTGGGCTCTACGCAACCTCCTCTTCGTCTTCCTTTGCCTCTCTGCTGATGATCCTTTGCCCGGAGAAGATCCTCCTGCCAAAAATGTCTCTGCCACTCAACTGCGCTGAAGAATCACTTATATTGAAGTTTTCGTCTGAGCACTGCTCCATTAGAAAATTTGATCACTTGATCCTTTCGATGTATCTTACAAATGACCCTCAAGTCTTCCTTTATAGTCTTCTCGTTGAGACATCAACGACTAAGATTATATTAGAATTGATCTTCTTTTTCTAGAAGTTCACCCACAATTTACATTAATACTCATTAATTATTTTAATTTCCTAAGTTAGACTAAGCATCCTTATTAAAAACAATTAATTTTTTTTATAAAACTGTTTCTCAGTGGAATTTCCCAAAACAATTTTTGAGTTATCTGTAATGCATGTGTCTAAGCCTCTCCACAAAGTTTGAGACTTAGAGCACATCTGATGCTAACAAAAATCAACACTCCCTCTTAGCAAGGAATGTGATCTAACATATATGCCTTGTTGCACACTGCTCTGACTCTGAAGCATCTCCCTCTGCGCTGATGATGTCTGACATGTTTTCCATCAATCACTGCGCTGCTGTTGCACTGCACTGTTGCTGAACCTGCCACAATCAACACTGCATCCATACTGCAACTCCCTCTCAAATGTTGCATCTGCTACTAGCACTACCACTACTAACTTTGCACTGCAACTCAGCTGCTGAGAGAAGCAACTGAAAAAACATCCAAAAATCTGAAAAAGTGTTCAGGATGAACCTTGATGTTGAAACATTGATTGCTTCTAGTCCCACACTGTCCCTCTGAAGCACTATTTTGTTTTTTCTCTGCACTGCGTCCCTCTACGCTAATGCAACTTTGCTCTGCACTGCTCAGATGTTAGCGCTGCTAACTACTGCATCTGTCGTTTATGCACTCCTCTGCACCGACTGAAAACTCCTCCAGCCTGCTACTATTGATCTTGGGCACCCATAGCAAGATATGATCCAAGAAGTGGACTCCTCAAGGATCCTTACCAACTGAAGTTCTTGCAAACTTACAACTCAATATCGCCCCATCTCCCTCCTAGATATGCGTGGGCACTCATAGCGTACTCATCCTCATTGATTTTCACAGTCGCAACCTTCGGATCATGCTTCTCGTCCTTATCTTTTTGTTTCAAAGGACACTGGGAAGCGTAGTGACCAAAACCACACTTGAAGTACTTGATCTTCGAGATGTCTTTCTTACGTCTCTGCTACTCCTTCTTCCCTTTGGATACACGGGATACATTTTCTTCCTCCTTCTGCTTCACCTTCGATCCACTGCCACGTGCTACCATCAAGTTTTCACTTGACCAAGTCTCTCCTTAGCTCTTCTTGTTGAAGAGCAACCCACATCTCTTCCCATCCTAGCAAGGTTGCTCTGCCCAGGATGCTCTGGACAAATACCTGTCAATCATCAGTGACTGCATTCAATTCCAATCTCACCATCGTTGTAGGAGAAGGGGTAGACCCCACCGCTTCAAGTTGGTCATGAATCTCCTGAAGTCTCGATAGGAACAGAACAATACGCTCCCCTTTCCGCATCTGCGCCATCCTCAGTTGTTTCTCCAAGTACATCTTTCATTGCTCGAAAGATCCCTCATATAGTGTGGCCAAGGCTTCCCACATTTTCCTGGCAGTATCCTTGTCGGCTATATGGGACACTATGTGATCTTTGACTCCATCCACGAGCAGCCTTTTTTCCTTCGCCATATCAGCCTTGTACTGCTTCAACTGATTTGGATATGTAGGGACAACTACCATGTTCGTCACGAAGAGCTTGAGATCGTATTCATCTAGAAGACAGATGATCCTTGCCTTCTAGATCACATAGTTGGAGGCTCCCTCCAACTGGTCCTCATCTCTATGCTCGTGAGCCACCATGGTCATCAAAAATGTCGAATCAACTCCTCTTCTTCCCCCTCTGCGCAACACTAGACAGGCTTACGCACTCCTTGTGGAGTTCTTAGATCTGTTGCTGGGATCTGCTGCTCAAAACTTAGAAAAATTGAAATTCCTTGGTTAGGAACTTCTTGAGGAGAGAATTCCCTTGTTGTGTTGCTTCTTCTTCTTCTAATGACTTTCCGCTCAGAAAAATCAAAATATGCCTGCAGAAACTGCATCCCACCAGCGTTGCGTTGAGGCTCTGCGTTGCTCCCTTTTCCTTGGAAAAATTATGATCTGGAAGTCTTACCTCTCTATCGACTCACTCAAAGAGATATCTTCCCGGAAATTTTAGCCCTCCTAGCCTGTACTGCGCAATCCCTTTGTGGATTCGAATTGTTGCCTTCTACAGCTTTTCAGCCTTTGTCTCACGCTAGATATGCTCTTCCCGTTTCACAATACACGCTCTGATACCATGTGAAAATCCCAAGATCTAGATCTGGAATCCCTACTGCAACACGTTGAACTACTTCTCCTACTTGCAAATCTGATTTAATAAGTTATTTAAAGATTACTTCTTAAAATATCGAAGCAACCTTCACCCATTAAAATATTTGTGAAAACGGAAATATGAGCAAGAAAAATAACACCCACAGGACATTGTTATTTTTGGACAAACGTCCCCGGAAGAACCGAATGTGGGAAAACTGGTGCATCAGATATGAGGGTTTTATTATTAAGCAACAATTAAACTAGATACAACTCTGATTGTCTCACCAGAGAAATCAGTTACAAAGAATACTGACAGAGAAAGAAATCAGTGAGTATACCTCACTCTACAAGTCCTAACTGATTTGGTAGTTGAACTGACGAAACCCCAGCTCCCTCTGCGATGCCTCTACGCAGTAGATGCGTAGGCTTGTGTGGGGTCAGGTTTGGAACTATGTCACCCCTTTTGTATGATCTTTCATCCCTTCCAGAAAATCGATCCAGCCCTCGCGACTCAGATCTGGATTTCCCTAGCTGAAATCAAATTTTTTGCTAAATAATTGCGCTACCTCTACATGGGGCTTGTGTGGCCCTGCGTCACCCCTTCTGGGGGCTGTGTCACTCACTCTAGGCTCTGCGAAGCCTCCTCTTCATCTTCCTCTGCCTCTCTGTTGCTGATCCTTGGCCCTGAGAATATCCTCCTGGAAAAACTTTCTCTGCCCCTCAACTGCGTTATAGAATCACTTAGATCGAAGTTTTCATCCAAGCACTTCTTCGTCTGAAAATTCGATCACTTAATCCTTTCGATGTATCTTACAAATGACCCTCAAGTCTTCCTTTATAGTCTTCTCGTTGAGACATCAACGACTGAGATTAGATCTCCAATCAACAACTAAGATTATATTAGACTTGATCTGCTTTTTCTAGAAGTTTCACCCACATTTTACATTAATACTCATTAATTATTTTAATTTCTTGAGTTAGACTTAGGGTCCTTATTAAAATAATTATTTTTTCTTATAAAACTGTTTTTGGGTGGAATTTCCCTAAACAATTTTTGGGTTATCTGTAATGCATGTGTCTAAGCCTCTCCACAAAGTTTGAGACTTAGAGCACATCTGATGCTACCAAAAATTAACAAGTAAATGGTTAAAAGAATACAATATATTACTCTCCTCGTGTCCTTGGGCCCTCTAGTAAGGGAATCAAGCCCAAACCCACTCTAATACCATGTTAAGTTGGAGAGTATATCTTTATTGCACACACAAATGTGTTGAGTGCTCTCTATTAACCAAATAATAATTCACATATAATTACATCAAGATTTGTCTCAAGATAGAAAAATTGTCTTGGACACACAATCCTTTAGTTGACCAAATATATCAACCTCACACCAAATTAGGAAGCTAACTGGTTAGAGGGAATCTCTTACACCCAACTAGGCCTCAACAACCTCCTAAATCATAGGAATGTAATCCTTCCCATATAGACCATAACTCTACCTAATAAGATCAACGAAATGAATAATTAAATATGATCACTCATACATAAAACAAATAGGAGTTATATACTCCAACAAAAACATCATTTAAGGCTTCAAAATGGCCTTGGAAGTTTTCAAATCCCAATTCTCCAAATTGGGACCCGCCAATAAATATGACCTTGCAAGATAATTCCTCCTATTTTTCCACTTTTAAAGCATCAAGATAGATGACAAATAATAAAATGATACAATCTAGATCAATCAACTTGTTGGAGATATCATCCACCAAATCCTTTATCTCTTTTATATCTATGTTCCCAAGCTTGCTAGACATTTATGTTATTAAATCTTTTAATTCCTTTATCTAACTATTGAAGCCTTAGGTAGGTGATGTAATGCTTGGGTTTCTAGCACCCTAGAGGATTTTTTGGAATTCTCTATTTTTCTCATGATAATTATCAAGAATTTCTCAATGGGTCGTAGAAATTTGTGGTTCTTATGGGTTGTGGTGAATCTATGGCATATGGCATGTGGGGTGTATAGTCATGTGTGGCATAGAGAAAAATGGGACATGAAGGTAGAATGGAATGTAGGGGTAAATGAAGATTGTCATGGCCGAGTGGAACACATGAGAGAATGGTGGGGATGTGAATGTGAGAGGTAGCGGGTGAGGGTATTGTGCCAAAGAGATGGAAGGATGGACACAATGAGGGTTATTGAGACACAACGATGGTCTAGAAAATGTGGTAGAAATAATGGACACAACAAAGGGAATGGAAAATGTGACACGTTGCATGAAGGAGGAAACATGACAATGAGTATGAGGAATTCAAGAAGAATTGGGACACTAAAAGAATGGTGGATGCCCGGCGAATTTTAGAAAGCAACAAGTCAAGGAAGAAAAATGTTCAATACCATTGCAGGTTACACCAATAAATAATTATGGTGTGTGTGTACATTTCATTATTTCTTAATTTGTCTTGAATTAAAATTAATGTGCATATAAATAGATTAGTGATGATACATTATTTCCTTGGCAAAGAGTATGACATATCATTATTGCATATTAATAATAACCTTCTCTACCCATAAGGTGTAGACTAGTTCATTTGTGCAGGGTTTAGTCCTCCTCAAGTCTCAATTTTAAACCTTGCGGGGAGGATTTGAGGGTAGGAGCCACTTGTGAGGGTAATAAATTATCACAAGGGGCATCTAGGCTCTAATGAGTCTATCACAATCCTAGTGGCATCATTCTAGTAGTGGTCAAATCGTTCTTCCATTCAACATTAGGGTTGTCCCCAACACAGGCTCTACCTAGGTGGTGTAAAAAGTAATAATTATTTTTAAAAGGGACGATTATCTTTGTATTCATTCCAAAAAAATAGTGGCTAAAAGCCTTGATACAAAGCTACAGGTGGATAAAGGGGTGGCTCTAATGTAAGAGCTCCTTGTGAACACTTTCTTGCAATTACAAAGAGAAAACTATATTCTATGATACCTATTGCACTAAATGTATAAACTCTTACAAATTTTTGTAATAAAAGACTATATTTGCACTTCATTAAACATTTCTTCAGGGTTGACGAGCTACTGGTGCATATTTGAGAAGGCACTTAGCTCAGCGTTGTTGATCCCGGTTAATAGAGTGTTCTTATGTCGGAGGTTGATTATCATTGCAATTATTTTATCATTAATTCCCTGTTGTTTTCCTTCCGTGGATTGAGATGTTTTGCTCCAACATTCCAACGTGTCCATGATGCGCATGCATGACTTCTTGTAGAGCAAACATTGCCTTCTAAATGTGAAGACATCGTTGGTTTGTTTTGTTGATCGCCTCTCTCAGTGAGGTTGCCCCTGCATGCAGATAACCAATTTTTGTTTAACACTTCTCATTCCATTACTTTGGTAACTTTTTGACTTGGTCCAACTCAACTTTGAGGGAGGCATAATGGTTGCAAGAGGAGTTGGAGGCCATGGTTATGTAATTAGGAAGTTCCGACGGAGCACAAGGAGAAGAGGGGTATGGGAAAAGTGATGAATAGTGAGATGCAAGTGAATGGGGATATTTAAAAGGTCGTGGTCACAAGGCTTCGAGTAGGCCCAGAGATTGGCAACTTTGTACTCGATCGGAAATGATGACGAAGGTTGTATTGTCATTTGAGCATATCGTCCTATAAGGATGCCCATGTTTGGATAGATAGTTGTGATTTGGATCTTTATGTCTTTTTTATTATCAGAGAGATTATGAATGTTAACTTTTTTGTGAGGTTTTGTCTCAGCTTCATATGAGAATGTGACTATTTCTTACAAGTTCCTTGTGATATGCATACATGATCAAGGGATATACAAGATACATACCTCATTGTTTACTTTGGCTTCTCCTTGGGATCGATGGCAAGATTTATTTGCTTATAAATCAATTGTTGCATTGTTTTCTCTTAAGACGTGATAGAAGTTACATCCCCCAAGTGTGCTAGATGGTGTCGAACTCGAGTGATGATTTGACAAATATCTGTGTTGTTGGGCCTGGTGCCTTTCAATTGAATGAGAAGAGCATAATATCCTATCATGATGGGATTCCAGATGTAAAGGTCACAAAGAGTTTTGGCTCTTAGGAGAAGCCCATAGGATTTTTCTCTATTGTTTGATTCATTGCCAAGTCCCCATTAAGAAGCCTTTTCTTTCCCTTCAGAGTCAATTATGACTCCCCTGGCTCTAGCTCTCCCTAGATTTTTTTTTGAGGCCCATAAAAAAAAAGGCTCATTCTTTCTCTTTTAACCAGTCCTTGAAGTCCTTTTATTTCAATCTGATTTTCTAGTTAGAGAGAGTGGGTGGGATTCTAAGTGGATTGTGTGTGATATATGGAGTCTTTCCCAGAACAAATTTGAACCACAATGCTTCTTCCACCTGCAAGTTTTGTTGATCCAGTTTATTTTTACCTTTTGATAAAATCATTTATATTGAGAGGCCCCACACTTTTGGCCATTATCTTCCTTTTCTCTAGTTTCTTGCTTGCAAATATAATTTTGTTCCTAGCTAACCAGATATGTCAGCAAAGGAATGCTAGAAGGCTTGGTCAAAAACACCTAAGTAATATTTTCTTTTTGAAAGTGTAAGGAACTTGAGTTTCATTGAGCAAAGAACTAAATGATATTAAATGCAAAAAAAATTTGTACATGAAGAGGGTGGAACGAAGCCTTCAAACATTTTTGAGAGAAAGTGCATGAAAGGAACGAATGTTGTATTATTTCCTCGATGTTCATGCAAAAAGGGAATCTTGATGGTCCCTGGCTGCTTCACTTTTGAAGGTTGTCAGTTGTCAAGATCTTTCTCCTTAGGAGGGTCCAGGTGAATAACTTAATCTTGGGTAGACTTTCTGCCTTCTAGACTACCTCCTAGTAGGTCCAAAAGGGTTGTTGCTCTTGCTCTTGCTCTCCTTGAAGGGAATTATAACCACTTTTGATTGTGTATTCCTTCCTAGTCAAATTCCATTTGAAACTGTCCTATTACTCAAGTTGAATAGGTGTTGCACCCTTTAAATGTTTTATAAGAATATTCCATTGGTGGTGGAACTCGGGAGGAATGATTGGGGATTTATAGTCCTTCCAACTGAGGCGTTCTATTCCCAAGCTTAAATTTGTGCGAATTTGAAGATCCCTTTCCTTACAAACCAATTCTTGAGTTGTTGGAGTTCTAGAATAGAAGATAATTTTGTCCTACTTAGAATACTTTCTTCCCACAAATTTATCTCTTGTCCACCCATAGGTATTCTAGATGTGTGGGTTTGAATGAGTGGGAGGATTTTTCTACAGAATTTCCAAATTGAAGTACATGGTCTGGTTGGCATTTGGATTTTGGGGAGTTTTTGTCACTGGGTGTTCATGTATTTTCCTTTTATGAATTCTTCCACCAAGTTGGCTCTTTAGTGATTAGTATCCACATAATTTTCACTCCTAGGGATAAATTCATCAGACCTGGTTGTTTTATTTCTATCCATCCTCTTTTATAAGGGGAAACTACTTTTTCCGACTGAGTAGGCTAAAATTTTTGGGAGGAGTATTCCAACCATAAATACTTCTCTTTAGCATGTTGAGTAGTCCACCTGATACTTCCAGGAACTCATCCAGGGTGGTTTTGGATCTTCTAGCCATAATGGGAGAAGATCCTCCTAACAATAAGGTACCATCAACAAACTAAGAATGGTTCATACTTTTAACTCCTTTTTTGTACAACATGATTTGGGATCTAGTTGTAGGGACATGCAGAGTCCCTTAGGACAAGAATAAAGAACAAATGGGATAGGTGGGAGCAGATCCTGAAAGTGACAAAGAATTCCAAGTGAAGATACAATGAAATGAGGTACTCTACTAGATATTCCAGAGAAGAGGACCAACACCCATGAGCAGCATATTGAAGAAACTCACAGAAGGCATTATCATCATCATCATAGAATAAGGGAAAAAGAATATGTACCATAGTAATTTAATAAAGTTAAGCCTCCTACATTTGATCTTGAAGTAAAGGAAGCAAAAGATGTTGAATCATGGATGTTGGGGATGAAACTTTTCTTCATAATTCATAATTGCTTTAAGAATATGAAAGCAAGGGTGGAAACCTTCAACCTGAAAGGCAAGGCCAATATCTGGTGGGAGGATATAAAGAATGTACACGGCATAAAAAAAGAGGAGTTATCATGGAAATAATTTGAGGAACACTTCAGGGACAAATACATGTTTGAAAGTTATTTTGAAAATAAGTCAAAGGAGTTCTATGAGCTCAAAATGGGGTAGATGTTTGATGACGAGTATGTCACTAAATTCCTAGAGCTACTTCGATATGTGCCCTACCTAAACAAGGAAAAGGCAAAAGTCCAAATATTTATCAGTGGGTTGCCATAATCCTTCAAAGATAAGATCAAATTTGATGAGTCATGTACTGTGGAGGACGTAGTCATAAAGCTAAAGCATTGTTATGAACAATCTAGTTGGAAGCCAATGCTTAAGATCGATTTGAATGCAAAATTCAATTTTGAAACTGGAGGAAAAAGGCAAGGGAATTCACGACATCATCTGGGGAAGGAAGTAAGAAGCTTCACCACCAGCAAAGGTAAAACGTAGCAGAAGTTCAACGCAACTTATGAAGGCTTATTTACTCAGGCTAATGAAGGGTATGGGTCTCAGAAGAAGCCCACAGTATGTTGGAAATGCAGGGAGAACCATCTGCATAGAGACTTCCCCTAGATACAAAAAATCAACCAGGACTGTACATTGTGTAAGAACCATAGACAATGGAGGACGTAGCTCGAAACATGCCTAGGACCTAAGCAGTCATGGAAAACAGGCACGTTGGTCGCATGGCATCAAATCACATGGTATGTGATTTGGCAACCACGCAGGCGCCATGTGGTAGGTTAAGTTGATGTGGCTCAATATCATTGACCAATACTTTAATCGATCATATCTCTCATTCTAGAAGTCGGATTTGGATAAGTCTTATATCATTGGAAAGGTCTTGACGAGACAAACACAATGATGCTATCTATTTTACATTTTGAATAAGTCATAAGAGATCGAAAAATTTAGACCTCATTTCCATAACAGGACATTAGAGGTCAGGTTAGTTCAGTAATTGCTTCTTAATAACTTTGCTCAGGGATGGGGTTAGAAGGGGATATGGTACACCCCCCCCCCCTTTTATTGATCCAGGTGTATACACCATTGACTGTTGGAACATATGTGGTCTATGTGTCTCTTATGGTGTCCTAGAAGAGGGAAAAGTCGCTATCCAATCTACAAATCCCTCCCCTATTTTCCTCCAGAGATCCAATCAAGTTTAAATCACATGTTATGATGCAAGGTTCATTAATGCATAGTTTGTGGATCTGAGCTAGAGTATTCAGAAAAAATTTCTTATCATCAGCCCAATGCAACCCATAAAATGCTACTAAGAAACATTATTCTTTGGATCCAATAGGATATATGGTTGCCAAAATGCAAGGTGTTGTGATATAGTCTTGGAACTCTATTTCATTGGGATTCCATAGGATTGATAAGCCCCCTGCAAATCCAATGGCATCTAGAGATTGAACTTGGCATCCCTTCCAAATTAACTAAGATAGGGTTTCCATCTTTTCATTGGTGCATTTTATTTCCTGTAAGATTACAATGTTGGGCTTTTCCTTTTAAATACAACTTTTAAGGAGCCCTTGTTTGCTTTTACTATTTATACCCCTTATTTTCTAAGAGAATAGCTTCATTGAGAAGATGAGAGGGGTGAAGAGAATGTCTCTAAGAGCAAATGAACCTTACCCGAGTTAGCAAAGAAGTTGCATGCTTGTTGAATGAGCTCTTTGTTGATTTTTCTAGTGAAATAGATACAAGAAAAATATTTCCGAAAACTAATAATTACTTCTAAAATGTTGACATTCTTTTAATCTTTCCAATATATCATTAAACAATTATACATATGAAATTCAACCATAAAATAGTAGGAAAATAGAGATCACAATGCACAAAGAGAGCAAAATATTTACCTTGGGAAAACCCACTTGTGTGAAAATCCCAACAACCTTTTTCAATAGAGAAATTATTCTTTTCAACAAGAGACACACCTAGACTTCTAATCAACAACTAGGTCAAACTGAAGTTCAACAATTCTATGGTCAAACCTGGTCAACACCCTCCAAGTGAAGCCTTCAATTTGATCCAATGAATCGGCCCTCTTGTTCTGCCCAAGGCTAAATTTTGGCCCTGCAATCTGCCCAAAAAAAATTGGCCTTGCTATCTGCCCAACAAATTTTGGCCCTGCAACTGCAACTGCCCAAGAAAAGATGCAAATTGGAGAGAGAGAGTTCCTCCAAATGTGCGAGCTAGATAGAGAGAGAAAGAAATGAATTTGTACTTCTTTTTCATACTCCTCCTTCTTGTCCTTCACTTAGATGTCCAAAATATTCTTGTTTTAGAGAGATCGAATTGTTGCCATGTGGAGGGGGTCGAACTGTCTTTATATAGTGATCATTTTTTGGGTCAAATGGGTACCTCTTCTGCCTAGGCCGACTTGAATTGGAGGGAGGTTGACTTTACTAACTTAGGATCCAAAAATTCATTTTTTTCTCTTTTAAAGGTCCATAAAGACATGACTCAAAAATATATTTTTTTTTGAATCTAGCATGAAGAACATGATTTACAGTAATCAATATAAATACATCAAGGGCCAAAATATACATTATGAATACCGACCATAGTTACAAAATTCAACACTACTCCTTAACTTGGAGGTATTCATAGTGATTGTCTTAGATGTTCTCAAGCTGACAAATTTCTCTATGAAAAGGTTATAACAAACTATCATCATCATCAACATCATAATTAACCTAGTCAACAACTCTGACATAAGGAAAATGATCAACCATAATTGGTCGGTACCACTGACCCATAATCCTGGTCGGTACTCCTAACACATGGAATAACATTTAGCATCAACTAGTCATTATAACTTTGGTCGGTACCACTAACCCATAATCTTGGTTGGTATTCCTGACCTAGACTACTCTTGGTTCACCATCCCAGTCAATCCATTTGACTTATGGTGAAACTCCAAGACCACACTCTACATGAGCAACTAGGACTGATGCTAAATGACTCCTCATCCTATCCAAAGAGACTGGGCCTAATGTTGAAAGCCACACACTCAACTAAGTGATCGTGGGATTCTAGGACCATTCTCCCCAACTAGTCAACGTGTTTGACATAGGGAGAATGATTATCCTCTAATGAACCATTCTCCCGGCCAACTAGTCAAAATATTTGACATAGGGAGAATGACCATCCATGCTTCTATCATATCAACACTCCCTCTCAACGAGAGGGGAAATGTCCACAATCCCAAGCTTGTCCCTGTATTTTCTTCTCATTTTCCATTCTTTCCTACACATTTCTAAGCTCTTTTTGAATGTTTTTTTTCTCCTGTGTTGGCTCTCTACAACTCGATTTTGCCAATCGTTTTAGATTTTCTTTAATGAGATTCAACTTTTCCTTCCATAAATAGTCAGGATATCCATTGATTTTAGACTACTAATCAATATGGATTAGATGTTTGGACTCTTCATTTATGGAGCAATGGGGATTATAGTGAAATTTTAGTGGTCCCAGATTGATGCTTTCACCCAAACTTAAGATAATGGGCTGATGGTCGATGTAGTTGCTGGAAGAATTTTAGATCATGTCATTCCAACACCTATGATGAAGCTTGCATGGATTAATAATCGGTCCAACCTTTCTTTTATATTTCTCTTTCCTATCTGTCTGTTGCTCTAGATAAACTTGTCATTCTTCAGTTTAATATCCTTTAAGTTGTGCTAGGATATTATGGCCTCAAGCTTATCCCTTCTTGGATATGGAAGATATAAACCACCTCCCTTTTCCCTGATGTTCATTACTAAATTGATATCGCCACCTAATATAACGTGTTGATTTCCTTTTGCTTCTAGTTTGGTTGCTAGTGAGCTCCAACATTAGTCTTTGTCTTCGTAATTTGCAAGGGCATAAATTTTATATACTATGAGGCCTTTCCCAGTGTCTTTATTATGAAAATCGGTCTTGATCTAATGTTGATCCCTGTAAATACCTTGTATATCCATGTTTTTTTGGTTCCAAATAGTGCAAACACCTCGTTATGCTCCTCTTGCACTAATTGTCTCTTCTTTGAAGTTCCTTGTTATATTAACTATTGATGTCATTTATTCCTTTCTAAGCTTGGTCTCCTAGAGTAGAATAATTACCGAGCTTTCTGATCTAATTAAATGTTTTAATACATTTTTTTTGGATGCATTCCCAAGACGTCTACAATTCCAAGAGAAAAAATTCATTATTTACCTTGTGAGGGGGTAGCAGAGCCCTTACCACTCCCTGCCTGGGTCTATATTTCCTTCACTATTGTTACTTTGTCTAAATATGTGTCCATTTGTTGTTGGACTCCCATTGTCATATAATTTTGTGTTTCTTCATCTTGCATCTCTTTGTTTTAATTTCTTCCAGATTTCTTTTGAATCATTTTTGGAGATGCCAAAACTTGTTTAGGTTTGGTTCTAGTTAGAATCCTTGCAAAGGAGGTCGCAGAAAGGTTTAAATGAGAAAAAGGTGAATAAGATTGGAGGGTGGAAGGATTTATAGGAGTGGAATCAGAAGTTGGAGGATTTGATAACAGAGTGGAGGATGAGATAATGGACTGGTCCAAATCAGGAGAGTAAATATTAGGTTGGATCGCATTAGGTTGATCTATGAGGGCTTCCTCCTCTTCATGCTCATGAGTGGTACCATGTGGTTCATCTTGTTCTAGATCAGTGTACAGATTAGCCAGGGATTCGATGGAGTTTATGGAAGAGGATTGAGAGATCCAATTTTGAGGCAAGGGATCGACCATTGGAGGGTAAGGGAACATATGGAAAGGAACCGACATAAGGATGCATGGATTTTTTATAGGATTTGTTGGTATTGTTGGAACTTTTGCATTCAATAGTTTCCCAATGTGATTCTTGAGCCCCTTGTGATTCCTATGATTATTGCATTGGGAATTTGTTAGTAAAATGATTGTATTCATGACATACGTTACATTTGAATGGAAGTTTTTCATAGTCGATCGATTGGATATGCATCCAAATTTCTACTTTAATCTTCACTGCCTCTGGTAACCCTTTGGCCAAATCAACTTCTATGCAAATCCATGTGCATGCCATGAAAATTCTCCTTTGCTTTGCTTCTATCAATGTACTTTCCAACTTCATTTCCAAGGGATCTTACCGAATCATCTACCCAACAATGGAGAGGGAGGTGGCGAAGGAGGACCCAAACCAAGACTGCACTGGGTATGTTAAGTTCAATATTGAATTCTGGATTCCGTCAATTTAAATAAAGGCCCCTTGAATCCATGAAGTATGGTCCATTCCCCTAAAGATCGGATCATAATATTCTTTGGTCTTGAAGTTAAATGTGAAATAACCTCTACCACATAGTTGAACTAAGATTTGGCCTTGAATTTTTGGAGCCCAATTTCCCTCTACCCATTCATGCATTATTTTTGACAGGGCTAGAGCCTCATGAACTGTCCAACCAATCCTCGTTCAACAAGAGAGAGGGCTAGTTTGTGAGGCCCATTGTGGGAGGTGGATCTATCTCAAGAATTGAATCTAGTCTCTTAACGAACATGGAAACTAAAGGGAACTCTCATGGAGTTCCAAGTGAGTTGATGAGGTTAAATAAAGCACAAGTAGTTGGATCAGGTGGAGGTGCAGGAGGAGGGGATTCCCCCTGGAGAGACCTCTGGAGCGATCATCGGACTAATCTGAATAAAAGTGTGAGTCGCAGATCAGTGTTGCATATGTTTAGAGTATGGTTTTAAATTTAAATGGGATGTAAAAAGTAATAATATTACTAAAAATGTTATTGCATCATTTTTAGTTTTTATTTAATTGTAATATACTTTTAGGGATATTACATAGTTCAGAGAAACGTGGGATATTTGTAGCAATGATTTTTTCTAGTGAAATATCCATGAAAAAATAGAGATTAGTTTGCTTTGGATTCTCCCTCCCCACCCCAACCACCCCCCTTCTCTAATGGAGGCATTTGGTGCTAAGGGTCTTCCCAAAATTTTGTTGGTTTCCCATCCCATCTATCCCATAAACTATACATTTAAATCAAGTCAAAGTGCTTCCTTTTATTGCCATAGATGTATGATCCCACAACCATTGATTCCATGAAAATGAGATCCTCTTCTTTAATTCTCAAAGTCCATTGCTTGTCTAAACTTGAGCCTAGTTGCCCATTTCTTTATTCAACCAAAGAGGTTTTTACTGTATAAATGTGAACAAAACCAAATGTGATTTGATGCTTTGATATTATATTGGTTTGTGGGGGATTTCTCAATAATATGTATTAAAAAAAACATGGTAACAAAGACCAAATAAATCAAATTATACTTACATATTCACATTTACAATTGAACTAATTCATATACAAATCACAAAACATAATGGCACAATGTTTCAATGCTAATAACACAGAAATTCCATTATTAAAATAAAATTGTATAATATACATAGATTTAGAAATCAAAAGAGGTAAATTTTTCTATAATGACATTAATATGATTAATATTAAGTAAATCAGTTTGCATTCCCGCCTATCAACTTTTCTCTACAATTATATTACTACAAGAGGAGGCAAAGGAAGAGCCAAAGAACATGAAGACAAATTGTTTATTGGACTACACCAAATTTCTCTATGATCTTATCTTAAGTAGTTGTCGTAATGTCCAAATATAACTTAGCATTTAGAACATGTGTCATGGTATGCATCATTATGTGATTGAATGCTAGTGTCATCGGGTCATTGTGCACTAATTGTGTGATTGTGTTATTATTGCAAATATCACACAATGTTTCTACCCACAATTTATGGATGTTAGTGTGAATGGGTTGTAGTGCAATAATGAAGCTACTAAAGTATTGGTGCATCTATGTTGTAAGGTTTTATCCAGATATCTGTGGAACTATATAGAAGTTTTTTGTCGTTGACCATTGTATGAAATTTGCACAACATGTTATAGTTTTATTCTTCATCCTTATAAAGTAAGCCATAATTCTTTGTTGTTTGATAATTCTACTATCATAATACCCTAAATCATTAGATCATTCTTAACAATTAAATCTTAATATTGACTATTTAAGGATTTTAACCATTTCACCAAAATTATACCTTAAATAGTAGCTTGTAAATTTCAAGAATGAAATAATTGAATGAGGGTATTATTATTTTTATTTTAAATTTTGAGAGTTTAGTATCCTATATGTTGAAATCTTAGTTCCATTATTGAAATAGTTTTCTAATAATTGATATAATATCATGGTTATATTCAAACATTTAAGCATAAAAATCTACATATACGTCAAAGTTGCCAAGTGAAAATGACATTTGTTGTCTCTTGGTGGTGTATGAATTGAATTTTCCAACAAAAATATCAAAACAACATTGTTATTGGCTTCATTTTTTGGGCCAAAAGAAGAAATAGTCAAAACTCTAGGATGCCAAAATAATTCACAAGAATTTTCTACACAAACTATACATATAACTTCTTGAGAAGTATAATAGAAAACTCATCATTTTTGTGGAAAGTGTGGTAAAAAAAAATGCAAGATATGTCCTAGTTGGTAAAAATTTATCAAGTGTTGCAGTGATGAGTATAACTGTAGTATTTATCCCTTAGGAAAGGCTAATGGATTTTAGGGTTCCTAAAAACCATATATCTAGTACATTTGGAGAAAATTGAGTTATTCAATATGTTTTTAAGAAATAGTTGTATGTAGCCAAATCACACAATTGGTTTTATGTCTAGCTAGTTGATCCATTACCAATCTTCATGGTTTTAGCTAAGGATGCTTAAATTCTTGCATTGTTCAAATATGTGTATTAGATCTCAGTTTCTCCAACACACTAAGAATATTCATTTTTTCAATTAGAGATGGATTGGGTCATTTTTAAGCTTAAGAGGATATCAACGTCATTATTAATCTATGTTGTTATTCATCGATCTATGTTGTTCTATGTTCGAGTTTTTTATTTTTGGCTCGAGGCTGTTTTTTATATACATGTAATTTTATAACAATAAAAAAATGAATAATTTATAAGTTTAAGATTACTAATTTTTACAACGAGACACAAAAAAAAACCTACTTGGACTCCAATTGTTGATTCTACAAGATTTCAATTGCTTAATCTATGGGTTCTCATCACCATCAAATCTTTGACTGCATACTACTTGCTTACTTAACCATTACAATAGGAAAATATGACATCTTGATTTATTGTGTTAGAATAATTTAGGTTGACATTTTGGATCCACAATATGTGATCTATCTTTAAGATGCACACGCGTGCATTAAAATGGAGCCATCTCTCACTTTCACGTCTCTCTCTCTCTCTCTCTCTCACACACACACACACACACATCTTAAATATGGATTGTTTATCATAGATCTAAAATGTTGACCTAAATTATTCTCACATATTGTTCATCTGAAAACCATCTAAAATATCCAACACAACATCATTTTTATTTGTCAACAAATCAATAAAATGGGGAAAAACATAATCACTATTTGTTTTGTCTCTGTTATCACCAAAATCGTACCTGGTTGGCTGCTGATTAGACAACTTCAATGTAACTATTTCAAACCAATCTTGTGACTGAGGCTTAGCCTCCTGAGTCTGAGAGGGCTCTCTCAAGAGTTAATGATATGGGATATAGATAGATGGCTAACTCTATTATTTGTGTTTTTGTTCAAGTTGATAAGATGAATGCTTGCTACCACTGGGCTATGGAGTCAGTGATAGGGCTCTCAATAACAAAGGCTTTCCTTGTGGAAGTTGAGGCTTGTATCTACTTCAATGAAAGGGTAACACATTTAGGAAAATCCCAATAACTTGAAGTTCAAAGGAATTCAGAGCATGTAATACATGAATTCTGAGTAATGAGACATCAAGGCTATGGAAGAGAAACATTTCAAAGATAAGACATAAAACTCATTGAAAATACACTAAGAATCTTAGGTGAAGAAAAGTTGTATGTTACTGTATATATCAGTCAATCCAAAGCTTTACAAAGTGGTCTGCTTAGATAAAATTTTCCAACCTCTAGGTTGAAATCAACATTAGCATGTATACATTGGGCTTATGGAGTCAAAGTAATCTCAGAAAATCAGTGAATCTAATTGACATGGAAGTTGAGGCATATCAGCGTTTTTAGTCATGAGACACACACTTGAAACATGTAAAAAAAACAGAGTCAGTCTATTTATAAAGGAAGTCAGAGCATCTAAAGATGAGTTCTGAGTAATATAGATGAACACCGCTGCAAATAAGATATATAAGAAACACTGATAGGACAGGAAAACACTAAAAACCCCTTCTGAATCTCAAGTTGGTCAAGTAGAAACTCTCTGCATTAGCTGAAACAGTCTTTTTACAATATGCACCAATTTTGCCAAAAAAGTCTCCAACCCTTTGCTAATTCGACCCTTTGATATTTTATAGATCATTTACATCATGAGATAAGCTTGTCATCAACTAGATACATCGAGTTCCTACCTATGACACCTATCTTAACCATATTACATGGTATTTATTACATAAGACAACTGCAAACCTAAAACAGAGTCCTATTACAAGTAGGATTAGGACACTTTCACTTTATTTAAAAAAACTTTATCTAGACTTAATTACATCATATGCCACTTTTATTTTCATGAGGTCGAAACCTGATGATGAGCTCCAAATTGTTATGACCATAATGCTGATGATGTCGATCCACTACAATCTAGGAAACTGTCTCCCTGTTCTTTAGGCTTTGGATCCTTTAATCTTTTGAGGCATTCTGACCCTTATGAACCATGATTTCGATGCCATTTGTTGTCAAGAACTAAAAAATCATATGTCCAAAGTCATCCCCTAGTGCCAGATGTTCAAAATCCACTTCAAACTCTCCAAAATAGTGAAACAAACCTGCGCTATGAAAACAACCCAGTTTCGTAGCGCTTTTTCATAGCGTAGTCTTTTTAACCTTTTTCCTTCAAAATTTTGGCTTCTTCTTTTCAGATTTATCTTCCTTGACACTTAACACAACTGCCTTAACAATTTCAAGTGAAAATTCACATTTTTTTCCTTCCAAAATTTAAGAGAGAGAGTGAAAAAGCATGCTACAACAGTTTCATAGCGCATTTCACTCATTTTGCACTGTTGGCACTACGAAACTGCTGAGTGAGAAGTTTTGCTCAAAATTTTCAAAAATGAAAATTTTGAAATGTGCCAAAAATCAGAAACAACCTACTTCCAACATATAAAACAAAAATATCAAGTGAAAAATACTTTCATAACAGTCTTCATGAGATTCCTTCTTCATTTGCAAATTTTTCTTGTTTTTCCCTGAAAATTAGGTCTTGGGATAGAGATTATATCTCTTACTCCATGATGTATTTTGAGAAACTGAAGAAGGTTTTTTTAGGCCATGATGTTTTGAATTAAAACCTCTTGGTTTTTTGAAACACATCTCCTGCTGTCCAGAAACTGCCTTTGAAAAATATGTGTAAAACAGGAAAACTTTGTTTCTGAAAATAGGGCTTCAATGAAATCATTTTATCTCCCAACTGATAACACCTGTGAGAAAATTGGGAGAGGTATTTGTATTTGGGGATGTGATGAAGACAAACCTCTTTCAGAATTACAAAATACTTTTGCATTTTTCCAGAAACTGAACTTGAAGTTTGACTACTAAACAACCATGTACAAGACATTTTGTAACAGCAATTTCGTAGTGCTTTTTAATTTATCAATTTCTCCCACCTCATAATGAATTTGAGGAAACAGAGAGAGGTTTTTGTAGTTAGGTCTGTTAGGAAGAAAAATCTCTTTCATTTTTTCTAAATTCGTTTTTAGTTGCTCAGAAACCTCCTTGGAAGTGGACTACTCAAAACCAGAAAAACAGAGTTTTTGCTTCATATTGTGCTACGAAAGTAGCAACGCTTTCGTAGCGCATTTCCTCTTTTTTGAACTAGCGGCGCTACGAAACGGTGGATTCTTGCCTAATTGCAGAAATTTAGCCCGAAACTTAATGGAATGACCCCTAAATGAAAAATATGAATCTTTGATCATGGAATGGACCTTGAAGGACTTTATTTGAACTTAAATGATGACCTTTAAACTTATAAAAACTATGACCTACCCTTAAACAAACTAAAAATGACTTTCAGACCTATTTAAGGCCATGATCAAAAACAATGTTGACATACAATGTTTTGAAATTTTTTTGGGTGATAACAGTGGCTCCACTTGGGATAGTGTGCCCCTGTGGTACACTAAGAACCAGTAGTTCCAGTGTTGCTATCCATTTTCTTGACCAAAACAGAAAAAACTTTGAAATTGGCAAGCTCTTCTTCAAACTCTTATAGCCTTCACCTCGGGCTCAAGCTTGATGATCACTGCAGAAGAACCAAATCTGTGCCTACTGAAAATATGCTCAGTCAACTTCGAGCTTATTCACACACTCCTACCTACCCTATCAGCTGCAATATCCATTTGTAACTCAAGGAACATGAAACTTCCAATGAAGCCAGTCATTGGTTTGATCTGACACTTGAATCTCTTGACTGTGCTTGAACCAAAAGTAAACATGATACTGAAATGACCAATGCAACATGAGATGTAACTGATCTTCATAATGAAAATATAACTGGAAATATGGACTGTAGAACCTTTCCATGTAGTCAGCTATAGGATCAAAGAAGACATGATCTATTTGATGCTTCTCATGACATTCTGCAGCTTTGGACAACTCATCCATACTTTGATCAACCACATAAGACTTCAGTTGTGTGCTATCAAACTGATTTTCAAACCGATTTTCAAGAACAATGTATTCTTCCTCAATCTTAAAAGAGAAAGGAAGCAACACCTTATCTTTGTGTTCTAGCATGGAAAGCTTTTGAAAAGACTGATCTTGATCTTGAAGCCTATAAGATTGAAATTTATCCTCTAAAACTTCAATGTCCTTTTCAATGTTCTTAGTAACTTCATCCACAAACTGAATCTTATCTTCTGACTTGCACTGAAATGATTTCGGATTAGAAGACAAGGATAAAGAAAAAATTTCACCCACTTCTTCATTAATGTAATCATCATTTGATGTAGGCTGATGCAAGAAATGACATGAAGAATCAAATTTTTCCTATACCTGAGGATTGTAGCAAGCATTTTCCAATATTTCCTCTTGCTGTTTGAAATGATTCTCATACTCTTGATGATCAAAGGATTGACAAATCTGCTGCAAATTTTCCTCAAACTCAGAGGATGTAACATGATTTTCATAAATAAGCTCCTACTGGGTTTCATTGTCATCCAAAAGAGATGCTATCCTTTCTTCTTGGTGATGAAAGGTATTGTCATGAAGGGCCTCTAAAATTTCTTCATCCATGAACTCATCATCTTCATAACAATTATCAAAATATTCAATAAAACTCACAAAGTGTTTACAGCAGTCTTTGACCAGCAATAAGGAGGGATGTCACTCTCTATACATCTCATAAAATGCAACATGGAAATCAGCAAGAGAATATAATGAACCATTTGGTAATCTTTCATACCAAAACCATGCTTTTCCTTCTAAAGTGGCCATAAACATCTTCATGAGACAATCCTCAGGGAACTGAACCTTAAGACTGTGTACATGCATATGGAATCTAACCAAATGAAGAGAAGCATTGTCTTTCTTTTCATCTTTAAATATTGGAAGATCATCTAACCATTCAACCTTTGGCATAGGATTTGGAAAACCAGGGATATGAGACCGATTCATAGGAGCATACCTAACCTTTATTCTTGCCATGGAACTCATCTTTAAACTTCATCAAGCTATTATCTTCAAGCAGTGGAGTCACCTTGAATCTATGAAAAATTTTAATTCTTCAACAATGGAGTCATCAAGGTAGTTGCAGCCTCGAACAGATTCTGAGCTCTTGCTACCTTCAAGAGTTCAGCTTCATAATTTTCAGGAGATGTATATCTTTAGACTCCCGACAGACGCACCAAAATGTTATCACCAAAATCGTACCTGATTGGCTGCTGATCAGACAACTTCAATGTAACTATTTCAAACCAATCTTGTGACTGAGACTTAGCCTCCTCAGCCTGAGAGGGCTCTCTCAAGGGTTAATGATATGGGATATCGATAGATGGATAACTCTATTATTTGTATTTTGGTTCAGATTGAGAAGATGAATGCTTGCTACCATTGGGCTATGGAGTCAGTGATAGGGCTCTCAATAACAAAGGCTTTCCTTGTGGAAGCTAAGGCTTGTATATACTTCAATGAAAGGGTAACACATTCAGGAAAATTCCAATAACTTATAGTTCAAAGGAATTCAGAGCATGTAATACATGAATTCTGAGTAATGAGACATCAAGGCTATGGAAGAGAAATATTTCAAATATAGGACATAAAACTCATTGAAAATACACTATGAATCTCAGGTGAAGAAAATTTGTATGTTACTGTATATATCAGTCAATCCAAAGCTTTACAAAGTGGTCTGCTTAGATAACATTTTCCAACCTGTAGGTTGAAACCAACATCAACATGTATACATTGGGCTTATGGAGTCAAAGTAATCTCAGAAAATCAGTGAATCTAATTGACATGGAAGTTGAGGCATATCAGGATTTTTAGTCATGAGACACACACTTGAAACATGTAAAAAAAACACAGTCAGTCCATTTATAAAGGAAGTCAGAGCATCTAAAGATGAGTTCTGAGTAATATAGATGAACACCACTACAAATAAGATATATAAGAAACACTGATAGGACAGGAAAACACTAAAAACCCCTTCTGAATCTCAAGTTGGTCAAGTAGAAACTCTCTGCATTAGCCGAAACACTCTTTTTACAATATGCACTAGTTTTGCCAAAAAAGTCTCCAAACCTTTGCTAATTCGACCCTTTGATATTTTATAGATCATTTACATCATGAGATAAGCTTGTCATCAGCTAGATACATCAAATTCCTACCTATGACACCTATCCTAACCATATAACATGGTATTTATTACATAAGACAACTGCAAACCTAAAACAGAGTCCTATTACAAGTAGGATTAGGACTCTTTCACTTTATTTAAAACAACTTTATCTAGAATTAATTACATCATATGCCACTTGTATTTTTATGAGGTCGAAACCTGATGATGAGCTCCAAATTTTTATGACCATAATGCTGATGATGTTGATCCCTTACAATCTAGGAAACTATCTCCCTGTTCTTTAGGCTTTGGATTCTCTAATCTTTTGAGGCATTCTGACCCTTATGAACCATGATTTCAATGCCATTTGTTGTCAAGAACTGAAAAATCATATGTCCAAAGTCATCCCCTAGTGCGAGCTATTCAAAATCCACTTCAAACTCTCCAAAATAGTGAAATAGACCTGTGCTACGAAAACAACCCAGTTTCGTAGCGCTTTTTCATAGCGCAGTATTTTTAACCTTTTTCCTTCAAATTTTTGGCTTCTTCTTTTCAGATTTATCTTCCTTGACACTTAACACAACTCCCTTAGCAATTTCAAGTGAAAATTCACATTTTTTCCCTTCCAAAATTTAAGAGAGAGAGAGTGAAAAAGCATGCTACAACAATTTCGTAGCGCATTTCACTCATTTTGCACTGTTGGTGCTACGAAACTGCTGAGTGAGCAGTTTTGTTCAAAATTTTCAAAAATGAAAATTTGAAAATGTGCCAAAACTCCAAATCAACCTGCTTCCAACATATAAAACAAAAATATCAAGTGAAAAATACTTTCATAACAGTCTTCATGAGATTCCTTCTTCATTTGCAAATTTTTCTTGTTTTTCCCTGAAAATTAGGTCTTGGGATAGAGCTTATATCTCTTACTCCATGATGTATTTTGAGAAATTGAAGAAGTTTTTTGTAGGCCATGATTTCTTGAATAAACCCTTTCTTGTTTTTTTGAAACACATCTCCTGTTGTCCAAAAACTTCCTTTGAAAAATATGTGTAAAACAGGAAAACTTTGTTTCTAAAAATAAGGCTTCAATGAAATCCTTTTATCTCTCAACTGACAACACCTGTGAGAAAATTGACAGAGGTATTTGTAGCTAGAGATGTGATGAAGACAAACCTCTTTCATAATTACAAAATACTTTTGAATTTGGCCAGAAACTCAACTTGAAGTTTGACTACTAAACAACCATGTACAGGACATTTTGTAACAATAGTTTCGTAGCGCATTTTAATTTATCAATTTCTCCCACCTCATAATGAATTGGAGGAAACGGAGAGAGGTTTTTGTAGTTAGGTCTGTTAAGAAGAAAAACCTCATTCATATTTCCTAAATTACTTTTGAGTTTCTTAGAAACCTCCTTGGAAGTTGACTACTCAAAACCAGAAAAACAGAGTTTTTGCTTCATATTGCGCTACGAAAGTAGTAGCGCTCTCGTAGCAAATTTCCTCTTTTTTGAACTAGCGGCACTACGAAATAGTGGATTCCTATCTAATTGCAGAAATTTAGCCTGAAACTTAATGGAATGACACCTAAATGAAAAATATGAATCTTTGATCATGGAATGGACCTTGAAGGACTTTATTTTAAATTAAATGATGACCTTTAAACTTATAAAAACTATGACCTACCCTTAACCAAACTAAAAATGACTTTCAGACCTATTTAAGACCACGATAAAAAACAATGTTGACATACAATGTTTTGAAATTTTTTTGGGTGATAATAGTCTCAATAAAACATTGCATGATATAATCTACTAAAATATATCACGTGTAAGTTTTGTAGAAGTATCACACCATCACCTATATTGTTTTTATGTCCATGTCAACATGAAGAGTAATTGACATGTTAACATTAACATGGTAGTAGATTTGTATTTGCATTTGACATTCACCTTTTTTGATCCTATTTAAACAAAACATGAACACATTTATAAAAACCATACATATTATTTTGTAGTCATTAAATTAAAATGTGAATATCTAGATCTTTTTTTTTTCAAGGAAAGAAATGAGCCTCCCTCTCAGCCTGAGGGCTAGAGTGAGGTTGTTGGTACCAAGCCAGCCCATAGGTATACTCACTTAAGAGTTCACAAGGCTTGAAGCTAATAGAACAATATTCATAGGCACTGAGCCATTACAACAATATTCATCAATGCATTATATCTCTTCATGTCACTAGTAGGGATTTGAACATGGGTGAGGAGGATAATAGTCATTCCACCCAACCACTCAAGATAGCGCCAATTGGAAAATGGATATCTAGATCTACAAAACCACCTTAAATACTTTCTT
Source organism: Pinus albicaulis (assembly GCA_034641835.2). NCBI lineage: Eukaryota > Viridiplantae > Streptophyta > Pinopsida > Pinales > Pinaceae > Pinus > Pinus albicaulis. The sequence continues at coordinate 445,646,396 of CM076582.1, read as the reverse complement.
TAACTTGCATTCACCCACAAGTTTGAATTAATAATCAATTCATTATTTATATTATTGAGTATAATGTAAAATAGAAGTTTATAATGCCACATTTAAAACTTCTTTATCTTATATTCACTCACAAGTTTAAGTTAGCTAGAAAACAACCAATTTTTTACCAATCCTTTATAAAACATGAGTGGGCCTCGTGGTTAGGAACATGTATTTCCTCCTAGGAGGACACTAGTTCAAATCTAGAGTGGGGTAGACACTAGCAGTCAAGTTGCTACATGGAGGGGGTTCTTACTACCACAACCAAGGAGGTCGCATACATGAATTTGGTGTTTCGCTCAACCATGACATTAAAATTAAGTTGTTATTATTATTATTGATTATATTGTAAAGATGATAAAAAATATTATTCTAAGATATAACATAGTTCTATCATAGTCAAAGGTTAAGTTTTTTTGTTTGAAGTTCGGCATTATATTACTTCGAAAGAGGAATACAATCAACATTTCTTGGTGATCGGTGTTGCCTTGCAGGGAAAATAGCCCACGAGCACCAATTTAGAGTCTTTAAATTGCATATATTGTGTTTGACCAGAGTATATTTCAGGACCAGAGGCAATATTGAACATAATTTTTACAAAATTACAAAATGGCCATAGCATTGACTTTCGACCACATAACTAGCATAGACCGAGAAAAACATATCAGAACAAATTGACCGAGATGTGTTGAGGAAAATATATGAGCTTTTTGGAGGATGGAAGACCTGCCATTATCCATAGGCCACAACTGGTGTTGCGAGGGTGGTTTTACAACAGAGATTCGCCACTACAAACTCTATCAAGACACCAAGAGAAGGTCATGAGCCATGCTTTGACCATAGTTTGTACCCAATCCATGTTGTTGTCGATGGTCATGCTGCAACCACGAGCCTTGTTGCAAGCACTAGTCACGAGGCACATTATGTACCTAACTTGTAAGCCTTGAGCCGCGACCATGAACCACTTCCAAAATTTGCGCACACTCTTTATACCACTAATAAAACCAACAAACATCTTCAGACCATGGTGAGCCTTCCGATTTTGGTTAATGTGTAACCACATGACATGGTAGTTAAGACAATTCACCTTGGGGCAGCCTACAATTTGAAGAGACCGACGAACCAGAAGAGGTCGATACCCTGTTTAGAGAATTGAAAATAGGCTCGAGCCTCCAACAAAGACACAAGAGTCCGGTACAAAATAAAATTTAGTGAGCACAGAATGCCCAAGAGCAACCACAGTGCTGGAATTGAGTGATAAGATGATAGCTAGGGAGTTGTCGCTAAAACTTAATGAATTTTCCCAATTGTAATTATGCCCACCATCGACCAGAGACTTCGTACATGAAAGTAAAATCGTAGTGTAGGGTTTTTCTCCCATGGTGACCAAAGGAATTCAACCGACCTCATAGTACCCCATGACCAGTGGACAATGAATCCAAACCTCCAAAAGGGAGAGAAACACAGTATTCCCAACGTCAACATTGAGGCTGATTTCCAAAGGACATCAACTATTATTGGCATGGTTGTGGATGCCCATCATTTCCTTAACAGAATGAAACCCTTTGTTGATCTCAATGTGGACGACTCCTTGTAAATCCTTCCCACACATGCCAACATTAAATCTCCATGAATTAATTTGAGTTGGGTTTATCGAAAAATAATAATAACCCATGATGAACTAGATACTTATGTACTCGTCAACATGAGTGAGCCGAGATTGAGGCATGAGTGTATTAATACTTGTGTACACCAGGGATGGGGTTGATGCATGTTGATCCAGCTGGAGCCCCATGCCACTTGAAGTGGTCTTTTCATTGAGACTTCTTGGAATTTGCACCCGCGGTGGGGGTAGAGTTCTTCCTGGTAATTTCTTCATATACAAATCTCAGATGAAAAGGAATTTACTGGGACCAACTCATTTCCAATGCCATACAATGAGAATCCAGTGCATGATTTTCCATGATATCAACAATTTTATTACTTATGCGACGAACATGGGAGAAAATAGGATCTTTAATCCTTTGAATGATATCTATGACCCTCTGCATATGAGATTCAAGCCGCCAACTTAAGGAAGCCCCAGATAGAGGTGTGTCATTATGAACATTTTTAAGAATAGAGATGAGTATTAAAGAGTTTGCTTCAACAATGAGATGATGGTAATTCAACTTGAGGGCAGTTGTGAAACCATGTTATAGACCCCATAGTTCTGCTCCATTGTTGGTTAGAGTACCTAACAATCCTACATAAATAAGAATAAGACGACCTTCACTGTTATGGAGAGCACCACGATAACTAGTAAGGATGGGTTTTCCTCTTGATGCCCCATCAAAGTTGAGTTTTGAAAATGCAGTCGGGGGAGGGGCCCAGGTTGAAGGGCTGGAAACCACGAGACAAGGAGTAATTATAGAGGAAATATGAGTATGATAATGGGTGTTCAAATATTGTAGAATTTTTTTTCTTTAGGAGGGCAGTCCCAGTCCTGAGAGTTCCAATGAACATAAGTGATTGTTTCTCCTAGTTGATAAGTAATTAGATTCCAGGCTCTATCAGTCGAAGGGGCTTGATTTTTGAAGACTTGAGCATTACATTATTTCCAGAGGATCCAAAGAGTGAAACCAAGACTAAGCTGCCAGATTTTATTGAGGATGAGACTACTATAGGGTAGGTTATTCCATATTTCTATGTTGATGGGGATAGACTGAGGGTGAAGGTTTGATCCTTGAAAGGATTGTATTAAATGATTCCATATATTCATGGAAAAGGTACAATCAAGAAAGAGGTGCTTTAAATTTTCCTCCTAGCATCTACAAAGAGGACACACTAAAGGGGCTATAAATCCTCTCTTTTTCAGATTCTCCCATGTTAGTGTTTTGTTTTTGTTAAGTAACCAAAGAAAGAGGATCACCTTCGGCCAATGTTTTAATTTCCATAAATGCTTCCATGCCGGATCGCCTTCCATAAGAGGGGCATAGATCAAGAGCTTGTATTCCTCTTTTATATTATAGTTCCCAGATGTTTCATATCCCTGTCTTAAAATACAAAGGCTATAATATACATATATGTTACGGTTAACCAAGATCTGCTCCAGAAGTTGACGTTCATCATCCTGAGCCCACTAGTGAATAGGGAGGAGGATTTTCCAAGAGTGCAATTGAGATTTTGAAGAGGAATGATCCTCCCAAAAATCAACCACAACATAAATACCTTGCAAATAATGGTGATTTATTATATGGACAGAGTGAGGAATAGAAGAAAAATGAGGCTATTGGTTCCAATAGTCTTCCCAGAAAAGAGTTGTTTTACCGTCCTTAACTTCCAAAAAACAATGGTCTTGAATTAAAGATTTGTTATTGCAAGAAAATTTCCAAAGGTGGGAACCTTGAGGATTCTTTGCATTCGAACACGCTGCAAGTCAAGAACACCAGAAGAGTATTTGTTTGTCCACATCCTGCCCCAAATATTTGTAGGGTTCTTAAGCCAACGCCACCAAATTTTTGCACTTAAAGCTTTACTGAGAAGTTTAGAGTCTCGTAGGCCAAGTCTTCCTTTGGTTTTTGGAAGGCAGAGTGTCCCAAGCTACCAGAGCCCATTTTTTTTGAAGTGAGGCTCCTCCCCAGATAAATAAATACTGGATACTGTTGATTTTATTGAGCATGGATTTTGGATAAGCCAGGGCAGAAAGTAGGTATATGAGCATACATTGCAGAACTAATTTTATAAGAGTGAAGAGGTCTGCAATGTTTAAGGACCGAAAGGTCTAATTGGATAATTTTTCCTTGAACTTCAGAAGAAGGTCTTCCAGACTGAGCATCTTAGGGGATTGAGGGTAAGAGGGGTACCCAAGTGTTTGGCTAGAAGGGGGCTCCTTTGGAAACCCAAGAAGAGAGAAATGTTTATCCCAACAACAGGAGGGGTATTGAAGAAGAATATTTGGGATTTTCCTTTGTTGATTTCAGTACTTGAGGTGGAGGAGAAGGTGTCCAAATTTCCTTGAATGCCTTAGCTTCATTGATAGAAGGAATTCCCATTAATATTGTGCCATCCACAAAGTGTTGATGGGAAGTGCTTTTATCATGAGAGCCTAAGGAGAGGGCATGAGTGATGGCATGGCTAAGGCCTTCTACAACAAGGAGGAAGATATAAGGAGAGAGAGGGTCCACTTTCCTAATACATTTGGAAGAAGCGAAGGTGGAATATGGAGAGCCATTTATAAGAATGGAAAAGAAGGCTTTCGAAATTAGGACCATAACCCATGATATCTGCATTTCGTGAAAGCCAAAAGCAGTAAGAGTGTGGTATATGTATTTCCAAATGATTTTATCAAAGGATTTTGACATGTCAATTTTGAGGATCATACCTAGATTTTTAGTTGAGCAGAGGGAGTACAACTGCTCTTGGATGAGGATGATGTTATCCATAATTTGTCTTCCTTCAACATAGCATGTTTGCTCTGGAGAGATGATTCTTGGGAGAAAAGGCTTGAGGTGACTAGCTATTGTTTTGGAGACGATCTTTTAGATCACATTGCATAAAGCAATGGCACAAAAGTCTGGAGGAGTTGAGGCTTTGTTGGATTTATGCATGAGGGAGATGAAAGTAGCATCAAAGGCAGAAAGAATAAAGGTATAGTTTCTTGAGTCTTCAACAAATTTCCAGATATCATTACCTAGGATGGATCAACATGCTTGATAGAATTCTTTTGTGAATCCATCTAGACCTATAGATTTATTCCTTGGAATTCTCATGACCATTGCTTCTACTTCCTGCATAGAGATGGGTTTTAAGAGGCACAACATTCTATTCAAAAGTGATTAGCTTGGGAATATGTTGAGTAATTTTCCTAATCGTGGCGGTTTTATCACGAATGGGTTCAGATAAGAGATTGTTGAAGTTCCTAGATAGGAGACCGATCATTTCATTGTGATCCTCCACCCACTGATTGTTGTGTCATCGAAGCCGATGGATTTTGTTGAAATTTTCTACAATAAACAGTGAAATTGGCATCCAAAAATAAAATCCAAATAATGGCAGCCATAAATGGCTACCATATGATGCTTTTGATTTAATTTTCCGTTAATTAAATTGAAACAAAAATTGTAATTTCATCTCATGATGACTTGTATTAGTTAACTGAGTCAGGAAGACTTAGTTAGCTTAGGAAATTTGAGTTAGAGGTATAAGAGGATGCATGAACAGGGATATCCTACTTTTTAGGACCCCTGGTTGAGTTATTTTTGATTTGTAATCAGTTGAATCAAATTAACTGAGTTAAAATCAGTTTAACTAGTTCTAACTAAGTGATGAGCTAGTGAGAGGTCCAGTGAATTAAATTAGATTTAATCCACAATTAGTGATCAATCAGATAAATAATGATTCGCTATTAAAATTTGCATGCATGTCAATTCTGATGACGACCCAGTTGAGACAGAGGTTAAAGGGAAGTTAACTATCAGTTGTATTATTAGTGAATTTCCCGGGAAAAATTATAAAGTCACAGGAAGGCTCATGATGGATTGCGCAGTCAAGAAAGGTTTATTATCCTATTTAATAGGGATTAATTTCCTATGGATTGCGTGAGCAAGGTTGGGCTAAGAAGGGGCTGAGAATTGGCTAAGTGTTTGTCAATTTCGCCTGAGAATTGCTTGTCAGTTTTGAGTAGGATCAGAGTGAGACGATCAGTAGAGTGTAGGATTTTCTCGGTGTGAGAAAGCATTGTATTGTTTCATGATTCTTTGACTTTGTACAATACATGATAGAGGGGTTTTGAGCAGGTGTTTTCCCCAGATACATCTTGTGTTGTGTGATTGATAATTTACTTTATCTTACTCGCATGTGATTGAGCGATCGTGTTTTATATTCCGCAAATATAGTTGAAGGATTCAATATCTTGTTTTAGTACATTACATGATCGGATTTAATTCATTGATATAGAGTTTCTATATAATTTCTACATGGTATCAGAGTGCCAGGAATCACATTAGTGGAGAAGAAATTGAGTTTGTGTTGAACAATATTCAAATTTTCATATACATCCTTTGGAGCTAGCAGCAAATCAAGATGTCTTTCAATGGCTTGAGACTCAAATTTTCACTCGAGGGAAATTCGAATTATATTGCATGGAAGGACAAGATGGAGACAGTGTTGGAGGAAAACGAGTTGAAGGAATTCATAGATTTTGATATTCCCAAGCTCACAGTAGCATATGTCCAGCTTCTTTATACATGGCAGAAGAAGGTATTTGGTGAGCCCTGGTATTGCACCAAGAGTGCTGCAACTCCTAGGGGCTGCCCTACTTTACTTTATCAACTCGAGGTTCGTAAAAAATTTGAGGTGAAAGTGCTATATACACAGCAGATGCATTATGTTCATGTCATCCTCTTCTACTTTACGAAAGGGTGCTACTTCTAGGGGTTCTCAGTGAAGTCTGTCACACATCAATGAAACTAAACTAAATTGCAGGAAAGAAATGACAGAAATGGAACTAATTTAATGTTCAGGAAGAAAATGACTGTAAGAAACTAAATTAAATTGCTGAAAAGAAATGACAGGAAGGAAACTAATTTAATTTGTAGAAAACAAATAGCAGAAAGGAAACTAATCCTAAACCATACTTAACTTGGCCAAACGGCTAAATGCAGTCTACTTATCCTATGATCTATCTACCATGCTTCTATCCATGCAACTAGGCTATCCATGACTTAATTCTAATTAAAAAGAGATAAAGTGCAGCTTGGAGGGAAGAAAAAGGCTAAAAGAGGCTAATGGGGGGTTTAACACATGAAACGAGGTTTGGAAGCGGAAAGAGGGGGTTAAACCCTTATAAAAATTTATGATAGCGTGAGAAATGACTTTGGAGCGTACACAACTCAAAAATGCGATGGAAGAGTGCGATGGAGGAAAAAAGTTGCGATGTGCGATGTCACAATCACAACTTCGCAAGTTTAAAGGGATAGCGGTAAGGATTAACAAGAATGAACTAAAAAGTGCGAAGTGCGACGAGTGACGTGGTAGGTCGCGAATCGCAATATCGCAAGTTTAAAGGAATAGCAGTAAGGATTAACAAGAATGAGAAAAAATGTGCGAAGTGTGATTGGAAACGTGGTAAAATTTGCGGACTGCAATCTACGATGTGGTAAGTTCTGCGAAGTTCGAAGTGCGACGAGTGACGTGGCGGATTTATCGCATCGGCAGAATGAGCGTTAAGCATTATGCGAAAATTTAAACTGTGCGATTTACGATTTGCGATATTGGAATATCGCAATCACAAGAACGAGCGGTAAGTGTTAAGGGTAAAAGATAAAGGATGCAAAGTGAAATTTGTGATGGTGACGTGGCGGTGGGACCGACAGTGGGGCGCGATCGCAATATTGCAATCGAAAGAACATCGGTAAGTGTTAAGGGAGAAAGGGAAAAGTTGCGGGATGCGATTTGCGATAGGATAAGAATTGAGGGATGCGATTTATGATAGGATAAAAACTGCGGGATGTGATTTGCGATAAGGATGACGTGGTAGTGAGTCTAAAAGAAAAAGGGAAAATTTGTGATTTGCGATATGCGATGTCGCAATATCGCAATCGCAAGAACCAGCGGTAAGTGTTTAAAGGTAAAAGCTAAGAGTTGTGATTTGCAACGTGCGATGTATGGCGGTGGGAGACTCGAGGAGAAAAGGCGGAGATCACGTTCGAATGGGCTTGAATGGTTTTTCACATGTTTTGCATAAAAAGGGTAAGGCAGTGATAATAAGTGGGAAAAAGCATAGATGGAGGGTGTAACAGTAGTGCGCATAGCGTAACAATAGAGATGGGAGGGATATGGAAGATGTAGATGGAGGTGTTGGAGAAATTCCCTCTGGGATATGCTGCTCGTACCTGTTATCAACCTGCCTATTTATGCAAGAAAGACAGACAATATTTTCATGAAGATGCAAGCACTGATCTAATCTATTTCCATAAAATCATAAGCTAGAAAGCATTTTTGGTCTGTGGGAAAAGGTCTACCCCCCTCGAGCTCTATTGACAGATTTGAGAGGGGTAGGCTGACCTCACAACTTTATGGATTTTATCACTATTCTACCACTCTGTAAGAAAATTAAACCTACAGCAAAATACAATAGGAAGTGAACTAAAAATCAATAAAAATACCAACAAACTAGCTAAATGTTCAGAAGAAAAACTAGCTAAATGACATGAAAGAAAAGAATGGAAATAGCAGAGAAGCTGAGGTACATGGGTTGGGCCTAACCCACGAGCCTAGCTCTCTGAAAATAGATCAATAAAATGGCATCTCTCTACTCATTTCATAAAAATAACAGTCTGTTACATCCATCAAAGTTTTAATAGAGCCTCATGGCTTTAAAAAAAAACTTCGAATCCAATGGAATGGAAGTGGAGTGGAATGGAAGTCCCCTAATTAGCTCTTGATAAACTTAATTTATCCTCAAGGGTAGCTACCAACATCTCCCTAAAACATAGTGATTGAGTCCAATTTGACTCCAAGTAAATCATCGATTGAGTGCACTTTGTCTTCAATTTGCTTGGTTGCCTTTGATAGTTAAGGAGGGTGGAAAACCCCCTTGAATCTCTCCAATATTTCTCCATAATTTCCTGACATTGTGCTCATTTATTCTCCAATCTTGATCTTCCAGTGGCAGGGAGAAAGTCCCTAAATCATCCCCTTCTCCAAATCTGTGTAATCTGCCCAATATTCTCACAATATTCTACAAAAATAACCAATATTAGGCACAAATATGCAATTACCTTTAAACCTTCCTAAGAAAATATTAAAGCATAATAAAAAATTATTAAGTGTAGAAGGATGAATTTAATATATCCTTTTATGTGCAGAAGAGAGGTATATGGGCCTAAGAAAGGTTAGATGGGCCTTAATTTATGTCTAATTTAGAGGCCCATCATCACCCCCCTACTGAAACTGTTGCTCATCCTCTGAGAAACCTATTCATCCTCCCTGCCTTATGGTCTTTCCTGCATGCTGGCTTATTTCATTTTCTATTTTATTGGCCCATGCGCTGCTCTTCTGCTAATCTTCTTGTTATTCTTCTTGCTGAAATTCTTCTTGTAGGTGCTTCATGGAGGTCCTCAGATGCCTTAAGTAAATCTGTTTTGCATGCCAAGAGATGGTGGATCCACCTTTTATTTGATTTTTTTCTCTCTTTTTTTTTTCCTTTTTTTTCTTTTTATTGCATGCAAAGTAAACTCACAGTTCTTTTTTTTTTTTTCCTGTGAATTGAGTTCACCCTTGGTTATCCCTTGGCACTCCTTGTCCTCTATTACAACGAGCTACTTACTACCCACTTTCTCAAGTCCTTTTTACCTTTGTCTTGTTCCTTTTCTTGGTGGAAAAAGTGAGGTTAGTTGCTAGATAAGGTTGAGGTTGCTCTGCTACTGATTTTGGCTATATAAAAAAATTTCCTTCTCACAGTGCTTTTAATGCTTTATTAAGCTAAAATAGATTCAAAGGAAGGGTTAGATGATTGCATACCTGAGCCTTACCATTGATTTGTTTTTGCATGTGATATTGAAGTTGTTGTTGATATGCCTGTTGAAGCTATCTTTGGTGGTTCTAAAGCTACATTCGATAATCTGCTTGAGGTCCTTTTGGAGCTTCTGAGCATAGGAGGAGGAAGTCCAAGTTTGACTACCTTTGACTAAAGTGTTGACCAAATTTTATTTTTATGCCGACTTGTTTTCTGCTTTCAAAGTTTGGAGAGCACCTTCATTCATCAGAGAGAGATACTTGGAGAAATGCACAATTTTTTTTTGTTTTTTTTAAGGCCTACTAGTTGCCTCCGTGAGGTTTTCAACTAGAAGGTCTACCTAAGCGCCTCAAAGGAGGTTTTCACCTAGGATAATTTTTATTTTTTTTCAACCCAATGACCGCCTCATGGAGGTTTTCAATCAGTGAACCAATCTCAGATGCCTCAAAGAGGTTTTCATATGAGATTTTATTCTTTCCATTTTTTCTTTTTTTTTTCCTTTTTTTCACTTTCCTACTCTAATTGAAAAAAACAAAACCTTTTTCAGGTATAGGAATACTTCCAATGGAGCCATGTACACATCAAGATGACAGATAAAATCAGGTGCACACTTGGAATACATGATTTGACATGTACCTGAATATGAGAGATGAATTGCTTTGATTGGGATTGTATCAAGTGTTGTTGGAGAAGAGTGTGATGCTACATCTTAATGACTGTTTGGAACCATATGTAAATATAGTTGTGATACCTCTCATTCACTTGCTGATTTGGATCACCTTGGATATCCTCTTCTATTATGACATTCAAATATTCCTCTTTTGTTGATTTTTCTCCTGAACACATGGATGAAATGCTGGTAAACATGAGGGAACTTTCTCAACATCTGATTCTGATATCTGCTCTTCATCAAGTGCAGTCCTTTATTCTTTGATCTCCTCATTCGTATCTTCTTCTTCTTTATGTTTTCCTTCAATGACATTAATAAAATCTCTTCTTTGCAATACCTTTCTTGAACTAAGATGCAGACCATTTAGATCAAGAGGATATGTTTGGTAATGTTGTACCTCAACATTGTAAGTGGGCTGAGATACTTCATGGTGTGGGTTTGGAAATGGTGGTATAGGTAGTTGAGTGGGGGTGGATATATGAGATGGATGTGGTTGAGGTTGTGGTTGTAGTGTAGGTGGATGGTAGGGATAGCATGGAGTTGGGTATGAAGGATATGGAGGGAAATATTGAGGATATTGTGGATTTTTCCAATAAGGACCTTGCCAACTATGTTGTCAAGATTGGTTTTTGGGGTGAGTTGGCCAAGGTTGACAAGGAGGGAGTGTATCCCAATTATTTTGAGATGGATGTGAATAATCTTGAAATTGTGAAGTGGATCCTTGCATCATATCAAGTTGACTAGGTTTCCAGGGTATCGTTGGAGCTACATAACATAACTTCTTTGGTGATTGCCTTGCTCCATTGTCTTCTTGGTAAACTTATTTAAACCCGGGGAATTATGAACAACATTTAGTAGCATATGATTATGCTTGGATAACAAAAATATCAACATATTCTTTTTGCTCATTTTGCATTATTGACATTTCTACTTGTTCACTTAGATTTCTAAGAATTTATGTTTTAAATTTATCAAGAAAATTTCCAAGTTCATCTTGCCTTACCAATGTTGATGTTGATTTACTTACTCTTTCCCTTCCTCTTGATATGCGCTTGCATGTTTCACAAATTTCTTCAAATTACAATTGGTATACATCTCCTCTACTCATGAGATTAAGGAGATCAATCCACTCATCCCTAATTTTTCTAAGTAAGAGGGTTTTTAGTGTGTCAAATCCTAAATGATGCAATTTTTCCCTCTTAACATTATACATGAACCTCTCTATTAGATCCTCAAGGCTCTCATCTTCTTCTTGTTTCATTCTAAAAATTTCTTCTCTAAGATCAAGATCTTTATATTTTTTCTAAAAATATATTTTGCATATCATTCCATGATCTTATTGAATTAGTACCTAGACTCATGAACCATTTAAGAGATCTATCCTTCAATGTTGCAGGAAACAATCTTATTTTTTGAGTGTGTGATAAGTAGCCATAATACCTACAAAGTACCTCAAATTCAAAGAGAAATGTTTCCGGATCCTCTATCCTCATACCATGGAAGATGGAGGGATGTTCTTCATAGGTACACTGATGTCCATATCTTGAATGGGAACCCCAATAAGATCTTCTTCATTGTCATCATATCCATCCATCTCTTCTTCCTTCAAAAGTGTATGGTGATGTGGTTCTTACTGCACCAGGTGGTCAAGTGGGGGCGGTTGGTATTGGAGAAGTTTTTTTTTTTTTAAGATTCTGAGTATCCCTACTCCTATGAGGCATGAAAATTAGATTTTTTGTATTTTTCAATATTTTAGAAACAACATGAAAAGGAAAGAAGAAAATAATGCTAAAACATAATCAAAGAATCTACTAGACACCTCCTCGGCAACAACGCCAAAAAGTGGTGAGCCCTGGTATTGCACCAAGAGTGCTGCAACTCCCAAGGGTTGCCCTACTTTAATTTATCAACCCGGGGTTCGTACAAAATTTGAGGTGACAATGATATATACATAGAAAATGCATTTTGTTCATGTCATCCTCTTCTGCTTTACGAAAGGGTGCTACTTTTAGGGGTTCTCAATGAAGTCTATCACACTTCAATGAAACTAAAATAAATTGCAGAAAGGAAATGACATAAATGGAACTAATTTAATGTGTAGGAAGGAAATGACTGTAAGAAACTAAATTAAATTGCTGAAAAGAAATTACAGGAAGGAAACTAATTTAATTTGTAGAAAAAAAATAGCATAAAGGAAACTAATCCTAAACCATACTTAACTTGGCCAAACGGCTAAATGCACTCTACTTATCCTATGATCTATATACCATGCTTCTATCCATGCAACTAGGCTATCCATGACTTAATTCTAATTAAAAAGAGTTAAATTGCAGCTTGGAGGGAAGAAAAGGGCTAAAAGAGGCTAATGGGGGGTTTAACACATGAAAAGAGGTTTGGAAGCGGAAAGAGGGGGTTAAACCCTTATAAAACTTTAAGATAGCGTGAGAAATGACTTTGGAGTGGACATAACTAATAAATGTGACGGCGGAGTGTGATGGAGGAAAAAATTTGCGATGTGCGATGTCGCAATCACAATTTCTCAAGTTTAAAGGGATAGAGGTAAGGATTAACAAGAATGAACTAAAATGTGCGAAGTGTGAAGTACGACGAGTGACGTGGCGGGTCGCGAATCGCAAGATCGCAAGTTTAAAGGAATAGCGGTAAGGATTAACAAGAATGAACTAAAATGTGTGAAGTGCGATTAGCGACGTGGTAAAAGTTGCGGGTTGCGATATGCGATGTGGTAAGTTCTGCGAAGTGCGAAGTGCGATGAGTGACGTGGCGGAGTTATCGCATCAACGGAATGAGCGGTAAGCGTTATGGAAAAGTTAAACTGTGCGATTTTCGATTTCGCAATATCGCAATCACAAGAACAAGCGGTAAGTATTAACGGTAAAAGATAAAGGATGTGAAGTGCGATTTGTGATGGCGATGTGGCAGTGGGACCGATAGCGAGGCGCGATCGCAATATCACAATCACCAAGAACAATGATAAGTGTTAAGGGAGAAAGGGAAAAGTTGCGGGATGTGATTTGCAATAGGATAATAATTGCGGGATGCTGTTTGCAATAGGATAAAAACTGCGGGATGTGATTTGCAATAGAGATGACATGGTAGTGAGTCTGAAAGAAAAAGGGGAAAGTTGTGAATTGCGATATGCGATGTCGCAATATTGCAATCGCAAGAACCAGCGGTAAGTGTTTAAAGGTAAAAGATAAGAGTTTCGATTTACAAAGTGTGATGTATGGCAGGAGGATACTCGAGGAGCAAAGGCAGAGGTCACGTTCGAATGGGTTTGAATGTTTTTTCACGTGTTTTGCATAAAAAGGGTAAGGCAGTGAGAATAAGTGGGAAAAAGTGGAGATGGAGGGTGTAACAGCAGTGTGTAATTATAGAGATGGAAGGGATATGGAAGACAAAGTAGGAGGTGCTGGATAAATTCCCTTTGGGCTATGTTGCCCGTACCTATTATCAACCCGTCTATTTATGCAAGAAAGTCAGACAATATGTACATAAAGATGCAAGCACTGATCTAATAAATTTCCAGGAAATCATAAGTGAGAAATCATTTTTGGTCTTTGGGAAAAGGTCTACCATCGAGCTCTATTGACAAAGTTGAGAGGGGAAGGTTGACCTCACAACTTTATGGTGTTTATCACTATTCTACCTCTCTGTAAGCATATTAAATCTACAACAAAATACAACAAGAAGTGAACTAAAACATCAATAAAAATACCAACAAACTAGCTAAATGTTCAGAATAAAAACTAGCTAAATGACATTAAAGAAAAGAATGGAAATAACAGAGAAGCTGAGGTACATGGGTTGGGCCCTAACCCACGAGCACAACTCTCTGGAACTAGATCAATAAAATGGCATCTCTCTACTCATTTCATAAAAAGAACAGTCTGTTACATCCATCAAAGTTTTAATAGAGCCTCATGGCTTTACAACAAAACTTTGAATCCAATGGAATGGAAGTGGAGTGGAATGGAAGTCCCTATTTAGCTCTTAATAAACTTTATTTATCCTCAAGGGCAGCTACCAACATATCCCTAAAACATAGTGATTGAGTCCACTTTGACTCCAAGTAAACCATCGATTGAGTGAACTTCATCTTCAGTTTGTTTGGCTGCCTTTGATAGTTAAGGAGGGTGGACAACCCCCTTGAATATCTCCAAGATTTCTCCATAATTTCCTGACATTGTGTTCATTTATTCTCCAATCTTGATCTTCCAGTGGCAGGGATCAAGTCCCTAAATCATCTCCTTCTCCAAATCTGCGTAATCTGACCAATATTCTCACAATATTCTGCAAAAATAACCAATATTAGGCACAAATATGAAATTACCTTAAACCTTCCTAAGAAAGTATTAAAGCATAAGAAAACATTATTAAGTGCAGAAGGAGAGATTTAATATATTCTTTTATGTGCATAAGAAAGGTAGATGGGCCTAAGAAAGGTTATATGGGCCTTAATTTATGTCTAATTTAGAGGCCCATCATTATCAAAGGTGAGAAGGATCTTGTTAGAGGGAGTTCGAGATCATATTGTCTCAAGTATCCATGGGAAGGTGACTCCATGTGCTATGTGGAAGGCCTTAACAGATTTGTTTCAGAACAATAGCGACCAAAGGAAGTTGGTGCTGAAGGACAAGCTTAGAAATATCAAGGAGGAGGGCGAGACAGTACCAACATACTTGGAAAAGTTCACTCAACGTTGAGATGAGCTTGGAAGTGTTGGTGTGACCGTAGCCAATGATGGCTTGGTGAGCCTATCACTTCTAGACCTTCCCAAGAGCTGGCATAGTTACCAGGACTCTGTGAATGGGAGGGAGAAGTTACCAGACTGGGATCGTTTCTGGTCCAACTTGGTAATAGAAGAGATAAGGTGGAGCACCAGATATGAGACCTCCAGTACCAAAAAAGAATAATATTATGCATTGGTTGAAAAAGGAAAGAAATCTAAGGGAAAGAAGTCCAAGGGCGAAGAGGCAAAGACATATTTTTCCAAGATCATATGTTTTCATTGTCACGAGCATGGGCACTATGATTCAAATTTTCCACATAATAAGGAAAGAAAGAAGGATCTTGAAGTTGCAGTGGGTGAAGCATTGGCTTCATAGTTCGAGCTTGAATTTACTCCCATTGCATGCATGGCTAGCACTATAATGGGATGCATGTGGTATCTAGACAACAGTGCCTCATTCCATATGATGGGGAATAGAGATCTCTTTAGCGACTTGGAGGAGAAGTAACTTTAGCATAAAATAGAGTTTTGAGATGATGAGAGGTATAGTGTAACCGACATAGGTATAGTTACCTTTCAAAGGGAGTCTGGCTCCCCTCTCAGACTAGCATATTTTTTGTATGTTCCGGGCCTAAGGAAGAATCTTGTCTCCGTAGCAGTATTGGAATACTGTGGTTATGAGGTGATGTTTAGAAAATGAAAGGTGTTCCTTAAACACATAGGCACGAGATAGTTGAAACAGATCGGTGCAAGAGTCAATAACTTTTATTCTCTCAAGGTTGAGGATGCATGCAAAGTTTTAAGGAGAAAAACAGAGGTTAGTGACTTGGTGGTTGAGAGGGAGCCTCTCAACATGCAGTCTTAGAAGGTTGTGGATCAGCCACAATTAGAGAAGTAGAAATGAGACCGAGTGGAAGCGTCCGCTCAAGCAGAGACCTCCAAGAGGGGGAAATTTCGAGCCAGATGGGCAGAGGGAGTACATGCAGCTATACCTCCAGTTGTGAGGTGGGGCGATGTGCAGATACAATCCAAAGAAGAAATTTCGGCAGGGTCCATTGACATGGTGTGTCTCATGGATCGAACCTGGCTACGAGGAGCCCACAATACAGTAGTAGCAGGAAGGATCAGTAAGATTGATGCAGTCATATGTCAGGAAGACAGAGATCAGAGTGACATATGTCGGATACTGGAGCGCAGATCAGAGTTGGAAGCAATGCAGAGGGCACAGATGCAGATGTCAGCAACAACGCAGAGAGTCCAGTAGACATGTGCAGTAGGATCCCTAAGTCATAAGACTCTGATGACAGATTCATTATACTGATTCAGTTGTTCGGAGGCTATTCAGTTTCAGGATTTGCAGGAGAAAACAACACTAGAGAAGTGTTGCATGCAGAACATTCCAAAGGTACCAGTTCGAGATAGATTGAATTCATTTCTTGTTGAGAGGGAGTATTGAAATTTGAAATAAGAAATAATGAAATTAGCATCCATAAATAAAATCCAAACAATGGCACCTGGAAATGGATACCATATGAGCCTTTTGATTTAATTTTCCCTTAATTAAATAGAAAGAAAAATTGTAATTTCATCTCATGGTGACTTGTATTAGTTAACTGAGTCAAGAAGACTTAGTTAGATTATAAAATTCGAGTTAGAGGTCTAAGAGGATGCATATAAAGGGATCTCCTACTTTTTAGGACCCCTGGTTGAGTTATTTGTGAGTTGTAATCAACTAACTCAAATTAATTGAGTTAAAACTAGTTTAACTAGTTCTCACTGAGTGATGAACTAGTGAGAGGTCCAGTGAATTAAATTAGATTTAATTCACAAGTATTGATCAATCAGATAATTGATGATTCACTATTAATAACTGCATGCATGTCAGTTATAATGACGACCTAGTTGAGACAGAGGTTAAAGGGAAGTTAACTATCAGTTGTATTATTAGCGAATTTCTCGGGTGCAATTATAAAGTTATAGGAAGGCTCATGATGGATTGCGCAGTCAAGAAAGATTTATTATCCTATTTAATATGGATTAATTTCCTAGGTATTGCATGAGCAAGGCTAGGTTAAGTAGGGGCTGAGAATTGGCTAAGTGTTTGTCAATTCTTCCTGAGAATTGCTAGTCATTTTTGAGCAGGATCAGAGTGAGATGATCAGTAGACTGCAAGATTTTCTCAGAGTGATAAAGCATTGTATTGTTTCATGATTATTTGACTTTGTAAAATATTTGATAGAGGGTTTTTTAGCAGGTGTTTTCCCCAGATACATTGTTTGTTGTGTGATTGATAATTTCCTTTCTCTTACTTGCATGTGATTGAGCGATCGTGTTTTGTATTCCGCAAATATAGTAGAAGGATTCAATATCTTGTTTTAGTAAATTACATGATTGGATTGAATCCATTGATATAGAGTTTATATATAATTTCTACATATTTTATTTTGATGCCTGTATTTGATCATAGATCTGTGAAAAAACCTAATGCTTCATTATCCCTCTCTTAACCATTTGATTCTCGATTTTTGCTTATATAGAATCTCTTCTTGTGCCAATATTTCTATTAGTTAATGTCGAAGGTTGGTTTCTTGTTCCTTTAATTTGGAGGTGTTTCCTTCTAATACTATACCTTGTTGGATTTTTTTCATTTGGGTCTTGAGTGCAAGATTTTACTGAAATATGTTATTAAAATCTTGTTTGTTCCATTCTCTGATCTTATGTTTAATAAATTTCATCATTTACTGGAATTGATACATGACGTTTCCTAATATTGAGGCCGAATCATACCACAAATATGTCATATTGGTGAGGAAATTGGGATGTCGTAGCCAAAAAGCCTCAAAGTGAAATATTTTGTTTCTTGGCGATGTCGACCAGTCTAACTACAAAGTGATGGGCCAGTGATCAGATCCATAACTTGGGAGAATAGAAGCATCCAGCTTGAGAGAAGATAATAAAATCTCCTCTGAGGTTAGGAATCGATCCAGTCATGAAGCGACTTGGTGCGTTCCTCCTTGTATTTTATTCCAGGTGTACGTACCATTTGAATTTTGGACATCCACCAATTTGCATGCATCAATAAAGGAGTTAAAAGAATTTGTTGCCTCCTCCAATTTTTTGATCGCACCTTTCTTCTCCTATAGGGATATAATTAGATTGAAATCTCCAGCCATAATTCAAGGTGTAGGAGAAACTATTTAGTGGAATAAATGAAGGTTGTAGATAAAGCGCCTCTTGTCACGAGGAAGAATCTTTCCATATACATTTGAGAGAAAATTGAATTAAGAAGAGCCAAATGGATGGAAAACAACCATGAAATTTTTTGGGAAAGAGAATGAATCTCAAATAGAAATCGTGGTTGGATTCTAAAGAATGTATGGGCCTCTAGAAGTTCCCGAGGCATTGTTGGCCGGATAAATAGATCTTGCGGACAAGACCGATCTCCCTAGTATCAGAAGATAATCTAGCAACAAACAGACAAATAAACCTATATTTCTCTAGACATATGTGATTTATAAGTAAATACTACAAAGGTGTTAAGATCCTACCTTAGATCCAGTGCTTGTTCGTAGTAGTCGTCCTCTAGTCGCCTGAAAGAGTTATATTTGAAGACCGACAGTCACAAACAAGCAAACATTAAATAGCACCTGCATAGCAAATATTATAAATCATGCCTATTATGGTGATCATGGAATCCATAAAATAAATAGTTAATTAACAGCTTATTGAGAAAAACAAATATATTTGCATTAACTTTGAATAGTAGAAGAACCTTACAACCTTTTCAGCCTTGATGTTGAACTAGTCCTTCCTGGGGTCCGAAGCAGGAATTTCCTATACTTTGATAAGTCTTGCACTCCTTCAAACAAGATACATAGAGGTATGTAATCTCTCCTCATGAAATCTCAACTAAAGAAGTCTAAGTTCCAACAACACTTTACCTCAAATAATACTAAAGCTTGAACTCCCTTTGAGGCTGCCCAATGCCTCTTTTTATAGTGCAAAGGAGGAGGTTACAGCTCCAACTATGAAGGGATAGAATCCTCCTTCAAAGGGATAATCTCCTCACATCAAGGGCTTATCTCCTTAAGGTATGGGATACATGAACCTCAAAAGAGCGGACTTGTCACCGCAAGATTCTTTCCAAAAGCCTCTAGAAATGACTGAAAGTGAGCTTTTTAGATTTTACTTGCGCCTTTTTAACTTTTACAGGGGTCTGCACCCTTAATATAGAGCAATTGCGGTCAGGTACGCAAGAGACATGACCATTAAGTGCGGGACCACAGGTAAGACTAAGAGAAAGTGCGATACCAGAGTTTTAGAGACTTTTGAGAGCTTTCCTCTTATTTTCAAGGCTTGATATGAGGAACTGATGTTTTAGACTTGCAAAGGAGGAAAGTATGAGTGATAATGAGCTCATACACATAGCAGAATGTCAAGGTGACTATTTTCAGTGTAATAGATTGCCCCCTAAATTGTGAAGTCTGTAATAGATGAAGATAGAGTCTATCATGTATGAAGAGTGAAGTACTTTATCATTTCAAAGATCATCCTGTGGACACCCAATTCAGAACCTGTAAAAAAATTCAATGCAAAACATATATATGTAGATATATCATCCCTAAGGTAGGCATTCCCATACTCAGATCAAAACTAACTAGAAAACTGACTAAACTGTTCTGATACAGGAATGATTTTGTAATAAATCAATAGTATAGACATGTGTAGACATAGTATGGAAGCAACCATCTGTTTATGAATAGTCCACTGTATAATAAATAACAAAATTCATCGCAGCCTGGATGGTAGAAACTAGATCCAGGGTCTTGATTTCCGCTTCCTGAACTAGTACGATTCTATCCATGTGAATGAATGTGCTGAAGTCGAACATGCTAGAAACCACTTGATTACCAGTGAATGATGTGAATTGTTAACAAGTGTGAGAGTAACCACCAGTAATGACAATGGCCCTCAAAGTACTCAGTACAATCCATGAAATGCGAATGAATGAGCTGAAGTCGAACATGTCACGGAATCATTCGATCGAAGGTCAATGATGCAACTTGTCATCGAAGGCGAGAAACCTACCATTAGAGCATGCAGATTTCAAGGTACTGACGATTTCTAGATCAACTTCCTAGATAATGAGCTTTCGTCGATAGAAAGTGATCCTTCGTAGGCAAGCCCACAACACGAAATCATAGATCAAGTTTTGAAAAAATATATTGGCAAGGACTGACTCAGGGATGGTCAAAATGGATGACAGATATTTTGTAGATGAATGGTTTGTTTGAACTGTCCTCTTGAAGACATAACGACACTACAGATGGCTTGGTAACAATTGACCCAAAGCTAATGCCCAGAAACCGACTGAAGACTTTCAATGTGATTTTATTAACTGTTAGGCAAAGGATTTTCCCAACCCAGGTGATCAAAAGTGTCGTGTTCAAGAGTGGTTAACGACTTTTCAAAAATCAAAGTGTAACAAACATGTTCGTTTTTCTCTCTTTTCCCCCACCATTTCTGGCAAGTACCTCTTTATTTTTTACAAGCTTGAGGAGGATAACATTTGCTTGTTTATAAGCTCATCCTTTGGATGAGTCCAACTTAGTTTAAAATTCGAACCCTAAGAAGGAGTGGTTTGTTCCTATTTAAAATTTGAACAGGTCCTTTACTGTTAAATTTTAATGAGTCCAATATAGGAGAAACTCAGTGTTTTTCAATTTTAGGGAGTCAGAAGAAAAAAATTAAGAAAACTCCATGGGTGTTCTTTTTCGTAAATTTAGTCCCTCGAGCCCGAAAAAGGATAAAATAATGCAGGAGAGAACTCTATTGACCGTAATTAGTCAACGTATACATTTTTCGTAAATAGTCCATTTCAGTCCGTAAAAGGGGTAAACTTATACTGAAGGAACGATCATTCATTTATTTTAACGAGTTCGAATAATCAAGTGCTCGGCAATCTTTTCAATTTTCGAGAGTTTGAAAAGGGCTTAAAAGAGGACTCCAAGATTTCGTTTTTTCGTAAATTTTGAAAGAGTCCGAAAAAGTGATAAAAGTATGCTCTTCGTTGAAAAATGATCAATTTTCCTGAAAAATCCAATATTCTGCACAAAAACTCGAAACATTACACATACTTGTTTAAGATAAATAAAAATGTTTTCAAAAATTACCTTTTTAAAGTGAAAAATAAACAAATTAAAATTCATTTATTCGAAAAAACTTATAAAAAGGGCTTTTCTAACTTCATTTTTACCATTTGAGTTCAGAGTGAAAAGTGAAAGCTTTTGGGTAAAAAAGTTCCTGTGAAGATTCTGGAAAATCCGTCCATCGGAATTAAAAACCGTCAGCTCCAGTTAATCCACATCCTCCTTAACTTGCATTCTATCCGTTTACATTTTGTTTTTAGGCTTTAAATTTCATTTTTGCAAGGAAATTAGGTTTAGAAAATTGCTCGTGGGGGTCCGCAGGCGCAACATGCGGGCCCTGCGGACCCCAAATTTTTTCTATAAGGAAAAAAGTCATGGGTCCGCACCTAATGCTCAACACCTGTGCGTACCTACGCATTGTTTGTAAGCAGAGGGTGTGGACCCCGCGCAATGAATTTTAAAACTTAAATTCCTCAATTTCTGCCCAAAATTTTTCAAACAAGATTGTTCTAATATGTCTCTTTGTGTATTGTAGGACATTCAAAATGCTTACTCGGAGAGAACGCGAGCACGAGGATGTAGATGACGCCACAATGAATCATATGCCCACACTACAGGCATTGAGAGCATGCGGATTGTATAAGTTCTGGGCCATACAGGGCATGAGGGCCCAAGTAGACCTCCTGGCATGGCTGGTAAACAGATGGAACACACAGGACCAGTGCTTCGTAATTGGTGGCCACCAGCTCGAAATCAAGCTAGAGGATGTATATTTTTTGATTGGTTTGTCCAAGAGGGGTGAACAAATATCTCTTTTCGGGACTAGGCCAGGTGGCCAGTCTGTTGCTAGTCTTCGAGCGAAGTTTTGTGATGATAGAGCAGACCCCAAGGATAAACGGATTGATATTAAAACTATCATCCGACCTGAGCTTAAATTCATTGTATTCACTGTTACTAGACTGTGTGGGAGTGCAGCATTGCATGTGGCTACTAGATCCCAAATGCAAGCGGCAGTAGATTGTTTCCGAGGCACCATATTCAACTGGTGCGAAGCAGTATTGGCCAATGTAAAAGGCCAACTGACCAGAGAAAAAAATGGGAAGTTACTGAACTTCGGTTACGGATCCATTGTGGTTACATTTGCTTTGGAGAGGATTCCCTTATTGGCTCTGCAGCTCATTCCAGTCGATCCAAGCAGTGTCCGGGAGCCTCGGACGTTTCGATGGGTAGCTTTGATGGCCCGTCACACTGAGGGCATAGAGGTTGTTTGATTTCCGCCTGCATATTTTCATTGGTTGAACAACCAAATTTTTGTGATTGAGGAATTTCCATACACCGGGATGGATTATCGTGGCGATCGAGACATGGCTCTTCCTCCAGGAGAGCAATGGGATGATTCAGGTAAAAACCATTTTCAACAATTTCTAAGTTTTAATTTCTTTTTTGTATTTTAAATCGTCCAACACTGACAACCAAAAGTTTAAATGCAGACGTGGGCCCACGACGACCAGCCGCTCTCCAGCCAAATGAGAGGAGACATCTAGCTGCAGCACCACCAGCCCCACAGGGCCAATCAGTAGAGATCCTGACTGACTTGGAGCATCATCTAGAGCGCTTGACACTAGATATTCCAGAGACTGATATAGATGATATTCCACTTAGGTTATATAGATATGTGATTGGGGTCCCAGGACCTTTTAGGAGGTTCCTGTGTACGGTGGCCCGAGCAGTAGTTTCCTATCGTGATCATCACAAGGGATAGGATGATCGATTTTGTAGATTCATGACATTTTTGACTTTTTGTATTATCATTTTTTCCAATCATAAGGTGTTTTTCAACCTATGATTGAAGACGATGTATATTTTGAAACACACTTCTATGCTATGATATATCATTATTATTGGCTATCTTGTGTAACATGTTATCGAATGTTGTTAAATTTACTGTTTTGATTATTGCAAATGTCTATTTATCATACTAGAAGCAACTGCATCTGCTAATGTATTTAAATGTCTTGGAATATGCTGATATTCAATGTAATCAAATTCACGTTCCAAGAGACGAACTCTCAAAAATAATCTTAATAACACTGGATTTCTAATGGCATAAACCCTGTTAAGCTATAATACAACGAGTTCATAATCCAACCTAACAATCAAACTCCGAATTCCAAACGAGATGGATTCAGATAATAACTCAATCACTGCACTATACTCTGCAATGTTATTCGTTGTTTAACCGAGGCTTACCCCATGCATAGATACTAACTCATCAGAGGGTGAATAGATAACCCAAGCTGCAGAAGAAATGTTTCGTGTACTACGACAAGCACCATCAGTGAAACCAATGTATGTTTGAAAAGACGTCGACATCTGCAATATCAAGAGTAAAATCCAGATAAGCAGGAATAGTGATAAGAGCACACTCTAAACTAGGCACACTTTTCTAATCTAAGACACACCAGCTGTAAAGAAACTAATCTAACAAAAAATCTCCACACAGAATTTAAGCATAATATCTCTTCAGATAAAGCCCATTTCTAGGTTTATCCAAAGAGACACCGTCAAAATCTATCAATTCATAGGCCCCTTTTACCAACTTTCGCTTAACAATGTAAGGACCATGCCACATAGGTACAAATTTTCCAGCCCTAGCTTATCGTTCGCTTGATCGTATACTAAAACTAGGTCTCCTTCTGAAAAATTGCGAGGTGTAACACTTTTGTTGTACTGAGCTTTCATTCGTTTCACATGAGTTTCGTTTGCTAATGCAGCAGTGCGTCGATTCTCATCTAGCTGAGCTAAGTACAAAAAAAGTTTATCCTCTTCAGAAGTAGCTGGGAGTAATTCTATGGCTAATTGTAATGACGGAATTTCGCATTCAATAGGTAGCACAGCTTCCAAACCGTAGACCAGTTGGAAAAGAGTGAAACCAGTTGACGATTTTACTGAGGTCCGATATACCCAAAGTGCTGAAAATAACATGGTATGTCAATTTGACTTATGAATACCAATGATTCGTTTGATCATAGTGACTAAAAATTTATTTATAGCTTCAACCAGACAATTAGCCTGCGGGTAATATGGAGTATAACTATCGTGGCGCAGGCCAAGTTGATCTGTCAATTCAGTCATCATGAAATTTCGAAAGTGATTTCCATGATCAGTAATGATAGCTTGAGGAACACCGAATCTAGCGATTATATGATTGAATACGAAAGTTTCAGCAGTCTTGCCATCTGCTGAAAATGTAGGCATCGCCTCGGCCCACTTAGTAAAATAATATACAGCTAAGATAATATACGCATGCCCCCCGGCCGAGTGAGGGTTACATGTAATAAAGTCAATACCCCACTTTGTGAAAAGACCGACAGCAATTATAGGGTGAAGAGAAGTGGGTGGTGCACACATTTTACGATCAAAGATTTGACAATTGTGGCATTTCCGGATTGCATAGATACAATCTTTGAATAAAGACGACCAGAAATAACCAGCGCGCAATATCTTTTGGGCTGTGGCATACCCAGACATATGACCGCCACATGCTCCAGAATGACAGTCATTCAGAACCTTCTCAGCTTCTTCATGAGTAAGACAACGTCAGAAAACAGAATCCACTCCACGACAATAGAGTGTATCACCAATAATATTGTATTTTTGGGATTGGAAACGTATTTTCCATCGCTGAGATCGTGAGATGTCAGGCCGAAAATATTGGGTTTGGAGATAAACAATAATATCCCCATACCAAGGATCAAGAGTACTGATAAGAAACAAGGATTCGTCCGTAATGGGCTGCTCCGCCACAGTTTCAGTATCAGTACATGGGAAATCACACATCAGTTCGGCAAAAACCAAAGACTTCTTTGCCTTGGATTTTTCAAATTCCAAGTCAAATTCCTGCAGGCTAACTATCCATTTGGAATAATTTCCCCCTAGCAATTGTTTATTCAAGATATACATCATAGGGTTACAGTCAGAAATCACCGTGGTTTTGCGTAATAAGATGTAGTGACGAAATCTTTGGATAGCTTGGACAACTGCCAAGGCCAATTTCTCCACATGTGAATATTTGATCTCAGTCAGATGCAGATTTCGACTAAGATAGTAAATCACATGTTCATTGTTGAATTGATCTTCCTGAACTAAAACCATCCCAATGGTGGAAAGAGAAGCAGCGAGATACAAAAATTAATCCTGGTTGTAATTGGGAGGATGCAGTAACGGTGCATGGGTTAACGCGTGTTTAAGTGCATCAAAATATCGATCAGCAATCTCATCCCAAAAGAATGGAATGTTCTATTTTAACAACCTGGTAAAACCCTTTGTTATCTCGACGTAGTTAGGAATGAAACGACGTAAAATTTTTGCTTTCCCTTGCAAACTTTGGAGTTGGCGAAGAGTCGAAGGAGGAGGTAGATTGACGATTCAACCTTCGACGGATCAACGTGAATGCTGGCCTTTGAAATGAAAAATCCCAGTAAGCGACCTGATTCTACACAAAATACCCATTTGTGTGGATTCAGCCGAATTCGATAATGTCGACATCTCATAAAAATAGCTCATAAATGAGTGAGATGATCAGCTCTATGCAATGAATGGGTAGGTAAATCATCGAGATAAGGCTGCACAATGTGCTTGATGTCATGAAATGCTTAAGACATAGCCCTTTGAAAAGTTTCCCCAGCATTCTTCAATCCAAAGGGTAATTTGCAATAAGAAAATGTCCCCCATGGACAAATGAAAGTTGTTTTAGGTTGATCAGCAGGGAGTATGTTTATTTGATTGTAACCAAAAAAACCATCCATAAAGGAGAAATTTCACTGTTAGCACAATCATCAATAATTTGATCGATATAGGGAGTTGGATAATTGTCTTTAGGACAATCTCAATTAATATCCCTATAGTCGATACATACTCTTATCGTTCCTTGTTTTTTGTTGACAGGAAGAATATTCGATACCCAATCGGTCAAAGGAATTGGATAAATAAAACCCGTGCGAAGTAATTTCTCAACTTCGGCTTTGATAGCAGTAGCTTTTCTCATATGTATCTGACGTAAGCGTTGTCGGACAGGTTTAGCATCCGAGTAAGTTTTAATTTCATGGACAACAATTGACGGATCGATTCCTGGCATTTCTTCATATGACCAGGCAAACACGTCACAGAATTCTTGAAATAGGGTTTTATAAGTTTGGATTTCATCGTCTGTAAAGGAAGCACCTATATGAATGTTTTCAATAATTCCTAGCTTAACTGAAATGTCAATAGGAACCGTTCGAGAGATATTTTCCAAATTTAACTCAGAATCAGAATGTTGCAATGGATTATGTGGTTCTTTGACGTAGTCAGTAGTGAAAATAGAAGAAAAATCATTTTCAAAATGATCAAGCTCAAGTAAAAACGAAGATCGGTGATGAAGATCTTCCCATGGTAAATCATCAACAGACAAAAGTTCACGAATATTCTCATCAGTATGAACAAGATCAGAAAGTGTTGGTGTAGCTGAGCTAGATATCGAAAGTGATTCCTCATGGACCACATTCATTGGATCAGTTTCGGTTGAAGAAGGATCAGAAAACGACTATACAGCCTTATATGCAATTTCAAAGGGACTCAAAGGCATTGTTCCATCAAATGAATCCACCTCAGAATCAGAAGGTACGATCCAAGGATCATCAAAAGTAACATTATTCGATGAAATCATATGAATATTTGTGATAGAAGGCGATACGTTAGGAGCAGGGAAGGAAAAAGTTCCCAGTAAACCAGAATCTTTAATCAAACCTACGCTGACATCCTTGTAAGGGATAGTCGTTTTACCGATGTGCTGAATACTATCTGTAGAGGCTGGGTCGGATGAGAAATAAGTCAGCTGGCCTATCGTAACGATATTTCCGTTATGAGGAAAATTGATAAGCCGAAAGACCGATGAAACAATAGCAGTCATAGCATAAGACCAACTGCGACCCGGGAGAAGGTTGTAATCTAGAGGGGCATCAACCACTTCCACATCTATATTTATGGTTTTGCCTTCGACCCCTATAGGTAAATCCTGCAAAATACCAAAAGGATGGAACCCTCGGCCATCAAAAGCCTTTATAATTGTCGGAGACTGATTGAGTGTGGGAGAACCAAGCGATTTCCAACACTGGATCAACATAATACACGTAGAAGCCCCTTCATCAATCACAGTCTGAAATCAAGGTCTGTTTTTTACTAAAACTGGAATCTGGAAAGCCATTTGATGGGGTAGGTGGGGTGCACTATTCTCTAAATAGAAGATTATTAGGTTCGAATCCTGAATATCGACAGCTCCTATAGCAGACAATAGTAATTTATGCTATGCCAGGCACAATTGCAACACTTCCAAAGCTGACATTGCTGAAGGGGAAATAGCTAAGTCCTCAACAATGTTGTAATTCTGATCAGCTCTCGCATGTGGATTGAAAGTTGATTTACGAAGTACACCTTTAACAGGTGGTTTGATTACTAATTCAGAGTTGGGTTTCTCAATCTGTAGCGGATCAAAACTAGGAGGAGGTGTAGTTGATGTGTTTGAATTAGAAGATTCTACTTCTTTACCACCAAAAGGATTCTTACTACCATAATCTTGCGATTGCGTCGCAATCCTGACATAAGACATCATCATAATGGGTTCTTCTGAGGTGTTCAAGGAAGAACCATTCATCTTACTATCTTGAGTAGGAAAAGGATCCTTCAAGACAGCAGGCATTTGAGAACCTTTAACAAATTTTGCAACCTTGCTCGATGTGGGCATTATTTAGTAAAATGATCCTCATCGCAAATGAAACAAGGATAGCGAGGTTTGCGTTTTTCGTCAGTAGATTCATTTTTATCTGTTTTATCTTTTGAATTTTGTTTGTTTTTATTCTTCCCCTTCTTTTTACCACCGGATTTTGATTTGGACGTAGATGATTCTACGACATGGATGTCAGCAGAAACTTCAACGGAAGAATCTCCTTTCGGGGAATTAGGTAAAGTTATTATAGGAGAAGAATTCTTTGAAGATTTCTTCTTACTTTTAGTACTAATTGAACCAATCATACCATCATCGGCATGAGACCCTGAAGGAGCTGCAGTTATTCGACCATGTTTTGGAAGATCAGGGATTTTTTCATGTAAAGTACCTGACTGCGTATAAATGAGATCAAGGTATTGAGCCTAAGCAATTACTTTCTCTTCAGTAACAACTCCTCCCTTAGCTACATCTTCAGTGATTTTGGGTAACAATAATTTAATGAACCATTCCGCCAAAATTTGATCCGAAATGAAAACTTTCACTAAACGCCTTCTACGTCGCCATTCGTGAATATGATCAAAAATATATGTGGACGTGGATTGTTTCAGTGAAGTTAACAGTTACGTGCCATTGTCGTATCTGAAAGGCAACTGAAAATGAGTTAAGAAAGCAGTGGCTAACTGATTGAAAATATTAAAAGAGCCTCGTGGTAACTCAATGTACCATTTGGAGGCAAGACCAATAAGAGTTCGTTGAAAAATCATCAATGATCGAATTAGATGCACACCAGAGGTGATAAGTCATAAAGTGATTTGACGGATCCTCTCCTAACTTACCCTCGAATTTCGGTATATCACTGGGCAACTTATTAGGCATTGGCGGCCAATACGGAAGATAGAAAATTGGATCGTTCGTAAGGCGCGACAAATCAGGTAAATCCAAAGTTGCAATAAACGGTAACTGATGGTTAGGGTCGCGAAAACCTTGATTAATGAGACCAGTTCCGGGAGGAGGATATACAGGATAGCCTGGAATCAGATTTGCATTAGGAATTTTATAACCTCCCGGAAAACCAGGATTAACCGGACCAAACTGGGGTTGTTGAGGCTGTTGATAAGTATAGCCCGGATACGGTTGATACTGATAAACTGGGTTTTGTGCAATAGGACCGAATTGATACTGTCCCTGGTACAGTTGATATGTAAATTATGGTTGACTTGTGGAAATCGTACTTGTGCCAACTTGTCCCGCAGACATCTGGACCGAAGTCTGAACAATAGGTCCTGACTGTGGCACAAAGACTTGAGAAATTTGAACTGATGCAGGGATAGAGGAAGCTGGAGCTAGAGATACTCCAGAAACAGGTGTTGTAGGTTGAACAGAAGTTGCAGTAGTTGCAGCAGTTTGAGGCAGAGTCTGAGGTGTACTAGGCCCAGGCTGCTGAACTGAACCAGGTGCAAGGATTTGAACAGTAGGCTGCACAGGTTGTTGGGTTGGACCAAAAACCAAAGGTTGTCCAGGTTGATTAGGTAACTGCACATTAGGCTGCATAGTCTGTTGAGTTTGAGATGGATTCCACACCATGTTCATTCTGGGGTATTGACCCATAGAAGGTTGTGCATATGAAGGACCATAGCCTGGTTGAACTAGGGTTGATAATTAAGTGGTAAATTTCCAGCTCCTTCTAAAAATGATTGACCATAAGGTGGTTGGAAACCTTGAGTTGGGTACTGACCTTGAGGTTGATAACCCTGAGGCACGTATTGAATCTGGGGTTAATAAGGACCCTGAGAAATATACTGAGTCTGGGGTTGACCTTGGGGTATGTATTGTCCTGAAGGTTGATAACCTTGAGGTATGTACTGTCCTTGAGGTTGTTCTCCAGGGAAGTAATATTGTCCTACAGTTTGTCCTGGTAAAAAATTACCTTGAGGTTGCCCCCCAGGCGGTAACTGACTACCTTGAGGTTGAGGATTTGGAATATTACCAGACATCATATAGATTTGCTCTGCGTTCAACGTTTGAGCTCCATTAATACCAAATGATAATACTTGTTTAGTCAGTCGAGGAGTTGCTCCTGAAAAAGTACCAGAGAGTGACTGGTACCCCGAAGGAACAGAAGGACCACCGTATAAAAATGTTTCCGGTGATTGGGAAAACATAGATGAATCTCCTGACATGATCGATGAAGGATAATAACCTCTTGGTGTAGGATGAAAAGGAATTCGAGGTGGTGAAAAACTAAGACCTGGGTTTTCTAAAAAATATGTCAATGATAAATACCAAGCATCACTTCTAAAAGGACTATAGAATATTTATTCACGCTCCCTAAGATTCAAAGTCTGTTGGTTTTCGGGAAGAGTTACGTCTTCGTCTGGACTGACAAGTTCTTCAATAGATATGAGGTCAGAAGGAAGATTTTCAGTAATGATATTTCTTAACCTAGGTGAACCGGGATCACTAGAATTTGGAGTAACAAATCCTGAAGATGGTTCCAAAACAGCAGGTTCAGTGTCAGGCTCAGAAATTTCAGGTTCTTCAGCTAATTCACTGAAGGAGAAATGCTACCAGTAACTTCGGAAACTGAAATTGGCTCTTGAATATGCTCTGTTGTTGGTATTTGATAATCAGGGTGAACAACTATAGATGACTCTCCAGCTTCTGTTGATACGATTCTACTATCACTAGATGATACTAGAGCTCGCAGCCCTTCAAGTTGGCTTGGTGTATACTCAGGGGGCTTCCCCTGAAGTCTATGGGACTGTCTTGGTAATTCTGCCACAATTAAATATTAATTAATCACACGCAAACAAAGAAAATTTCAATAAAAACACCTAAAGTCTCTAAAGAAACAAACAACTGAATCACACGCCTAAAAAATCTAAGAGTTCAAACCACGCACAAACAGTAACTTCCCATACTAAAAACACTAGTTGGTGATGAAATCCAACTTAGTAGAAGTTTAATATAGAAATAGAGGTTTGGAACAGTTACCCTGACAACCTGCTTAATGAAACAGACTGGCACAAGTTTCTTCACAAAACCATCTTGAGTGAAGAGAACCCCCTAGAGAGTCCAAGTGAGTATATTCGACGTCTTCCCCAGGTACAGTGAGATCTTTCCTTCACCGTCACCTTAGGAAATAATCTTAAGTTTATGGATACTAAGGTTACCAACAGCAAAAAATACAACTGGGGGAACAATGTACGATCTGATTCTACGCGCAAGGGCAGAGTAACAAAGCTCAATCCCCTTGAAGGCTCCTCGACATGGTCAATCCGAGGTTTACCAACAAGTGACCCCAGGCTCCTCGACAATGGTTAATCCGAGGTTTACCATTTTTAATGCGCGCAGATCTTCTATCTTTCCCAATGAAATAGAATTGATTGTCTCAAATGTTCGGACAT
The DNA here is from genome assembly GCA_034641835.2 of Pinus albicaulis. Lineage (NCBI taxonomy): Eukaryota > Viridiplantae > Streptophyta > Pinopsida > Pinales > Pinaceae > Pinus > Pinus albicaulis. Next base: position 445,615,128 of record CM076582.1, on the reverse strand, counting down.
GATCTCATGATTAACTCCTTTAAGAGAAGCTTCCCAGAATGTATCAATTACAATTGGATTTATTTCCTATCGCAATATTTATCTACTTGTTTGTTTTAACTATCTTGGAGATTTAATTACTCCCTACTCCAAGATACTAGCCGAAGCTATATTGGTGATAAGAGCCCTAGAAATAGAAAAGATTACTAGATCAATTTTAATTAAGCGTTGTTTTTATGGGTTGTTATTTAAGTCAATAGGTACGGAAATGAAACTTTGATGGTGTGAAGACTCGACTCCAAACACACTAAAAAATGCACCTAAAATGATAAGCAATTCGTTTTTCTTTCAATGAAATTCTAGCTAAAAGAAAGAGTTCGAGAATGCAATTCTTTAAGAAACAATTCTTTCTTTCAACATGGAAATGAAAAGAAAATCTTTTTGTTTTTTCAATAAGAACTTAAAACGAGACAAATAATCAATGCTCACAATAAATCCCTTCACTTTTCAACACTCGAAACTACAAGAAACAATTTCCTTCAAAAGAGATCTACAAGTTCTAGAAAAACACTCAAAACTACAAAAAACTAATTTTGAGATCTAAAAACTTAAAAAATATAATTGAATAAAAGCTTCAATATTTTTTTGAGGATGTTTTGCTTAGTTGTTTAGTAAACTAAGGATTCATTTGCACAGAATAACAAACAAATCAAAAAACATCCAGATATGTTTTCTTTTGTAAAAATGAAATTCAGAACTTATAACAAAGTTTGTTCAAAGATTTGCAAAGAGAAAACTAGATCTATTTCTCACAAAGGATGGATTTCGCAACCAAGTCAGACTCATCAAGAAGACAAAAATACACCAGTGTGATCTAAGGTATTTCAAGCTTCTGATCTTTGAGTCACTACAGAGACAAAGTAAAAACAACTCCAAGCATGCAAAACTTCTAGAAAATCACTCAAAACAAAAAATACTACCGGAACTCACTCACAAGAGATTTTTGACAGGAAAAATATAGATATGGGTAGACACTAAGAGTCCTAAATCAAATCTAAACTTAACTGGAAGAAGAAATCGTAATTTTTTCAAAAAAAATTAACAGGGTTCATAGGCTCCAAAGGCAACAGGTGCGGTCTCGCACTGGTTACTCAAGGAAAGTGCGGAGATGCCCGCACTGTCTATGAAGACAGAGTGCGGTCCCCAGAAAACTTCAAGAAAAACAAAAAAAACTTCAAAAATTTTGAAAGCAAAGTAAAGCTAAGCTACCCAAGCCAGTATACATCAATCAAAAACCAGAAAAAAACAATTTTCTCAAGTCAAAACAAAGGAAAACCGAAAATCAAATTCTTTCCCCAGTGGAGTCGCCAATTTGTTGGCCGGATAAATCGATCTTGTGGACAAGACCGATCTCCCTAGTATCATAATATAGTCTAGCAAAAAACAGACAAATAAACCTATCTTTCTCTAGACATATGCAATTTATAAGTAAATACTATAAAGGTGTTAAGATCCTACCTTAGATCTAGTGCTTGTTCGTAGTAGTCATCCTCCAGTCACCTGAAAGAGTTATCTTTGAAGACTTGCAGTCACAAACAAGAAAACATTAAATAGCACCTGCATAGCAAATATTATAGATCATGCCTATTATGGTGATCAAGGAATCCATAAAATAAACAGTTAATTAACATCTTATTGAGAAAAAGAAATATATTTGTATTAACTTTGAATAGTAGAAGAACCTTACAACCTTTTCAGCCTTGATGTTGAACAAGTCCTTCCTGGGGTCCGAAGCAGGAATTTCCTTTACTTTGATAAGTCTTGCACTCCTTCAAACGAGATACATAGAGGTATGTAATCTCTCCTCATGAAATCTCAATTAAATAAGTCTAAGTTCCAACAGCACTATACCTCAAATAACACTAAAGCTTGAACTCCCTTTGAGGCTGCCCAATGCCTCTTTTTATAGTGCAAAGGAGGAGGTTACAGCTCCAACTATGAAGGGATAGAATCCTCCTTCAAAGGGATAAGCTCCTCACATCAAGGGGTTAGCTCCTTAAGGTATGGGATACATGAACCTCAAAAGAGTGGACTTGCCACCGCAAGATTATTTCCAGAAGCTTCTATAAATGACTGAAAGTGAGCTTTTTAGATTTTACTTGCACCTTTTTAACTTTTACAGGGGTCCGCACCCTTAATATAGAGAAAGTGCAGTCAGGTACGCAAGAGACATGACCATTAGGTGCGGGACCACAGGTAAGACTAAGAGAAAGTGCGATACCAGAGTTTTAGAGACTTTTGAGAGCTTTTCTCTTATTTTCAAGGCTTGATATGAGTAACTGATGTTTTAGACTTGCAAAGGAGGAAAGTATGAGTGATAATGAGCTCATACACATAGCAGAATGTCAAGGTGAAAATTTTCAATGTAACAGGCATGTTGGTACATGAAGTCACACTTTTTCCAGGTGGAAGGGATGATCTGAGAGAGGGATTGATTATAACATTTGGTTTCTTTCAATAAGAGAATGTCTGGATGATTCATGGCGATTTGATTTTTGATGATTTGGCATTTGGATTTATCGTTTAATCCTCTCACATTCCATGAGATGATCTTAATCATTGGGAATGTGGTTGAGGGGGGAAGAGGGTTTCCATTGGAGAAATGCGTCCCGAATTAACCATAAATTCTCCAAGATCTTGCAAGAGATGACTGTTAGATTTTCGACCCTTTTTCTTGGGTTCTTTTAAATTTGAGAGAAATTCCTAACTGCCATTTCATTTTATTCCTTTCATTGAAAAGGATGATGATGTCCACGGGGTATTGGATAGACGATGATCAGGTGATCTGTTAAGGCACTCCTTGATGTGAAGTCATTGGTTCAATTCTCTGCCCCAATTGGGGTGATATGTATTGGACATGATGATGAATATGTAGTCCTACCCAACTTACAAAAAAAAGGGATGATGATGGGGAGGTAATAGACCTTGAATTATTGGCTTGTTGGAGAAGCACATATTGGTGTCGTAGGAAGGCTCTGGCTACTAGTTGTATATGGTCCTCTGGGATTGATGTCAGATATTTGTGTTTCCAATATTTTGTAATTTGATGCAGATCCATTGCTTGCAACTCTGGATCTTGAAGTTCTTCTTCCTTCATTGGTTATAGAGGATCTTCATTAGGGTCTTGTGCACTTTGACATGGATCTGATGCTGCCAAAATTTCTTTGGCATTTTGAGATGGAGAGATGGTTGTGTCATTCTTAGTTGGGTCATCGGTGGGTTCATCTGCTTCATTAGTTTACAAAACAAATATTTTTTTGGCATTCTAATTGTTGGAAGGGTTGGAATATTTTCCATTATTTTTGGCAGTTAATTTCCAACCTAAGATCATTTTGAAGCCTTCTTCTACAGGATGGGTGGTTGCATTGGTGTGATTTTCTTCCAACGATGTGGGTTTCTTGGGACGATCCTTGAAGAAATGTACATAGGCATGGAAATGATGAAATCTAAATGGGATTTGTTCATAATCAATTACTTTCTCCCAAACCACATCTTCGCAGTTGAGATGAATGCTGGCTAGGAGGGTTTTTGTGAGATCCACGTAGACACACAATCAAGCAAAGGAGATGTAACACCTTGTCTTCGTGATATTTGATAGCATCACAAACTTACCTAGTTTTTTTTTTATGTGGGTTAAAATTTCTGGATCCTAATACTTGTGCAGTAACGAATACAATCGGAACCAAACCGAAAGATAAGATAAATCCTCTTTCTTAGGGTTGAATCTCAGAACCCATGACTTCATAAATAGAGTAGAGGGGCTCATTAAATAAGGCCCTCCTTGCAAAATATTGTCCATGTCTTCAACATTGTTGAATATAACTTTAAATAAACCCCTTGAGCCTAATTTTAATTCTGTTTTGCCCTTAATGGCCTAGTTTTTCCTTAACCCATTGAGCAGGGTCTTTTTAGAGGTCTAAGGGCCAATAAATTTGCATATCAATGCCTGCTCCTTAATTCATCCAATGGTGGATCCAATTTTTTTCCGTTGAGATCTCAAGAAGAGGAATGTCTTGAGCTTGAGGATGACATGGGTCAGTTTTTTGCGTTGTTTTGGTAGATTTTTCCTGAGTAGATCCATTGGTTGGTTTGTGGTTGGATATGGCTTGCGCTGCAAATCCTGGCTACATAGGGGAGGATTGAGAAGCACCGATTCGAGGAGATGGTTGTGTTGAATGGTTGGATACAACCGATTTGAATGAGCAGCCTCCATTGGCCCCCGAGGTGGGTGCCATCTCGGTTGCGGAAGGAACTGCAAAACATTCCAAAACGAGTTAGATGAAATAATTTTATGAACCTTTGGATATTGATGATAGTGAAGCACTTCACCCTATGCTAATGGTTCATAATTAAAGGTTAAGTTGGACACTATAATTTTTACTAATTTTTCATTTCCTGAACTATACATGTTGCTTCACATTTTGGAAATCATTTCCTTTTATGAGAGATAAAAAAAAAAAATTGCATTTTTAAATTGATGGAGCATAATGATAAGATGAGCTTGTCATGCCATTTCTTATTTTTTAATTATATTACTTTTAAATAATTATACTTTACATGTTTTTACAAATACACATATGTTTTTGCATACATAGAAAAGCTCTACACATTCTGGGGTTTGAACCTAGGTTTTATGTATGGTGGTGCCCCGTACCAAACCTTAAATCACAATATGACATATCAAAATAATCTTATATTATGCCATCATTATTATTTTATTATTTTTGGGGAATAATATTGTTGGGGAACCCAAGCGATGCTTCTTCACATTTCTGGATGGTGTCTCTAGTGAATCTATGGCATAGGCTAGCCCACCCATCCTATAGGAATTTGAACCAATCATTTATTAGTGAAAAACTAGACAAGTGCCCAACAAAATTGGCGACAACCAATTCAAACAAAATACATCTAACCAACAATTTATCATTTTGAAATTATGCTCAAGCAAGAATGACACCTTCCTTCATCAATGCTCTCTTACACATTGACACTTTTCTCTCTAATATGTTCAGAAGTAGCTACACCACTTTGGGTTTTGAATAGTCAAAACCTTGAATTTTATTTATCACATAAAATCTTAGTGATATAAGCATTTATTTTTCCCTTGTGCACTTGCAAATTTGTCTTCCTTGTGTTGATATTTTTCCATTTACACCACCTGTCAGTAGTTACACCACTTTGGGCTTTAAACAATTGGTACCTTGACTCACTATATTACTCAACAACTTAGTTGTACATGGATTGATCTTTCTCCCATGTAATTGCAATAGCCAAACCTTTACAATCTACATTTTTGCACTAATTTTTATTCAAAGTTTATAAAAAACCTAAGCATATTATTCCAACTAAATATGCACATGTCATTGATCATGAAACCAAGCATTAACATTCTTTCAAATATATGGGAGGAATACTTAAAGAAACAATTTTATTTCTTATCGTGTAGCAACTACTATGATTGTAATAATAGAGGGATGAAGCAAGACAACGAAACTAATATATACTTCTCTTTAAAAACTTCACATTCTATGTGCCAAAGTGGCATATTCAACAACATCTTCTCATTTAGGTAAATGCTCAAGTGGATATTTGTAGGGATAATACACTAAAATGGTGGAAATGTTATGTTACACGTTATTTTGTCACCATGACATTTATCTGACTATATACGTTCATCACTACCTATATTTTTCTCCCTTAGAGGTCAAAAACCCTATTGTTCCTAAACCAAGTCTTGGAATTGGAGAAAATCTCATTAAAACCCTAAAAATTCTAACTCCGCACTTTTCCTAGCTCTTTCATGCAGATCCGCAAATATTTTCTCTATAGCCTGCAGCACATCCGCACATTCTACTTATAAAACCTGTGGACCCCCATAAACAGTTAAATAAAGGAAAAATTAAGTTCTGGAAGCCCAGCTGGATGAATATTCTCCCAACTGGAAGCTTCTAGAGGCGCGATCAGTTCGAGCTTTATCCCTCCACTCATGGAGCTCTATTCCTTCACTCATGGAGTTTATCCCTTGGTATATGGAGCTCAAATCCCTTCATGAGAGGAATCCATCCCCCTCTTCATGGAACATAAACTACCTACATTTCCCTATAAATTGAGCTCATGTTTCAGTCTCAAGGGTAGCATGTATATTGTAGACATACATAAGGTAATTGCTGAAGAAATTCCCAATAGATACTCTCTACACTAATCATAATTGGTATGAGAATGATCACACACTCATGTCCATAACTTCATGCTAGTTCAGAGAGAAGAAGGGTTTTCAATATGAAGGAGGAACGATTGTTCAGGACCCCAGGAGGAATTTGTATAACATCAAGGCGACAGGTTGTAAAGTTACTCCTTTCATTCAAGATAATACATATGGATCTCCTTTTCTCATTGAGTTGTTCTTGTGTCTATTTGAATAATTCAATACTTGGATTCCTTGATCACTGAGTTAGATTAACTGTTCTCAATTATTATATGTTGCAGGTGCTTTTAATTCTTTTTTCTGTCTTTGATTGCAGGTTCTACTTACTGAAGAAGCCTCTTTGGAGTGATTGGATAAAAGGCTGCACCAAACGTCGAATTTCAAGGTAGGAGAATGTCCTCTTTCTTTGTTTATAATAATTCTGAATTGCAAATGATCTAGAGAAAATGATTTACAAATGGATGTTTGTTTTTAGCTATCCATAGGATACTAGGAAGATATCTCTTGTCCGCGAGAGGGATTTATCCGCATAACAAAATGGTGACTCCACTGGGGAATAGAACTTAGTTTTCCTTTTTATTTTTCAGTTTGAATTTTAAGAGTCTTCTGATTTTGATTAGTCTAAAAACCGGGTTGGGTAGATAAATTATCAGAATCCCTGAAAAGAAAATCTGAATTTTTATTTTTTCTATATTTTTCCTGACCTCCGCAGTTTTTATTTAAAGAAAGTGCGGTAGCCTCTGCAGAACCCGTAGAATTGTGGAAATTTTTTGAAAAATTAAGAATTCTCTTTTTAGGAACCAGATTACCAGATTCTCTGTGTTTGCCCCAACTTGTCTTGACTGTCAAAGTCTTATGTGTGAGTTTCTTTCAGCATTTTTTGTGTTTGTGTGATTTTTCATATGATTTGAATTTTATGAGTGAGTGTTTGCCCTACTTTCTTGCTGCTCCATATCAGAAACCTTCATATACCTTAGCTTACTGGTATGTTGTAGTTTTCTTGCTGAGCCATTGAACTTGTTGCAAACCTTGCTTTTATGAAAATTGAGTTTCATTTTCATTTGAAAATTTAGAAGAGCTTTTAGCTTGATAAGGCTTGAATTTCACATTAAATCATTGTTGGATGTTTTCATTTATGCTGAGATAAGTAGAAATTATTCTTGGTTCGATCACAAACTAAGAGAAAACGTCAAACTTTCTAGATAGGGTTCAAAATTAGAGTTTCTTCTTTTGTTTTTGAATTTTATGTTTTAAGGAGTTTTAGATATGATTTTCTTTTTGGAAATGGTTTGTTTAATGATTTATAGTTTCTGATCTGATTAATAAAGGATTTCATTTTGAACGAGTAATTGATCATTTTATGAAATTGAGTTCTCAAAGAAATCATCTTCTTTTCATAGATTTTGTTTAGGAATGAAAGAATTGATGCTTTGAAAATTGTTAAATCTCTCAATCTTTCCCTTAAATAAGTTTCATTGAAAATAAAAGAGTTGCACATTTCATATAGATGAATTTAGTGTATTTTTGAGTGAATTCATAAAACATCATTGAAGTTTCACTTCCATACCTTCTGTCTTAAGAAACAGCCAAATTTAAAATAAAATAAAATAAAATAAAACGCTTTAATAAAATCAATCTAGATATTTTTACATTTTCTAAGGCTCTTTTCCACCAACATAGCTTAGGCTAGTGTCTTGGAACAGGTTGTAATTAACATTCCAAGACAGTTCAAACAAACAAGTAGTGATCTTGCGGTAGGAAAAATCCAATTGTAGCATTTGTGCTCTTGGAAGCTCTTCTTAAAAGAGTCAAGCACAAGATCATGTCCGAACCAGTAAGGTAATCGTACCTATCTCATTGGGAAAGATAACATATGTGCAAGTATTAAAAATGGTAAACCTCGGATAGACCATTGTCGAAGAGCCTAGGGTCACTTGTTTGTAAACCTTGTATTATATCAAGAAGCCTTCAAGGACATTGAGCTAGTTACTCTTCCCTTGCGTGAATATCGGATCGTAGATTGTTCCCCCAGGTACATTTTTTCCCGTTGGTGACCTTAGTGGCTATAAACTTTAGGATTTTTTCCCAAGGTGACGGTGGAGGGAAGGTCCCACTGTACCTAGAGCAGATGTCGACTAGACTCACTTGGAATTTCCGGAGGGTACTTTTCACTTCGAGATGGTATAAGTGGAGAGACTTGCACCAGGCTGTTTCATTAAGTAGGTTGCCGGGGTAACTATTCCAACCGCCATTTCTACATTAAAATTCTACGACGTTGGATTTCATCACCAACTAGTGTTTTTAGTGTGGGAATATATTGTTTGTGTGTGGTTTGCTCTCTTATATTTTGTAGGCGTGTGATAAATTTGATTGTTTCCTTAGATACTCTAGGATATTTTGTTGAAATTTTCTTTGATTTCGTGTGTTAAAATTTTTAATCGTGGTTGAATTACCTAGACAATCACATAGAATGCAGGGGAAACCCCCTGAGTACACACCAAGCCAGTTAGAAAAACTTAAATCTGAGAAAGGAAAAACATCAGAGACTGGATCAACTGAACACGAAGAAACATCAATAATTATTCATCCTTAATACGAAGTAGATCAACCTCAAACAACGGCGAGTTCTCAAAGAAAAATTTCAATTTCTGAACTAGTTGAACTTGCTTCCACAACTAGTGAATTATCAGCTATTGAGCCTAAAATTTTTGAATAAGAAACTAAACCTACTACATCTGAGCCTGCTTCAGAGTTCATTACTCCAACCCCTGGTCGTCCTGATTCACCTAGAGTGAAGTATCCCATTATTGAGAACCTTCCTCCTCGTCTTATTAGCATTGAAGAAGTTACTAACACAGAAGAAGAAGTTGTTCTTCCTTCACATCAGGAATCTTTAGATATTAGGCCAAGTGAATCAATTTACTATAGCCCTTTCAAACAATATCCTTGGTATTCTCAGTTGACAGAATTTTTACACAATTCTGGTCTAAACTATTCGCCACCCCGAATTCCTTTTTACGCCATACCAAGAGGTAATTACAGACCTTCATTAAACATGTCTGGTGAGTCATCCATGTTTTCTGCATCACCAGAATCATATTTGTATGGTGGTCCATCTGTTCCTGCGGGATACTAGTCACTTTATGGTACTTTCTCAAGAGCAGCTCCTTCTCCCAACAAACTTGTATCATCATCTGGTCTAAATGAATCACATACTGAAACTTTGAGTGTGGAACACATTTACGTGATGTCTCGACATATTCCTAACCCTGACCCTCAAGGTAGTAACTTACCACCTGGGGAGCAACCTCAAGGTAGTAATTTACCGCCTGGGGGGCAGCCTCAAGGCCAGTTCATACCTCAAGGACAATATCAACCTCAAGGATAATACATACCTCAAGGCCAGTAGATACCTCAAGGAAAATATCAACCTCAAGGGCAGTACTCAATTCAGGGTCTGCAACCTCTTCAAGGACAGTACCCTATGCCAGGGAAACCATATTTCCAAGGACATCAGCCTCCTTTAGGGCCACAATTTTACCCATAACAGCAAATGTTTCAGGGAGGTGGGAATTATCCATCTAATTATCAAACATACATTCCAAATTATCAACCTGGTTATGGTCCATCTTATGCAACACAAACTTCAATGGGACCTCCATATTCTGGAGTAAACACGATGTGGGATCCATCATAAATTCAACAGAATTCGCAACCTAACGTGCAAGTACCCTATAATCAACCTCGTCAGCCAATTGGTTACATTCAAATCCAACAACCTATCCAACCAATGCTTCAAGTTATACCACAGGTATTTTCACCTAGTACAGTTCAGCAGCCTGGTCCGAGTACACCTAGAACTCCAACTCAAACTGTTGCACCAAATTCTGTTCAAGCTACCACACCTATCCCTAGAATTTCTGCAACCCCTATTTCTACAACCCCTCAAGTATCACAACAAATCCTTGTAGTCACTGCTCAACAACCTGGACCTACAGTTCAAACTACTGTTCAGATGCCCACGGGACAACCTGGTACAAGTAAAATTGTAACAAGCCAACCTCAGTTTGTTTATCAACCGTATCAAGGGCAGTATCAATATGGGCCTGTAGCACAAAATCCAGTATACCAGCATCAACCGTACCCTGGTTACATGTATCAGATACCAGCTCAACCTCAATATGGTCTAGCGAATCTTGGTTATCTGAGAGGAATTCCAATTCCAAATGCACAGGCTATTCCAGGATATCCTGGATATCCTCCTCCTGGTACTGGTATAGTTCCGCAAGGTTATCAATTTGCTCAGCATGACCCTAACCGTCGGTTTCCATTCATTGCAACTTTGGATTTACCTGATTTGTCGCGCCTAATGAATGATCTAATCTATTATCTTCCATATTGGCTGCCAATGCCAAATAATTTTCCCAGTGATATTCCTAAATTTTAAGGTAAATCAGGAGAGGACCCCTCAAACCATGTCATGACTTACCACCTCTGGTGCGCATCCAACTCTTTGATTGATGAGTCCATTCGATTATGATTGTTTCAAAGAACACTGATAGGTTTAGCTGCAAAATGGCATAATGAACTACCACGTGGCTCATTCAACAATTTCAATGCTTTAGAAAGAACCTTCTTAACACATTTTCAGTTTCCATTCAGATACGAAAATGGCATGAAACTATTGACTTCATTAAAACAATGTACGTCTACGTACATATCAGATCAGATACATGAATGGAGACGTAGAAGACGTTTAGTAAAAGTCTTTATTCCGGATCAGATCTTGACAGAATGGTTCATCAAATCATTACTTCCAAATATCACTGAAGATGTGGCTAAGGGAGGAGATGTTACTGAACAATAGGTCATTGCTCAAGCTCAGTACTTAGACCTAGTATATACACAGTCTGGTACTTTATACGAAAAAATTCCTGACTTACGACGTCCTGGTCAAATAACTGCAACTCCTTCAGGGTCTCATGTTGCAGATGGTGTAATTGGTCTGGTTAACACGAATAAAAGTAAGAAGAAGTCTTCAAAAACTACTTCCCCTATCATAACTTTAGTAGATTCACCAAAAGAAGATTCTTCCCTTGAAACTTCTGCCGACATTCATGTTGTAGATTCATCTACAGCTATATCCAAAACCGGTAATAAGAAGAAATGAAAGAATAAAAGTAAACAGACTACATATCCCAAAGAGAAAACTGAAAAGACTGAACCATCTGATGATAAACAAAAACCTCGTTATCCTTTTCTTATCTATGACGAGGATCACTATACTAAAGAGTGCCCACATCGATCTGAGGTCTCTAAATTCATCAAAGGTTCACCCACACTCGTTGTCTTGAAGGATACATTTCCTACTCAAGATAGCAAAATGATAGGATCTTCTTCACATTCATTGGCAGATATTTTAATGATGTCTGAGGTTATGGTTGCGACGCGATCACAAGACTATGGAAGTAAAAATCTTGTAACTGGTAAAGAGGTAGAAAATTCTAATTGAACACTAGCTACATCTCCTTCAGTTTATGATCCACTTCATATCGAGAAACCTAATCTTGATATAGTAATTAAACCGCCTACTAAAGTTTTACTTCGAAATCATCTTTCAATCCACATGCGAGAGCTGCTCAGAACTACAACATTGTTGAAGACTTGGCGATTTCCCCTTCAGCAATGTCGGCCTTAGAGGTGCTACAATCATGTCCAGCACAAAGGAAATTAATTTTATCAGCTATTGGAGCTATAGATCCTCAGGATTCTAACCTCATGGTCTTCGATCTAGAAAATTTTACACCGAGACTCCCTCATCATATGGCTTTTCAGATTCCGGTATTAGTAAAAAACAGACGAGTTTTTCGTATTGTAATTGATGAGGGGGCATCCATGTGCATAATGTCGTTAAATTGTTGGAAAAATCTTGGTTCTCCGACACTCAACCAATCTCTAACAATCCTTAAAGCTTTTTATGGAAGAGGATTCCATCCGTTTGGAATTTTATAGGATCCACCTATAGAAGTAGAAGGTAAAACTTTTAATCTAGATGTGGAAGTTGTTGATGCCCCTTTGGATTACAACCTTCTTCTAGATCAAAGTTGGTCTTATGCCATGACTGTTGTCATTTCATTTGTCTTTTGGTTAATAATGTTTCCACATAAAGGAAAGAATGTGAAAATTTATCAATTGTCATATTATTCGTCTGAACCATCTTCTACAGATAGTATCCAACATGTTGGAAAATCGACTATTCCCTATGAAGATGTTGGTGTAGGTTTACTAAAGGACTTCGCTTTGATGGGAACTTTTTCTATGCCTCCACCCAACGTACTGCGTACCATTGCTAACATCAGTATGATTTCATCAAGCACTATACCATTCGATGACACTTGGATAGTGCCTTCAGAGTCAGAAATGGATTCTTTCAATGGCGATATGCCTTTGAGTCCTTTTGAGATGGCATATGCAGCAGTGTAGTCATTTTCTAACACACTTTCAACTAATCTTGATCCAATGAATGTGATCATCGAATAATATTCTTCACTATCAAGCTCAGCCTTGACATCTATTTCCGATCCTTTTCAACAAGTGTTTCATACTGATGAAAGTATTTGAGAATTTTTGTCTATGGATGAATTACCCTGGGATGATCTACATCATAGATATTCGTTTTTACCTGAAATTTATAGGTTTGAAAATGATTTTTCGTCTATTTTTACAATTGATTATGTCAAGGAACCATAGAATCCAATATCGATTACAAATTCGGATTATGAGATTAATTTGGGAAACATTTCTACAACTATTCTTATTGACATATCAGTTAAACCTAGAGTTGTTGAAAACATTTATATATGTGCTTCTTCTACGATTGATGAAATTAATACATATAAAGCCCTATTTCAAGAATTCCGAGATATATTTTCCTGGTCCTACGAAGAGATACCAGGAATCGATCCACAGATTGTTGTTCATGAAATAAAGACATACCCGGATGCAAATCCTATTAACAAATATTACGTTTGATATATCAGCGAAAGGCTGTTGCTATTAAAGCTAAAGTTGAAAAACTACTACGAGCAGGATTTATTTATCCAATACCATTAACTTATTGGGTATCTAATATAGTTCCTGTTACCAAGAAACAAGGGACTATACGAGTATGTGTCGATTATAGGGATATTAATAAAGCATGTCCAAAAGACAATTATCCTACGCCCTATATAAACCAAATAATTGATGATTATGCCGGAAATGAAATGTTTTCATTTATGGATGGATTTTCTGGGTATAATAAAATCAACATACTCCCTGCTGATCAACCAAAAACAACATTCATATGTCCTTGGGGAACATTTGCTTATTGTAAACTACCTTTCGGATTAAAAAACCTTGGTGCAACTTTTCAAAGGGCGATGTCTTACGCTTTTCATGGCATCAAACATATTGTGCAGCCTTATCTGGATAATTTACTTGCTCACTCATTACACAAGGAAGATCATCCTACTCATTTACAAGCAATTTTTATGAGATGTAGGCATTACAAGATTCGTTTGAATCCGCACAAGTGTGTTTTTTGTGTGCAATCAAGATGATTACTAGGATTCGCTGTTTCGAAAGCTGGCATTCATGTCGATCCCTCGAAGGTTGAGGCCATCATAAATTTACCTCCTCCTTCCACACTTCACCAACTCCAAAGTTTTCAAGGGAAAGCAAACTTTCTACGTAGATTTATCCCAAACTATGTTGAGTTAACCAAAGGTTTTACCCGGTTGTTGAAACAGAATGTTCCTTTTATTTGGGATGAGATTGTTGATCGATCTTTTGATGCTCTAAAATATGCGTTAACCCATGCACCGTTATTTCATCCACCCAATTACAACCAGGACTACTTTTTATACCTTGCAGCCTTTTATTCCGCCATTGGAATGGTTCTAGTTCAAGAGGATGAATTTCACACTAAGCATGTGATTTACTATCTAAGTCAAAATATGAATATGACCGAAATTAAATATTCGCATGTGGAGAAATTGGCCTTGGCAACAGTTCAAGTTGTCCAAATATTTCGTCATTACATCTTGTTACGAAAGACAACTGTGATATCTAATTGCAACTTGATGATGTATATTTTGACAAAAAAATTACTCGGGGGCAAATACTCTAAATGGATTTTTATCCTACAAGAGTTTGATTTTGAATTCGAGAAATCTAAATCAAATAAATCACTGGTGTTTGCAGAACTTATGTGTGACTTTCCCAATATTGAGACGGAAACTGTGGTAGAGAATCCCATTGCAGATGAATCTATGTTTCTTATCAGTACGTTCGATCCATGGTATGGAGATATTATCATTTATATTCAAACCCAAACCTTTCACCCTGAGCTTTCATGTTCAAATCGATAGAGAATACATTATCAATCTCAGCAATACAATATTGTTGGAGACACACTTTATCGTCGTGGTGCAGATTCTATTTTTCGATGTTGCATAACTCACGAAGAGGTTGAAATGGTTTTGAATGACTGCCACTCTAGAGCATGTGGTGGTCATATGTCTGGGTATGCCATAGCCCAAAATATATTTCATGCTGGCTATTTTTTCCGTCATTGTTCAAATATTGTATTATTGCAGTCTGAAAATGCCATAACTGCCAAATATTTGATCGAAAGATGCGTGCGCCTCCAAATCCTCTTCACCCAATAATTGATGTCGGTCATTTTCCGAAATGGAGCATTGATTTCATTACATGTAACCCTCACTCGGCCGGGGGCATGGGTATATTATTCTCGTTGTCGATTACTTTAACAAATGGGCCGAGGCGATGCCTACATTCGCGGTAGATGGAAAAACTGCAGCTACGTTCGTATTCAATCATGTGATTTCTCGTTTTGGAGTACCCCAAGCTATTATCACAGACCATAGGATTCATTTTCGAAATACAATGATGACCAAACTTTCCGATCAACTTGGCCTGCGCCATGATAACTCTACTCCATATTACCCGCAGGCTAATGGTCAAGTTGAAGTCATTAATAAAGTTTTAACCACCATGATTAAATGGATTATCAAAACTCACAAATCGAATTGGCATACCATGCTTTTTTCAGCACTATGGGCATATCGAACCTCAGCAAAAACTGTTGTAGAGTTCACTCATTTTCAACTGGTTTACAATTTAGAAGCTGTATTATCCATTGAATGCGAAATACGGTCACTCCAATTAGCCATAGAGTTACTACCAACTACCTCTGAAGAGGAAAAACGCTTTTTGTACTTAGCACAATTAGATGAGACTCGGCGCACCACTGCATTAGCTGCCGAAGCTCATAAGAAACGTGTGAAAGTTCAGTATGATCGAAGTGTTACACCTCGTGTTTTTTTAGAGGGTGACCTAGTCTTTGTATATGATCAAGCTAATGATAAGCTAGGAGCTGGGAAATTTGAACCAATGTGGCATGGTCCTTATATTGTCAAGCGAGTGCTTGCCAAAGGGGCCTATGAATTGACTGATTATGACGGGGTCTCTTTAGATAAGACCAGAAATGGTCTTTATCTGAAGAGATATTATGCTTGATTCTCGTGTGAAGATCTCACTTGTATATTAGTTATTTTTCTAGTTAGTGTGCCTTAGATTAGTTAAGTATGCCTAGTTTAAGTTTGTTTTTACTACTATCACTGTTTATCTTGATTACTCTTGATATTGCAGATGTAGACATCCCTTCAAATGCAAATTTTTTTTGCTGATGGCGCCTTTCGTAGTACACGGAATATTTCTTCCGCGGCTTGGGTTATATATTCACCCATTGATGAGTTATTTTCTATGCATGGGATAAGCCTTGGTCAAACAACGAACAATATTGCAGAATATAGTGCAGTCATTGAGTTATTATCTGATGCCATTTCATTTGGTATTCGACGTTTGATCATTAGTTTAGATTCAGAACTCATTGTATTACATTTAAACAGAGTATACGCAATTAAAAATCCAGTGTTATTGAGATTATTTTTGAAGGTTCGTCTTTTGGAAATACAGTTTGATTACATCGAATATGGCAACATATTTCAAGAAATTTAAACACATTGGTTGATGCATTAGCTAATTGTGTTCTAAATATACATTTGCAACGTTAAAATAGTAAACCAAAACAACATTCGATACACGTTGAACAAGATACTCATAGAAAGTAGTAATATCATAGATAGGTTTGTTTTCAAAAAATATTACATCATTTAAGATCATAGGTTTAAACACCTTATGATTTGATAGATATTGACACAAAAAAAAAATATGTCAATCCACAATGATCATCCACTATCTGTGATGATGATCATGGTAGTAAACTATGGCACGTGCCACCTTGCACAGGAATATCATAAATTGTCTTGGTACACTTGTAACATGTCTCTGAAGCCGGAGAGGAATGTCATATATCCTGTCTCGGGAATATCAATGGTTAACCTCTCCAAATTGTGTTCCATATCAGTTAGGATCACTGCTGCCTGATCCTGTGGTGGTACTATAGGCTCTGCTTGCCGCCTTTCAAAGCGGCAAAGTGTAGTTGGTCGTCGTGGACCAACCTCTGCATTTAAAATTTTGTTATCAGTATTGGACGACAAAATATATATATATATATATATATATATATAACACATCAAAATGATTCGCTTACCTGATTCATCCCACTGTGTCCCTGGAGGTAAGGACATCTCAATATCACCTCTGATATCTATACCTGCATACAGGAAGTCTTCAATGGTGAAGATTTGATTCTGCAACCACATAAAGTACGCCGGAGTGAACCGAACCACTGAAGTGTCGTCGCCACCATGGCGAGCCATTAATGCAACCCAATGTACCATCTGAGGTTCTCTAGGCTCCCCATGATCCACTGGAATAAGTTGAGGGGCAAGAAGTGGAATTCTCTCCAAAGAAAAATAAATCAGGATGGCGCCATAACCAAAGTTTTTTAACTTTGTGTTCTTAGCTCTGGTTAGTTGGACTTTCATGTTGGCCAATACCCCTTCGCACCAATTGAAAATGGTGCCTTTGAAACACTCCACTGCGGTCTGCATTTGAGATTTAGTGGCTACACATGGAGCCGCACTTCCACACAACCTGGTTACTGTGAATGCAATCACTTTAAGATCTAATCGCAAGATAGTTTTTATGTATAAGCGATTATCCTTTGGATCTGCCTCATCATTGCAAAATTGTTGTTTGTAGCTAGCAACGGGTGGGCCACCCTGTCTAGCCCCAAACAAGGATATGTTTTCTCCCCTTCGGGACAATCCAGTGAGAAAATAAATATCCTCGACCTCAATTGTGAACCGATGGTCACCAATGATAAAGCATTGATCTTGAACATCCCATTTATTCACTAACCATGTCATCAGCTCTACATGTGCTTTCATACCCTGAATTGCCGAGAACTTATATAAACCACAATTTTTTAACACTCGCATTGTGTGAGGATCATTCATGGCTTCATTTTCTATAGCCTCATGCTCATGTTATCTCCACTCTAGCATGGTGAAATAGTCTGCAAATGGATGCATTTGAAGGTTAGAAACCATTGGAATCAAAAAATTTAACCATTTCTAGGAGAATTTGTAAATTTCAAAACGCTCACAGTGCCTCCGTAGTTTTTTTGCAGAGACAATGTGGGCGTCCGCATGGGCTCTGCATAAAAACCACGGTCGCAGGTAGCGCATGCATAACCTGCGGACCTCCAAGGGCGCATTTTTAACACAATTTCTCCTTAAAAAATGAAATTAAAAACAAAAAAGAGAATTGAAACGGATAGAAATGAAGAGTGAAGTGATGTGGATTACCTGGTTTTAATGAAGCACGAATTGAACAGATGGTTCTCCTGATATTGGCTCCGGAACTTTTTTGCCAAAAGCTCTCAATTTACTACTCTGAAGATAAAAGGTGAAAATGACTTTGTTAAACTCCTTTTTATAGTTTTTGAATGAATAAAATATTATATTTTGTTTATTTTTTACTTTAAAAAGCTATTTTTCAATATTTTTACTTCTTTGGAGCAAGTATGTTTAATTTTTTGAGTTTTTGTGCAATTTACAGGATTTTGGTGAAAAAGAATTATTTTGATGATGAGTATACTTTTATCACATTTTCAGGCTCTTGAAAATTACAAAAAAGCGAAACCCTGGAGTTCTCTTTTAAGCCCTTTTCAAACTCTCTAAATATGAAAAGATCGCTGAGTACTTGACTATTCGAACGCGATAAAGGAAATGAACAGTTGTCCCTTCAGTATAAGTTTACCCCTTTTCCGGACTGAAATGGACTATTTACGAAAAAGGTATACGTTGACTAATCATGGTCAATAGAGTTCTCTCCTGCATTATTTTATCATTTTCCGAGCTTGAGAGACTAAATTTACGAAAAAGTACAACCACGAAGTTTACTTATGTTTTTCTTCTGACTCCCTAAAACTGAAAAACACAAAGTTTCTCCTATACTGGACTCGTTAAAATTTAACAGTAAAGGACCTGTCAATTACAAACAGGAACAAACCACTCCTTCTTAGGGTTCGATTTTAATACTAATTTGGACTCATCCGAAGGAGGAGATTACACAACAAGCAAATGTTATCCTCTTCAAGCTTGTCAAAAATAAATAGGTACTTTCCAGTAATGGTGGGGGGGGGGGGGGAAGAGAAAATGAATCCAGTTGTCACCCTTGTTTTAAAAGCAGTATACCACTCTTGAACACGACACTTTTTGTCACACTTGTACTTGGGTTGGGAAAATCCTTTGTCTAACAGTTAATCAAACCACATTGAAAGTCTTCAGCCGGTTTCTGGGTATTAGCTTTAGGTCAATTGTTACCAAACCATCTACAGCGTCGTTATGTGTTCAAGAGATAGTTTAAATAAATAATTCATTGCAAACATTTGTCTCCATTCGCGTTGACCATCCCTAAGTCAGTCCTTGCAAATATTTCTTCAAAACTTGATCTAATGGTTTCGTGTCATAGGCTTTCCTACGACAGGTCGCTTTCTATCGACAACAGCTCATCATTTAGAAATTTGATCTAGAATCCTATCAGTACCTTGGGATCTACATGCCTTAATGGCAGGTTTCTCACCTTCGACGATAGGTTGCATCATTTACCTTTGATCGAATGATTCCATGAAGTGTTCGACTGCAAATAATTCATTCACACTTCATGGATTTTATTGAGTACTTTGAGATCCATTATCATTATTGGTGGTTTCTATCACACTTGTTAACAGTTTACATCATTGACTGGTAATCAAGTGGTTTCTACCATGTTCAACTTCGACACAATCAATCGAATGGATAGAATCGTACTAGTTCAGGAAGCGGAAATCAAGACCCTGGATCTATTTTCCACCATCCAGGCTGCGAGGAGTTTTATTATTCATGATATAGTAGACTAATTATGACATATGGTTGCATCCATACTATTTAAAATTGTGACCTCGCAATCATCAGAGCCACAATATTTGCAGCACCGGAGGCACCAGGTACGTTAGATTTCAAGGAGAGGGATCGTGAATCACACCTTGATGTGCTTCACCTTGACTTCTCTCTTCCACTTACTACATAGTGTAGGCTTAATATAGATAAAGATCAAGGGATTCATCTAGATTAAGCATCTCAATTAAAATAAACCAAGGTTTTGCATTTCACATTAGCTTAGATATTGCATTCATTTCTTGTTGATCATTGGTGATTGGAATTGTGGGCTAAATTTATAATTTGCATGAAATTTCTTATTTATTTAAGGTTTATTGCTCATATATCGGGTTATCTTAATCTTCAAATTTCTGTGCTAATTCTTCTTGCAGCATTATTGTTATTGTAACTTTGAGTATTTATTTCTTGCAGGTTTCTAAATTTCCATTAAGCATTGTAAAGGCATTGGTTTGTTTAGGATTATATTTTGTATTTTCCTTATCGATCCGAATTGAATTTATCTTAATATACATTTCTCTTAAACTTTCACACTTGCTTTAATTAATAATCAAATTACACTAATAACAATTTCCTTGTCTTTAATCTCCTAGACTTGTTGTTCCAACAAGTTTTTATTCATTATCATCCTTAGGGACAACCCCCCTTGACTTAGCTAGGAGAGACTCTAAACAGAGTGAATAGGGCTTTATAGTGACAACCCCTATTGTGAGTGTTGCGCCTCAGGTGTACACTTTAGGCGACAACAGAACCCAAAGGGCTTGTTGGTTGATAATCACTAAGTAGTGATTGTGCCTTATAAGGTTGATAAATCCATTGGAGACTGTATTGGTTGATATACTTTGAAAGGTGGAGGCATAAAAGGGTAGTGGGTTGATAACACCTTATGGTAGTTCCATGGGATTGTGATGAGAGCATAGGTGGAAGTTCCACTAAGCTGCTAGTGAGTGCACCCTTGTTCCTTCATAAGTAACAAAACTGATAAAACCTCCTTATCATTAATTTTGTTGGACACCTAATCCTTTAAGGGTTGGTGTGGAAGTCTAACAATCAAAGGGAGTCCAAGAGACCACTTGGAATATGAAACCAAGGGTCACTAGACTTGTATAAATATGTATGTCGTGTGAATAGTAAATACATTCAAGGCTTATCATTCATACTTTTGTCTTCTCCATGTGTGTGTCTAACATGGTATCAGAGTGGGCGAACTCTGGCCCTGCTCCAAGTTGAGCCACTTGTTGTGTGGCCTCTCTACATGTCAGTTATGCATTCCTTGTTTTTGAAACTGCAGAAAAACACCACTCTAACAAGCTACATCGATTTTGAGATGGTCAGTCAATGTTTTAGTTGGAGTTTCTTTAAAAAAAATTCAAAACAAATGACACCTATGCCAATTAATATTCAATCCCTGACACATTCCCTATGATGCTTGTCCACCTGCATTCCCTACACTACCTGTCCACTCTTGCATACCACATTGTAATACTTCAACCAACCTCTGGGGCATATTTGTTTCTTTAACGATTGTTTTTTCAGGATTGGCGAATGAAAAAGCTCAGTGTCTCTCTTTGGTATGGTGTCTGCCCTCGCTTTTTCTTATGTACAAGATCAGATCTTTCAGACTCCAGCGCTTTGAACCTCTTCGCTTTATTGAGCTCGAGGACGAAGAAGAAGAAGAAGAGGCAATGTTCTTGGAATTCTCATCTGCATCCCCTGCTTCTTCATCTTCTAATTTGGAAGGCTCTCCTTCTACCCATTGAGTCGAGCTTCTGAGTGGTTATAGTGATCTAGTTTTTCGATGGCGAGATTTTTCCCAACACAAACGGTCTCACTCCCCTTCTCCCACATCTTATCGTTGTGTTTTCCGTTTCTATAAGCAACTTGAAAAATTGTCAATGCTCGGTTGATTTTGCATTTTGATCCTCCCTCTAGATTCAGCATATATCGCTTGTTAAATCCCCTCATTGATTCTTGTAATGTAATGTGAGTGTTTTATTTTATATAATTTTGGTGTGCCCATAAGTATCTTGTAGATGGGTTGTGTTATTTTGTTTCAAGAAGTTGGGAATTCTATGATGCTTCCCAATATCACCATAGTTAATACCACGTCACTATCCCAATTCAAACCACTCCATACAGTGCTCCATATTGTCCATAACATTGGCTTTGTTTCACATGAATTAATTAAATTCCATCTACTAGTGTACCTGCCCACTCATTCAAGGTTTGTGCAGTGGGATGTGTGAGTGTTAATCTTGGAAGTGCACATATTACCATAGTTGTAGGTTGTGTGTTCAATTTGCAGGGATTTGATCTGTAAGTTCTGTAACCTTGTCAAGAATGAATTTTGATCTGACCCGACTTGAGCCTCATTGTGAGAAAATTTGGTTTGAGCAGTAATAAAACCATTGTTCCAATCGAAACCAGATTCAGGTCGCAGCTCTGTGTGAGTGCCAATGGACTGGTTGATTGGATATTGACGTAGCTTAGGTTGAGCCTCATCAAACTGATTGATTGGAAATTCCCCCAACTAGGGCGGAGCTCCATTAGACTTACTAATTAGAAACTTAGCATGTGCACATATTTGCCTTCCCTATCCCATCGTGGAGCACTTAGAATCTTGTAATTACTAGGACAATCACCGAAAGTATTGCGCATTACCAAAAAAACCTTCTGAGGTGTCCCTGGTATTCCATGTTCAAGGAAGGCATGCATCATGCAAGCATTGTAAATGTTTATACAAAACGCTATCTTCTATCGATATGTCAATCCCTTTATGTTTGTAGAACATAGTTTGTTGACAAGAAATCTTAATCTTCTGAATAAAGAAGCACAACATGGGAGTTGACCCAAGTCAAATGAACGCGCAGTGATGTCATGGAAATGTTTGTATAGACTAATATATCTCAGGATTGATTCAGAACAAACACCATAAGGATCTTTGAAATGTATTTCTTCTAAACATTTTGTAGCTATTTTACGGCTCAAAGGGCTTCTCGAGCCATAGATTTTTTATCTTGAAAAAGTAGATCGTGATGCCATTAAAGAAATATGAAACGATTGTGGTATTGGAAAGTATACTTTGATTTTTTCTGTAGCCACTGATTCGTTTCCAAAGAGGGATCCTCTACTTTTTCCCCCAACAAGACTCCCTCCATATTTCTATCTTGATTGTGTTCCACTCACCATAATTGATACATCATCTAGACTCGAGGACCGGAACAAGCTAGAAGAAAATTATAAAGTGTTTGATGAGTATTTTTTTTAAGCTAACAAGACCATCATGTGCATTTGAAAATTTTGATTTGTCAAGGACTCATGGAATTTGGGCTATCAATCACTTGGAATTTTCTGTGAATATTTAAAAAAAAAAAAAAACACTTTACATTTGGATACATATTTTTGATAATTTTATGCAATAAAATCTATGAAGAGTGAAGGTATGTGTGTGCATATATAAACTACTGGTATTGTAGAATTTATTCTTTCACTGTGTAAAACAAGGATGCAAGTCTCTACCTCCATTCATTGTAAGGGTGTTGCAAGCAACATTTATGGCCAGACTTGATGATGCATTAGAATTGTTAAATACCTTAATCCATTCCAATGTTGATGGGATGGTAAACATCAGTAGGGACACTTTGTCAAACATTCAAAAATGTATGCAAAATGCACAATAACAGATTGATTTTTTGCAGCTTGAATTTCAGCTACAACAAGAGGAGTTACAGCAGAAAAGGCATCCTTTTGAACTTGTTTTTGCTCATAACAATCCCCTATTTGACTTTGAAACGGGATCCTATCATGATCCGGATTTATGCAGGAACGCAACATAATACACATATAAGCATAAATACAAATATGTAGTGGAAATAACACTTCATTTCATTAATATAAAATAACTGAAATTTGTTACAGAAAGAATGGAAATAAACTAGCTAGGGCGCTGGTAGATCATCTCTTAGAAGAGATGTGGTGGCTACAGGCCGCTAAACTATGTTACAATGAGGCTCAAAGGCCTATTTATTATTAAGAAACAATGGAAAACCCTAAACATCCAAAAACCTAACCCTAGAAGATGAAGCGCCAAAACTATGGGCCTCGTTTGGGTAAATTGGTACATCAACTTCCCAGGGATGTAACTTTGGCATACGACCTTTGTTTGACATGCACAATATCTCATTATAAAGATCAATCCGACGAATACAAATTTTGATGTGACCAACATTGAAGGAACTTACATGTTGCTCCCGGTTTTCCCAAATAACGTCGTTTAGGGCCTCAAAACAGCTTTGGAAGTTCACGACCCGAAAAAACTACTAAAAATAGTAAACCATGCTACAATTAAGGAAACTAAAAAACTGAAAGAAACAATGGTGGGGCCAATCTCCACCTAGATCATTCATCCCCCCTTAGGAAGTAATGGTCCCTGTTTCATTAAGTTCCTCCATGATATGAGGAAACTTCTGTTGAAATTGGTCCCTGGTGAACCACTTGCGTTGGTGCAGGAGTTGGCTAGCTTTGACAATCTGATACAGTTAAATCTTATGTTGGAAAGTGTTCCTGATTTTCATGTCCATGATACAATCTATGGTGGCCTGTTCCTTGCAGTCTGGGTTTAACTATTGGTGTGAGTTGTTCTGCAATGTCGGAGGTGTCCAGTAGAGGTGGGAAGTAGGGTCGAAGGTGGTCCACATTGAATACTGGGTGCATACCAAGGAATGGTGCAATATTGAGCTCG
Organism: Pinus albicaulis; assembly: GCA_034641835.2. NCBI lineage: Eukaryota > Viridiplantae > Streptophyta > Pinopsida > Pinales > Pinaceae > Pinus > Pinus albicaulis. Next base: position 445,590,671 of record CM076582.1, on the reverse strand, counting down.
AAAGAATTGGCCCCTACAACCTTGGTGATGGTGTACGGCCCATATCGGAGCGGGTGAAGCTTGTGGTGGGGTCCAGTTTGGTGCTCCTTCTCCAAATGTAGCCACACTTTGTCACCCACCTGGAAGTTGTGCGGCACCTGATGTTGATCATGTCGTTGCTTGTACTTAGCATTGGCTCTATCCAATATGTCATGAACCAATTGGCGGATGTGTTGAATGCACTCAATGAATTTTTTCTCTTTATCAGCTTCAGACTGGACATGAGCTGAATCGGCCTGAGTAGCCGCAAATGGCATGGCTACGTCAATGGGACATAGTGGTTGGAATCCCAAGCCCACTTGAAAGGGGATGTGGTCAGTTGAGTTGTGGAGAGATCGATTATGATTGTGTTGTACATAGGGAAGGCTCTCATCCCAGGTGTTTGGATGCTTTGAATTGTACATGCGCAGAATGTGCATGATCATCTTGTTGACGACCTCTATCTGGCCATCAGTTTGTGGATGGAAAGTTGTGGACTTGGTGAGCTTGGTGTCCAGCATTGACCAGAGGCTGGACCAAAATGTGTTGAGGAACCTGCTGTCCCGATCTGAGATTATAGACTGTGGGATCCCAAAGTGCACCCACACTCGTTCAAAGAAGAGTTTAGTAGTGGCTTCTATTGTAATATTCTTCTTACAGGTCACCATAATGGCCATCTTCGAGAATCCGTTGACGACCACGAAAACACAATCATTTCCATGCTTAGTAGAAGGAAGGCCCGACATGTAATCCATGGATATGGAATCCCAAGGTCGACTAGGGGTAGGTAGAGGAGTATAGAGGCCTTTCTTCTTGATGGTCGGTTTGTAAATGGCACAAGAAGTGCAGGATCTGATGTACTTCCCGAGATCCTGTCGAAGGTTCGACCAATAGAAGTACTTCTATAGTACTGCCACTGTTTTCTCAACCCCAAAATTCCCAGCGACTCGACTATAGTGCGCTTCCCAAATCATCTTGGCACGCTCACTTGAAGGAACACAAAGGTGTCCCAGGTGAAATAGCATTGCATCTCGGAGGTGAAAACTTGGAACTTGCGTACCCTCCAAGGGTGTCTTGTATGTGTGGTTGAATTCTGGATCACTGTTGTAGAGAAGTGGCCAATCAGAAGTCTCATGCCCACAAGATTTGATAACGGTGGTTAGCGCCAAGATCGATGGTCGACTGAGGTAGTCTGCAACATTATTGGTGCTACCCTTCTTGTACTTTATGTTCAAATGAAACTGTTGCAGATATGTGGACCACTTCTGATGGTGATCGTTCTACAACTTCCCTTGTGTCTATATGAACTGCAGGGGTCGGTGGTCTGTGTGGATGACCATTTCCTTCCCCAAAATTTAATTCTTCCATTGTCGAAAATCCTACACAATGGAATACATTTCTTTTTCATAAGTGGGATACTTGTGGAATGTGTCGAACAATATCTCATTGTGATATGCCACTAGATGCCCATGTTGAGTAAGAACTGCCCCAATAGCATAGTCAGAGGCATCTGTCTCAATCTCAAATGGTTGTTGCAAGTCTAGTATTGTGAGCACGGGGCCAGAGCAGAGGCGATGTTTTAATTCTACGAATTCCTTCTATTGAGATTTTGACCAAAAGAATTTTTCTTTCGCTCCTCCCTTGGTTCCTTGACTCAAGGGCTAAGTGATATGAGAAAACCCCAACACAAACTTGCAGTAGAAATTATCAAGACCCAGAAAGTTGCGAAGCTCTGTTAGAGTGATTGGGGTTCTCAATCCCGAAAGACATGAATCTTGGTTGGATCCACATGCAACCCCCGTTCATCAATAATGTATCCTAGATACTGAACCTGGGCTATGCCAAAAGGGTGCCTCTCTAAATTAGCACACAACTTGTGTTACCACAGTGTTTGGAGGACCTATTGGATGTGGTGGAGGTGCTCTTCCCAGGTCTGGCTAAAGAGTGAGATGTCATCAAAGTACACTACTACAAATGAGTTGGTGAATGTCTACAATATGTCATCCATTAGCCTCATGAAGGTTGGAGGAGAATTATCCAACCCGAAAGGCATGACCATCCATTCAAAAAGGCCCTCCTTGGCTTTGAAGGCAGTCTTCCATACATCGGAGGATTCGATTGGTACCTAGTGATACCCGGACTTCAAGTCTATCTTGCTGAAATATTTCGCCCCTTTGAGTTGGTCCAGAAGATCATCAAGCTGTGGGATCAGGTACCTATTATGGATAGTGATCTTATTCAGCGCTCGATAGTCAATACAGAGTCTCCAAGTCCCATCCTTCTTCTACACCAACATGATCAAGATCTCACAGGGCGTTGAACTCGGAAGGATGTGACCTTTTAGCAGCAGCTCCTGAATTTTCCTCTTGATTTCATCATTCTCTAGAACAGAGCACCGATAGATCGGTCCATTGGGCAGTGGTGCACCTGGGGTCAGATCGATGTGATGCTTGACCTGATAGTGGAGAGGCACCCCTACTAGTGAGGTGAATATGTCCCTATACTCCACCACGACCTTGTCCATTTGTTGTTGTCGTGCAGAGGATCCTTTTCTGGAGCTCGAGGCCATAGTCTTCTTCTTGCCCTGAGGGTGGATCATTAGGAAACAAAAATCCCGATTTTGGAAATTATCTTACTGCATTGTTTTTCAGTAACCAAAGAGATAGAGGAAAGCGATGGTACCTTTGCTATCCTGTAAAACATATTTCCCAAAGTAACAATAATAGCACGAGGTTGGGACTCATACACAACATGTCGCTTTGCACAAGCATGGTTGGCCTAATAATACATCACAAATATCAATAGGAGAAACGTCACATAATACCTCATCTGTGAAGGGCTTGATGTTGTAGGGAAGGTGACACTGTTGGCTGACGCAGAGATCCCGTCCTTGGTGAAGCCACCCGATGGTGTACGGATGAGGGTGTGTTGTGGTTGGCAAGCCCAACTGCTTCACGGCCTCTGCTAAAATGAGGCTATTTTGGCTCCCACTATCGACAATGAACTGTAGCGGGGAACCCTTTACCCATATCTAGGAGTGAAAGAGATGGTCCTCCTACTCTAGATCTTCTGGTTCCTCCTTCTGGATATTCGTGGTGGTGGCAGCGGTGGCGTTGGGCTCTGCATCAATAATCTGCTTCCCTTTTTCATTCCCCTTCTCAGGTTCTGATTCAGATTCAGAGCATGCATCTGATTCTTAAGCCCTCATCTCAGCCACCAATGACTGCTTGGCCCGACACTCAAATGTGTTGTGAGTGGAGCTCTTATGGAACTCGCACCACTTTCCCATGTCCTTCTTCGGCTTTGCGATGTTTTTCTTTGCTTTCAGTTTTGGCAGGTTGTCTTGGGACGCCATTCCTTGGCTTTGTCCTTTGTTCTATGGTTTGGGGGCACATTTCCCTTACTTTTGATTCACATAACAAAAGTCTCGCTTCTTCTATTTGAATTTCTGCTCAATCTTGGCAGCATACAGGTATGTTGTACCAAGAGAGGAGATGTCGAGGAACTCCATTTCCTCCTGAATGTATCTGTGCAGACAACTACGATAATTCAGCACCAAATGTTTCTCTGAATCTTTGATACCCAACTTTGTGCGTGTGGTATGGAAAAAATTCGTCAACTCATGCACATCTTGATCCCTTTGTTGCCACAACGTAGCCCATTGTATGTATTTGTCCTCGTAGCTCCCCACGGGATAATATTGTTCCTTGATGGCGTCTCGGAAATAATTCCAAGTGGGTACAGCTGAGAACTGAGAGGGTTCGCCCTCGTCCTTTTTCTCACAGTAGGTTTCCCACCAGTCCTTGACATGGGGGGTAGCTTTGAGGAGTGCAAAACTAATCTTCTCCCAGTCATAAAAGTCATGAACGGAAAAATATCCTTCTAATAGATTCAACCATCTATCTACGAAATTTGCATCTATTTGGCCCTCAAATGTGGGAATGTCAAAGTTTGCTTGTACCTTAAAAGGAGTTGTGCCTCTAGAGTCGTTGTTGCATGTAGATGTGTTGTCAATGGGCAGTCGTTGAAGGATCTAGGAAAATTTATCCATCATCTCGTTCCTTTGCTTTTTAAGGGCCTCCTCGAGCAATATTTTGATAGGATCTCCTACTCCCTCATATTTATTTTCATCCCCCATGGGCGGTTGTCGAGGTTTGCGAGGTTTATCTTGCAAAGGTTCAACCAGATCGAGCCCTAACTCCTTATACCTCGACCTCGTTGGGGACATACAAAAGAAGATCGAGAAAGAGTAGACCGCTCTAATACCATTGATCTGGATTTATACAGGAACGCAACAGAATACACATGTTAGGTCCCTATATTACTAGTATAGTTCCTTATTGTTATTAGTGTAACCCCTTTATTGTTATTATTGTACGCTTGTAACCCCCATTTTTTTATTATTGTGCCCTTAAATTATTATTTTTAGGTCGGCTAGGATTACATTGTGGCCCACTAGGATTACATTATGGCCACATGGGCTCCTATATATAGAAAGGAGGTTTTGTAAATTGTATCATCAAAGAATTGTTCATTTATGTAATGTATTGGAGGTTTCCCCCTCAAAGTGGCTCATTTCTAAGGCGTTGATATCTCTTTTCTTCTATTTTTGGAGTTGGTTACACAACATTTGGTATCAGAGGTTTGGATTCTAGGGTTTCGCTACTCCAAACAGGTCATCGTGGCATTTTCGCTATAACTTTTTTTCTACAAAGTTTCAGAAGCTGAAATTTTTAGGGTGCGAAGCCGAAATCCTGAGGAAGATCGTCTAAACATTTCAGAGCTTGTTTCGCAATATTTTTGGAGATATGATCTGTGGAAGTTAGGTCTTTTTTCAGGCTCCTAAAAAGGTCATCGTGGCATTTTCGCTATAAATTTTTTTCTACGAAGGTTCAGAATCTGAAATTTTTAGGGTACGAAGATGAAATCCTGAGGAAAATCATCAAAAAATTTCAGATCTTGATTCGCAACATTTTTGGAGATATGATCTGTGGAAGGTGGTGCTTTTTCAGGCTCCCAAATTTCATCTCAAAGAGGTGATCGTGGGAAAAGTTCAATAAATCTCTCTCTGGGCATCGGATTGGAGTGCCGTAAAAATTGGTCACAAGAAAACGGACTGTAGTTTCTTGGCTATCAATTTCAGAAGCGAAGGATGAAACAATGACACGTGGAAAGTCGTACAAGTTCACTCTACTGAACCAGTCCATAATTAGGTCATTGTGGGAGATTGGACATAACTTTGTCTTGGTGAATCCAAATCAGGTCAGACCTGTGGCATTCAAAAGAGAATTCATAGGGCTACTTCAGTGCTAAATTTTAGATATTGAAGAGCCTCAATCACAGAGATAATCAAATTTCAATATCGAGCCCCTCGAAATCAAGAAAAAGGTGTGTATTTTTTTCCGAATTGCATAAGTCTTGTTTGAAAAATAAATTTGAATTGATTCCAAGGGCATATTGTAGAATAGATATCAGTATTGGGTTCTAAAAAATTCCCCATAAAAATAATTCAACACCCATTAAGCCTTTAGAAGGCTCTACTACGACTCATGAAGATGAAGAATTGCAACATGATCTATCAAAATTACAAGAGCAAATGCACCAAATTTCGCTCTCGCAAAGAGCAGCAAAAAATGAAATGGAAGTTTTGAAGAAAGGCGTGGAAGCAAAGATGGATGGTGTGAAGAATAATATGGATGGTTTGAAGAAAGACGTGGAATCTAAGATAGATGACATGGAAGCTGGCATGGAATCTAAAATGGAAAATATGAAGAATGATCTAAAAGCAGACATAGAAGGTTTGACAAAGTTGATACAAAAAATGTTTCCTAATGGTGAAAAGATAGTAGAGGAAACTCATGATGAGAACAAAATAAATGTTAATCGTGATTTCATAAACTCTAATGTTGGCGGGAAGAACCACCATATTCCAAAAATGGATATGAGGAAGTTTGATGGAAAGGATCATGTAACATGGATACTATAGATGGAGCAATATTTTGATCTCCATAATGTGCAAAACACACAAAAGGTACGCATTGCAACTTTACATTTAGAACAAAATACATTTGTATGGTATCGATGGCTTTGCTCCCGTAAAAAAATTGTCACTTGGTCAATTTTTATGGAGAAAATGATAGCACATTATGAGGATACAAAGAGAAACACCTTCTTTAGCCAATTGATAAATCTCAAACAAAAGGGTTTAGTGGGGGAGCACATTGAGGACTTCCAAAAATTGAATATAAGGGTAACTGATATTACAGAGGAACACGGGATTGATCTCTTCATAGGTACTTTAAAGGATAACATCCAACATGAAGTTCGCGTTTTGGAACCTGATTCATTGGAGAAGGCATTCAGGTTGGCAAGAAAAATTGAATGTAAAATTATGGCAACAAAGAAGCCTACCACTCACTTCTATAAAGAGGGAAGTGTTGCTACTCCTAGATTTCCACAACCTACAAGGTTGACACCACAACAATTGGAATAAAAAAGAGCAAAAGGGCTTTGCTACAGTTGTGATAGAAAATACACTAAAGGTCATAAGTGTGCTGAGAAGAAATTATTTTACATAGATTGTGAAGAAGAAGAAGAAAATGAACAAGAAGAGGATATACACTAGGAACCAACCCTATAAGAGGAAGAAATGAATTCGACCATATCGTGTAATGCACTGGCAGGCATTACCACTCCTCAAACTCTCAAGATAGAAGGACATATCAAGAAGAAAAAGGTAATAGTGTTGATTGATTCAGGTAGCACCCATAATTTTATTCATTGCAAGGTAGCCAAGGAATTAAATTGTTTCCTATACCCAGCACCAGAATGTCAAGTGATGGTGGCAAATAGAGGAACTATAAATTTCTCTGGAAAATGCCATAATATCAAGCTAACCATGGGGGAATATGTATTGACTAGTCCAATGCTTTCCATTCCTATGGCAGGTGTTGATGTTGTACTAAGAGTACAATGGTTACAATATTTGGGGACGGTAGCTTTTAATTTTCAAGAACTTTTCTTGAAATTTTTTTCAGAAGGAAAGGAAGTCGAATTACGGGGTATTGCAGGGAAGCCATGAAAGATAATAAGCTCTAATGTCATGACAAAGCTTCTAAAGAAATAACAACGAGGCGTAATTTCACAATTATGCTCACTAGAAGTTCCAACATCAAAATCATCTATTTCTGCAGATCTCCAACAAGTCTTGGACAATCATTCCTAGGTGTTTGAAACTCCCAAAGGACTCCCACCTATTCGTGATCATGATCATGCTATTCATTTGATTCCAGGAAGTGTTCCTCCAAACATCAGGCCTTATAGATATCCTTACTTCCAAAAGAGCGAAATTGAACGTATGATTGCAGAAATGTTAGAGGCAGGTATAATTCAACCTAGTCAAAGTTCTTTCTCTGCTCCTATAGTTTTGGTACACAAGAAGGATGGATCATGGCGAATGTGTACGGATTATAGGGAGCTCAATAAGCTCACCATTAAAGACAAATTTCCCATTCCTGTGATTGATGAATTATTGGATGAATTACATGGAGCAATTTATTTTACCAAGTTGGCTCTTCGTTCAGGATATCATCAAATTAGAATGAAGACTGAAGATATTCCAAAAACAACATTTCGAACTCATGAGGGTCATTATGAATTTTTGGTCATGCCTTTTAGCCTTACCAATGCACCTTCTACATTTCAAGGATTGATGAATTCCATTTTCAAACCCTTCCTTAGAAAATTTGTGCTAGTATTTTTTGATGATATACTAATCTACAGCAGGTCTTGGAAGGATCATGTTGAACATGTTGACGGGGTGCTCAAACTATTGCAGGAGAAACAATTATATGCAAAAACATCCAAATGTTTCTTTGGAGTACAAGAGGTGGAATATCTGGGTCATATTATATCTCACGAGGGTGTTAAAGTAGACCCTAACAAAATTAAAGCCATTAAAGTATGGAAAGTCCCCAAGACAATAAATAGCGACACCTCTAACAACATTATTGAAGAAAGATGCATTTTCATGGACTCCTGAAGCAACTAAGGCCTTTGAACATCTTAAAGAGGCAATGTGCCTAGCACCGGTCTTAGCTACGCCAGACTTCACAATAACCTTTATTGTGGAATGTGATGCCTCAGGAAATGGAATTGGTGCAGTTTTAATGCAGGAAGGAAGACCCATTGCTTTTGAAAGTCGTCCAATCAAAGGAAAGTATTTACCGAAACCTATTTATGAGAAGGAAATGTTAGCAATACTACATGCACTAAAGAAATGGCGAACTTACCTAATGGGAAGACACTTCAAGGTAAAAACTGATCATGATAGTCTTAAACACTTTTGGAACAAAGACTATCTTCAGAAGAGCAGCAAAAATGGGTCACAAAGATGTTGGGTTATGACTTTGAAATAATCTACAAAAAAGGAAAGCTTAATGTTGTTGCAGATGCACTCTCAAAAAATAATGAAGAGGTGGAAGCATTGCTTTGTACCATTTCTATTATCCAACCAGATTGGATAACTGAAGCAAGAGATGAATGGAAGAAGGACAAAGATGTATGGGCACTCATTCAAAAGTTGCAGCAATATCCTAGTACATCTAATACATTTAGTTGGAAAAATGATTCCTTATGGTACAAAGATCGCTTATATCTTTGTAAGAATTCCCAACTAAAACAAAAGATTCTTATGGAATTTCACACTTCTCCATTAGGAGGACACTCATGATTTTTAAAAACTTACCACAGGGTGAAGAAAGAATTTTTTTCGGATGGCCTTAAATCTGATATTCAAAATTTTTTGGCGGAATGTTTGGTTTGCCAGCAGAATAAAGTGGAAACAATTAAGACCCCAGGACTTCTACAACCTTTATCCATTCCAAGTCAACGTTGGGAGGAGATTTCAATGGATTTTATCACAGGTTTACCTAAGTCCGAAGGAAAGAGTGTCATCATGGTGGTAGTTGATAGACTTACCAAGTATGCACACTTTTGTGCATTATCTCATCCATTTAAACCAAATACAGTTGCTACTACATTTATGGACAAAATTCAAAAGCTACATGGAAGCCCAAGGGTTATTGTGAGTGACAGAGATCCCATTTTTACTGGAAATTTTTGGACAGAGTTATTTTCTTGTTTGGGTACTCAATTAGCTCATAGCCCATCTTATCATCCTCAATATTATGGTCAAACTGAGATAGTAAATAAATGTTTGGAAGGATATCTTCGTTGTTTTGTATCTGATAAACAAGCACAATGGGTCAAGTGGTTACCTCTCGTTGAATGGTGGTATAACACTTCCTTGCATACTGCAGCAAAGATGACCCCATTTATGGCACTTTATGGATATCATCCACCATCTATCACATCATATTTAAGGGAAAATTCGAAGGTTCAAGCAGTGGAAGATCACATCAAGCATCAGCAAGAAGTTCTCCAACTCTTAAAGGATAACCTAAATTTGGCACAAAATCGAATGAAACAACAAGCAGATCAACATTGCAGCGAGAGAAGTTTTGATGTAGGAGACTGGGTATTTTTACGGCTACAACCATACAAACAAATGTCCCTCAAGCAAGCTAAGAAGGATAATAAATTATCGCCAAAGTACTATGGTCCTTACAAGGTGTTGCAAAGATTGGTACTATGGCATACAAATTGGAGCTTCCTGCTTCTTCGCGAGTGCATCCAGTTTTCCATGTTTCATGCTTAAAAAAGGTTATAGGTGAAAATCTTCCAGTTCAAACAATATTGCCAGAACTTGATGAGGAAGGAAAAGTCATATTGGAACTTGAAGCGGTCACGGAAACAAGAACTCGATAGCTACGGAATCGATCAATTTCAGAGTATCTCATCAAGTGGAAGAACTTACCCACTGAAGATTCTACATGGGAGGATGAGAATTTTATACAGAAGCACCCAGAGCTACTCAAGTGTTGAGGACAACACTTTTTGAAGGAGAGGGGCATGTTAGGTCCCTATATTACTAGTATAGTCCCTTATTGTTGTTAGTGTAACCCCCTTATTGTTATTATTGTACCCTTGTAACCCCCATTTTGTTATTATTGTGCCCTCAAATTATTATTGTTAGGTCGGCTAGGATTACATTGTGGCCCACTAGGATTACATTATGGCCACATGGACTCCTATATATAGAAAGGAGGTTTTGTAAATTGTATCATCAAAGAATTGTTCATTTATGTAATGTATTGGAGGTTCCCCCCTCGAAGTGGCTCATTTCTAAGGCGTTGATATCTCTTTTCTTCTATTTTTTGAGCTGGTTACACAACAACACATATAACCATCAATACAAAGATGCGGCAGAAATAACACTTCATTTCATTAATATCAAAGAACTGAAATTTGTTACATACAGAATGAAAATAAACTAGCTAGGGCGTTGGTAGCTTATCTCTAAGAAGAGATGTAGTGGCTACAGGCTGCTAAACTATGTTACAATGAGGCTCAAAGGCCTATTTATTATTGAGAAACAATTGAAAACCCTAAACATCCAAAAACCTAACCCTAGGAGATGAAGCGCCAAAACTATGGGCCCCGTTTGGTTAAATTGGTACATCAACTTCCCCGGGACGTAACTTTTGCATACGATCTATGTTTGACGTGCACAATATCTTGTTAGAAGGATCAACCCGAGGACTACAACTTTGATGTGGGCAACATCGAAAGAACTTCCATGTTGCTCCCGATTTTCCCAAAAAAATGTCATTTAGGGCCTGAAAAAGGCTCTGAAAATTCAGGACACGAAAAAATGCTAAAAATAGTAAATTGTGCTACAATTAAGGAAACTGAAAGACTGAAAGAAACAATGGTGGGGCCCTAAGTGGAATAGGCAGGTGGCCACCAATATCCACTTGGATCATATCACTAGCCATCAAGTCATCAAGTCAGTAAAGTTGAGGTTGATTCAAATCAAGCGCCCATTTCATAAGAAAATTTGAATATAGGTGTGGAAATTCAGTATGTACTTCTCAAGCCCATCATAAGACCTTGTGAAGAGCTTATCCATAACAAGCACAAAAAATTTCTTGGATATGAAAAGGATGTGTCCTTTCATATTCGATATTATTCAAATCCCATCATGTTTCAGAGTTTTGGATTCCTTCATGACAGTTCACCTTCAACTGTTCCAGATTCTTCTCCTCATCCATGGCAGCCACAACAAATTATTATATGCAAAAAATGTGATTGATTTGGATATATGAAAGATCAGCGTTTTGATATTCATCCATGTGAGCATTGTCACAAAACCACTCATTATTCAAATAGTTGCTTCAAAAACAAGGCTCCTGCAAGAACAAAGATTCACTTTGGATGGATCACTTCTTGGCAATGGGATTCAACAGCCAAGAAGATATTTCAATCATATGTCAGAATTTCTTCATGAGTATTGAACAATCTTGTAGCTGAGTTTTCGCCATCATCTCACCTTTTAGCTGACACGGGTGGAAATGATGGTCATCTACAAGTTTTAAAGCCTCATTAAGTGAGCTTGAGCCACAACTTGTCATACCATATTCAGAGTTGTAGGAAAAGACAGAGATGCCCATGAGCATGCCTTCAGTTGGTGGTCAGCCTTAAACCATCTATGTGGGGTTGAGACCTCCCTTTTAGGTTGAATTTCTCCCTCTTCAAATAATTTGGGACACTTCCTCTAGCAGAAGACTTCAGCTTCTTTCCAGTTTTGGAGGAGTTCCGGGAATTGCATTAAGCATTCCAGAGTTGGTGGGCATCCTTAAACCACCGTAGTGTTGAGAATTTGGTAGGGCATATTTTAATTCAATTCTCTACTTGATAATTACTTTTGAACTTATTTATATTACTTATATCTTCTCTTTATTGGATTATTATGTCTTTAATCATGTCAATTATCAAAAACACAAGAGACACAAAGTTTAGGCTCTTCAAGCCAGGGCCAAAACCTCTCCCTCTTTGAGAGGAAAACCCGCAAGTAATTCTTCTTATAGACTTTCAGTTGACAAGTACCATGACCATGACCTGGAGCCTTGACACTAGTATGCTTCCAAGACCTTGTCATTACTCTGTCTAGGCTCCTTATATTGTCCTTCTTTTCCACACCATATTGTTCCAACACTAGGGAAACTCGGTCCCTATTTTAGCAGCCTTAATTGATGTGCTTATCTTTAATTCATTTATAGTCTGAGCTTGGCCTCTAGCAAACTCTTCCTTGGTCTTATTATTATACCCAAGATACCCTAGACCAATAGCACTTTCACACCTTGCAAGCCTTCTTATCCTTATTGTCCATACTTCCTTCTACAAACTGGATTGCAGTCCTGAAGAAACCTTTGGACTACCTCATATGAGTGAGGTGAATACTAACTCAAAATAGATATATATTACCCTTGGACTATCTCTTCATTTCTCTGTCGGATGGTCACTTTTCTGTGGTGTATTACTTGAACGGAAATCTATACTTTGTTACAGTCTTCTACCCAAAACAATACACTTTATTTTTGTGATGTGATTCCCTTGACCTTTGTTGGAATACGCATCAATAACAGAATTTAATCCGCACTTTCCTTCCTACAATTATGTCTGAAGACTCATAGATGTACCAACTGTTCTATATATGTTTTGTGCGCATTCCATAGGGGTATTTATAGTGGTTCGACCCTGTAATTAGCCGACCTGTCAGTGAACTGATGTGACCTATTTTGAGTTGAACTTTCAAGGGGTATTCAGCAGCACCTGCAAGTCGAATTCTTCCAGAAATTTCTAGAGAATGATGACAAGGTCTTGAGGCATACCTTTTGACCTTTACAAGTGTAAAAATCCTTAAAATAAATGACTCTAAATTATACATTTATGACAAGATGACAAATCCCTAAAATACATAAAGAAGAAGTCTCTGACCTATAATTAAAAAAACTCCTTTCTCATGAAACCCATGAAGCAAGCTTTACAAAAATACATTTTATTATCTTTGTCTTCTTCATTATATAAATTCATAATTACATAGTCATTATGAAGACCGAACCTAGTTACTCTTTCCAACACTCCCTCTTAACTAGGGAGGTATTCATAATGGTACATGGTTACTTTCAATCTGAAGAATCTCATAAGAAGAATCATATTGGTACTCAAATTTGTATAGCATAATATCAACCATAATTGTCATAGTTCAAGGCCTTTATTAACAGCTCCATCTCTTAACGATACAATGAGCTACAATTCTGGCGATACCAATGATTTATAGACACCGTCATCATTGTCTCCAAGGTACATATTCCACCCGGGTATTCACAAAGTATGACCTTACTCGAATATTCTTATCTTGGGTAGCTAATCCTCAAAGAATATCAGTCCACGACTACTCTTATCTTGAGTTCCCTATCACATTCTCAAAGAGTATCAAATGGCATATGATTACCCAATCCTCCATTCTATCTTCCCAGGTGAAGACCATAATGATGTGTCTATCTCTCCCTCTCAACTAGGGAGGACATATTCCACAGATAAATGTACTCATTTCTATACAAGGAATGTACCTACGCTTATTCTTAGGAATTACCAAATTTCTTCCAAGTAAGAAACTTACCACCAGGCTCCCTCTTAACCAAGGACCTGTAGCAGCAATGGTGAGACACCCAACTTCTCATGAAGAACTCCTCCCTTTGATGTTATTATCACTAATTAAGTTGTGAAACATTTCTTGATAGGGTCATATAGGTCATTCACCAAATGGATAAGGTATCCTAAGCCATTTCAATGGGGTATAGGAAAACATTTTGCATTTTTAAGCCTATCCTAAGTTTTTTTATCACCTCCATTTATGCCATTTCACTCAAATCAGTCCCATATCATGTCAGTTTGTTAACCAGCTCCAAAAATAGAAGAATAGAGATATCAATGCCTTAGAAATAAGCCACTTCGAGGGGGCAACCTCCAATACATTACATAAATGAACAATTCTTGGATGATACAATTTACAAAACCTCCTTTCTATATATAGGAGTCCATGTGGCCATAATGTAATCCTAGTGGGCCACAAAGTAATCCTAGCCGACCTAACAATAATAATTTAAGGGCACAATAATAACAAAATGGGGGTTACAAGGGTACAATAATAACAATAAGGGGGTTACACTAACAACAATAAGGGACTATACTAGTAATATAGGGACCTAACATACCCCTCTCCTTCAAAAAAGTGTTGTCCTCAACACTTGAGTAGCTCTGGGTGCTTCTGTATAAAATTCTCATCCTCCCATGTAGAATCTTCGGTGGGTAAGTTCTTCCACTTGATGAGATACTCTGAAATTGATCGATTCCGTAGTTGTCGAGTTCTTGTTTCCGTGACCGCTTCAGGTTCCAATATGATTTTTCCTTTCTCATCAAGTTCTGGAAATATTGTTTGAGCTGGAAGATTTTCACCTATAACCTTCTTTAAGCATGAAACATGGAAAATTGGATGCACTCGTGAAGAAGCAGGAAGCTCCAATTTGTATGCCATAGTACCAATATTTTGCAACACCTTGTAAGGACCATAGTACTTTGGCGATAATTTATTATCCTTCTTAGCTTGCTTGAGGGACACTTGTTTGTATGGTTGTAGCCGTAAAAATACCCAATCTCCTACATCAAAACTTCTCTCGTTGATGCTCGATGTGATCTTCCACTGCTTGAACCTTCGAGTTTTCCCTTAAATATGATGTGATGGATTGTGGATGATATCCATAAAGTGCCATAAATGGGGTCATTTTTGCTGCAGTATGGAAGGAAGTGTTATACCACCATTCAGCGAGAGGTAACCACTTGACCCATTGTGTTTTTTTATTAGATACAAAACAACGAAGATATCCTTCCAAACATTTATTTACTATCTCAGTTTGACCATCAGATTGAGGATGATAAGATGAGCTATGAGCTAATTGAGTACCCAAACAAGAAAATAACTTCGTCCAAAAATTTCCAATAAAAATGGGATCTCTGTCGCTCACAATAACCCTTGGGCTTCCATGTAGCTTTTGAATTCTATCCATAAATGTAGTAGCAACTGTACTTGCTTTAAATGGATGAGATAATGCACAAAAAGTGTGCATACTTGGTAAGTCTATCAACTACCACCATGATGACATTCTTTCCTTCGGACTTAGGTAAACCTGTGATAAAATCCATTGAAATCTCCTCCCAACGTTGACTTGGAATGGATAAAGGTTGTATAAGTCCCGGGGTCTTAATTGTCTCCACTTTATTCTGCTGGCAAACCAAACATTCCGCCACAAACTTTTGAATATCAGATTTAAGGCCATCCCAAAAAAATTCTTTCTTCACACTGTGGTAAGTTTTTAAAAATCCTGAGTGTCCTCCTAAAGGAGAAGTGTGCAATTCCAAAAGAATCTTTTGTTTTAGTTGGGAATTCTTACAAATATATAAGCGATCTTTGTACCATAAGGAATCATTTTTCCAACTAAATGTATCAGATGTACTAGGATCTTGCTGCAACTTTTGAATGAGAGTCCATACATCTTTGTCCTTCTTCCATTCATCTCTTGCTTCGGTTATCCAATCTGGTTGGATAATAGAAATGGCACAAAGCAATGCTTCCACCTCTTCATTCTTTCTTGAGAGTGCATCTGCAACAACATTAAGCTTTCCTTTTTTGTAGATTATTTCAAAGTCATAACCCAACATCTTTTTGACCCATTTTTTCTGCTCTTCTGAAGATAGTCTTTGCTCCAAAAAGTGTTTAAGACTATCATGATCATTTTTTACCTTGAACTGTCTTCCCATTAGGTAAGTTCGCCATTTCTTTAGTGCATGCAGTATTGCTAACATTTCCTTCTCATAAATAGGTTTATGCAAATACTTTCCTTTGATTGGACGACTTTCAAAAGCAATGGGTCTTCCTTCCTGCATTAAAACTGCACCAATTCCATTTCCTGAGGCATCACATTCCACAATAAAGGTTTTTGTGAAGTCTTGCGTAGCTAAGACCGGTGCTAGGCACATTGCCTCTTTAAGATGTTCAAAGGCCTTAGTTGCTTCAGGAGTCCATGAAAATGCATCTTTCTTCAATAATGTTGTTAGAGATGCTGCTATTCTCCCATAATTCTTAACAAACTTGCGATAATAGCCTGTTAACCCGAGAAATCCTCGCAACTGCTTTATTGTCTTGGGGACTTTCCATTCCTTAATGGCTTTAATTTTGTTAGGGTCTACTTTAACACCCTCGTGAGATATAATATGACCCGGATATTCCACCTCTTGTACTCCAAAGAAACATTTGGATGTTTTTGCATATAATTGTTTCTCCTGCAATAGTTTGAGCACCCTGTCAACATGTTGAACATGATCCTTCCAAGAACTGTTGTAGATTAGTATATCATCAAAAAATACTAGCACAAATTTTCTAAGGAAGGGTTTGAAAATGGAATTCATCAACCCTTGAAATGTAGAAGGTGCATTGGTAAGGCCACAAGGCATGACCAAAAATTCATAATGACCCTCATGAGTTCGAAATGTTGTTTTTGGAATATCTTCAGTCTTCATTCTAATTTGATGATATCCTGAACGAAGATCCAACTTGGTAAAATAAATTTCTCCATGTAATTCATCCAATAATTCATCAATCACAGGAATGGGAAATTTGTCTTTAATAGTGAGCTTATTGAGCTCCCTATAATCCGGACACATTCGCCATGATCCATCCTTCTTGTGTACCAATACTACAGGAGCAGAGAAAGAACTTTGACTAGGTTGAATTATACACGCCTCTAACATTTCTGCAATCATACGTTCAATTTCGCTCTTTTGGAAGTAAGGATATCTATAAGGCCTGATGTTTGGAGGAACACTTCCTGGAATCAAATAAATAGCATGATCATGATCACGAATAGGTGGGAGTCCTTTGGGAGTTTCAAACACCTTGGAATGATTGTCCAAGACTTGTTGGAGATCTACAGAAATAGATGATTTTGATGTCGGAACTTCTAGTGAGCATAATTGTGCAATTACGCCTCGTTGTTGTTTCTTTAGAAGCTTTGTCATGACATTAGAGCTTATTATCCTTCCTGGCTTCCCTTCAATACCCCGTAATTCGACTTCCTTTCCTTCTGAAAAAAATTTCAAGAAAAGTTCTTGAAAATTAAAGCTACCGTCCCCAAAGATTGTAACCATTGTACTCCTAGTACAACATCAGCACCTCCCATAGGAATGGAAAGCATTGGACTAGTCAATACATATTCCCCCATGGTTAGCTTGATATTATGGCATTTTCCCGAGAAATTTATAGTTCCTCCATTTGCAACCATCACTTGACATTCTGGTGCTGGGTATAGGAAACAATTTAATTCCTTGGCTACCTTACAATGAATAAAATTATGGGTGCTACCTGAACCAATCAACACTATTAACTTTTTCTTCTTGATATGTCCTTCTATCTTGAGAGTTTGAGGAGTGGTAATTCTGCTAGCGCATTACACGATATGGTCGGTTTCATTTCTTCCTCTTCTAGGGCTGGTTCTTGGTGTATATCCTCTTCTTGTTCATTTTCTTCTTCCTCTTCACAATCTATGTAAAATAATTTCTTCTCAGCACACTTATGACCTTTAGTGTATTTTCTATCACAACTGTAGCAAAGCCCTTTTGCTCTTTTTTTCTTCCAATTGTTGTGGTGTCAACCTTGTAGGTTGTGGAAATCTAGACGTAGCAACACTTCCTTCTTTATAGAATTGAGTGGTAGGCTTCCTTGTCGCCATAATTTTACATTCAACTTTTCTTGCCAACCTGAATGCCTTCTCCAATGAATCAGGTTCCAGAACACGAACTTCATGTTGTATGTTATCCTTTAAAGTGCCTATGAAGAGATCAATCTTGTGTTCCTCTGGAATATCAGTTACCCTTATATTCAATTTTTGGAAGTCCTCAATGTGCTGCCCCACGAAACCCTTTTGCTTGAGATTTATCAATTGGCTAAAGAAGGTGTTGCTCTTTGTATCCTCATAATCTGCTATCATTTCCTCCGTAAAAATTGACCAAGTGACAATTTTTTTACGGGAGCAAAGCCATCGATACCATACGAATGTATTTTGTTCTAAATGTAAAGTTGTAATGCGTACCTTTTGTGTGTTTTTCACATTATGGAGATCAAAATATTGCTCCATCTGTAGTATCCATGTTACAGGATCCTTTCCATCAAACTTCCTCATATCCATTTTGGAATATGGTGGTTCTTCCCGCCAACATTAGAGTTTATGAAATCACGATTAACATTTATTTTGTTCTCATCATGAGGTTCTTCTACTATCTTTTCACCATTAGGAAAACTTTCTTGTATCAACTTTGTCAAACCTTCGATGTCTGCTTTGAGATCATTCTTCATGCTTTCCATGTTGTCTTTCATGTCATCCATCGTAGCTTCCATGCCATCCATCTTAGCTTCCACGCCATCCATCTTAGCTTCCACGCCTTTCTTCAAAACTTCCATTTCATTTTTTGTCGCTCTTTGCGAGAGTGAAATTTGTTGCACTTGCTCTTATAATTTTGATAGATCATGTTGCAATTCTTCATCTTCATGAGTCATAGTAGACCCTTCTGAAGGCTTAATGGGTGTTGAATTATTTTTACAGGGCATATTTTAGAACCCAATACTGATATCTATTCTACAATATGCCCTTGGAATCAATTCAAATTGATTCTTAAAACAAGACTTATGCAATTCGGAAAAAAAATACACACTTTTTTCTTACTTTTGAAGAGCTCGATATTTAAATTGGATTATCTCTGTGATTGCAACACTTCAATATCTGAATTTCGGTACCAACGTAGCCCTCTGAATTATCTTTCGAATGCCACAGGTCCGATCTGATTTGGATTCTCCAAGACAAAGTTATGTCCAATCTCCCACAATGACTTAATTATGGACTGGTTCAGTAGAGAGAACTTTTACAACTTGCCACGTGTCACTGTTTCGTTCTTTGTCTCTGAAATTGATAGCCAAGAAACTACAGTCCGTGTACTTGTGATGAATTTTTACGGCACTCCGATCCAATGCCCATAGAGAGAGTTATTGAGCTTTTACCACAATCACCTCTTTGAGATGAAATTAAGGAGCCTGAAAAAGCACTACCTTCCACAGATCATATCTCAGCAAATACTGCGAACCAAGATCTGAAATTTTTTGAAGAATTTCCTCGGGATTTCAGCTTCGCACCATATGAATTTCAGATTCTAAACCTTCGTAGAAAAAAATTATAGTGCAAATGCCACGATGACCTGTTTTTTAGCCTGAAAAAAAAAACCTAACTTCCACAGATCATATCTCTGAAAATTTTGCGAACCAAGCTCTGAAATTTTTAGAAAATATTCCTTAGGATTTTAGCTTCGCACCCTAAAAATTTCAGCTACTGAAACTTCGTAGAAAAAATTTTATAGCGAAAATGCCACGATGACCTGTTTGGAGCAGGGAAACCCTAGAATCCAAACCTCTAATACCAAATGTTGTGTAACCAGCTCCAAAAATAGAAGAATAGATATATCAATACCTTAGAAATAAGCCACTTCGAGGGGGAAACCTCCAATACATTACATAAATGAACAATTCTTGGATGATACAATTTACAAAACCTCCTTTCTATATATAGGAGTCCATGGGGCCATAATGTAATCCTAGTGGGCCACAATGTAATCCTGGCCGACCTAACAATAATAATTTAAGGGCACAATAATAACAAAATGGGGGTTACAAGGGTACAATAATAACAATAATGGGGTTACACTAACAACAATAAGGGACTATACTAGTAATATAGGGACCTAACACAGTTGCCATTCCCCATACATTTAAACTCAAAAGGATACACCTGTCAGTTTTTCAAATTTTCGTAGCGTTTTACACAGGAAAACAGTAGATTTCGCTACGAAACTACCTAATAGTTTCGTAGAGAATCTGTCAGAAGCCTAACTGCTTTCGCTACAAAAATTTGTTTTCTAATAGGGCTTATCAAAGGTTTATGAGGTGTCATCTCCTGATTAGAGCAGTAAAGGTGGAGGTCATTCAAGGTTGTTATGGTAAATTTCAAATGTACATCATCGTGTTTGATGTCATCATTACCCTTTTTTTCTTGCATGTGTTATGATTGAAGCCCGAGCTGCCAGTTAGACTATTAAACCTCACCTAAATTATCCTTTTGTCATATTGTCGTTTATCCTTGCATATGATTCGATCTCTGGACAACTGCTTCATCAAGCCAAGCAAGTTGCTGTCAAATTTGAATTTTATAAGTGTCATCAGCAAGAGAGGCAGTGAAGACTATAAATTATCAATGGCTGCAAAAAATAAAATGAGTAAGGGTGGCCATTGTCACGGGTACGAGCCCATGGATATGAAATTACTCAATGAAGACCCTACTACTATGGAGGTTTTCAGAAGGACTGGCTGCTTGCAATTCTGCCAAAGGTTGCAGGGTTTGCATTTACATGTTTCAAAGGATTTTTCCACCAGCTTCACAGGAACAGCCTCAAAGGTTGGAATTTTAAATCTTACAGTGACACCAGAGAGCATATCATTGGCTACAGGAATCCATAGGGGTGGTGAACAGTGGTTTAAAGGTATCAAATTCACAATGCAGGATTCTAAATAATTTATCAAGCAAGATCACAGTGAATTTGATTTGACAAATGCTATCCCTAGGAGTTTTATGAAGAAGAATTATGCAAATCTGTTGATAGTCATTCAAAAGTATTTTACCTATGAAGGAAGATTTCACATGATCTACTCATATCATCTCAGACTTCTTCTGCATTTTGTAGGTAAGAGGTCACTCGAATTGCCTTTCTATTTATACAGGAGTCCAGGGAAAATGTCATATAAGGTTCAAATCAAGACAGAAGGAAGTGAGACATCTATTTTTCATCATAGTCTAATAAAGTTGTTAGTGTTGGAAGAGTTGAGAAGGTTAGACAGAGATTGGACTTCTTTCTTGTTTATGAGTGGTTTTGAAATTGATGCGGTCACTCCAAAGAAAGTCTCAAACCCTAGAACTACTTCATCACCAATTGTGGTAGAAGAAGTTGAAGAAGAAAATAGATCATCCCCTGTAGAACCAGTGAACATGGGAACGGAGTCTTTCCAAGAGATTGACACCCCTCAAGCCGCACCTGCAAAACAGAAGCATACAATCAGCAAACAAGGTAGAAAGAGAGTCACTAGAAACCAGACATTGGCTAAAGGCAATCTGGAGTATATCCTTCATGTAATTGACATCAAAGATTCACCCATTGTGTAGGCTGAAGACATTGAAGATGGTGAAAGAAAGCTAAAGAAAGGTAAGACTACTAAGAAACTAGATTTTGCAGGTGATGATGCTAGTTTTATATTTCAGCCAAGGAAGCCAATGAACAGGCATGAAAATAAGGCCATGGAGAGCAAAAATACAGAGAAAATAAGTGAAGCTTCACAGCCAACAATCATTATAGATTTGTCTCCATCAGCAAAGGAAGAAGTGGTTATCAGGCAGAGAAAAGGAAAAGAGAAAATAATTGAAAAAATCAGAAATAGAATCCCTCAAAGAGTAGTTGAAGGAAGCAGGTAAAGAGATATCAGTTTTGAATCTACAGGCAAAGAATCACATAGTTGAGAAGGTTCAATTTGAACATATGAGTAAAATATGGGATGAAAAAGTCTCTAGTGTTTCAAAATCTTTGGACAACGCAGAAATATTGTTGAAATGGACTCAGCCAATAAGAGGGGAGGTCAAACATCTTAGGAAGATGAACTTACGCCTACAATCTAAGAACAGAGCATTAAAAGATCAAGTAGAAGACCTTCAGGAGCAGCTGGACTTAATCCAGATTGAGCTAGAGAAGAGAGGGATGAAGATGAGAGTGGTAGAAGAACCCATCAGCTAATTGATTGTGAATGAAGAATAAAAACCAAAAGAATGAAAAATTGAGTTGGAATATGTTTGATGAGGTTCATGACTTACAAAGAACCCGAATTTTACCTCTGGAGATCAATTTTTGAAGACAGTCTTAAATTCATCAAATTCTGGTTTTTTGGACAGTTTCATAGCGTGCTTCAGGGTTGAAGCCAGAAAAACGCTACGAAAATTCTGAAGGTGCATTTTTTCCTTGGAATTTAGTTTTGTCAAGTATTATGGAGGAAAATTGATTGTTTTCAAGATGTCTTGGTACATTAAAGGTGTTTGAATAGCAAAGGTGGTAAGGAGATAGGTGAAAGGGCAGATTTTCATACACTATGAAAACTCGCTACGAAATTGCCTAAACTGCCCTGTTTCGTAGCGATAAGATTTTTGAATATTTTTGAGCATTCTAACAGCACATTAGTCAGCTAGAAACTTCCAGCATGTCAGTGGGCCACCTTAGCAAATATTCATTACTCAAAAGGAGTGTCACACATCCAGCTAAATAGGCAAAACAATGATTAAAGTGAAGTTTATCCATTCCTAAAAAGTAGGATTGTGTTTCATAGATCTAGGGGTGTTTTAAATATGTAAAGTGATGGTGAATTGTCCCTCAAACATGTGATATCTATTATGTAAATGTTTCACTGTTATAAAAACCGAATGTAATAAATAGGAGGTAGAGTCCTATTAGGAGTTTGATTCTTAAAAGATAGTTGTCATTTTTCTGTTTCAAGTAAGTAGTTTTAGTTATGATAGGTGTCAAAGTTATAATTCAAAGATCTAGCCAGTTGGACAGATCATTTACATTGTAAAGAATGTCTATTTATAGACTGAACAACGAAGAGCAAGGGATTGGAGAATATTGCACCAAATTGCTTCTTGTATGTTTTTTCCATTATCAGTAATATACAGTGACATTCTACTTCCAAACCTGAGATTCTTACAAGGTGTTTAATGTGTTGTTTCTATGTATCTTTATGTCTAATCACTTGTAGTGGATTTTATCTCTAATTACTTAGAATTCATACTATTATGCTCTGACTTCCTTTAGGGATGAAATTATTGTGTTTTCCCTTATGTTGTGTGTATGAATCATCTTTGATTAAAGACCTCCATCTGCCTCAGCTTCCATGTGAAGAAAGATTGTCATTAAGAGTATTTATGTTGACTCCATAGCCCAATGGTAGCAAACCTTCATTTTTCAACATGCAATCATACAAAAACCAAGTCGCAATTCATAGAGTTAGACATCTAGTATTATTTCCATTGAAAATCATAAACCCCCTTTGAGAGAGCCCTCTCAAACTGAAGAGGCTAATCTTCAGTTAGAAGTGGTTTGAAAGAGTTACATTGTGTTGATTGATGAGCAGCCAATCAAGATCAATTTGGTGATAACATTTTGGTGCGCCTGCCGGGAATCTTAAGACATATTTCCTGAAGTTTTTGTGCAAACACTGAAGCTAAAATTTTGAAGGTAGCAGGAGCTAAAAATTTGTTCGAGCCTGCAGCAACTACCTTGGTGACTCCATTACAAATTTTCATGTTTAAAGGTGGCTTCGAGAAGGAGATATACAAGGAGCAATCCAGATCCTAACCCACCTACAAATGTGGATAATCCAAACACAATTTCCAGAGGCATTCAAAGCAGCTCTTCAAAATCAGGTATTCCATCACACTCAAGAGCTTTGTCCTCTGAAATTGTAAGAAATCCTGAAGATAAGAAATTTGATGATAAAATCCAGGAAGTATTGTGTAGGTCTGAAAGTGAAAATGAATTGACTGAGATTATTATAGACCTACAAAGACAAGGTATTGATACCTCAACCCTAGTAGCCCAAAAAGAAAGAGAAGAATTCTAGGAGGCAGTTACATCAGAGTTACTCTTAGAGAGGGAATATTTTGATAATTTAAAGGAATTATACCCATTTGAATTCTTGCTAAGAAGAAAATATGGTATACCTTTACCTGATTGGAGCTCATTTGTATCTAGATTACAAAAACCAACTACACCACCTCCTAATAACTCATCTTCTACTACTGTTGTTCCTAGAAATACCACAGTCCCTGTTATCATGGCTGGAAATGTTCCACCTCCACCTCCTCCTGCACCTACTAGATATGCTCCACTTGTTCTCCTAGGTGTTCTTAATGCCCTCCCAAGTAAATACTCAGCTAGAATTAAAACCTGGGGGAGTGATGAAGAAATTACAGCTGAAGAACATGTGGACCAATTTAATGATTTCACAGACAGAGAGGAAATATATCATGAAGATGTCAAAATGAGATTATTTGCTCAAATTTTTACTCGCGAGGTTAGGAAATGGTTTAAATCCCTAGCTCCAGGAAGCCTGCAAAATTGGAATCAGTTTGAGGATACTTGTTTGAGAAAATGGGGAAATAGAACAAACCCTGTGCAGGCCCTTACTAATATAATAGTTTAAAAAGATTTGTAGATGAAACTGTCCAAAATTTCTCCAAGAGATTTAAAAAAATTTATGATTCTATACCTGCTCATCTTAAACCTCCCCCAGGAGCTGATCAATTGCGCTATGCAGAGGCATTTGACTATGATTTCTCCATTCTGCTTAGAGAAAGAGAATCTCCTACTCTAGCAGAAATGCAGAATGATGCTGTGAAAGTAGAAGTGAACATGATAGCAGCTAAAAAGTCTAAGATGGGTAAAACCAAACTAAAGGAAGAAGAAAATCCTTCCACCTCAGATGATAAGTTTGATTCTATGATGAAGACTATGGAGAAACTCCTGGATAGACTTGCTCTTGGAGATGCCTCTTCACCTCCTGCACAACATGACCCACAAATTAGAAATCCACAGTTTAGAAGGCCTCTGAATCAGAAAAGACAAAGAGACAATAGGAATCAGCCTGACCCTCAAGTGAGACCTCCTTTTCAGCAGAATTTAATTGATGAAGAAGAAACTTAGCCTGAGATTCCAAAAGACTCCATCCACTGCCTAGATGAAAACATGTCTGGAATGTTTTTTACTAAAGAGGAGCATGATGAGCCTGACCATGATTTGAATAAAGGTGAGGAACAATCTAACTATTTAAAGGGGTATCAACAGGCTATCTTTGAGAGGCAGAAACAGTATAATCTCAGAAACATAAATGTTCCCATCACTGCAAATAAAACACAGCCAAATAAGGATGCCCCTAAAGCAGCTGAGCCTAAAAAGGACCCACCACTTCCTCCCCTTGTCAAAGAGAGTGAAAAGATTACTTATGTTTTCAATTTGGAGAATGAGATCTCTAAAATCAAGATTCCTGTCCCCTTTGGAGAATTTCCAAAATTAAATGAATATAGACGCAAAATTGTGAAAATGTTGAATTCTCAACCAGGAGCTTCAGATATCCTTAATGTACAAGAAGACCATCCTACCATCTATTTGGGACCAATATTGGAAGATGAGAAAAATGAATAAGTACCTCCTTTCTATGTCATCCTTATTATCTATGACATGACCTTACACAATGCCATGTTGGATTCAGGGGCTTCTCATAACCTCATGCCCAAGGTGATCATGGAGAGGATGGGTTTGGAGATCACTAGGCCATACAAGGATTTGTTTTCTTTTGATTCTAAAAGAGTCCAATACATAGGATTGATAAAAGATGTTGTTGTTGGCCTAACACAAATGCCTGCCAAGACAGTGGTAATGGACATTGTGGTGGAAGACATTCCACCCAATTTTGGCATGCTCTTATCCAGATATTAGGGAGCAAAAGTCAAAGGCACCATGTAGAGGGACTTGACATATGCTACCATTCATGTTTTTGGTGAGCAAAGAAGATTGTATAGGGAGACTAGGATGACCTATATGGTAAGAAGCAAGGATAAACCTCAAAATTTTCCCATTTATGTTGTTGAAACTGAATTAGGATCAAAAATTCTTTTCAATGAGCTAACTGATGAAGGATAAAGTGAAGGGAAAGCAGAAATTCAAGAAATTGAAAATCGGCAAGTTGAAAATCAGGAAATCATAGAAGAAAAAGCATAGGGCTGGTGGCTTTTGCACTTTGATGGATCCGCTAGAAGAGAGGGGGCTAGAGCAAGCATATGGATCACAACTCCTGATGATGAAAGTAAGTTCTATTCTTTCAAACTAAACTTTGACTGTACAAATAATATGGCTGAATATGAATCTCTATTTTTGGGCTTGGAAATTTTGAAAAAATTGGGTGCTCAAAAGATGTCAAATTGTGGAGATTCTGAGTTGGTAATAAAACAAGTTTAAGGAGTATATCAGTCTAAGGATGTGAGGATGAGGGCCTACAGAAACTTGATTATGAAAATGTTGGAAAAGTTTCAAGAATATTCATTTATTGTGAAAACTAGGGATCAAAACTCAGTGGCTGATTGCCTAGCTGTTTCTGCAAGTTTGTTTGTCATCCCTACACATTCTACTGATAAGTATGAGATTGAAGTTCGACATAGGCCTGATATACCAGATAACATAATCCATTGGAAAGTGTTTGAAGATGACCAGCAAGTCAGAAATTTCATAGAATTAAAGGAGGAGTTTGAAAGTACACAAAAGGATCAGCAAAACATGCCTGCTGAAACTAAGGGTAATTCTGAAGTTTTGCAGCTAAAGAATAATTGTATACTCAAGGGTATTATTCCACTTGAAAATATTTTTGACCAAAATGATGTGTTCAAATCTCCTAGAATGTCGCCTGATGATGAAGAGGTAGAGACTTGTAATCTTGGTACAGTAGCAACACCTAAAATGATAAAGCTTTCCAAGTTTCTTTTTATTGAGATCAAACAGAAATATATTGAGATGATGAAGAATTTCATTGATGTTTTTGCATGGAGTTATGCTGACCTAAAAAATAATGATCCTACTATTATTCAGCATCCTATTCCTAGAAAAGAAAATGAGAAACCTTTCAAACATAAATTGAGAAGGATTAACCCATTGCTCATGCCTCTGATTGAGAAGGAAATTAAGAAAATTTTTGATGTAAAAATTATTGTTCCTATTAGATTCTCAAAATGGTTTGCTAACTTGGCACCAATCAGAAAAAAGAGTGGAGAGATCAGGATCTGTATTGACTTCAGAAACTTGAATAAGGCTTCTTTGAAAGACAACTACCCTCTTCCTAAGATGGATCAGATTCTGCAGAATATTGTTGGCTCTCAAAGGATGTCTATGTTGGATGGTTTTTCAAGATACAATCAGATATTGGTACCCCCAGAAGACCAAGAGAAAATTTCTCGTACCACACCATGGGGGACATTCATGTATGCCAATATGCCCTTTGGTCTGATGAATGCATGAGCGACTTTTCAAAGAGCAATGGATATTGCCTTTGCTGAGGAGAAATATAAGATAGTGGTGGTATATCTGGATGACATAATTGTATTTTCAAGAAGGGAGGAAGACCATTTGAAGCATCTGGAGAAATTTCTGCTTAAGTGTAGAAGATTTGGTGTTTCTCTTAATCCCACTAAAAGTATTTTTGCTCTAACTCTGGAAAGTTTCTTGGACATATTATATCAAACTATGGGATAAAGATTGATCCAAACATAGTCAATGTCATTCAGAAGATAGACCTACCAAGGAATAAAAAGGAAATTCAGTCCTTTCTTGGAAGGGTAAACTTTGTTAGAAGGTTCATCCCGAACTTTGCAGAAATTTTCAAAGACATTACCAAGATGTTGAAGAAAGGAGATGAGATTAAATGGACTGTTGAAGCCAAGCAGTCATTTGAATAAATAAATAAAGCCCTCACTCAGGCCCCAGTATTGATTAGTCTGAATTTTTGGTTTTCACATTTGCATCTGAAAATACCATAGTTGGAGTTTTACTGCAGAAAGGACAGCAAGGTACAGAAAAATCCATTTCATTCTTTAGTAGAACTCTTGCCAACTCAGAGATGAAGTACAATATTTTAGAAAAACATGCATATGCTTTGATCAAAGCCATTAAGGATTTAAGAATTTATATTCTTCACACTCATGTCATTGCATTTGTGCCTAACACTATGGTTAAGGACATTTTGACACAAGTTGATCCTGATGGGAAAAAAGGAAAGGGGATAGCTAATTTGCTGGAGTATGAAATAGAAATCAGACCTACAAAATTGGTGAAAGGACAAGGATTGGCAAAGCTGGTGCAGTCCAATTTTGACTGTCTTGACATGAATTTTATTACAGAAATTTCAGAATTGTCAGATGAAGATGAAGAGTTGATTCCTATAGAAGAGAATTTCATTCTATCTAAGTGGTACAGAGACATTGTCTTTGTCTTACATCATCACAGAGCTCCCGCAGAGTTGACTAAATCAAAAGCAAGGTTTGTGAAGCTGAAATATCTAAGATACTGCATTGTAGATAAGAATCTATACTGGAAAGATACTGGTGGGATTCTTTTGAACTATTTGTTGGAAGAGGAAGTTGAAAAGGTGATTGAGGAGTTTCATAAGGAGATTTTTGAGGACACCACTACTGGAAGGCCACAGCAAACCAAACTCTCAGAGCGGGATACTACTGGCCTACCATGTTCAAGGATGTTTACAAGAAGATAGTTTCCTGCCACAAATGTCATATTTTTTATGGTAAGAAAAAGCCGATTCCTCTACCTTTGATGCCAATTTATGTTGAGGTGCCTTTCCAACAGTGGGGGCTACATTTTATTGTTGAAATACACCCATCTTCTTCAGGGCAGCATTGTTGGATCCTAACAGCAACAGATTATTTCACCAAGTGGATTGAATCAATCCCAACAAGGCAGGCAAACGATTCTTAGAGAACAACATTTTGTCCAGGTTTGGTTGTCCTAGGAATATCATTACTAGCAATGCACAAGCTTTTAAATCCAAAAGGTTAATTAGCTTTTGTCATCAGTACCATATAACACTTGGACACTCTACTGCTTATTACCCAAGGTAATGGTCTTGCTAAATCCTTTAATAAAATCATTGTGAGAATTATCAAGAAAGTACTGCAGGAAAATAGAGATCTTGGCATCTGAAGTTTAAGTATGCTCTATGGGTTGATAGAGTATGTACAAAAAGATCCATTGGTACTTCACCTTATGAATTAGTGTATGGAGCTTAAGCTATTTTTCCCACTTCCTTGGGAGTGCCTATAATGAAATTGTTGCAAGGACTAGAAGAGGACCCTAATTCTATTCAGAGGAGGATAAACGACCTTATAGCTCTGGAGGAAAAAATGGAGGAGGTATACAACAACCATTAGCAGTCACAAAACAGAGCAAAGAAGACATTTGATAGAAAGGTCAAAGAAGAAAATTTCTAGATTCAAGATGTGGTGTTGAAGTGGGAAGCCAGAATTGAAGAAAAGGGGAAACATGGAAAGTCTTAAAACATCTGGAAGGGACCATTCATAGTAGTTGCATACCATGGCAACAACACTTATCTACTTCAGGAGATGGATGGACAACTTTGTGCTGGAGGGCCTGTCAATGGCAGGTTTCTAAAGCACTATTCCTCTTAAATTTTACTGAATTTTCACTCCAATGTATATATTTTGTTTTATTATGCTTTTTTGCTAATAAAGACAGGCCGATCATCATAATTGAGCCTGAGGTGAAGGCCATAAGAGTTTGAAGAAGGCTTGATAAATTTCAAAAGTTTATTTTCAAAAAAGGATGGATGGCACTGGAACTACAGGTTCTTTGGTGTATCACAGGGGCGCACCATCCCAAGTGGAGCCACTGTTATCACTAACTAAGTTGTGAAACATTTATTGATAGGTTCATATAGGTCATTCACCAAAAGGATAAGGTCTCCTAAGCCATTTCAATGAAGTATAGGAAAAAAAATTGCATTTTTAAGCCTATCCTAAGTTTTTTTTATCACCTCCATTTATGCCATTTCAGTCAAATCAGTCCCATATCATGTCAGTTGTCATTCCCCATACATTTAAACTCAAAAGGATACACCTGTCATTTTTTCAAATTTTCGTAGCATTTTACACAGGAAAATAATAGATTTTGCTATGAAACTGTCGAATAGTTTCGTAGCGAATCTGTCAAAAGCCTAACTGCTTTCACTATGAAAATGCATTTTCTAACCTGGCTTGTCAGATTTGTATGAGGTGTCATCTCCTGATTAGATCAGTAAAGGTGGAGTTCATTCAAGGTTGTTATGGTAAATTTCAAATGTACATAGTCGTGTTTGATGTCATCATTACCCTTTTTTGCTTGCATGTGTTATGATTAAAGCCCAAGTTGTCAATTAAACTATTAAACCTCACCTAAATTAGCCTTTTGTCACATTGTAGTTTATCCTTGCATATGAGTTGATCTCTGGAGAGTTTCTTTATCAAGCCAAGCAGGTTGCTATCAAATTCGAATTCTGCAGGTGTCATCAGCAAGCGAGGCAGTGAAGACTATAAATAATCAATGGCTGCAAGAAATAAAACGAATAAGGGTGGCCATTGTCACAGGTACAATCCCATGGATATGAAATTACTCAATGAAGACCCTACTACTATGGAGGTTTTCAGAAGGAATGGCTGCTTACAATTCTTCCATAGGTTGCAATGTTTTCATTTATAGGTTTCAAAGGATTTTGCCACCAGCTTCACAGGAACAGCCTCAAAGGTTGGAATTTTAAATATTATAGTGACACCAGAGAGCATATCATTGGATACAGGAATCCCTAGGGATGGTGAAAACTAGTTTAAAGGTATCAAATTCACAATGCAGGATTGTAAAGAATTTATTAAGCAAGAGCACAGTGAAGTTGATTTGACAAATGCTATCCCTGGGATTTTTATGAAGGGGAATTATGCAAAGTTGTTGATGGTCATTCAAAAATATTTAACCTATGAAGGAAGATTTCACATGGTCTACTCATATCATCTCATAATTCTTCTGCATTTTTTAGGTAAGAGTTCACTTGACTTGCCTTTCTATTTATACAGGATTCTAGGGAAAATTTCAGATAAGGTTCAAATCAAGACAAAATAAAGTGAGACATCTCTTTTTCATCATGGTCTAATAAAGTTGTTAGTGTTGGAAGAGTTGAGAAGGTTAGACAGACATTGGAATTCTTTCTTGTTTATGAGTGGTTTTGAAATTGATGTGGTCACTCCAAAGAAAGCCTCAAAACCTAGAACTACTTCATCACCAGCTATGGCAGAAGAAGTTGGAGAAGAAAATAGATCATCCCCTGCAGAACCAGTGGACATGGGAACAGAGCCTTTGCAAGAGATTGACAACCCTCAAGCAACACCTACAAAACGGAAGCATGCAGTCAGCAAACAAGGCAGCAAGAGAGTCACTAGAAGCCAGACATTGGCTAAAGGCAATCTGGAGGATATCCTTCATGCAATTGACATCAAAGAGTCACCCATTGTGCAGGCTGAAGACATTGAAGATGGTGGAAGAAAGCTAAAGAAAGGTAAGACTGCTAAGAAACTAGATTTTGCAGGTGATGATGTTGGTTTGATATTTCAACCAAGGAAGCCAATGACCGGACATGCAAAGAAGGCCATGGAGAGCAAAAAGACAGAGAAAATCAGTGAAGCTGCACAACCAACAAACATTATATATTTGTCTCCATCAACAAAGGAAGAAGTGGTTATCAGACAGAGAAAAGGCAAAGAGAAAATAATTTTAAAAATCAGAAATAGAATCCCTCAAAGAGAAGTTGAAGGAAGCGAGTAAAGAGATATAATTTTTGAAGCTAGAGGCAAAGAAGCACAGAGCTGAGAAGGTTCAATTTGAACAGATGACGAAAATATGGGATGAAAAAGTCTCTAGTGTTTCAAAATCTTTGGACAACACAGAAATATTGTTGAAATGGACTCAACCATTAAGAGGGAAGGTCAAACATCTTAGGAATATGGACTTACACCTACAATATAAGAACAGAGCATTAAAAGATCAAGTGGAAGACCTTCAGGAGCAGCTGGACTTAATCTAGATTAAGCTAGAGAAGAGAGGGATGAAGATGAGAGTGGTAGAAGAACCCATCAGCAAATTGATTGTGAATGAAGAAGAAACACTAAAATAATGAAAAATTGAGTTGGAATATGTTTTATGAGGTTCATGACTTACAAAGAACCCAAATTTTACCTCTGGAGATCAATTTTTGAAGACAATCTTAAATTCAACAAATTCTATTTTTTTGGATAGTTTCGTAGCGTGCTTTAGACTTGAAGCCAGAAAAACGCTACAAAAATTCTGAAGGTGCTTTTTTTCCTTGGAATTCAGTTTTGTCAAGTATTATGGAGGAAAATTGATTGTTTGCAAGATGTCTTGGTATAGTAAAGGTGTTTGAACAGCAAAGGTGGCAAGGAGATAGGTGAAAGGGCAGGTTTTCATACGCTACGAAACTGCCTAAACTGCCATGTTTCATAGCAAGAAGCTTTTTGAATATTTTCGAGCATCCTAAAAGCACATCAGTCAGCCAGAAACTTCCAGCATATCAGTGGGCCACCTCAACAGAGATTCATTACTCAAAAGGAGTGTCACACATCCAACTAAACATGCAAAACAGTGATTAAATTAAAGGTTATCCATTCCTAAAAATTAGGATTGTGTTTCATAGATCTAGGGGTGTTTTAAATGTGTAAAGTGATGGTGAATTGTCCCTCGAACATGTGATATCTATTATGTAATTGTTTCACTGTTATAAAAACTGAATGTAATAAATAGGATGTAGAGTCCTATTAGGAATTTGATTTCTTAAAAGATAGTTGTCCCTTTTATGTTTCAATTAAGTAGTTTTAGTTATGATAGGTGTCAAAGTTAGAATTCGAAGATCTAGCCAGCTGGGTAGATAATTTACATTATAAAGAGTGTCTATTTATAGACTGGACATCGAAGAGAAAGGGGTTGGAGAATATTGCACCAAATTGTTGCTTGTATGTTTTTTCCATTATCAGTAATATACAGTGACATTATACTTCCAAACTTGAGATTCTTATTAGGTGTTTATTGTGTTTTTGCTATGTATCTTTATGTATAATCATTTGCAGTGAATTTTATCTCTAATTACTCAGAATTCATACTGTTATGCTTTGACTTCCTTTAGGGGTTAAATTACTATGTTTTCCCTCATGTTGTGTGTATGAATCATATTTGATTAAATACCTCTATCTACCTCAGCTTCCATGTGAAGAAAGACTGTCATTAAGAGTATTGATGTTGACTCCATAGCCCAATGGTAGCAAGCCTTCATTTTTCAACCTGCGATCATACAAAAACCAAGTCACAATTCATAGAGTTAGCCATATAGTATTATTTCCATTGAAAATCATAAACCCCCTTTGAGAGAGCCCTCTTAATCTGAAGAGGCTAATCTTCAGTTAGAAGTGGTTTGAAACAGTTACATTGAGTTGATTGATGAGTATCCAATCAAGATCAATTTGGTGATAACAGATGTCATGAATTTCTTTGATGTTTAGGAGTCTTCAACTTTGGGATCTCTTCATAGGGCATAGATCATCCATCAATTACATCCATGAGTCATGTCATCTATGAGAAAGTGATTCATCAGATTTTCTCATCTAGTCCAGCTTCATGCCATGCTTCTTTCCTTCGAACCATATTTCTTCAAGGATATTTCATCCTTCCATATGGTTATCATATGTGGAAGCCATGTACTTCCCTTTGGAAACCCTTCATAAACTTATACAGATATACATATACATATGAACTTTTAAATCAAAAGTTACCTCAGTGATGATATTTCATCATGACATCTTCTTGTAGGCATCGACATCCTTTATATATATTGACACATCTCCTAAATTTATGTATTTTCAAGGGTCTTCATCTTTATCGAACTTCTATTAGAGTCTACATATCTTCCCCGGAGATTTCCTAGTCAAGTATTTTTGGCTTCAGGATGATAATTTCCTCTTATCATGGTTGCATTTCACGATCTCTTCTTTTATTACACAGTTTTACTTCATTCCCAGGAACTTCCAGCATGTAGTTCCTTGTTTGTATGCAACCATCTCATATTCCATATGAGGACATATTATGTTGATTTAATTTGTTATTGGAAACCTATGTATCAGAAGAGATTTTCCTTTATTTTGATCATACTTCTAAAGATAGAAGCCCATTACCTGCAACCATATGACATGACTTCATAGCATCCAATGTAAGCATATCTATACATGTACCTCGTCTCTTTTTTCCTTTGAGTCATCCTGCAACATTTTTCCTAGAATGAAGAGTTTCATTCCCCTTGATATGCTTCATCATTATGTCATCATATCCTAATCCCAAAATTCTGCAAGATATAATTCTCGATGAAGCCTTTTGCTTTCTTTCTAACGAGTGAATCCAAAGAGGACTCCATTAGAAAATGTTAGCACCTATTTCCATATATATTATTGAATGATGACCCTTGATCTAGATGGCTGCCTTCCATCAATGTTGTTATCAGTGAGGTTCCCAGGAGCCACTTCTTTCATAGCATAGTGGTATTGCGAACATCCTCCTATGACAAGTGCTCCTTCCTTCAATGCTTCTATCATGATGCCATTTAATGTACAATGCTTCCTAACATATTATTTTACAACCGACAGAAACCTATTAAAGAGGAAGATCTTTCACTTATTCTTTCTTAGATTTATTTGCATCGAGTTCTTCCCTTTCTTTAGTGACATGGGCTTCTTTTTCCTCTTGTTCTAGATTTGGGAAAATATCTTTTATAATGCCCAAGTTTATTACATCCATATCATCGTACCTTGTCCATATTTCTCTTTCTATTATGAGGACCAAAACTCCCTTTCTTCTTGGACATGGCTGCATAGGATTGATTCTCTTCACTTCGTTTTGTATCAACTTTAGCTATTAATCTTGTTTCCTCTATTTTACATAGAGACCACAGATCCTGTAATGGTGTTGCTTCTTTCTTCCCATATATACTTGAAGTGAAGTTCAACCATTCTTCCAGTAGAGAATTTAGCACCAATGTAGTCATTTCACTATCAAACATTACTTCTCCCAATTCCGAGAATAAATCCACCAATTTGTCAGATATTTCTTTTTGAAGATTCTAGTTTTGATACATCGGATGAGTCTTTTATGAATTCTATAAGAATCCTTTAGGCTCTTATGTCTCCCTTCGTGGCTTCATTATCCTTTTCTTCTGTGCAAGAAAGTTTGTAACCATAACAAGTTTCTTTCTTTCTTTTCAAAGAAGACATTTTGATAGATTCATATGAAGTCATAAAGACACTTACTTGAGTAGATGTGTTTCTTCTTCTATCATATTTCTTGTTGATGATGATGAAGATAGTAGCATGAGCTCCCTCTTAGATAGGCTTATTTAAGAGTGGTGTAAAGTGGTAGATCACTTTGGATCCTTGATGATGATGATGATCAAGGATGGCTTGATGATGACTTCAATAAAAAATATGATTTGATGATGTCTCCAATATTGTTGAATTGGCTTAAAATGAGATATATTTAGGTCACCTTCTTGCATTTCTTCTTGAAAGGACCTTGGAGTATAAGGTCTTTGATATAACCTCAGGGTTTTTCCAATTTCTGCAAGTTGCCTTTTGAATGGAGGTCTCTTCCCTTTTAGTTTCTATCTCTTTTCTTTGAAGCTTCCCTTGAAAATAGACCTTTGACCTTCTTCCCAGAATTCGATCCTAGTGTCTTCTTGCAAAACTGATCCTTGATCTTCTTGAGATGGCTTGAGGATTTAACTAATTCTGCAAACTGCTCCCTCTTTGAAAGAATGAAGATCTTCTTAGATATGAAGATTGATTATTCAATGTAGAATTTGACTTTTGCTTTGATACTTTCTAGAAAAATTGATTCTTGATATTTGATCCTTGAGTGTCTTCTTGTCAAATAGCCCTTTGTCTTCAGCACCTTAGCTCTGATACCATGTTGAGAATTTGGTAGGGCATAGTTTAATTCAATTCTCTACTTGATAATTACTTGTGAACTTATTTCTCTTACTTATATCTTCTCTTTATTAGCTTATTATGTCTTTCATTGAGTCAAATATCAAAAACATAAGAGATACAAATTTTAGGCTCTTTAAGTCAGGGCCAAAACCTCTCCCTCTTAGAGAGGAAAACCTGCAAGTAATTATTCTTATAGACTTTCAGTTGACAATTACCATGGCCATGACCTAGACCCTTAACACTAGTATGCCTCCAAGACCTTGTCACTGCTCTTTCTAGGCTCCTTATACTATCCTTCTTTTCTGCATCGTACTGCACCATACTATTCCAACACTAGGGAAAACCAGTTCCTATTTTAGCAACCCTAATTGATGTGCTTCTCTTTATTTCATGTATAGTCTGAGCTTGGCCTCCAGCAAACTATTCCTTGGTCTTATTATTATACCCAAGATACCCTAGACCAATAGCACTTGCCCACCTTGCAAGCCTTCTTATCCTTACTATCCAGACTTCCCTCTACGCACTGGATTGTAGTCCTGAAGAGACCTTCAGAATACCTCATATGAGTGAGGTAAATACTAACTCAAAACATATATACATTACCCTTGGATTGTCTCTTCATTTCTTTGTCGAATGGTCACTTTTCTATGGTGTATTACTTGCACTACAATCTGTAATTTGTTAGACTCTTCTACCCAAAACAATACACTATTTCTACGTCGTGCTTCCCTTGACATTTGCTAGAATATGCATCTATAATAGACTTTCCTTCCTACAATTATGTTTGAATATTCATAGATGTACCAACTATTTTGTATTTGTTTTATGCACAGTCCACAGAGGTATTTATAGTGATTTGACCCTATAATTAGCCAACCTGTCAGTGAACTGATGTGACCTATATTGAGCCATCCTTTCAAAGGGTTTTCTGCAGCATCTTCAAGCCGACTTCTTCCAGCAATTTATAGAGCATCATGACAAGGTCTTGAGGCATACTTTTTGACCTTTACAAGTGTAAAAATCCTTCAAATACATGACTCTAAATTATACATTTATGACAAGATGAAAAATCCCTAAAAGACGTCAAGCAGAAGTCTTTGACCTATAATAAAAACTCCTTGCTCATGAAACCCATGAAGCAAGCTTTACAAAAATACATTTTATTATCTTTGTCTTCTTCATTACATAAATTCATAATTGCATAGTCAATATGAAGACCGAACCTAGTTACACTTTCTGACACGCAGGTTGAGACCTCCCTTTTCGAGGTTGAGGTCTCCCTCTTCAAAGCATTGGGAACACTTCCTCTAGCAAAATACCCAAGCTTCTTTCCAGATTTGGAAGAGTTCTGAGAACTGCACTAAGTGTTCCAGTGTTAGTGGTCATCCTTAAACCGCCACCTTATGCCAACATTTCAGAGAGCACATTCAACCTAGTGTTTCCATTCATTTTTACAAATTTTTATTAAAACTCTCTTTTTGGTCTCGTACATACCCTATCGGATTAAGGGGGGTAATGTTGGACACCTAATCCTATAAGGGTTGGTGTGGAATTCGAACAGTATAAGGGAGTCCAAGAGACCACTTGGAATATGAAACCAAGGGTCACCAGACTTGTCTAAATATGTATATCATGTGAATATTAAATACATTCAAGGTTTATCATTCATACTTTTGTCTTCTTCATGTGTGTGTCTAAAATTTTTATCTCTCTCTCCACATCTAAACTAAGACTCTATATGTCCAAATCCCTAGATATGTCGAGGTGCTGCAAGTTCCTCTGTATAAAGGACAATGTTCCCTACCTGATGTTAAATCATTGAATAGATGGTGTGTGAAGGCAATGTGGCCTTGAGGCAGTCTATTTCAACGGATGATATTAGTTTAATCCCCTGAGTGGATGATGGTTGTATGTGAGTGAATTGGTTCATTGTGTTTTTTATATATATATTTGGTGGGTGGAGGTGAGGTAGCCTCAAGACACCCTATTTCAGCTTATACTATTGGTTTAAAAGCTCCTTTGAAAGCACTCAACATTAATCTTTGGAATCTAGTTGTAACAACCACGGGTTAAAATCCATGTAATAAAGTTAATAAAGGAAAAATAATAACCAAGGTCATGAGACACGTATTCCAAGCTAAATTTTGGGCAAAACATACTGACGAGGATCACTTGTGATTAATTAATGGCTATGGAAATTGGCAAAGGCAATGGCAACGTCTTTGAAAAGGCATGAGGCATTTATTGACACTTTATTTATGAAAATAATGGGAAATAGGAGAAAAGGAAGGTGAAGGGTCACAAGTTGTATGTGAGGAGGAAATTGAAGGAAAATAATGGAAAATGAAGAAAATGGAGGCCTCAATGATAAAAAGGCTTATGAGGATCAATTCACAACTTTTATCAATTCAGTCTTTGGCACTCTCATTCTATTCTCTTTCTCTCAAACACTTGGACACTTCGATTTTTCATGGAGCACTCTTGGAGGAGTGTGGCTTACATGGGATTTGGAGCAAGAATGCAAAGGAAAAGCAGGAAATCGCAAGAGGACAGTGGGATCAGCGGTTACAATGGGATTTTCTTGCAAGTACTGAGTTGCATATATGATTTCCTTGTTAGTTTTGGCATGCACTGTTGAAATGGCAACAAGAAATGGCACCCATGGGGCTTCTGATTTAATTTTCCCTTAATTAAATTAGAAGAGAAATTTCAATTCCATCACATGACAACTTGTGTTAGTTAACTAAGTCGAAATAACTAAGTTATCTTAGGAATTTCAAGTTGAGGGTCTGATAGGAGGCATGTAGAGTTCTCCCATGATTTTAGGGGGTCGAGTTACAATTATTTGTGAGTTGTAATTAGTTAACTCAATTAATTGAGTTAAAATCAGTTTAACTAGTTCTAACTTAGAGATGAGCTATAGATAGGTCCAGTTAACTGATAATTTGCTATAAATAGTTGTTGCATGTCAGTTCTAAGGAAGGCCCAGTTGGGATTGGAGTTAAAGGGCCCAGTTGGGATTGGAGTTAAAGGGAAGATAACTATCAGTTGTACTATTAGAAAAATGTACAAGTCATGCATAAGGTCACTAGAAAGCCAAGGAATGATTTCCCTATCATTAATTCGAAATTTCCTAATTAATATGGGCTCAATTAGCCCAAGAATGCGTAAGCAAGGATGAGCAAACAGGGGCTAAGAATTGGTTAATTATTGTACTGATTTTTCCTAGATCAGAGTGAGACAATCAGCAGAGTCTAGGAAATTTCTCAATACAGGAAAGAGAATTGTATTTTTTCATGACCTTGCCCATATGCAACGTATAGATAGAGGCGTTTTGAGCAGTTTCTTTCCCCAGATACATCTTATGTTATGTGATAGATGTATTTCTTTCTCTTACTTGTTATGTGATTGTGCGATCAAATTTTGTTTTCGGAAATTGTAGAAGGATTCAGTATTTTGTTTTAGTACATTACAAGATCAGATTGAATCTCATTGTTAGATTTTGTACATGGTATCAGAGCGCCAAGAATCATAATAAAAGAGAATAAATTGATTTTGTTTTGAATAGGTACATAGAATTTCATATTTATTCTTTGGGACCAGCAACTGATCAAGATGTCTTGCAATGGCTTGGGACTCAAATATGCACTCTAGGGAAATTCTAATTACATAGCATGGAAGGACATGATGGAGGTAGTGTTGGAGGACAACAGACAGAAGGCATTCATTGACAGTGATATTCCTCAGCCTGTTGCAATAGATGCTCAACAAATTGATGCATGGAAGAAGAATGTAGCAAAGGCGATAAGGATATTGTTAGAGGGAGTTCGAGATCATATTGTCTTGAGTCTCCATGGAAAGGAAACTCATATGTGATGTGGAAGGCCTTGACAGATCTGTTTCAGAATAACAACGACCACATGAAGCTGGCATTGAAAGACAAGCTCAGAAATATCAATATGGAGAAGGGTGACATGATCCAAAAATACTTGACGAAGTTCACTCAATGTCGAGATAAGCTTGGAAGTGTTAAGGTGATTGTTGCCGATGATGATTTAGTGATCCTAGCTCTTCTAAGCCATCCCAAGAGCTGGAACAGCTACCAGGACTCTGTGAATGGGAGGGAGAAGCTACCAAAATGGGAAAATTGTGGTATGACTTGGTACAAGAAGAAATTCAGCAGAGCACCAGAGATGGATCCTCATCAAAGACTGATGATGAGGAGAATGGTCTCTTGGCTGGAAAGAAAAAGAAAGGAAAAGGGAAGGCGTCCCATTCCAAATCTGAGTCTGGCAAGGCAGGAAAGAAGTGAGACTTGTCAAAGGTAAAATGTTTCAACTGTCATGAGCATGGACACTATGCCACAAATTGTCCACAAAATAAGAACAATAAAAAGGCCTCAAGAGGAGCAACAGGTGAAGCACTGGCTTCATAGTTCGAGTTGGAATTCACTCTCATCGTGTGCATGGTGTCATTAGTGATGGGTTTTGTATGGTATTTGGATAGTGGAGCTTCGTTCCATATGACCAGCAACAAAGAATTCTCCAGTAGCTTGGAGGAGAAGGATCTCCTTATGCACATCAAGATGGGTGACGACGGGAGGTACAGCACTACCGATGTTGGTACAGTTACTTTCCAGAGATATTCAAGTAATCCACTCACATTAAAATATGTCATGTATGTTCCTGGTTTAAAGAAGAATTTGGTTTATGTTGCTATGTTTGAAGATCATGGCTACGATGTGATCTTCAATGAAGGAAAGGCGTTCCTTCATCACAAAGCCACGATACAGGTGAAAACTATTGGGGTTCGAGCAAAGAACCTCTACAAATTGGATGTATAAAACTGTGTTGCATTGACCACGCAATCAAAGAAGGTGGAGAGCCAAGACATCGGTGAGTTATGGCATAATAGATTGGGCCATCTACACCATGGCACCTTGAAGATCATGCAATAGATTTCTACATGACTTCCAAAGGGTGCACTTGCGCAGAGAGATACATGAAAAGGGTGTACATTGGGGAAGCGTACCAAGGCCACCTTTCACGATAAGGAAAGCTGAGCAATGACAATCCTTGAGAGATTTCACTCATATGTGTGTGGACCGTTCTCAACAGCTTCCAAAGCAAAGCACAGGTATTATGTAATTTTTGTTGATGATTTTTCAAGAAAGTGTTGGATTTTATTCATGCATAAGAAATATCATATGTTCTTTATGTTTTATGAGTCCAAGAATCTTATAAAGAAAGATACAGGGAAGAAGGTGAAGGATCTAAGTAGCGACAATGGTGGAGAATATATCTCTAATGAATTCAAGAAATTTTGTGCCTCAGAAGGAATTCAAAGAGAATTTATAGCACATCATAACCCACAATAGAATGGGGTTGTAGAAAGAAAAAATAGAATGATTATGGAAGAAACAGCTATGTTGCATGATCAGGGCCTACCATTGCATCTATGGGTGGAAGCATGCAATACAAAAATATTTGTGCATAACAGAAGTCTTCATTCGATAATTGGGATGGGTACACCAGAGGAGGATTTTTCAGGTAAATGATTGGATGTGTTGTATTTTAAAATTTTTGGTTCATACATTTATTTCCATGTAACCAAAGATGTTAGGAAGAAGCTAGCATCAATAGCAGAGTTTGCGATATTTTTGGGGTACACTAATACACCTCACAACTATCGGGTGTACTTGCCAGCACACAGGATGATAGTGGTCAGAAGAGATGTAAAATTCGATGAAGATAAAGCCATGCGATTGTCCCTGAAGAGGGAGCTTGAGTTGCATGTAGCTGAGGAGCTCTTGGCTCCAAAGGATGAACCTTAGGATGTGGAGTA
This sequence comes from Pinus albicaulis, assembly GCA_034641835.2. Taxonomy (NCBI): domain Eukaryota; kingdom Viridiplantae; phylum Streptophyta; class Pinopsida; order Pinales; family Pinaceae; genus Pinus; species Pinus albicaulis. The sequence continues at coordinate 445,549,017 of CM076582.1, read as the reverse complement.
GCCACAAACAGAGGAACAGAGAGTGGTAGAAACCACTCATGTAGATAAATCCACCAGAGATGGAAGGAAGCGCACCAGAGAGGCTAACAGATTATTACTAAATGTCAAAGAGAATGTGGGAGCACCCACATCACAGTGCAGGAAGAGAAGGTCCCTAGAGCAGTACACTATATACATGGCTCTTATGAGTGAAGGGATTGAGATAGAACCATCATCTTTTGAGGAAGAAGTGCAGCAGCTAGTGTGGATTGATGCCATGGTTGAGGAATATGACTCCGTTATCATAAACAGTGCATGGGAAGTTGTCCCAAGACCAGTGGGGAAGTCAGTTGTAGGATCCAAGTGAGTCTACAAGATGAAGCAGGAAACAGATGGGAGTGTGGAGAAGCACAAGGTCATATTTGTGGCCATACGGTTCTCTCAGGTGGAGGGGATTAACTATGATGAGACTTTTGTACCATTCGCAAGGTACTCATCTATTAGATCTATCCTTGCACTCCCATCGCAGATGGGATGACAAATACACTAGATGGATGTAAAGACAACATTTCTCAATGGAGTTATTGATGAAGAGGTGTACATTGAGTAGCCGGAAGGTTTTGAGACCTTAGACAAGGAGTCGCATGTGTGCAGACTGAAGAGAGAATTGTATAGGATTAATCAAGCACCTCATGCTTGGTACACTAGGATTAACAGCAATTTCACTCGGTTGGGCTTCACTGAGAGTGAAGCGGATGCGAACTTGTGTCATATTGTGGTTTATGGTAAGCTTTTGATTATTGTACTTTATGTCGATGATCTGATACTGACAGGTGATGAGCATTTCATCAAGTCTTTCAAAGAGGATCTTGCAAGAGAATTTGAGATGAAGGACATGGGGCTCTTGCACTATTTCCTGGGATTGGAAATATGGAAAAGAGATGGGGAGCTATTTGTATCTCAGGGCAAGTATGCCAACAAGATTCTGAGGAAGTTCCACATGAAGGGAAACAAACCCATGGAGACTCATCTAGCAAGAAACTGCAGGGAGGAGGATGCTACTTCAGGCGAAGTAGTGGATGCTACTGTTTACAGACAGATTGTGGGTTCACTCATGTATTTGGTGAACACACGACCAGACATATGCTACGCAGTTAACCAGCTTAGTCAAGCTATGGTTAAGCTGACCAAGCTCTTTTGGAAGGCAGGAAAGCATGTGTTGAGATACCTTAGAGGTAATACAGAGTATGGATTATGATACAGACAGATAGTGGGAGTGAAGCTTCAAGGCTTCACCAATGTAGATAGGGCAAGAAGTCCATCCGACGGGAAGAGCACATCAGGGGGCATCTTCATCATAGGATCAACAGCAGTTCCCTGGTATAGCAGGAAACAGAGATCAGTTGAACTCAATTCAGCAGAGGTAGAGTACATGGCATCCAGTCAGGCAACATGTGAGGCTATATGGATGAGGAAGATACTTGTTGGTTTGTTTGGTCGACAGATGGATCCGATGATGATACATTGTGATAGCCATAGTTGCATCAAACTCTCGATTAATCCATTTTTTCATGACAGGTCTAAGCATATTTATATATGGTATCACCATCTCAGAGATTGTGTGTAGAGGCACATTATGTCATTAGAGTACATTCCTAGGGAGGAGAAGGATGCAGACATCTTGACGAAGGCGCTGGAAAGAAGCAAATTCAAATTCCATAGAGGCAGGATCGTGGTAGTAGATAATTCCTTTCTTATTGAGAGGGAGTGTTGAAATGGCAAGAAGAAATGGCACCCATGGGGTTTCTGATTTAATTTTCACTTAATTAAATTGGAAGAGAAATTGTATTAGTTAACTAAGTAAGAATGATTGAGTTAGCTTAGGAAATTCAAGTTGAGGGTCTGATAGGAGACATGTAGAGTTATCCCATGATTTTAGGGGGTCCAGTTACAGTTATTTGTGAGTTTTAATTAGTTAACTCGATTAATTGAGTTAAAATCAGTTTAACTAGTTCTAACTTAGATATGAGCTAGAGATAGGTCCAGTGAATTAAATCTGATTTAAGTCACAATGAGCGATCAATCAGCTAACTAATAATTTTCTATAAACATTTTTTGAATGTCAAGTCTAAGGAAGGCACAGTTGGGATTGGGGTTAAAGGAAAGATAACTATTAGTTGTACTATTAGAAAATTGTACAGGTCATGCATGAGGTCACTATCAAGGCAAGGAAGGATTGCATAATCATTAATTCGGAATTTACTAATTAATAGGGGCTCAATTAGCCCAAGAATGCGTAAGCAAGGTTGGGCAGATAGGGGCTGAGAATTGGTTAAGTCTTGAACTGATTTTGCCTAGATCAAAGTGACACAGTCAAAAGAGTGCAGGAATTTTCTCAGTACAGGAAAGAGCATTGTATTGTTTCATGATCTTGACCATATGCAATATACATATGGTGGGGTTTTGAGCAGTTTCTTTCCCTAGATACATCTTGTGTTGTGCGATTGATTTATTTCTTTCTCTTACTTGTTATGTGATTGTGTGATCGAATTTTGTTTCCACAATTTTTGAAGGATTCAATATTTTTTTTAGTACATTACAAGATTAGATTGAATCTTGTTGTTAGATATTCTACATACATGACACATGCATTTAGTTTCTTGGTTATGATATGTCATTGGCATGGAGGATCGCCTGGATTGACAGTGGTTTTTCTTAGCCTTTCCATTTCCTGGATAGCCATGGTGTTGTGGGTTATATCTTTGTTTTATGGTTGGTGCTCATGTTCCTATGGTTGTGGTTTGAGTTATTAGTTCCTGGAGCCTTGGTTGGATAAACGCTCTGGAAGCCCTATAACAGCTTGGTTTGAGTTATTAATCCCAGAAGTGTTGGTTGGGAAAAAGCTCTAGAGCCCTTGGTGGATTGAGTTGCTAGTCCTGGAATCCTTGGTTGTAAAAATGCTATGGAGCCCAGAGACAGTTGTGGGTTGAGATACTAGTCTTGGAAGTCGGGTTGGAACAAACACTCTAGACCCTTAGACAACTAGTGGAGACTGATCTGGTGATGGTTAGTGATTTCTGACCGTGAGGTGGAATCATTGGTTGGGGGTTGAGGTGGTTTGGCCTCTGGAAGCCCTGGTTTGGTTTTGATTGGTTATTCCATGAGATCCCACATCCATGCTTAGAATATGGCACATGGGTGATTGGCTGAAAGAGATATTTGGTTTAGCCCAATATATGGTCAGGTGGTACGTGGAAGTCCCTGAATTGGATGGATTTGCATATGTTAATAAGATCTATTTTTCTCTTATGTTCTATGTGTAAGTTTACTTGTTATTATGTGGATATGATGGTTTTTATATTGTTGTTATTTATCTGGTTATATGTTAGTTATAAGTATGGTTTTATGATAGTCTTGAGTAATGGCTCTCATCATGTTTTGGTTAGTAGATGAATTGTTAAAGAATAAATGACCTAATAGATCATAATGAAGCTAATGTGAGAGGGCATCAAACCTTATTTGTGATTCTCAAATAAGTATGAGGTCCCTATGTTCATATGTGTTTTTATGACCTGTACATTACATGTTCATGATGTTTTTGACAGAATTTCTGTCATGGTTTGGATGATTCAGGTCAGGTCCTTGTTCAAGTTTCTGTGTTAGAAACCTTATCTTAATGTTATTTATCATTTCTGATAATTTCATCAAGTTTTGTATAAAGGCATAAGTCCTAGCCCTGAAAAAGTGGCTCACGTTTCGAGGTCGCTGGCACATAACTACCTAAAAAAGATTGCAATTGCATGGAGGCCTTGTTGTGGGAGCGACTGGAGGGTTACAGTCACTTGGAGGTCTTGTGATTGGAGCAAATAGAGGTTATTTCAGTGGAAAAGCAAGTTAACTCAGGGGTTGGGCACCTGGAGTGGATGGTTAGCCCCTGGGGGTCCTGTAGCTCCCGAGGAAGGTTAGTTTGGTCTTGTTTTTTTTTTATTCCACTTCCTTAACTTTACTTGGGGATTTGAATCATATCATGGTAACTCTTTGCCACATATTTACCCTGATGGACCGATAAGCTTGGGTACGTGTGGAGGAAGGTGTTACAGGGTGGTATCAGAGCGAGTTTCATTATTTTTGGGGTGATGTATGATTTCTGATCTATTTGGGTGATATCTAATACCACAGAGTGTTATTACAGCATGGTTCAACCCTTGGATTGGATGGGTGGAATGTGTTTTTCGTGCATACATGTCGGTTTCATATGTGTTCATTATGCTTGGGGTCTGTGTTTGTTATGTATGCATGGCGATAGTCATTGTTACAGCTGTGTTTCTATGTAAGAGTTGGTGATGTTGTTGTTGGGATGTGTTTGTCGTGTATACATGTTAGTTGTATATGCATTGGTTATGCATGTCAATGTCTATATGTTGTTTTGCATGCATTATGTCTAGTTGGTGTTATAGTTGTGACATCATGCATGGTAACTGGGATGATGTTTATATACTGCTATGATTATGTTTATATATGTATTGTGCTAATCTAATTGATCTTGTAGATGAGATATCCTCCCCTTAACTATATTGAGGTATGTTGGTTGTGTTTATGTTTTGGTTTAGCTGACATGATATGCTTGTAGGAAGAAGAAGGTAAAAGATGGCTAGCAAAATGTTGGATTATAGTTCATGAGAATCTCCCTATAGATCATATGAGCAACATGGTGATGGGTACTCTCGTAACATAGCAGACACTTTAAGATGTTTGAAGGTGGAAATAAGGAGTTGTAAAGCAGATAATGACATAATCATTCAGTCACAAGATAGACTTTCCAAGGCGCGGGAGAAACAAGCAGAGGTTAATGCAAACATCCTTAAGAGTTTGTTAGACTTGCAGAGATAGGGACCGACTAGGATCAATTATGGACAGGAGGACATGACTATTGGAGCCAATGGTAGCAGGTCTCATGGTGGGCACAGGTCAGATAGAGTTGGCATGGTTAGAGATGGAATATTCTTGGATACACCTGATATATGCGGCAATGGACATGGGCTTTACTCTAGTTTTGGTTCAGACAAGTACCATGGTCATCATCACTATCATCCTTACATGAAGAGTGACAAGGGATATTTACCAGATGAGTTCAATAAAGCAAAGCCACCTACATTTTATGGAGAAATAAAGAAGTCACAAGATATAGAAGCATGGTTTCTTGGGATGAATAAGTTCTTCAGATTACGTGATTACTCAAAGAACATGAAGGCAAGAATAACTACATTCATTCTTAAAGGTAAAGCAGACATTTGGTGGGAATATGTAAATAATGCTAGAGGTATTCAAGAAGAGGAGTTGACTTGGATTGAGTTAAAAATACTTTTCAGGAAGAAGTATCTATCAAATAGATACTATGATGACAGGGAAAAGGAGTTCCATGAGTTGAAGATGGGATCTATGACCGACAAGGATTATACTAGCAGGTTCTTAGAGTTATTGAGGTATGTGCCTTACCTTAAGGAGGAGAAAGCAAAGATTCATAGATTCATCAACGGGTTTTCGGTAGCATTCAAGGACATAATCGAGTTTGATGAGCCTGGATCATCAGAGGAATCCATAAGAAAGCTAAAGCATTATTATGACAATTGAACCACAGATCTACAATGCTCAGGAGGAACAAACAGTGGGGGATGTTGGGCAGAGTATTCCTCGTATTTATGCAACGTTGGATAATAGGTAGGTGAATCACAAGACATTTATTATCGAGATGGACGCTAAGCTTTGTGATCAAGTTGCTTCTATTTTGATTGACCCTGAATCTAATTATAGTTGTGTTAATCCTGACCTGGTGGATAAGTGTAGTTTGAATAAATAAGTACATGCAGAATCTTATTTAGTGAAGTTTTCTACAAGTACAGAGAAAAAAGTTCATCATTGGGTAAGAGCTTGTGCATTTGATTTGAATGGTATGCATACATCAATGCATTTGAATGTGCTTCCATTGGGATCATTCAGTATGTTGTTGGGTATGGACTGGTTGTATCATCATAGGACCAAGGTGGATTTCTATGACAATGCTATTGAGTGCCTGAATGAAAATGGAGAGTAGAGGATCTTGCAAGGCAAGAAAAAGGAAACATCAGTTAGAATGGTGATAGTTATGCAAGAAAGAAACAGTCGCAGGAAAGGGTGCGTGTTATTTGTAGTACATATTTCCAGTGATAAAGGTAAGGATCTTGATGATGCATAAGTCTTGAATAGGTACCCAGTTCTATGAAATTTTCAGGATGTATTTCTTGTAGAGATTCCAAAGTTACCGCCTCACAGGGAAGTTGAAATTTATATTAATTTGGTACCAGGGGCAGCACCAACATAAAAGGAACCACACAGGATGAGCACACCAGAGTTAGTGGAATTGAAGTTGAAATTGAATGAAATGCTTGAAAATGGATACATCAGGCCAAGTGTACCGCCTTGGGGTGCACCAGTGTTGTTTATGAATAATAAAGATGGAATTCTTCGGTTATGCATTGATTACACGTAGTTGAACAAGGTGACCATCAAGAACATGTATTCGTTGTCAAGGATTGATGACTTATATGACTAGTGGAAGGGAGCAATGAATTTCTCGAACATTGATCTGAGATTAGGATAACATAAGGTATGCATCAAAGAAGAGGATATTTACAAGATTTCTTTTTGGATTAGGTATGGACATTATGAGTTAGTTGTAGTTCCTTTTGTTCTATTTAATGCTCCAAGTACTTTTATGTTCTTGATGAATAGTGTATTGCATCCTTATCTGGACAAGTTTGTTATTGTGTGCAATGATGATATATTGGAATATCCTAAGAATGAAGAAGAGCATGTCGAACACTTAGCAACAATATTGATATTTCTAAGAGAGCATAATTTGTATGCCAAGCTTAGCAAATGCAGTTTCTTTCAGACAGAGCTACATTTACTTGGGGCATGTTGTTTCAAAGGAAGGCATAACAATGGATCTGAAAAAGATAAAAGTTATCATGGAATGGGAAGCTCCTGGAAATGTGGATGAGGTAAGGTAATTTATGGGGCTAGCAGTTTATTACAGGATGTTCATCAATGAACTTTTGACAAATTGCTTATCCTATTACATCATTGCAAAGGAAAGGTAAGAAATTTGAATTGATAGAAGAATGTGCAGCCAATTTCAAGAAATTGAAGTAGTTGTTGACAAATCCTCCAATTCCAAAGATTGCAAATCCAGATAAATAATTAGTGTTGAGTACATATGCTTGCAAGAAAGGACTTGGTGGGATTCTAATGCAGGACAAACATATAGTGTGTTATGAATCAAGGAAACTGAATGAGCACAAGCAGAATTATGTTACACGTGATCTTGAGTTGGAAACAATCATTCATGCATTGAAGATGTTGAGACATTATATTTTGGCAGGAGGTTCATTTGGATGAGTGATCACAGTGGGTTGATATATTTGTTTAACCAACCGAATCTAAATTTCAGTCAAGCTAGATGGTTGTCCACGACCAGTGAGTTTGATTTTGAAATCAGGTACATTAAAGGGAAAGTGAACATGGTGGTAGATGCTCTTAGTAGAAGAGTGCATATGAATCATTTAACAACTATGAGTTCATATGGGACGGATTTACAGGGTCAGATCTTACAGACAGGTCGGTGGGATGACCGGTATAGGGAGCTTAGGCACAATTTACAACAAGATACAGGTGATGTGGACTAGCGTCTCACAATGGATGGTTTGGTTAGATTTAGGGACAGGATATATGTGTCGGACAATAGTGAGCTCAAGACGTTTATATTGAGGGAATTTAATTCTAAGCCATATTCAAGTCACCCAGGATATTAGAACACATTGATAGCAGTGAATAAGTTCTATTATTGGCTAAATTTTAAGAAGGAAGTGGCAGAGTTTGTGGCTAGGTGCTTGGATTGTCAACAAGTAAAAGCAGAGTGTAAGCATCCAGGTGGATTACTATAATTGATTATGATTCCAGAGTGGAAATGGGAGGTCATTTCCATGGATTTCATTACAGGCAAAAGGTTTGTTGAGGACATCTAGACAAAATGATTCCATCATGGTTGTGGTGGATAGGTTGACAAAGGTATCACACTTCCTTCCAATGAAGGTCTTCATTAGGGAGATAATGAGGTTGCAGGTGTTTCGAATAATATTGTATCAAATGGGGATGCCAAGTTCACATCCATGTTTTTGAAGGAATTATTTATAGGTTTGGGTACAGAGTTGGCCTTTAGCACAACTTATCATCCACAAACAAATGGGAAGATAGAGAGTGTCAATAGAATTTTTGAGGACATGTTGAGGATGTAGTGATGGATCAGCAACGGAAGTGGGAAGAGTATCTTCCATTTGTTGAGTTTTCTTACAACAGTGGGTATCATAAGTCACCGAGGATGAGTATGTTTAAGACACTCTATGGATGAAGTTGTAATATTCTCATCAGTTGGAGTGATCCAGTGAACATGGTCCTGATAGGACCAGACATGTTGGCATAGATGGAACAAGAAATACAGGTAATCAAGAAGAATATAAAGGTAACACAGGACAGTCAAAAAATTTATGCAGATCAACACAGGTTGTTTAAGGAGTTTCATGTTAGGGAACATGTGTACTTGTGCATCAAGCCCAAGAAGAGTTCCTTAAGGATTGTATCATGTGTGAAGTTGGCCCTTCAGTCTTTCAGGCCTTTCAAAATCTTGAGAGGATTGGACTAGGGGCCTACCGACTTGCACTACCTCCAACAGTTAAATCCCATGATATTTTCCATGTTTCATTGTTTAAAAGATTTGTGAAAGATGTTGATCATGTTATTGATTGATCTGTATTATAGGTGGAGCCAAAAGGAGAATTCCAGCCAGAACCTCAGTGTATTTTGCAAAGAAATATGCTCATGCTTTTAAACTGAGCAATCGAGCAGGTTAAGTGCAGTGGAAGCACTTTGGGCCCGATGAAGCTACATGGAAGATGGTTAATCAGATGTGAGATATGTATCCTTCATTGTTTTTCGGTTGAGGAAAAATAGTTTTGGTATATGTATATATGTATATGGATGTAAAAATTGCAATGAGTTGTGTTATAAAGCTCAAATAAGCAGTACAGGTGTCATGTTGGTATGTTGTCATGTTGGTGTTTCTTTTTAGCAGGTTGATCATTGTAAATAGTGCAACGAGCTAATTTATAAAGCTCCATGGGCCGTATTTTTTGCTTCCCAATAGTCTTGCAGGTTATAAGTGCCATTGAAAATCAAGGATGGTGTTCCCCTAAGAGGGAGGAGTCTGTAACAACCTCGAGTTAAAATCCCATGTAATAAAGTTAATAAACTAAAAATAATAACCAAGGTCATGGGACAAGTATTCCAAGTTGAATGTTGGGAAAAACATAATGACAAGGATCACTTCTGATTAATTAATGGCTATGGAAATTGGCAAAGGCTTTGAACATGCATGAAGAATTTCTTAGCATTTTATTTATGAAAATAATGGAAAATATGAGAAAATGAAGGTGAAAGGTCACAGGTTGCATGTGAGGAGGAAATTGAAGGAAAATAATGGAAATTGAAGAAAATAGAGGCCTCAATGATAAAAAAGGATTTGGATGATAAGTTCACATATTTTGTTAGTTCAGTCTTTGGCACTCTCATTCTACTTTCTCTCTCTCATACTCTTGGAAACTTAGAGATTTCTTGGAGCACCCTTGGAGGAGTGTGGCTTACTTTGGATTTGGAGCAAGAAGGAAAAGGAAAAAGTAGGAAAGCGTAAAAGGACGGCGAGATCAATGACTACAATAGGTTTTTCTTGCAGGTACTTAGTTGCGTGTATGATTTCCTTATTAGTTTTGGCATGCATTGCACATGTATGTGGTTTCTTAGATATGATTTTTCATTGGCATGGAGGATCGCTTGGATTGACAGTAGTTTTTCCTAACCTTGCCATTTCCTGGATAGCCATGGTGTTGTGGGTTTTATCTTTATTTTTTGGTTGGTGCTCATGTTCCTATGGCTATAGGTTGAGTTATTAGTTCCCGAAGCTTTGGTTGGACAAACGCTCTGGAAGCCCTATAACAACTTGGGTTGAGTTACTAGTCTTGGAATCCTTGGTTGGACAAACGCTCAAGAGCCCTTGTTGGGTTGAGTTACTAGTCCTAGAATATTTGGTTGGTCAAACGCTCTGGATCCTAGCAACAGTTGTGGGTTGAGTTACTAGTCCTCGAAGTCGGGTTGGAACAAATGCTATGGAGAAAGACAACAAGGTAGAGACCAATATGGTGATGGTTAGTGATGTCCGACCGTGAGGTGGAATCATTAGTTGATTGTTGAGGTGTTCTGACCTCTCAAATCCTTGGTTTGGTTTTGATTGGTTATTCCATGAGATCCCACATTCATGCTTGGTATATGGCATGAGAGTGATTGACTGAAAGAGAGATTTTTTTCAACCCAATCTATGGTCGGGTGGTACGTGGAAGTCCCTGACTTGGTTGGATTTTCATATGTTAATAGGAGCTCTTTTCCTCTTATGTTCTATGTGTAAATGTAATAATTATTATGTGACTATGATGGTTGTTCTATTGTTCTTATTTATTTGGTTATATGCTAGTTACAAGTATGGTTTTATGATAGTATTGAGTAATGGTTCTCATCATGTTTTGGTTAGTAGATGAAATTTTAAAGAATAAATGACCTAATAGATGATAATGCAGTTAATGTGAGAGGGCATTAGACCTTGTTGAAGGTTCTTAGATAAGTATGAGGTCCCTATGTTCATATGTGTTTTTATGACATGTACATTACATGTTCATGATGTGTTTGACGAAATTCCTGTCATGGTTAGGGTGAGTCATGTCGTGTCCTTGTTCAAGTTTTTGCATTAGAAGCCTTATGTTCATGTTAATTATCATTTCTGAAAATTTCATGAATTTCTCGACAGAGGCCTAAGTCCTAGCCCTGGAAAAGTGGCTCATATTTTAGGGTAGCTAGCACAGAATTGCCTGAAAAATACTACAGTCGCATGGAGGCCTTGATGTGGGAGCGACTGGATGGTTACAGTTGCCTAAAGGATTTGTGATTGGAGCTACTAGATGTTAATTCAGTTAAAAAGCAATTTAACTTGGGCATTGGGAACCTGGAGTCGTTCGTTAGCCCCTGAGGGTCCTATATCTCTTGAAGAAGGTCAATTTGGTCTTGTTTTTGTCGATTCCACTTCTTTAACTGTACTTGGGGAGTTGAATCATAGCATAGCAAATCTTTCTCACATATTTACCCCGGTATATCGGTAAGCTTGGGTAAGTGTGGGAGGAGGGTGTTGCATTGGCTCAAGGATGAAAACTGGAAGAAATACTTGGTTGCAGCTTGTTTATGGTTGGGTAGAGAGTTAGAGTCCCATTATTAGTTGTTAGTTCTATTATAAGATAAGTATGGTCTTATGTTTTCGTGCTTGTGGTTTTTATTATGTCTTTTTTATTTGCCTTAAAATAATGTTATGCTCATGCTGAGAAGTGTTGTTTCCTGCATTAATGAGGAATGACAATGTTTTCTGCAAAAATCCTGTGAAATGGGATTCTCTTATGGACATCCTGAGCTTGAAATAACCTAAGACCACCTTAGCATGTGGAGATTGACATATTTGTTAATGGGTAAATTATGTGTACTAAACTTGTTGGTATAGTTGGTCGTCGTGTTAATAACGGGTGTTTGGTCAATTTAATGTTCTTAAATTGCTATCATAAATTATTGACCGGAGTTGGTAATCTTGTGAAGTGAAAGTGCATTATATATGTTAGAAATATTCCTTACTTATTTTATTATGATGATTTTATTTGTGAAGATCATGTTTGAAGATGTCCTAAATGAATTTAATAAACTGACCTATATTCATGAGAGAAAACTAAATCCAAGTCTAACTATGCCCCTGAAAAACTTTTTAAAAGAATCTTAACTAATTTATCTGTTAGTAAGCAATGATGAATTTGAGAAAACTTTAAAATTCTGGAAAAAGAGGAAACATTAATATTTTGTGTCTTTTTGGAATTTTTATGTGAATGAAACTTGAATCAAGAAATTACTTGGAAAATATTTACACTATTATGCTCATAAAGCAAATTTCTAAATCATTGTTAAGAAACAAGACTATTTAAAAATACAAAAATAATTTAATTGAAAACTGAAAAGGAAATTTTAAAATATGTCTCTCAAAAGAAGAACTAATCTACAACAAATTACTGATGCATAAAGAAACTATGATTATCTATGTGTTATCACTATTTAGAAAATGAAACTACATCAAATGATAAAAACAAATTACTTGAACATCTATTCTAACAAGACGAAATTCTGGAAATGATTATAACATCTAACATAATGATAAAATTAAATCAAGCACCTATATTACGAAATTCTGGAAATGTTGATAACAACTAATGTAATGAAAATGATAAACACAACATATATACTACAGAAGTCTGGAAATAATTGCAATTTCTAACTTGAAAAACGAAATCAAAAGCAAGACATTACGCTACGAAATGCGGTGAAAAATTAAACTGAGAAATAAAGACGAGCTATGAATAACATCTAATTATAAAAACAAATAGAAACAAAGTAGAACCTCTTCTATTGCAGGGCCCTCCACAATAGATGGCTTCAAGTCTTAAACGTTACTAACTGCGCATTGAAAGTCCAGAACGCTTCTTCATTTGATCTAGAAATAAAACAGAGTTTAAATGAAATTACAATCACGCAATAATTTGCACTTAGCCATACAATTACTAGCCCGATATTTATAAAATATTATCATAATTATCTTGAGACTTTTACGCCTATCTAAACTAGCAAATTTTATCTTGAACTTTAAAACAGAAAGTAGAATTTTTTTGCTTCACGATTTGCTACGTGGTAGAGAAAATAGTGAAGCATGATGGCTTCAAACTCCTTGCTCACTTGATTCAGCACCTAGTTGATCGCACCTTTGACCACAATTCAGGGTGATTTCCTGCTTAATTTGGGCGAAATGGATAGGATAGGATCCATGATAAGATTATTTTTCATCTGCCCATATATTTCATTGCTCCATTAATACCTCAGAACATATCAAACCGTGGGGGTGGCTACAGAAACGTTAATTAGCTACAGAATTGCATTAATTCCGTAGCTAATGCAGATTTTACTTTAATAATAAGGAACAATTGAAAATATGAAAAATAGGTCATCATAATACTTTACCATGTCAAAATTTGCAGTCTAACACTTGTTTGAGCTAATCATGGTGACAAAAATAAGGAAAATGAGTGAAAGGAGTGAAAAAATTGAGGCAGTCTTAAGGATTTACATTCCCCCACGAGGAGACCATTGCATTTCCTCATGCAAAACACAAAACTGTTGATCCTTATCATGCTAGTTCATCTGCCCTGAGACTTCTGCTAAAACATCCAAATTCAATTTCTTTGTTTTCCTTTTAGTCACATCCATCCTTGGGTTTCTCATTAGGAGTTTATATTTCAGGTTTATGATTTTCCTGTTAAGATTTTCATTTCTCTTTTTCAACTTTTTATTTTTCTTGAACCATAAACCCAAATGCAAAAGAGTATTATCATTTATGGTTTTCTCAATCTGGTTCTACAAATTCAAAGCTTCATGCTCCTGTTTAATATGTTTGTTTAGTGTCTCCAGTTGAAATATCTCTTGCCTTAGAATATTCACTACTTGAGGTTCTTATGGACTATGAGGTTTTGCTTCTTCCCTTTGTTCTAAAATGGATGTCTTCTTTGTATATCTCTTCTCTAAGGACTCAATATAGTCATAAATTTGTTGTTGTATTGGTTCAATCTCTAGGGTCTTTCGACCTGGACTCTGGGCAGGTGACATAGCAGTGGGTGATGGAACCTTGAATTCCTACTCTAAATCCGCAAATTTTGTTTCTTTTGGAGCCAGATTTTTCACTGTCTGGCTAAGTCTAACACTTCTCCTTATTGCAGGAGGATAGTTTTGAATATTTACCCTATTCTTTTTTTTTTGAACTTTTCTATTTTTTTTTTATGTATCTTTTCATTTTTCGCCCTCTTCCCTCTTTTTACTAGTTTGCTTCTTCAGTTTCCCCAAAAGTTCTGCAATGGGAACTTCATCCTCTGAATGTTCTTGAGGTTCTTGTTCACTTTCAACAGGGTCTTTAGTTTTTCTTTTCCTTCCCCTTTTTCCTTTGCTACTCACTCCCATGGCTCGAGAAGTTTTACCTTAAGATTGCCTCTTGAAATGGTAAGATGAAGATTTTTGGTGTGAGCGAAAGAGTGAATGAATTATGCTTCAGAATGAACGAGGGTGTGAATGAATGAATGATGCTTTAGAATTATCGAGACTATGAGTAAGGTTAATAAGAACTGACCGTTATGAGTTGGATGATTTCACCAATGAAATCGGGATTTTATGTTGGAGCGCTCGTGTAATGCTGAGGGTTAAGTGACAGAGTTTGAGATTTGATTTTGATTTTACAAGATCAACTCTTGTTAATAATGTTTTTGGATTGTTGTATAAAATGACCATATAATTCACATGCCAATGTTTACATCCTTATTATTAAATAAAATTTTGCATTTGCATACCTTGAAATTGATGTTGCTAACCTTCAATTGTTTCTCTTTGTCTTGCCTTCAGGTGCTCTTCAGGGTATTCTTCAATTGCTTCAGTCAAAAAGGTCTTGTTGTATATAAGTTGCAAAAATCCATCAGAGCTGCAGAATTTCAACAATTATGTAGCCATATATTTTTATTCTTTTTGCAAGAGAAAAAGGATGCAAATAAATTGAGATTTTACAACAAGAATAAAGAAAATATAAGGTGCCAAAAAAAAATGGTTTTCACCTTAGATTTTCTGCATAAATATGCCAATCAATGACTGGTTTTCATACTTATACAAAATGTTTTTTTCTTTTTTCTTTTTTTTTTCTCTCTCTTTTTTTTCAAATATATATATATATATATATTTCTTTTTTTCTTTTTTTTAATGATAAAATGAAATAAGACATTTAAGTTGGGGAA
The DNA here is from genome assembly GCA_034641835.2 of Pinus albicaulis. Classification (NCBI taxonomy): domain Eukaryota; kingdom Viridiplantae; phylum Streptophyta; class Pinopsida; order Pinales; family Pinaceae; genus Pinus; species Pinus albicaulis. Next base: position 445,533,994 of record CM076582.1, on the reverse strand, counting down.
GAAGAAGAAGACTTCTTCACCAACTTATCAACGCTATCTTGAAAAATCTTAACAAATTCCTCCTTTGTCAATGGTTTGTGATAGATCCTTAGTCGATGTCCATTTACAATAAGAGGAAATCTTTATTCATCAATGGTTTTGATCCTAATTGTTCCATTATCAAAGACTCTCTCAATCTCACAAGGCCCAAGCCAGTGAGTTTGAAATTTTCCCTCAAAATATTTGAACTTTGAATTAAAAAGTAATGCCCAATATCTTGCTTGAAATTTTCTTTCCTTGATATATTTATCATGCCATCTAGATCTCTGTTGTTGAAATAGATTGTTCCTTTGAATTACATCTTACCTCATTTCATCAAGCTCATTGAGTTGTTCCATTCTATGCCTTTGTGCTTCTAACAGGTCAAGTCCCAACTTAACAGTTGTCTTGAGAGTTTTTTATTTTTGAACTCAATTGGAAATAAGACTTGCTTCCCATAAATAATTTCGTAGGGAGTATGTCCTGTTTTGATTCTCCATGTGGTGCAGTAGGACCATAAAGATTCTAGAAGCTTTTATGCCCAATCCCTTCTATGCAAATGTACAGTCTTTGTAAGGATTGCTTCAATCAATTTTTTTGTGGATTCAACTTTTCCATTTGCTTGTGGATGATATGGAGCAGACTTCCTATGCTTGATTTTATATTCTTATACTATCTTTTGCACCATTATGGATGTAAATTGAGTTCCTTGATCTGTCACAATTTATTTTGGGACACCAAAACGAGTAAAAATATCCTCAAAAAGAAGTGAAACTACAACATTTTGAGTAGCAAAAGAAAGTGCTTTAGCTTCTACCCATTTAGTGACATAATCAGTGCACACAAGAATATACCTCTTTTGTCTTGATGGTGGATTGATTGGTCCGAAAAAATCTAGAGTCCATTTTTCAAAAGGTTCGATAAGTACCTGGGGTTGTAAAGGCATTTCATATGAAGGAACAGGTTTCCCCATTCTTTGACGACTATCACATCTCTTAAAATATTCCTTGGCATCCTCAAAAATGGAAGGCCAATAATATCCTAAGACAAGCACTTTGTAAGCAATCCTTTTATCAGCGAAGTGTCCTCCACATTGTTCATCATGACATGCTTTTAGTATCTCAGGTATTTCGTCTTCTCTTACACACCTTCAGATAATGAGAAATGGAAATGTATTATATAATTCTTCATTTATCCATGAATAAGATGTACTCATTGGAATCATATTTCTCTTTTCTCTAGGAAAAAAATATGATGGTAGCTTCCCTGTGGCTAAATAGTTAGCAATGTCTGCAAACCATGGAGATTTGGTAGATATTGCAAAAAGATATTCATCGGGAAAACTATCTTCTACTGGTATATCATTATTATCATTTTAATTCTAGACAAAAAGTTAGCAATTGTGTTTTGTTTTCGAGGTCGATCTAAAATGGTCATATTGAATTCTTGCAATAATAATAACCATCTTGTGACTTTGCCATTAGTGATTGATTTATTCATTATATATATAATTGCAGAATGATCCGTGTGAATGAAATTTTCATAGCCAGTGATGTAATGTTTAAATTTTTCAATGGCATGGACAACAACTAAAAACTTCTTTTCAGTAATAGTATAATTTAACTCTGCAGGAGTCAAATTTTTACTTCTATAGTAAGTAGCATAAGGAGTCAAGACTTTATGTCCCAATACAACTCCCAGAGTTGTTTCTGAAGCATCAGTTGAGAAATGAAAAGACAATTTCCAATTTGGTCCTCTTAAGATGGGTGCTTCGGAAATCTTTTCTTTCAAAGTCTCAAAGGCCTTTTGACAATCAAGATTCCAACTGAATTCACAATCTTTTGTAAGAAAATTTAAGAGTAAAGATACAATCTTTGTAAATTTTTCTATAAATCTTCTATAATATCCACTGAAACCGAGAAAAATTCTAACATCTCTTTGACAAGTTGGAACTCGTAATTTGGAAATTACTTCAACTTTATATGAGTCCACTTTTATTCCATTTCCTGAAATATGGTGTCCTGAAAAAATTCCCTTAGTAAACATCATAAAGCATTTTTCATGACTTAATGAGAGATTTGTTTCCCTACTTCATATCATAAATTTTTCCAAATTTTTAAGGGCTTATTCAAAAGAATTTCCATAAAATGTAAAATCTTCCATATAAACTTCCACACAATCATGGATTAAATCAGATAAAATACCCACTACTGCTCTTTGGAATGTTGTTGGTGCTTTGCATAATCCAAAAGGAGGTACTTGGTAAGCATAAGTTCCCCATGGGCTGGTAAAAGTGGTTTTGTCCTGATCTTCAAGTGCTACCTGAATTTGATTATATCCACTAAAACCATCCAAGAATGAAAAATATTTCTTCCGTGCTAATGTATCTAAAACTTGATCTATGAAAGGTAATGGAAAATCATCTTTTAAGGTGGCCTTATTCAGTTCCCTATAATCAATACATACTCTCCATTTTCCATTCTTTTTAGGAACAATTACTAAAGGTGAAACCCACTGACTATCTAATATTGGATAAATAAATTTTACATTAAACAGTGTTTGTAGTTCCTCCTTTACAATTTCCCTTAAGTTTGGATTCATTCTTCTCTGAGGTTGTCAAATTGGTCTGGCATTATCTTCAATATATATGTGATGCATGCAAGTTTTAGGATTAATTCCTTTCATGTCAGTGTATTCACATGCATATGCAGAAGAGTGTTTGTGTAATGTTTCTATTAATTTCTTCTTTTGGAATTCTCCCATATTTTTATTCAAATTTAAAGTTATTCCTAGAAAAATTTATATTGAAGAATTGCCAAATTCTTCCATAGAATATAAATACATTTGTGTGGATGATAAATACTCAATATTGCATTGTTCCTGAAAATTTTGACTACTCTCACATTGTGACGATGATTCATTATTTTCTATTGAATTTAAAATATGATTTTCTTCACTAATTTGAGAGATCGTAAAAATAGGTTGTATGTCATTGTCATCATCAATCCATTCTTTATTTTCTACCTCTATTGTTTTTTTTGCTGGTGGGTATAATGTGAATTTCTTTGTTGAACTATCATCAGAGATAAACATATCACCATATCTACAACTGATAAAATCATCAGTTATAGCTAACCAAGGACTTCCTAAGATTAATGGATGTCCTCCTAAGTTATTCTTGGTGGTTAAAATCATAAAATCAACTAGATATTCCCAAGAATCTAAGGATACATAAATGTCTTCTAACACACCATCAGGTTTAATTACAGATATATCTGCTAATTGTAATAATGTTGGTGTATATTGAAGATTTGGAAGTCTTAATGTATCCATAGTTTGTTTACTCGTGATGTTTATGGCTGCTCCTAAATCGATCAATGTGTTTTGGATTTCAATAACATTAATATGTGTCTTCACAATGGGAATTCTTGAATCCAAATATTTTTGTATTGTAGTTTTTCCCATCATGATGTCTGCAATTTTCTCAACTAATTGTATTATTTTTACTTATTTCCTTTTTCTTCTGGGTTTATTTACACTCAACTCTCTTATTGTCTCTACAAGGATTGGAATTTCTTTGATAGCTTGTAACAAAGGAATCTTTATACAAACATTCTTCAACTCATCTAACATATCATAATCAGACATCATGATTTGTTTTTCTACCCCTTTATCAATTTTTAATCTTTCAGGAAAAGGTGGTTTTGAGACAGATACTGAAGGTTGTTATATAATACGAGTTGAGTTTATTGGTGTTTCATGTGTTTGTTTTTTAAGATTTTTATTTTGGTGAAGAAATGTCTCTTCATCAGAATTATCATCCTTTTCTTTTCCCTGGATAACAACACATGGTAATTTATTTTCTAATATTCTACCAGATCTTAGTTGGAAAGTATTATTGTTTGGGTTTAGAAGTGGTTTAGCAAGAAGTTTATTTGGTCTTTGTGGAAATGGTAATGAAATTTGAGGGTTTTGATTTTGAAACTGAGGTTGTGGTTGTTGACTAGATTAAGGAAAACGTTGTGGTGGAAAGTTTGGATAAGGTTGTGGATACTCATGATATTGAGAGTATCTACCATGAGGATTTTTCCATCCTTGTGTCCAAGGTTGGGATTGCGACCAAGGCTGCTACCATGGCATTGGTGTAGTCCATTTATTTTTTGGGGGTTGAGTATACATCTGAGTGTTGAAACCTTGAGTTTGTGATCCTTGCCATAGTATTTTAGTAACAAAGCAAAGAGGATCTACCTGATTTGGAATCATTTCCTCTTGGTAGACAACTTTTAGACCTGGGATAGAAGGACACTTCTTTGTTTCATGATTTTCTGTACATATAACATAGGTTTATACACTTTTCAAATTAAGAGGGCATTCTCTTAAGGCATGTTTCTTTCTGCACTTAGGACAAAAGATAGATAAGGCATCACTTTCAACTCTTTGCTTGTTTTGTAATTTCAAGGTGTCTATTTGTTCACTAAGACTCCTTAAATATATGTTTTAAATTCATCAAGAAAAATTCCTATTTCAACCCTACTTATTGTTCCAACTGCAAATTTATTGATTCTAGAGAGTACAAGATCACTTGAATTCTTTCCCACTCTTGATTTACCTATTGAAAGATGTATGCAAAATTCATAAATTTCTGGTGATGATAACTGATAAATTTCTCATTTTCCCATCATGTTAAGGATATCTATCCATTCATCTCTAATGGATTTTAGTAAGAGACCTTTCAAAGTATCTTGATCCAAATCTTCCATTTTATCCCTTTTTAGACTAAACTGAATCTTTCAATTAAATCCTCTAGATTCTCATCTTCTCTTTGCATCATCTTAAAGACTTCATCGTTTCAGTTATGAGGCATGCAGTAATCCTTGTATTTTAATAAGAATGCATTTTTCATTTCTTCCCATGTTCTAATAGAGTGTGTTATTAAGCCCATCGACCATTTCAATGTTGCATCCTTAACGGTAGCTGGAAACAATTTCATTTTTTGAGAATCGAGTCGGTAGTCATATGATCTACATAAAACTTCAAATTCAAAAAGAAATGTTTCAGGATCCTCACTTCTTAATCCATGGAAGTTAGGAAGGATAGAGGGTGGGATATTTTTCATTGTGGCAATAGTATCTTCATCAAGTATAGGAAATCCAACAAGATCTGGATCTATTCTGTCTTCTCCCCTATCTCCTATACCTTCACCTCTTCCTCTTCATCCATCTCTTCCTCTACCTCTACCTCCACCGTCAATCCTAGGTCCACCTCCTCCAATTCTTAAATGTTCATCTTTATAGTGTACTTCTCCTTGCCCTTCCCTAGCCATTGTAGATTCTTCTGAACTGATATAATATTCCAAGATCGAGATTGTTTGTTCTTCTTCTAATTCTTTTTGTTCCTCTATCAATGGTATATTAAAGAATATTTCTTCTTCTTCTTCCTCACTAGGGATTTAGTTCTTGAGCTAAAATTTGTTCTCTCGTAGAGGTTAGGAAAATTATTCCTTTTGTTGGGGATGTAGGGTCTTGTTCTTCTACAATTGAGTCAGTTTATGAAGTTGGTAAATCCCTACATTGAATATCTTATCTTAATACCACATGAAGTCTATGTCTACCTGCTAAAAATGGTATGCGAGTTTGAGTGGATGGTGTGGCACTACGAGGTCTCGATGGGGTGAGTGGTGTTGTTGGAATTAAGCTTCTTCCTCTAGCTACAAATATACCCCTAGAATCACTTTCTCTACGCATGTCATTTTTCCTAAAAAAAATATTATTATTATTATTATTATTATTATTTTAAAGAGAGAAAATGGTTCTATTTATACTTCCCTGGCAACAGTGCCAAAATGTTTGGTAAATTTAATGTTCTTAAATTGCTATCATAAATTATCGACTGGAGTTGGTAATCTTGTGAAGTGAAAGTGCACTATATATGCTAGAAACCTTCCTTACTTATTTTATTATGATGATTTTATTTGCGAAGATCGTTTTTGAAGAAGTCTTAAATGAATTTAAGAAACTGAACTATAATTCATGAGAGAAAACTAAATCCAAGTGTAACTATGCCCCTAAAATTTTTTCAAAAGAATATTAACTAGTTTATCTATTAGTAACCAATGATGAATTTGAGAAAACTTTAAAATTCTGGAAAAAGAGGCAACATTAATATTTTTGTGTCTTTTTCGAAATTTTATGTGAATGAAACTTGAATCAAGAAATTACTTGGAAAATATTTACATTGTTATGCTCAGAAAGGAAATTTCTAAATCACTATTAAGAAACAAGACTATTTAAAAATTTAAAAAGAATTTAATTGAAAACTAAAAAGGAAATTCTAAAATATGTCTCTCAAAAGAAGAACTAATCTACAACAAATCACTGATGCATAAAAGAAACTATCATTATCTATGTGTTATGACTATTCAGAAAATGAAACCACATCAAATGAAAAACAAATTACTTGAACATCTATTCTAACAAGATGAAATTCTCGAAATGATTATAGCATCTAACATAATGATAAAATTAAATCAAGCAACTATATTACGAAATTCAGGAAATGTTGATAACAACTAATGTAATGAAAATGATAAAGAAT